>JANHGO010000027.1:24563222-24614323 GCA_024606505.1 Aquila spilogaster
CCCTTCCCTTCCCTTCCCTTCCCTTCCCTTCCCTTGAAATAAATCACAGCTTCTCAGAACTACAGGAGACATTTCTGTTACAAGTTCGGTAAAGCTCTATGTTACTCTTCAAAGCAGAGCTTTACGGTGTACAGCTCATTGTTTCCACCTTTAGCATTCTGGAAATTTCACACACCTTCTGTTTTGTTTATGAAGTTGAGTGCTGTTGATCACCATGCAAACACACTGCCTGGCTCTCCAGGAGAGGTTTTTCTACCACCTAGCTTCAGCATCCAGTTTAGATGGTGATTAGAAAGGCTGCCCTCCCTCTTGCCTCCACTTTTCATCATCAGATATAGCTGCCTGAGTGGAGCGACAGCTGTTCTGCCTGTCCTATGGCTTGTTCCTCAGCAGGACCCATTAGTTGTGCTTACCCTGGAATAGCAGAACTGGCCCCTGGTGTGGCCAGCATGGGGGAAGACTTCTTCTCTTAGTTAAGGTATGTTTTGGTGGCTGAAGTCAACTGTGAATGATATGGCTGGTATACTACTCCCATGGCAGTCCTTTTGAAGGTTGGTTTGTGATATTATTATACAGATGCTTCAGGGATAAGTTCTGTGCTTCAGAGTGTGTTTCCCAGCACAACTGCAAATGAAATGACTGCAGGAGATGGAAATACTGTGGACAATAAGCGATGTTCACCTGTCTTACATTTTTTTTTCCTGCAAAGTGAACAGCAGTGAACAGAGTATAGAAAGGGACAATAACTAAGCCTTAAATTACTTATTTTTTCCTACTGGTGATCTGTTTTTCCCCCTCTTGTGTTGCGTGCACATATTAATCTGAAAACTACAGCCTGACTTGTGAACAAACTCCTATAGAGAGTTGACATTTTTTTGTTGGATTGGAAAGATTTATGGATTTATCTGTTCCAGAGATGTTCCATCATTCTTAAATGCTGAAGCTTTGAGTGAGTTATGGCCCTGAGGAGAGTGAAATGCAACTATTAATCACTGACAGCAATGGGATATCCCTTCCTCCATTGGCAGCTTATGCCACTGTCAGTAGATCACAGAACTGCTGTTGACCGTGAACGGAGAAAAGTAAAATATAAAGGTCATTTTTATTTCATCTACATGAAAAAGTTTTGAAAATACTTTACCATGAAAATATTGGGAATGTACTGCACAAAACCCTTGGGGTGAATGATAATGGCTTCCTCCACAGACTATGAAAAACAAAGTGATAGAAGCAAGTCAGCATTAAGCGTTACTGTAGAAACTGGAACTAACATGCTGAGCTGCAGAGACACTGGTTTTATGTTGTTCTTCAGCTAAAGCTTCTAAATATTTTTTCTATGTCACTTTTAATAGTGATAATAACATACAGAAGTACTTCTCAATCACAGGGACATTTCAAGAGTTTGGATACAAAACAAATGAGCCATCTCTGGACAGTCCAGAACCGGTTTCAAATACCTGGGACCACCTTCTTTTTCCTCTCAGACATGGAATGTTTTAGTCTTCCTTTTACCATGGTCTTTGCATTCCCTTCAACATCAGCCAATTGTCCTAGCTGTTTTTGCATATACAAGTTCTGGATGCTCATTTTCATATTTATAATGGCATTGGGCAGGTTGCTTATTTCTAATTGGGCTTTCTCATGCCCAATTCAACCAGTTTATGAGAAAACACTGGCTATTTAGCCAGTCATCTTGGCCGTTAGCAGAGCATCTGTCACCCATGGCATTATTCTTTCTATTCCAAATCTCAGTTAGTCCTCCCCTCTCCCCCAGGTACAGAAGCTCATACCATCCTCTCACTCTTCCAAAAGAAAAAATAAAAATTTTTTGGCTTTAAATAGGCTGACTTTGTCCCCATCTCACCATAAAGACTACTGTGTATTGGTTTGGCTTTATTTGCATATAAGTGAACCGCTCTTTATATTTCCCAGAAGCTAAGACCTATATATTCAAACTGGAAATGACCTGGGACATTTTAACCTTATGGTGTGAATGGAGGTGGGGTTATCAACTCCTCATCCTCTGAGAAAGCCTTAAGATAATGCGTCTATTAAAACACTGTGCTGTGGTTCAATGAAAGAATCCCCTGATAAAATCCCCAGCCTGTGCTGGACTCTGCTGTCCAGAAGATCAGACTAGATGCACATAATGCTCTTGACGTTTGTGACTCGGCCATGTATAAAAGTGAGATTGTAAAAGCAGTCAAGCTGTTAATCAGAGTCCTCTGGTAAAGTTATCAGGTTGAGTAAAGCTCAGTGTCACTATGTACATTAATGCTATAACAAATTTCAATTGCTTTAACTTTAACGAGCATGAATACTCATTACTTTAACTGACAGTTATGTGATAGCAGTCATACGCTGAATGGATTTTCTTAGGCCTTTTCAAAAAATAGGTATCACATGGTCTCTCCTTCCTCAAGAACTAAGCAGACTGTATTTAAATGACGTGGCAGAAGGCTGTCAAGCTTTCAGTCAGTGAATGTCTCCAAACACCAGACCTCTCCCTACGACCCTGATAGTAAGGCTAATGAAAACAAGTGCTGATCATTTCAGAGACTCTGGTCAAGAACTCTGACTGGAGTGATCCTACCAAACCTTAACAGATCCACAGATGTAGAATGTAAATGTCAGAATCAGTCTCTCTATATATCATTAATTCACTGGGTAAGCAATTAAGTTATGATCCATTAAGCCATTCCTGGTCTCTTCCTCTGTAAGGAGATTCAGTAGATTTTGTCTCTGTGAGAGCCAGCTTGTATGGGATATTTGTACTTGTGAGTAAACTGAGAAGAAGCAATTATGATCCTTTGCTTTGGGCTGTAGCTGGGAGGGAAAATATGAAAATGTCTAATTCTTTCTTGTGAGTCTAGTGATGCTCTTAGCTAACTAGTCCCTTGGACAAATACATCCAAAGATCTTTTGAGCACTTCAGACACATCTCTCTGCCATTCAGCCTGCCTTCTTTGTTGTAAGTCGTTGAAGGAATATGGACTAGATCTGTCTGTTTTGATGTATTGTTGTCTGCAATGGTTAGAGGTTACTACAGTCATTCATCAGTGTCTTTCTCTTTGCTGCTTCTGCTTGTGTTACTGACATGTCAACATCAAGGTCTCAAGTACTACAATGCTAGCAGGGCTGCAGCTGACAGACTGCAGTATCAGAGTTCTCTTAAGAAACAATCATAGACTCAGTCCAGTGATATAGGTCTGGTCAGGTTTAATGAATAGAAGCACAGCTGTAAAACACTTCTGCTGTTATTCACTGAAAAAAATGTTAAGGCATTCTATGTTGCTGCTTTGACAAACTCTCAGTATTTTGCTGTTTCAACTTTTATGGCTGTGCTGTCCTATTTACTTTCCATTCGCCCTTATCTGAGTTACACTGCAAACATGCTAAACTTTTCTCCCTTCCACCCTGAAAAGGATGTGTTCCTGACTCCAGCCACCACCAAGCTTGTAGTTTCCACTTAGTTAAGAGATCTGCATTTCAGTCAGGTTTGATAGCTAGATCCACTTTGGTCATACTTGAGTAAGCTTTTGTGTGGGCAACTGCAATAGCAACCCTTCTATCAAACCTGAAATCTATTTCAACCAATGCATGGAAGCATCCTATGAGCTGAACCTACTTGTCTAGGATTGTCTCATATACAAGAACAGAGGCAGGAGTTACCTCAATTCAGCATAGCTATCTCTTGATTTTTACAAAGGTTTTCCATTAGAGACTATTCTAGCTAGTCACTTTTGAATATCAGTTAAAACATTTGGAAGACATAAAATTATGTGCCTAAAATTGTAGTGAATTCCTGTGAAATAATGGTCTTTGCTTTCATCATGTGGATCTCTCTTAAGATGTTTATAGGTTCTTAAAGGGGACAAACCTTTTACTCCTGAGAAGATGGGATAAAGCATCTTGCTACCATCTCTTTCAAACTGAGAGCATCATAGGAATTTGTATCACTGAAAATCTCTCTTCTCAAGTGATTGCAGTCTGCACCCTTCAGACGCAAAAAACTGTGGTATAATTTCACCAAATACTCCAGAATCTGAATTTAATTCTTATGGGGAAAGAATCTAGAAAAATCTATAACAATGGACTCAGAAAGAAGAAAAACTTTTGGAGGTTTCTCCTGCAGCTTATGCAGCTAGCTTCTGGCGGTAGAATGGATCCAAGTTTGCTGAGCAATACACAAAAGGCCAGCTGTAATGGGAGTGAGCTTTCCTCTCTCGAGGAATCATAAGCATGTTGGAAAGCAGTAGGCAAAAAAAAACATTAAACTAGAGCAGTTTGAGGAGAAAAAAAATAAGAACCTCCTAAATCTTCCCCCGGGGACTATGTAATAAGAGATCCATACAGATACACTCCTACAAGATACCCCTTTTTTAGGCTACACCATATGCTTGGGAGCAGCAACCACAATTGTCTTCATGCCAGAGGGAGGGCGTAATGATTCACTCCATAACAAGGTTGAAAAAAAAGATTAAAAAAAAAATAAAATCAATCCACAAATAACAGTGGATTCACAAATACGAATGTTCTGGGACACTTAGGAGAATAAATTGGCCAGTATCTGTAGGCAAACCCACAGAGCACAAAGGAAAACAAGACCTAAGTGAAACTTGTGGCAGGCCACAGTGTATTTATTATGCAGGGAGGAACTGTACTGGTAGTTATGAGAACACTTCCATCCATTCCCCTTTTCTGTGGTGCTGCAAAAAAGTTGCCAGTGTGGTCATTAAAAAGTAACTGATTTTCTGAAACATAGTTATGAAGTTTATTCATGACAGAATAAATTCTTTTATACTGCTGAGGCACTAAAACCAATTAAGCATCTTTTAATATTTCACTAACATTTAATCACTGTGAGTCAGAATTATACCTTCATTAGGTGTATAGCCACAGGAATTTAGGGCCAGACTCTATGTTTGTCTTGTTGCTTATAGTCAAACTAATGTGCAAAAGAGAAATACATGCATTGTGGGGGATCATCTGTCTTTCTCTGTGGTTTCTGTTTACTGTGATAAGTTAATATTAATCTGCCCATGAGACACATCAGATAGTAACTTCCTCAGGTTATGTAAAAGACAGTGGCTTGCAGGCTTATTGCAGTGCCACAGCTATCTTCTTGTCATCCCTGAGTGCAGCACTTTCCAAACACCAAATCTGTGGTTGTGTCACAGCAGGGACTATGTTTCCCAGATCAGGTCTAGGATAAACTTTCTCACTGAATGGGAGCATAGCACAAATACATACCTGCAAAGACAACGTGTGTGTCCAGGAAGGGGCTATACCATAGATCTCTCTTATGAAAATAGTCCTGAACCCTAAAATGGATAGAAAGGTTTTGTGGTGCTTGGACAAAGGATTTTCTCACCTGTGTGATCTACTGGGGCAGCATTAGGAACAAAAGAGGCATGTGTTCTGTTTGAGCTGTCTCCAGAGACTGCTGGAGCAACAAGCGGACTTAAAGGAGACCATTCCCATTTCACTTCTTTTGCCACAACTTCTTTGGAGAAGCATGGGTATTCTTTTTACAGGCACATGGGGACAGACCTGCACATCTTCCCCTCTTGCTTAACCAGAGTCCAGAAGGTTTATAGCTTCATTTCTTCCACTGGTGTCTTGTCATCCTTCTGGAATTCAGGTGAGGTAGAGAAATAGGAAAGGAAATCAAACTTTTCCAAAAGTAAATCACCACACTCCAGAGCTGCAGGAGTTTCCCAGCAAGAAAGTAGGACAGGTCATCTTACTGGTCACAGTGAGAGGCTCTGCTCAAGCTTAGCCCTAGTTCCCTCATGAAGCAAAAAGACTTACAATGTGCCTTGCTGAAGCCCTACCACAAGCTGAGGGCAGTGCCTATCCCACCTTCGCACATTATGCAGAAAGCACTGTCTAGATGTGATCTAGAAAGAGGGCTCAATAATAATATAGAGAACTAAGAGCCAGGCAGCTGCGTATTAAGTGGTGCAGAGGCAAGCTGAGGATTTCTTCCATCCCATCCCACTGCAGGGAAGCCAAAATCAGATCTACTGTGTGGAGCACAGCTTCATAGGCCTTCACAGGGAATAAATTTCCTGTCTACTTTGTTTCCTTGCTCACACATTCTGAGCTGCACTCTGATACATCTGGAGTGATTGTTTGTTGAGAGAAAAAGCAAACAAACAGAAAATGCTTTAGTAAGGGCAACAGAAGGTCGTTCCTTCTTGACTGCAGAGGTAATGAACCCTCTCAGCACTGGTAGCTGTTAAAGAAGGACGTGCTCAATTTTATTCTGAAAGATTACATGAGCTATTAGAAATGATGAGTCAAATGCACATACTGATAACACTCATGACAAGTGCCTGCATGGAACTAACTTACCCTGAAACACAATGCTGGATGTGCTCTCCAAGAAGCTGTGAATCTTACATTTCTATGTAATCATTTTTTTAGAGTATTTTCTCCTCCATTCTCGGAATGGTTTTGGAGGGGTCACACGGAGGTTTTGTCGCTGCTTAATGCTCTCTCTCTTTTTTTTTAGCTCTCAGGGTCATTTTTTGCACATCCTACTTACTTACGCTATCTGCAGTTTACAGAAGGAGTTTTACAGATTATACAGCAATAGACCTCAGAGAAGATTTTACTGAGTGAAGAAGACTTTTTTTCAGGCTTTGCAATTGAAAATCTACAGAGCAGAGAAATCTGCCAATCTCTTCCTTCATTACTCACTGCTATGGAAGTTTTTTAAGGAAAGATTAAAACCAAAAAAAAATCCATAATTCCATTTCAATTTTGACAATACGTGGAGCTCTTACACATTTGATTCTGAAGTATTTAAACATTTTTTTTTCAATGAAATTATTCAGAAGCTCTTTTCTCTTATCAGTAGTGACTTCAAAAGGATGCCCGCAACCTACAGAAGCTCCTTTGACTTTAATTCTAGTAGTGGATGATGAAATATTTGTGACTGCAAAAACCTTCAGATATGATGACTAATAATCAGTCACTGGAAATGAGTAATAACGATAGCAGATCTGGACATAGCTATAAAAAGACTAATTGCATACTTAGCATTTTTTTCTAGTTGGTTTTCTTGTAAAAGCTTATTTACTTGTTGAGCAGCTGTTTGCTGTTTCGGTCCAGTTGATCCTAAAACCATATTCAGCAAAACTGCACAACTTAAGCTGTAAATGACTAAATCTTGGGATTCCTGTAAAACTTTAGACAGCTGGGGAAGTTGAACCATGAGAAGAAATTCTAGTCTTTTCTTAATGCTAAACCATCAAACGCTCAACAGATTAGTTGTGATACTCTGAAATAAAAAGGAGATATCACGTTTGACCAGTCTTCTATTTGTAAACTTCTCCTTTAATAGATCACCCTGCTTAATATTAGGATTTATTTCCTTTCCGAGTGCTTCCAAACCCTCTGTGTACTTTCTGTGAATGGGAAGTAACACAAGGATGGTCAAACATCTATTTGCAGAAGTATATGGCTAATACCTGGAAGAAGATAATCCAGTAACGACTGCTCATGCTTACCTTTTTGCAAGGGATTCACAATTGGGATGTACAACTTGGGATTCCAAACTGCTAACATTCTGTTTTGAGTCATGCCATTAGCCTATCAGATGACCCATGTTGTTTTCCTTCCATTTTCTGTGCCTCATTTGTAACATAGAAGCAACTCTAGTAGATTACTTTTTAGTACATTTTGTTCATGTACTAAAAATCTGTGACACTTACCTATGACCCTTACGCAGAGAAACTTGTTTCAAGGGGAGAATACAGTGCTACTCTTGGAATCTATCACTGACTTCTCCTTTTCTTCCTACTGGGGTCATTCCAAATGAAAACTTGATTTCTGACTTGATAGATTTTACTTCCTATTTCAGTAATGTATTTGTCACTATTTACACAGTATTCTTTTGGCCCAGGCTCAGTCTTGAAAAAAGCAAGGAATCTCTTCTTGCAGAGAAGTGCTTTTATCTAATTTTGGCATCACAAACTCAAAGGATGCAACTGTATTCTTGTCTTTTGTAGAAAATTCCTAAATTCATTATCTCCATGTCTCTCTAGCCTATCTTGTCCTTCTAGCCTTCTTTTTCCTTTGATTTATATGCAATGCCCAGAAACTGGCACAATGTCAAACCTCTGCTTTAGGAATATTTTCATTGTATATGTATGCTTTTATTTTTATTTTTTAATATATTTATTATTTTATTTTTTGACATAGGAGACAACACTTATGACCATCAGTGACTTTTGGACTCCATATTCTCCATTTACATTTGAAAAAAAAGCATGTTTTTTTCTTATGCTATTGCAAAAGTCACTCTGAATTGTCTTGGCTCTTTTTGCCTTATCCATTGGTGCACGTTTCATAGAGCATTTAATCACAAAAGGCTTTCTTCTAACTCAGTGACTAAAATCTTGATGGCTGGCATAAAAACTTTGTTGCTCAAACTCTCCTCTATTGTTTTTCATTAAGTTTTAATTTACACAAATAAAGCAATTCTGCTGTGTCCAGTTCATATTGAAAATATATATTTCCAATGTTTGCTGAGAGATCAGATGCTTGGATCCTCAGTCTTCAGTTTTCCTGCAATCTCTCTTTGCTTTTCAAGCAGCCTGTGATGATTAAAATCTCTTCAAATAACTCTCTTTCCATGTTTCAAAACATTTATAGATATACTCTGACTGTATCTTCGTGAGTAGATTTAGCTCCTTTTTGGAAAACTAGCAAATGTAGTTCTCTCATCCCCTCAATTGGCAATTAAACTATCTTTCTTTCTCAATTTTCTAGCAGGAGAGAGACTCGAGATTCTGGGAGATGACCATTTCCCATCTCTTGAGTTCAACCACGAGTTTAGTCACAGAAATGTTAGCAGGGAATTTTGTGGGAAAACTGAAATGATATGTGATTAAACTGTGTCTCAAACAGATGTTGAAACAAATTTTTAATATAAAACAAGGATCTGTTTATACACTATTACTATGGGTAGTGAGCCCTCCAGTTCACTCTGTGAGACTCTTTCAGTTGATTGGAATGGTTAGAATTGTCCTGTCAGCTATGAGCTGGCACCACATTTCTCTGACTAGAGCACAAAGATTTTGTGACAGAACAGCCTGAAACAGCATGTTGCCGTTTGCTTTGATCAGTCAATTACAAAGAACACGAGAACACGACTTTGAGCAGTATATGGCATTTTTGTCATTCCAGCATAACCTTCCAGAAATAAAATTTGCTTGTGCTGTAGGACAGAGAGTTTCTGCAGGACACATGAGTTGCAAACCAGCATAAGTTCTCTGCATACTAAGAAAGAAAAAAGCCACTGAAAATCCCTCTCCTCCCCTTCACCTCAGCTCACACGAACTCTTACAGAAAAAGGGGATGGGCAGCTGTCCACAAAATTATTATCATTTGTACTGATTTCACTGCCTGAAAATAAGTAGGACGCTCCAGCTGTAACTCACAAGAAAGGGCAGCATGTGGCTGAATCACACGGCTGTGTGCTGCCAGGAGAATAGCAAAATCCCTTTAGCAAATGCATTTCCTATGAGTTCCTAAACGTACTCTACTTAGAATGTTGTTTCTGTTCTGTGAACCTCTCCTAATATGGTAGGATGGCCTTTTCTGGTATAACCGTCCAAGTGTGTATAAAAGATTTCAAAATTGTTGGAGTCAGAGGGAATGAGCATGAGACCTCACCAAGTGGGTGGGTCATTTGTTGACACAAATCTGGGAAGAGAGTATCCCAGGTGCCACACTCTGCTTGAAGGCTTGAATGCACCTTCCAGGAGTAACTCTTACCTCTTCCCATCCTTAGTTGCAGTGGTGTTGTGACTATCAGCGGAGCAGCCTGGTGACTTTATATACATCTTTATTAATCTCTAATTTACAGTCTGGCTTTTGGAAACATTGCTGTGAATTATGATAGCTCTGTAATAGCACGATAAAATGTGAATTTATGGCTATACATTGTTTCCATAAATACTTCAGCTTCACATTTACTAACAGAAATACTGTGCAGGCTTTCATTTACTCTGCTAATGAGCTTAAATATGTTTTAGTTGGATTTGAATTAGTGTGAGGATTTTTTTTTCTGAGGCAGTTAATATCCCAGACATATTGAGGTGAAAGGTGCTTTATCTGCAACTGAATAACTTGGGTGTGACTGGATTTATCTTTTGTGCTGTCAGATGTTCCTGGGGTATGTCTCTAGTTTCTTAGGAGATGAAAGTTAACGATAAGGGCACTAAATGTCTACTCTTGTCACATCTATATGACAGAAATGGTAGTATAGAACAAGTAGCTTAAAAGTCTCATTTCGTTCTGTTACACCAACATTAAGCAACAAGGTTTTTGCAGTACAGTAACTTGAACTTAGAGGACTGAACTGAATGACTTCATTGGTTCAGGACATAACAGGGGGATTCTGTAGAATCACAGAAGGGACCCACAAGGATCATTGAGTCCTGCCCCTGACTCCACACAGCACCACCCAATGCCCAAACCCTGTGTCTGAAAGCACTGTCCAAACGTGTCCAGAACTCCAGCAGCTCAGGGCTGTGCCCACTGTCCTGGGCAGCCTGTTCTGTGCCCACCACTCTCTGGTGCAGAACCTCTCCCTAACTCCCAGTTGACCCTCCCCTGACACAGCTCCATGCCGTTGTTCCCTTGGGCCCTGATGATGTTACCAGACAGCAGAGTTCAGCACTGCCCGTCTGCTCTGTGTGAGGAGCTGTAGACCATGATGTGTGGTCTGGTGGTCTTTATTCATCCTCATGAATTCTGCCTGCTTGTAGATCCCTATTATATGCAAGAAGCTGTCTGGGAATAATAATGAAAGAAACATTTTCTCCTAGAGTAATGGCTAGTGGAGGAAAGCAGAATACCTTGTACCACAGTGCTCCTTTCTCAGCCTTGTGCAGTAATTTCCCCTACAAGCCTATGGTCTGTCACCTATTGAATGACTTCAGTACATTCTCAGGAGACAATGTTCAGCAACATTTCAGATCTCACCAGAAATTTATATTCTCTGAGCTAGAAAATTTCATTGGTTTGTTTGTTCATTTTTCTTTTCTTTCATCTTTTTTTCCCCTCTCTTTCTTTGCTCTCTGTAGCACAGGGAGTATATTCATTATCAGTTTCTCCGTGGCTCACCATCTCATGACAGGCTTATCTAATGCTTTTGGCTCTGTCTTCACTTTCTCACTTTTCCAAATGAGCAGGAAAAAAGCCTAATGAAATTAGGAAGTAATAATGAAATGATATATAATACGTGTATCATTTGACATGTCAGATTCTCTGATGGGGCAGCTGGATGCGTGAGTGATGAGGAGACAAGATTCATGAAAGCAGACAGGGATTTGTATTTAATAATAAATGTTCCACCTGAAAGAAAAACCATGAGTGTCTGTCATAAAGCATCCAAAAAACTAAGAAAATAAAAAATGCAGGAAAATGTTCATGCTGGGTTGAGCCAGTGTTTACTGAATAAGTGTGGCTACCTTCTGGATACCTGACATTTTCTTCTGTTGACATGCCTGACAGAGAAATTACATCCCTAATACTAACACCTACCTTTTTCCCAAGACACCAGGAGTAAGCAGATACAACTGTCATTTTTTTCCTAGATGCAGGTCACAGTAGGCCTTGGTCTTCCTCAAATTCTTAGATTCAAAAATCTTGAATCAGGTACCAAATGACTGTGAGATTTCACACCGTAACATTGATTGGTTCTCTGTATTTGCTTCCTGGTTCCTGAGGCTTTAGGATGAAAGGCTGTTTTTAAAAAGTTTTAGTTTTGCATCTATAAAGGTTATAAATCAATCTTCATTGTTGGCTTCCTTCATTTTTAGTAAGATTTTAAGCTCTTCATTTATTCCATAATGCCAGAAGTAGGAGCTTTCAGGTGGAAAAAAAACAGCAAAAATGACAACAGTATACACATCAAACTTCCAAGAAAATCACAAAACAGTGCCAATTGTGCAATCCATATTTGTCAACTAATTGCTCTCTCCTCCAGGTAATAAATCACATGTGAAATTTCACTGCTATTTAGATCCTTCAGGTCTTCCTCTCAATATCTGTCCACTATTTGACTTCTTTCCACTCTCCTAATTCACCTTACTATTTTTTCTGATTGTTTTTGTTTTGCTGAAAGATCTTCGCTAATGAAAATTAGTCAGATTCCAATATTAACCTTTTCTGGATCAATTTCTTGTTCTGAGAGTAATCAACGCGGTATTTTGCACTTGTTATGTAAATTCAACTCCATGTTTGAGGAATTTTAAGTACACAGAGTTAGTTTCCTAACTAACTAGGATAAGATTTTACAGGACCCTAGCTATTTTACCTTGCCACCTCTCTTCCTCTCCCTGCTTCCTTCATTACAGACATGGTGACAATGTTAAGCACTGCAGTTACTTCATATTTAGCGTATGGGTCACATTTATCTTGTCCAATGAATGAGTTCACAGAAACATTCCTCCTTTATACTGACAAAGTCTTGGTTTGATTGCTGGAATGATTTTTCCAGCATTGTTCAGGAGTTCAAATATTCCAAGAATTATTCTGAATGTGCAGCTTTCTGGAGCTACTCTGAAGGCAAATAGGATGTGCCAGCAGAAACATGAACCATTCCTTGTGAGGTATCTGTCCTGGGACACATTTCATGCCAGCATGGCATGACTTGCGGAGGCAAAATCACTCAGGAAGAGGTTGGGTCGAGCAGCTTAGGCACAGCAAATATGTTTCTAAGCAAATTCACATGACATTCCATTTCAAATGCCTACTATTCAGATAAAAAGAATAGGATAAACTGTATTGCAATGCAGATAATGAAAAGCCCTGGACAATACAAAAATAGGACCTCAAGAAAAGCAGTGTAGTCTAGCAGGTCAGTATAAAACTGAGTCTTAGGAGTTGCAAATGCCTCCTCAAAGGAGCTGCCTTGACATCTCTCTGCAAGGTCTGTGATTAAAGCGGTTTCAGGCTAAAACTAGATGGTATCACAACCCTCATGGATGGAGAAAAGGAAGAGAATTGCCTAGCCAATTAGCCTAATCTGTCTTTTCTCTAATTTCTCTGTTTTGCATAACCACAGTATTAACCAGCAGTTCATTGCTAATCCCCAGTGCTACAAAGAAGAAAAGAATCCATTTGTGTATTACAGTGTAATCATAATATCTACTAATTTCCTCCCATACGCTATAGGCCTCTTTTGAAAGTAGATTGCTGGCATTATCCCCATTTTATAAATGAAGAGATTTACAGTACAGCAAAATGGTTTCTCAGGAACTGAAAGTTTCTGATAATGTAGAGCCCGATATCAATGTAACTGATAAAGTAGAGAATAAAACACAGTTCTCTTAAGTTCTCAGACCAGTTCATTGCCTGCAAGCTTCAGTGCTCGCTCAGATCTGGGATTATGAGTGAAGTTTGCAGCAACTCTTTTTCTCCTGCACTTCTAAGTCATTTATTTTTTGATTTTCTTAATATCACCACACACGAAAGGGAAGAATTATACATTTTTTTTAAGGACACAGTAAGGACTTTCTAGCAATGGTTGAAAATAAGGTTGAATGCAGAGAAAGTGCTAACACTGTGCTTGTTTTTTTGTTCTGTAATGAAAGGGTGTCGTGGTCTCAATTTGTTGCTTTCAGAAGGTGAGACGTAAGTCTCCATGAATTTGTAAAAGATTTGAAAACTTTCATCTAACTTTCCTAACTCTTCATAACACATAAACTCACATGGGAGCGTGTGTCTATCGATATTCTCTTTCACACGAATGCTATGCCCCAGTCCTGGTATGTCTCCTCTCCTCTTCCAATAAGTGATGCTATTGTGACAAAAGGTGGGAGAATAAGGCATTTTCATTTCTTATGAAGCTCAGCTGTAAGAGCCCCTTGCTCATTTCATTCCTTAAAGGTAAGGTTTTCTGAGAGATTGGAACCATGTTCTTATGACAAATTCTGGTGCCAGTGTGGAGAAGATTTACCTGCTGCTCCCACCACAAAGAAAGTAAACGGGAGGAGAAAAATGGAAATTACTGTTTTATGAGTCTGAACAGTGACATTTCAATAAGGAGAAAATAAAAATTTGAAAACACTTCCAAATTTCTTCTTCCTCCAATTAGATTTTGAATGCCTTTTTTAAAGTAGATTCTCTATCCAAAGCTTGTTGGTTTTAGATCCTCTCCTGGGAATTGTTATGTCCCTGTACATACGCTGTTAACATAGTTGAGTACACTCCTTTCCTAGGCCTCAGTATTCTTGGGCTTCTTAAACTGTACACCTATCATAACTTAGTGTTAGTTTAGAATTAAGCAGGAGTTTTTCTAGTTGATTTCCTCTTGCAGTTACTCAGCTGTTACTTTTTTTTTTTCTTCCCCTAGAGAAAGTCTAAGTTAGATCTTTACTCCCATTCTGTGATAAGACGCAGCTCTGCAAGACTGCACTGTCCTACAGAGATGGTGGACAATATCAGGCTCCCTGCCTCAAGATATAAAGCCATTTTTTATGTCCTCCGGAAAGCCAGGCAATAGAACACCTGAAACCAACTTTCTGTGTTCAGTTTCTCTGAGTTGACTGAGCAAAGCCTTGCAGCAGCTCTGCCTGGCCACAGCTTTAAAGAGCTCTTTTGTTTTTGTGGCAGCTCCTGGCTATTGAGTCCCAACTGCTGGGCATGATGATCCGTGACTAATAGTGCTGGATGTACATAGCAGCCACAAAGACAATACCCTTGTCATGCAGCGTAGCATATACTGAAGTGGCATCTTGCAGCTACCCGTGCTTGGGACGATCAAACGGTCATCAGTATCCCAGGGTGAAAATGTGTCTGTATCCATTTTAGGTGTGGGGAATGTTAAGACATGTCATCCATATAGCTGACTGGTGGGCAAGCTGACTGAGAAGGGCTAGGTAAGGCATGGAAAGAATACCACAATACTCTGACAATTTGGCAGCTTCATGAAAATAAGATCTTCCCTACAAGCTTGAAAACCAAGTCTGAGATTAATTACTTAAATCGTAGTAGACTTAAATTTGGTGCTTACTCCTGTGTTCAGCTGTTCTCTCACAATAACGTTAATTTGAATATTTTACAAGAACATTTGAAGTTTATTTACAGAAACATGCAGAATTCTTCAGTTTAGATGTACATGGAGAGTTGATTGCTTTTTCCATAATTGGGATTACATCTATGTTCTTTTATAAAGCTATTATTAGTAGCAATATTATCACAGCTGTAGCTCCCAGGACTGACTGAGCTTAGAAATGACTCAGTTTCTTTCAAAGGCTAAGATGAGCTTTTATGACAAGTTTCAAGGCAACTAACCTATCTGTGTTTTAGGCCTGTTTTTGGCCTCACTGCTGTTGTTTTTTTACATGGACTGGCTTCATCGTGGCCACCATCACTCACTGCCACCCTTTGAAATGTTCCAAGTACCTACATTTCCTTGAAAGCTTGCGTGTCATCAGATACAAAGAAAACAAGTTGTAAGTGATTAGGGTTACTGGTGTTCGCATTGTATAAATTAGCATGGAGTGTTAAGCTGAACTACTATACTTCTACTTGTGTAAGGTATGTGCAAGGGTATATACTATGTAAATTCAGTTGTTTGCTGTTTGTTCAGAGAGAATAAAAAGATCTCTCAGTGTTTAATCAGTGTAAAGCAGAAGGAAGCACTCTAGCAGATGGTGCTGTAACTCCGTGTCTTGTGAGTTATGATCCAAGACTGAGACTCAGTTTTGCAGGGCTGTCTATTCTTTCTGCTAACAGTGCGATTTCTTTGTTGTGATGTTTCATAGTGAAACAGTTTCTGAAGGACTTATGCCCTGCAGATTCTTTTTAAGCATATAGCTGACAGTTATGGTGGAAAGTGGACTATAGTACTGGGTAATACAGAAGAGGAGATGAAGCAATTGTTGAAACTGCTCATGAGCCTGAAGATCATGGAACTGAAGATTGGTTCTTCTATGCATCATCCTTGGTTTGTGTATACGACATTTCCTTTGCAGGATAGGGACTATATGAAATCTATGCAAGACAAATAAGAATGGAGCAGAGCAAAGTGTGGGATGGATGACATCCCTCTGTAGGAGAGTTGCTCAGCCTGTGGGACGTGGGAGAGATGAAGAAAACAGCTGGTTGCAGGGGACTGCACTGACAATAAGTGCAGAGGTATTATGATCAGCAGCAGCAGACCTTCCATGAAGATTTTCAGTATGTCCCTGCTTGCAGATCATCTGGAAAATGTGAGAATATGTGTGAGATAGAAATAGGTGAAATAGGTGGCCCACTGTTACGCTTATTCCCAGGCCTGATAATACTACAGTGAAATATAATAACAACTCACAGAAGGGAGAAATACAGTATCACAGAGCAACAGTAAGTGCAGTGGTCTGCAGATTTTAGTTATGAAGATGGTACAAAACCATTCCTTGAACAATTCAGCAGTGTGCAGGCATTGCCCCCCTGCTGTTGTGGGCAGCAGCATGTTGTTGTCGTCAGAGCCACACTGAGAGGAGGACAATTAGAAGTGACTCGAGACCAGACATTGTGGCTATCAGCAGCCATTTTAGCAACCATACCGAGCGCTTTCCAAGAGGGCTTTATGTCCTCTCACCTCATTCTGAATAGCTTATCTGTGTCTGTGCAGAACATCCCTATTATGATGATAAATGTGACAGGGATCTCAAATATAACATCGAGTAAATCTGCCAGGTTTATCCTCCAAGTGTCTCTCATCGATATTACTTGTACCTACAGAATTTTTTGTTTGTTTGTTTGCTTTTAAAAATGGAACCAGAACCTTGCCTGTGGCCAGGCTGATGCTGTGTAAGTGCAGGAGAGCACAGATGCAGAGATGATCAGATGTTCACCTTTGTAGTGCCCTGATGCTGCTTCTCCGTGCAGGTCTTCTCCCTCCCACTGCGCAGAAAGGTCCCTAGAGTGCTGTAATGTGTGCTGGCTGTTTTTGAGGCTAGGAAAGCCTGTCACTCCCAGGAGTATGCATTTTTCCTACAGCCATGCCTTACTATCCCAGTTACAATCGTGCCAGCTTGCTCTATGTTGTACACTGTTGCCCATGCTAAAGATCTGCATCTCTAAGTCAGAATTGACTGTATCTAATTTCAGGTATTTTCTCTCCCTCAAGCCTGTTATGTGACAGTAAAGAGAAAAAAAGGCAAGGGGTACCTCTGGTTTTATTCTCAGCCACTGAGAATGCCAATATTTCTTGTTCTCTGAGGTAGGAGAGGCTGCCTGCCCTGCATTCTCAAGGAACATTAAAACTAAATGTAGCCTCTTGTCTTCACAAGGTAAGCAACCTGCCAGAGTTATGCAGTAAATGTTCAGGCATCCATGAAGCGCTGTCACGACTGCCAGGTTCAGACTTAGCAAATGCAACGGTCATTTGCACACTCAGAAAGAACTGCTCTTTGTAGGCCTATATTTTTATTCAGAATTATTTGTTCAGGTTTGGATGTATCTGAGATTAGATCAGGTACACGTGAGGAGAGAAAAGGAGCAGACTGGTTTGGTTTGGTTTTCCTTATTCCCTTTATTGTTCATTTGAGAGATGGCCCTCAAAATTTTGCATTCCTGAATAGTGGGTTGTTGGACCCACAGGAACCGGGAAGTGTAAATGCTTGTTTGAACTTTATGGCTCTGACTCCTCCCTGCCAGTGCACACACAGTTTCTGTGACTGTTGTCTTGTTTCCTCATTTCCTTCAGTAACGTATTTTTTCTTTTATCTTCCTTTTTTTTTTTCTTCTTAAAGGATGATTCCTGCTACAAACAAAGCCTTTGTCGTAAACAACCTTGTTTCTGGAACAGGCTATGACCTCTGTGTTCTGGCAATGTGGGATGACACCGCCACTACTCTTACTGCCACCAATATTGTGGGGTGCGCCCAATTCTTCACCAAAGAAGACTACCCTCAGTGCCAGTCGATGCACAGCCATTTCCTGGGTGGGACCATGATTCTGATCATTGGGGGCATCATTGTGGCAACTCTGTTGGTGTTCATTGTAATACTCATGGTCCGCTACAAGGTTTGCAACAACTCCCAGGGGAAGATGTCCAGCGTCAGCAACGTCTACTCACAGACAAACGGAGCACAACCAGTTCAGAATGGAGTCCTGCCCCAAGTGAACCCCAAAGTGGTGGTGAGAAACGAACTGATGGAGTTTAACTCTGGGTCTGTGCGAAGCAGCATCTCCTCTTCTTCCAGCTCTATGAATAGCCGCGACTGTGATAACTATAGCCTCCAAAGTGAACAGGGCACATTGTCCAGTAAGTGGAGGCCCCCCTCCAGGTCAAAACACAACATTGACCGTCTAATGGGAGCTTTTGCCTCCCTGGAACTGAAATGTCAGAAAAAGGAGGAGACGACAGACTCCAGAACTTCCACGGCGGCCCGCCATTCGGACAAAGAACCACTGCTGGGCCAGCCGGAGTCCAAATTTCGCAGCCTCCTCATGTTGCCTCTGGAGGGCAAAACTAAACGTAGCCATTCTTTTGACATGGGGGACTTTGCTACATCTCAGTGTTGCACCTACCCAAAAAAGATAACGAACATTTGGACAAAGAGGAGCCTCTCAGTGAATGGCATGCTTTTACAGTACGATGACAATGACCTAACAGGGGCAAAAGGGACTTATGGGAGTTCAGAGTGGGTAATGGAAAGCACAGTGTAAATATCAGCGTCTCCCCCCATCTTCTCCTCTCGTGTGTTATAAATCGTGGTTTGCTGCAGTAGCATGCTGCTGCTGCATTTGGAAAGAGAGGGGGAGCAAATGTTTTCAGTTGTACTGGCAAAAAAAAAAAGATAGGTAAATAAATAAGTAATTGGGATGCTAAAAGAGAAAGAAGGTCTTGCAATGTGAATAGGCACATATGGCACCATTCCTGTCGGTCCCCAGCTGAAACATGCGTGAATGTTTCAAGGAATTTACTGTTGTATTTATCATTGCTTTCCAAAAGTTTTTCAGATTCTTGGTGAACTGTCAAACAAGATTAAACAAAGAGGATGAAAAGGGGTTTAAAAGCATAAATTTAACTTTAAAGGTTTTCTTTTTTTTTCTTTTATAAGGGTAACTCTTACTTTTATCCACAGAAAAACACTTCTGTGGATGTAAGACTGGTGCTAGGATGCATCTGGTTATTATTGGAAATGACTTTCTCAAATGCGCAGGCAGGGCATCCACAGGGACAGGTTTATCTTGTAGCGTTAACTGTGACATCTGGGAAAATAACAGTACCTGTCAAGTGGGCTTTTGGTTTGGGATTTGCTGATCTTTTGTTTTGTTTTGTTTTGCCTTGTGTGTGCTTTGGGGCTGTTTTCTTTTGTTGGTTTCTGTTTGTTGTTTCTTTTTTTTCTTTCCCAGCAGAAAGTTTGTTTCCATGTATTTCTGGTGTTGTTTTCAGTCTCCCGCTAAACCCTCTGGATGAAAAGGAGGGTATGTACAAAGGTCAAATTTCTGAAGTTCCGTGAAGTACCACTTCACGTCCCAGAAAAATTAAAATCCAGGGGCTGATAAGTTTAAAAAAAATCCTCCTCTTTCTTCCATCTTCTTCATATTCTCTGCTTGTCAGGGCTTAAGGCAGATTGCAGCAGCTATTGGTATCTGTGGGGGTTTTGCTAACAAAGATGCAAAAAGTAGTTATCAAGATTTCACAGTAAAGGAAAAAGAAAGGGAAAACCAAAGTGTCTCCCATGAACAGTCTACATTATGAATGCCAGTTGCTTCTGGCAAAGGTCACACTGTCACTCTCTGCTCAGCTGACAAAGAAAACACAGTTTTCCACCCTATTGTGACAAAAGCTCTTTCTACAGTCCCTGTGACACAGCTTGACTGTACCATTAGCATCACGTGAAATGTAAGTTTTTCTGTGTTTCAGGGGATTGGATATGTTCCCAATTAGCCACGTAAAAAAAGTCAAATTTGGGTGTCACAGGACAGGGAGTCTCCCATGTGTCCCCTGCACACAACCAGCCTTTCCCAAGTACCCCAGCGCCCCGTCCCTCACACTAAGCTATCTGCTAACTAAGAACAGGAGCGCTTCAGGGCTTGTAAACTGATTCTCAGATTCCTTTTTGGGGAGCATTGTTGTGGTTTTGGAAATGCACGTGGCCCATTGTCCTCGATGACTTTATTGTCCTCAGTGACTTGACTGTGATTTCCAGCATTCTGGTGGCTACTGCAACCGTCCTTCTTGTTTATTTGTTTGTTGGCTGCCAATGATCAGCTGCTGGGAACCATTCTGAAGTTGCACATTGTTCCTATGATTTTGTAAAAGATGTGGGGAAAGGGTCGGGGCACAGAGCAAATAACACATGAAAAAAAAAAACTCTATGTATATTTTTTTTAAAGGTGCAGAGATATATTGTGACATGGCTGTGTACTTGATCTTGTATTTGTCATGTTTCCTACTTGGAGTTTTAGAAATGACATCCCTGTGACCAGAATATTTTTTTTTCCTTTTTTCTCTTTCTTTTTTTTTGCTACAAAATGTACAGTAAAAAACATTCTTGGGGAAAAGTAGCTGCTTTTCATTTATTTGCTGTTCTGTGGTCTTCTATGAAACCTAAATAAGGAGCGATGATTATTGTAAAAAAGGTCTTAAAAATATGTCTGCTTTCTCTCTCCTGCAAACTGTCTTTGACTTCAGGATTTTACGTATATAAAGTAGGAATCCAGTAATACAGACCTTTTTGGAATGCATTCTCCTTTTTAGAGAAAAGATCTCCTAAAAGGGCATCTCACTGTTCTTTTTCCGTGGTCACATTTGTACAGATCTGTATCACTAATGTACTTGAACAGTGATCTGTGCCCTGATCCAAAGCATGAAGAAATATGAGGAAGCCTTTTTATGGCTTTGCAAGTTTTTTCTCATAGCCCACTTTAGTACATTCAAAAGAGATTCAGTCAAACTTTGTTTGCAACATCTTTCAAAGTCTGATTTTCTTGTGCTTTCCAAGAGGAATGGCACCTCTCATGCCAGAATCTATATCATCCAACTGTCCAGATGGCAGCTTCCTATTAACGACATTTACACTTACGTTGCACTGAAGACTCTTAGAGAGGTCCATGTATTGATTTTCTTTTCCTTATTACGCTGTGGTGCGGTTCAACTACAGTTTATCATGATGCTGCTTCCCTTTGGGCATGATGTTCGGGTTGTTTTTAATTTAGCTGTTGAGTTCATCATCAAGATTAGTAGCATATGCAGTCATGAATTTTCAGAAGCAATATCTTACACTCTTTTCTTTATTAAAAAGCCAAACGTCTATTTCACTTTCTCACACAGGATTAGAGTATGTCAACAGATGCTGCTTTAAAATAATGGATAGCTGCCAAAGAACCCAGGTAATAAAGTGCACAATCTAACAGCTGTATTTATTACTGTTAATCATGACTTCAAATCATTTAGCTTTAATGAATGAGGCTTGATCCACATCAGCATATTTGCACATTGTGAGCAAAATGAAATGAATGCCCAACAGTTGTTGCCTTTGGTACTCACAGCATTGGGAAAAAGAAGACCAAGGAACTTGTACATGAGGCATGGAGCCACAAAACAAATCAGCAAGTGAACAGCCCTGAGAGAAGGTTGGAACCAGTCTGGCATGATGGTGCCAGTGCCTAGGCACCTGATGGGGCAACACTGTTCACGTGCCACCAGCCATAGCCCTGCTCTCACAGCCATCACGTCCTCTGAAATTATCCTGCAGCTTCCCCTGTACAACTTCGAGTGCTTCAGCACTGCCAATAAACAACGCTGTCTGTTTGGTTACATCCTGTAACAATACCCTAATTGCTAACACAAGAGTGTGACCACAGAGTTCCTCCCCCTCACATTCATATCAAGCTCTGCCTGCCTGTGTATTTGCCTCAGTTTTCACAGGTGCATCTCATTCAGCATCTCTAGATTTGATTATTTCTCTGAATTGCTGTTATATGGTAGAGATTATTTCTTGCTCCATTTCTGAGGGCATCTACACATCAGTGGCTAGCAAAATTATATACACATACCCACTTTCCTGAGTGCAACACATGTTTTCCATGCCTGGCTGAGGAGGTGAGCTTCTTGTATAACAGTGACATAAACTTTTATTCTGATTTTGTTATTTTCATGTATTAAAAGAACAGGATACTCTTTCCTCCCAGTTAATCCTGAAAAAAAAAAAAAAAAGTAAAAAAAAAAAGTCTGAATCTCCAAAATATCATCCTGGAGACTATTAAAAAAGATGACAAAATGGAAGATGACTTGGGGAAGATGACTTATTATTACATGTTTCCAATCTCTACCCAGTTCCTGGCTACAGTTTTGACTAATTCATTCAAAAAAGCAGTGCAAAACAACAAAGCAATGAAAAGTATCTCCGTTTTACATGATGCAAGATTGAAAGGTTGCACCATTTCCTTTTCTAAAGTTGTTCATATCCCACACCATGAGATTGTTTTGCTCTGGAAACAGAAGAGAATAGCATTCCAAGAGACTGCTTATTTCATTCGCACACTCCCCCCAGCAAACAGTTGCAAAGACATATGACCAAAAAGAGCCCTTGGAGGTGTCTGAGTGAGTGCAGTAAACGCAGCAATGATTTAAACACTTTTGAACCTGAAAGTCAATGAATAATTCCATCTGATAAGGAGGAAAACATTTTAGTCTTTGAATAGCTCAAATGTCACACCTGTTTCCAGCGCTCTGTACCCATTAACCCATGGGTAACATATAGCATACCATATGGTTCGTGCAGCACACATCTTCTTGCAGTTTATTTCTCTGGAATCTTTCTCAGTGATTCTCTCTGCACTGTTTTCAGTGTTTATAGTGAACTACCTGGGCAATTGTGGAGTTGTGGTAATAATGGATGCAAAATTTAGTAAGTAACATTATTAACATCTTTCGTGGTTCACTTTTAACAAAAATTGCCCTAAACACAGTCAGGGCATCCTGCCAAAAAGCATTAGATCTGGTGTTAGGCTTTAGGCCAGATGAAAAATAAATCTAAGAGTACCTTGACACTCTTGCTTTCAGTATAGGAATTTTGTGTTCTGCAGTATGTTTACCTACTCCTAATTAATTACTCTGTAATCCCCAAAGGTACAGCATTCCCTAGCATCAGCTGTCAAATGGCCCTACTATATGAAACAGTGCCAGATGCTTATTTCCAGTATTGCACTGCTAACAGATGGCAAATGCCACAGATACAAATATATAGAAAGATATAGATATATCAGCATGTTTTTTGCATTTGTATTCATGCATTGATGTTTATGTAAACACATGCACGCATGTCTATGTTGTGCTCTTTAACTTTATGGTTAGTTACACACAGATTTTCCTGTTCGGTAGTGATGGAACTTGTTTTCTTTCCTTTTTTTTTTTAATGAAATACTAATAAGATGAAAAAGAGACCAGAAACCTCCTATTTCTGGGAAAATTAATTGATAATTTGCATCTCATTCCAGCTGGTAGAGTTCAGTGCTTCAAAAGAATTTAACTGAAGGTGAGGGGTTTCATGTGATCGCAGCAGAGACTCAGCTCCTATGTTGGGGCACTTAAACATTTGATTCTTCCACCACGTGCTATAAATAAGTGAGGATTTTTGTTTTGCAGGAAGGCAAGCAAACCACAAGCAGCTACTGTTTTGCATTCACTGTCCCTGGTTGCACTGACAAACTGCTTCTTTTGTTTGTGGCTGGCTTGGATTTTGGGAGGATCAGTCAGCTGCATCAGATGTTAAACTCAGTCATAAGGGGAGCCTGGACACAGAAACAGTGATATTCCACACCCTCTACTAGGAGAAAGTGAATTCTGGCTTTACAGTCCATGAACCTTGGTCTGGAAATAGAAGAGGAGTGCTCCATTAATTACTTATCAGATTGCAGGGTTGGGCATCACAGTTTGATTGTTCTTGATACTGTGCAGATCAGTAACAAAGGAGTCAGCCCCCAGCCGTGCCTGTACAGAAGCTGGCATCAGACAGTCTGTAGGGGAGGACAAGATCTGCAGCAAACGAGGATTTGTGCAAAAGTACATTTAACCTTAGGGGTAGAGACTTCCTGCACACTTACCCACAAGATTCACATTACACCTGGAATTTACTAAGTGGCCAGCCTTTATAATAGTGATTTTTTTTAAATGTTTGGGGTTTTTTTTCACAGTTGTGCATGGAATTTTGATGGGAAAAAAAAAGCATCACTGATAACGCCACCAAAGATCCTATCATGTAGGGCTCATTTGGTCTTTCCAAACAAGTGTGTTTAAGCACCCCTCATCTTTATAGCGTGAAACCCCATGGTCCCACAAACCCTAAGAGTGTGCCTGAGTATAATTATTACCTAGAGTTTTATCACATTCTTGGCTGTAGTCTAATCTTTTTTTTTCTACTGTCATGTCCATTTTTTACCCCCTCCATGATTCCTGGTAGTTGTCCAGGGAACTATAGAGAACATACGAGAGGTAAGCTCTAAGCTCCAGGGCAACTGTAGCATCGAGCCACTATATGCAGGGAAAACCCATAGCTCATAGCTGCAGCCAGTTCAGTTGCTCTGTTATGAGGGTAATACATATGTAGTGAGAAGACATGCAGAAGCTGTGAGGAGATGAATGCATAATCTCTACAAATTTTTACTGACAAATCTAATGAGGTCTTCATGGTGCAAGTACACTATGGATGTTTTCTGCAGGCTTTTGACTAGGGCAGGTCTCTGTAATGTTCTCTAATAGTAGCACAAGGCACATCTAAGAGAGTGTCCCACTACTTGCAAATTATCCAGGCTGGACTTCAAAGCACAGACACCACAAAAACATTTCAAAAACTACCTCACGCTTTCTCTCCCTCTCTCTCTCTCTTTTTAAATATAAGAAAAAGGAACTTTTTTTTCCCTTCTGTTTCTCTTGCAAACAGCAAAATCATTTGGGCTGAAATTTTCCTAACAAAAGCTTGGCTACAGAAAGGCAGAGCTCCAAGGGAATGTGCCAGGCAATTCTAACAATCTTATACTGCTGTGTTTGCCCATAATATTTGTCAAGCAATGATAAATTGAATGGATGCCTCTCATGATACATCTCAAGTTGCTTTCCATTGAACTAATTTATTTTGAAAGTATTAATGCTCCTATCCTCTTCTCAACAATTAACAATTTAGAAATATTTTAATAACAAGCTGTTAATCACAAGATACTTGTCTGCACAGATTTAAAAATAGACTCCTTTGTTTCAGGGATGTCAGCCCTCTTTGCCAATGTTATTGGTACGTTGGTATGAAACGTAGCATCTGAGAAGGCATAGGCAAGGCTGCATGCTGTGAAACATCTACTTTTTACCCTATGGTAATGAGGATGAAGCAGAAATCCAGAGAGAGGATGTGTTAATCTTCCCTCCTTTGAACATGACTCAGAGATGTGAAACTTCAAATAACTAGGCCCACAGATCTGATGTACTATAGACAGAAAAATGGCACTCATCGGACTGACATGGTTCAAATGTTATTGCAGCAGACAGATGCATGCTGGCCACTGTTGGAATAGGTGTTGCACACAAAGGCTGGCCCAGATGAAGTGGATCCCCAGAAAGGGACCACCGCACAGATCACAGCATGAACAGGAGGCATGGTCACGTAAGAACATGTTACGCCTCGCTGGTGCAATAGATTTCTCTATTTCAGTATCCTGTGATAGAATATGGCACTGGTCATTTCAGGAAAACTCCCTAAATCTTTGCCTCAGAGCCTGAGAGACTGAGTCTTTATCCTAATCTCCATAAGGAAGCAGAGAATTTCTTCTGAAATTCATACCCTGACAATCAAAACTGGAACAAAAGCGGTTTTTGAATTACACTTCTTGTTTCAGGGTTTGTGCCTCTGTGCCTGTCAAACCTGACTTTGAGAAAAGTCCCTTGTCATCTGGGAGTGGATTGTAGAGGAGTTTGGAAACGCACAGATGTGTATTTCCGGAGATGATGGGAACAGTTCTCATCTGCAAGGCCAGAGTGCACCTCCTGTGTGTCTTAATATTTCACTAAATACAGACCAAAGTATGCAGCAACAACAACAATAGAATCAGTAGCAGCTCTATCAAACCAGAAGCTGTGCCATAAGAAAGAAACAAATTAAAAACAAACAAAAGAAACCGAACCAACAGAAACCACCATCACCTCAAGAAGTATCTTTCTCACTTGATTTTCAGAAATGAAAGACCATTCTCTCCATTCTCAACCATTCTTTCTTCCGTTCAAATACCACTCTGCATATAATGCAAAATTTGTACAGAAAAATGATCATATCTTCCAGGATACTTCATTGTACTGTGCCAGATTGTATATCTGGAGAAGAAACACAAAGAAAATACTAAGTAGAGTACTGATTCAGTCCAGATAAGCTGCTGCCCCTAAAAGACTGTCTTCCTGTTTAAGAGAGGACATAAGATGACAGATTTCTGTCAAAGAAAGCTCAGTGGGATTGTGGATCTTTACAGTTAGGCTGCAAGGCCAGTGCAAAGCTCAGTAGGTGCATGAAAATGCAGTCTGTCTGGGACCCATTAGTACAAATGCTTTCAACAGCTGCCAGAGAGCCTCAGCTTGCTATCGGTTGGGTTGCTACACAAACAGATCCAAAATGACTACACAGATTCAAATGATTCAAATGTAACTGTCTGTGATATGCTGAGTGTTGGCTAATGGTTAACATTGGTTAGACGTCATGAATACAGATGAGAGCAAGACAGTTTTGGCTGCAGCTCCTGGGCTATAGCTATCTGCAACCTGCTGGGCACCCAGATCAGTGTGGTGCTGGCTGCCAAGGCTGGCTGGAGTCTGCGGGTCAGAGCCACCTCAGCTGGACTTCCTCCAGGAAGACCACCAAGTGTAAGGTTGAATGGGATTGAGGAACTTGTCCTTGCTTGGTGAGAGTAGTTTACAGAAGCAGAAGGACCCTGCTTTCCGCTATCTAGAGTGGCCTGAAACAGCTGAAGTTTGTGACCACATATCTCTAGATGGGTCTTCTGGCACTCAGCACCTCCTCCTCACCTTGTTTCTTACCTCCTCCACTTCCTGTCTTCACTAATTTATCACTTGATGTCAGGAGAGAGGCTATATTTTTTATCTGTTGGACACCTAAGCCCAATTGACACTGGAACAGGCTGCCCAGAGAGGTTGAGGAGTCCCTTCTCTGAAGACAGTCAAAACCTGCCTGGATGCCTTCCTGTACAACCTGCTGTAGGGAAGCTAACTTAGTAGGGGGTTGGACTTGATTTACCTCCAGAGGTCCCTTCCAACCCCTACAATTCTGTGATTCTGTGACAGGATGAAGTAACAGTGTATGACTGAGAACATACAGGCTGAATCTAGCTGATGCACTTTCTGGCCACATTCCTTTCTCAGTTACCCTGCTCTATCCGTTTCTTGTCTCCAGAGTCCAATGTTTCAATTATCCAGTGTAAAAAGATAATAAGCTGAATGGAGCTCCTTCGTCACTCACAAACTGAAGAGCCCAGTTTTCTGAGAAGCACTTGTCACTAGTCAGCGTTTTTCCAAGACATGGGATGAACGTATTTCAATCTTTAGGGCCTTTCTACCTCTTCACTCTTGATTAGCTCAGCAATGGCTGTCTCTGGACAATTTCAGAAAGAAAAAAAAGACAGTGAAAACACTGACCCATTGTTTTGTCATTGTGTCATACTGGAAACAACCTATAGCCTTTTTCTTTTTCTCCCTTGGGAATATCAAATTGGTGACCCAGATTTCAAACAGCTGACAGTTATTACTATGTCAGGTATGTTAGATTTACTGCTAATGCCGCTACAGTTAAATTGCATATGGCATTAATATGGATTACACCTGGTGAAGAGCTTCACAGTTAATCTGTGGGACAGGTGACGTGGATCTCATTTTAGTGAGGACAGGATCTCATACCCTTCTGGCTATTTTTGAGACTAGTTCTAATAAGCTAATTATTATATATCCAGTTCATATATGTATATATAACTTCATTTCTGTAAATAGAAAGCATTGTGAAGTGTTCCCATTATCCATGTTACTTGTGGTGATTACAGCCAGCCGTACTTCTTGTTTGGGATGAAACTGGCCAAATCCTCTCCAGAATGCACCAAGAAAAATCTCCAATTCGCAGTGGGATAATTTTTGGAGCACTTTCAGAGGAGGGCCACAAAAATGATCCAAGGGATGGAATATCTCCCCTATGAGGACACGCTGAGAGAGCTAAGGCTGTTCTGCCTGGAGAGGAGAAGGCTGGAGAAGAAGAGAAGGAGACCTGAGAGCAGCCTTTCAGTATCTAAAGGGGATCTTTAAGAATGAATGGGATAGACTATTTAGCTGGGTTTGCTGTGATAGGACAAGAGGAATTGGTTTCAAACTAAAAGAGGAGAGATTTGGATTGGATATAAAAATAAATAAATTATGATAAGAGTAGTCAAGCACTGGAACAGGTTGCCCAGAGAGGTGGCGGATGCTGCATCCCTGGAAACATTCAAGGCCGGACTAGACAAGACTTTGAGAAATGTAATCTAGCTGTAAGTGTCCCTGTTCATTGCAGGGGAGTTAGACCAGATGACTTTCAAAGCTCCCTTCCAACTCAAGCAATTCTATACGTCTATGTATTAAAGCTAAAGATGAAATAACTCGACAGAAATATTCATATATGCTTTCTGCACAAAACTTCAGCACCAAATGTGCTGAACAGAGACAGATCTATGTTTTTTTTCTGACCTTAGCCAGCCTCATAACCTCCCAAGTAATATAATCAGCACTAGAGACATATATAGATTACAGCAGCTTTTCAGGTTGCAACAACGCTTCCTCGGGTCTACACTTCTGTCTCCTTTTCTGTCATCCTCAGCACACTCAGCAAGATTTGTTGAGTAGACCTTCCCAAAGCAGCTGGGGCACGGTCTTTTCCTATGCTGGTAAAAGTCATCTTTGACTGTTTTTCTCCCTGATACTTTTTACTTGTTGAAAAGCAGCTGATGAGAAAATCAGGCTCTCTTTACCACCTGCAATGGTGAAAAACAAGCCAGACTTGTAATGTGTTTGGTTCCAGTGTGGCTTGCCTATCCCGTGTTATCTTCAGTTAATGTATATTCATGTCACTTGTTTTTCATTCATATGAATGTGTGGGGAATGGTCCTTTTACCACTGCCTATATTAGCATATAGTACTCCCACATGAGTACAAGTATTCTCCATTCATTATTTGCTGTTCATCATGTCTTCTTCATTATTTGGCCATAGAAAAAGTTATTCTCATCCAGCAAGGGAGTAGCAGCAATAACATTTGATCTATCACAAATGGCTATACGGGGAATGTAACAGCTGAAATTAGCAATATAAGCATAAATCCCAGAATAACATGTTTTCCTCCAAAATGATTTGCAAATTAGACAAATATTTGCTAAAATTAGGGTAGTTCAGAAGTAATTCATGAATGAAAACAAAACAAGAACAGAACAAATCAAGTTCATTGAATGATTTATTTGGAAAATGTAATTCTAAGAGCTTTAATGGTCAGTTAAAATGAAAATAATGACGTTTCCTGAACTGCACAACATCTGCTGCATGCAAAGAGCAAGAAAATCAACTGCGAGGGTAGCATATATTGCTAATATGCAGTTTGTAGCCTTACACTGTATAATTTTTACAAGGGCTGTGAAGAAGGAATGCAATTACCGGAACTGAGATTAATAATAATTAATCCAATTTGAATCTTAATTGGAAAGGCATTTCCTTAATGCCCCTTATGGAAGAGGAAAGGAAGGGACTGTATTTAAAAGAGTTTTCAAATGAAAAAAAAAAAAAAAAGAGGGAGAGAGAGAGTGGATTTACAATCCAGGCCTAATGCTGAGTTTGCTCCTAGACTTCAGATTATAGGAGATTATCACAGATCAACCCTTTTCACAGAAAAGAACCTTTTAAATCCATCTCAGCATCGTCCTTATTAGGAGCGAAGGAGAGAGGCTCCTTCCACAGGGACAAGAGAAGCCCTTAATTCATAGCTTGTCAGAGGAAAGGCATTTGCTTCAGCACTGAACTAGGTTAGTTATGGCTCTAATTTACACAGCAGCATGTCATCCTGGTGGAAGGGACAACACCTTTAAGTAATAATGAACAAGTGTGCGTTGACAGAATAATAATCACGGATTGAAAAGGTTACAGTAGAGCGCATGGTAAAGCTAAGTGCCTGCTTTCATTCCATTGGGTGCCATAATATCAGGAGTTGGGAGCTGCAGTTACAATATAAAATAACATTAGTGAGGCAATTAGGACCTAATGGTTTGTGGAGAGAAGTCTACAAGACTTTATAAAAGCATCTGAATTAGACTGTATTCAAGTTTTACTCCACTCCTATTTTTTTTAGACTATATTGCCTTCTCAAGGGTAGAATCCCCTTAAAACATAGCGAAACTTAGTGAGACATCAGGGAAGCTTCTCAGCATATATGGGTAAAAATCTCATGGAGACTTCTGTCAATTGAACCCAAATGAACAATCTGACCTCAGGTACCTGAAAATAAAATTGGTGACTGTAGTGAAAATGCTAAGTTACGGCCTAAAACAGTGATTGAGCACCTGGTGGGAAGGCAGGGCCAACCCAGGGGAGCTCAGGTGTATTCAATGCACCTGAGTAACTGGAAGGGCTAGAGCCAGGATCCACCCCTTCCCAGACCTCATTTAAGGGTTGGCAGTGGGGGTGAGGGTATCTCTTGCTGGAGATCCCTCCCTACCTGAGGCTTTCTAAAGGTAAGCAGTTGTTTGTTTGTTTTTTTCCCCCCTTCATTTCTGTATCTGTGGCTGCTGCATTTGAGCTTCTCCTCATCTGCTGCAGCGAAAGACTTTGCTACCCTGCTATTATTGTTATACTTTCCATCACATTATAACATTACAGTGACCTAAAAGACTCATTTGTTTGAGAGAGGACAGAAGAACAGATCACTAGATGTTTATTGACATGGTCTCTCTTCCACAACTCTTTCCTGTCTCATACAGTATGTGAGAGTCAACTTCTGGTCCCAGTGCTTAAAAATCCCTGGGCAGGCTACTGCTTAAAGAAGCATGACTGAAATGGAAGCCTTTTTATGAATTCAAACTACACTGACTTTTTAGGATCTTCTCCAGAATGCAGAAGTATGAGACTACTCAGATTTCAGGGAGATAATCTACTTGTTGGTTTTTTTTACAGTTGTTCTGGTTTCTTGAGGGTCCCCACAACTATGACAGCAGGGTCCCAAGCCTTGATGGATGGACAGTACTGAGCTTAGCAAGAAACCTTAGAGAGAGAGTGCATGAAAATTTCTCCACATGTAGGGGATAGGATGCAGGCAAAAAAGAGGCTTGTGCTGTGCAACTGATTGCAAAAACTCTTTTTTTTCAATTTCTGTGAAAATACATTTCTTCAATAGTCTCCATATATGACATGTACTCCAACAACTATTGTGTTACGGAGTGTATAGATTTAAGGAACTGAAGCAAAAGAGAACTGTCTCTATCCCTGTCTGGCTACTATGTGGTGCCAATGTTGTCAGCAGATCAAATTTAAACACAGTCCTCAGAACACTGCTAGCAACAGAGAGACTCCAGTGGATTTCCACAGGTATTTCCTGTACTTTACAGTAAGAAATGACAGAAGTGAAGCACACCATCACCTCCATTGAATTCTCTTCCCTTCTTTTTCTCCTTGTTTACACATAGACATACAAACTGTTTTATTTTACTGTGCTTCTTATTTCTGGTAGATATTTATATAGAAGTAAATATTCTCTTCCTGGCACTGAATGCTCAGTGACCAGACAGCTTTGTCTTTATGTTTATGAAAATACACAGGCAATTCAGACATGTCTGGAGTGAAACCAACATTGATTAACAGAACTATGTATATATTTGTATGTATACATATATATGTAGTGATTATGACTACCTCCAGTGCCAGTTTGCTAAACTATTTCCATAGCATTCACATCCTTCTGCACTAAAGAAACAAAAAATGACCAATGTAACTGACGGAGCAATGGCAGAGGGGAGAGGCGAACACAGATGCTCTGCACTAATTGCTGTTAATCACCACTTCATCTTCATTACCTATTCCTTCCAAATGCATACTTCTTTTTAAAAAGACAAGAACTTTAGAGCTGCTCCTAGAAGTCCTTTAGGGATCTTTTCCTTTCTCTTTTTAGCGGCCACTGAGTAGCTAAAAAGTTTCAAGGATCAGTATCTTATATGCAAGACCAGCATGAGCCAGGTCAGTATGAGAAAGGAAAACAAGATCACAGCAGGGCAGAGCAGAAAGGAAAGCCTACAGACTTACATGTGCAGCAATGGTGTTTTGCACAGGTCTCTTCCTTTTCATATGTCATACATCCCTGTTACTGTATGCTATCACAAACCTGCAGTCAGCAGATACCTCCAGGGCACAGCCAAGATGCTGAAGGAAGGGAGGAGGGAATCCTGCTGTATTCAGCTAAAAAGGAGGGAGTTTATGCAGCCTTTCATTCACCAAGGTCTGTGCCCTGAGAATGAGGGTTGCATTTTTGGATAAATGCTGTATAATAACTCTCCTCCTATGAGGCCATGAGTGTTATGTACTTTTCAGCTTTGAAACTGTTTTACAGAGGCATCAGTTAAGGGTCTGGTTGTGTATCAAGTTTTGCACACATGGATTTCTTATGACTTTCTTCTCTTCCATACTGTGCAGCAGAAGAGTGAAATTAAAGTCAAGAGCAAAGAGTACATATGATCAGAGCTGGGTCTCTTAAAGTTCATCCCCAGCTGGTGCATGGGTATTTCAGTCTTTAATTGCTGAGTTTATCCCCCTCATTTACCTTTTAACAGGTTATTCTGCTCTTCGTTACAATTGCTTTCTGGGAAATGTAATCTTTTAAATAGACACATACTCCTATGTATATATGGCCGCTCTTCTTTTAAGTGGATGCCTCTGAAGCGGGAGGGATTTATGTATTAAAATGTACAAAGAATTGTACTCCCAACTTTGATCTCTATATCAAGAGAAACAAAATAGGTTTGTCCAGCACAATCACTTGCAGATTACTTCACAGGGGAGCACTGGGCTTGTCTGCCAGATAGGAGCATGTGTATTTGCTGAGTCTTGGGGAATTTTAATTTCTTCTTGTTAACCATTTAGGTTCAAATTTCCTTTGCCCTTTCTAGAACAGCAGTTGAATGCATTGATATTTGGGTATCCCGTACAGAAGGGAACCTGGCAGAGGGGACAAAAGATGCAGTTAATTTCCCTGCTTCAGTCCATAACATCACAAGATTAGTTAGTTTAGTTAGATTAGCTAGTTGAGGAAAGATGAAGTGGCAGAAGAGATAAATTTACAGCTTCCATTTGTGCAGAAACATCAATATCTTTTTACCTAGAACATCACAAAATGCTGATTACCTGGAGAACTATCCCCAGTGCTTTGAGTTAATGTTATACTTCTGGTTACGTTGTATTGAATCTAGTATTATTAGATTTTCCTGAAAAGCTAGATCTGGTTCCTGGATCAAGAAGTCCATCTTAACAAGAGGGGCTCTCTACTTGTCTGTTATTCACGTTGGTTTTTTTACTTCACATTATGGTCATAGCCTCATTAGGACAGAGGGTATTTACAAAGGTATCTATGCCACCTTACTGAAGACAAATACATAAGATTTATGAAGTATCCAGACTACTGACTTTGCTTTTCAAATCTCTAAATCCAGAAGATAATCCATGAAGTAGCTCTTTAACCCTTTAAACTCCTCACACCTTCATGTGTATCCTGGACTCATTTTTCATGCCCTCAATGCTATGGATATAGAATACCTAAACAACCTATATGCACCTATAGTCTTTGACTACTGTTGACATTCCTATTCTGTTGGAGCAAAAGATTTTTTTCCTCTAAGATAGAAATCATAAATGCACATTTTGTAGAATGTCTGATCTTACTCTGAACTATTCATGACCAAAATCACACACCAGCCTGATTACAAGTTCAAATGTTATCTCTTTGAAGGTTGTCATCCCATAATCTTCCAATGCTGACAAACCATGAGTGACAGACTAAAAAGTGTGAAATCATATGTAAAACAGAATAGTCTGCTCTTCATGGAAAGGAGAGGCTACTTCAATTAATGCCAGTAGGCAGTCGCCTTGAAACTCTTTAATTTTACAGGCTATTCAGATACCAGATTGATAAGAATTGTAGAAATACCCAAGCTGAATTCACTAAATTATTAGGGCTGATGTCTAGCTAAAAAAGTTTCAGTAGAAGCATTATTCATTTCATTTGGGTAAATAGTGATAGTATCTTCAACTCCTCTTGCTGGCTTAAAAATTCTAAGGGCTGTCACTCAACAAGCTTCTGGGCAAGAAATGGATTCAGCGTCAGTAATTCTTATCATGAGTTTGCTATATTGGGTGTCTTTTATAAAGGTCCTATACTTATGTTATTATAACAGATTGTCAGCTTCCATTAAAAAAAGAGTTCTTACCCCTCCTGGCTGAGGCAAAAAACCTCTTGACTAAATTTGAAAATCCAAAGGTAATTCAACTGCTGACTTTATCATCTTGGCATCATAACATCTTGTGATTGGATTGGAGAAAGCGGAGCTCATGATTTTTGAAAACTTGAGACTGCTCATCCTTATCAACCATATTATAAGGAAGCCACATCCTTCCTTCCTTCAGAATAAAGCCCAGCTAGCTACAGCCTATTGCCTTTGTCTTTTACAGCATATGGCAGAGCTGAGAGCCAGCTACAGCACACTGAAATCACAGGTCCTAGTAGCCCAACTAGGGCAATCAGTCCTTCTCAGGGCTGCTAGAGAGGCCCATCACTGCATATTTTCCAAAGGTATATTTAACCTAGTTCTGAGAGAGGTGTTCAGTAAACCAACCCATCACTCCTTGCTGTCAATTCATCGCCTATCAGCCGAGTGTCACAGGCTACACCTGCAGCTCCCCAGTGAGGGCTCACTGCTTGCTAAACTGCTAACCGGATCTCATTCCTCCTCCACAATGAGGTCACGGGATTTTATGAGACAGGAAGATTTAAGGTTAACTCACCTCTTGCAGAAGATTACAAATAATGAGATGAGGCAGGCCAGTGAAAAGACATTCTGGCCTCCTACAAGTGGGGGACATCGAAGACCAGCCTCCTACGTGGGTGGCTGGGAGTCCCCCACTGAAGACAAGCAGACCCCAGTATGGGGATGAACGGGCTCACGCTGTGGGTTCCCTCCTGCATAGCTTCAGAGCCATCTGCTCTGAATTAGATGGGATTAAAGGCACAGCATGGGCAAATCCGTTCTGTCTGTTTGTGCAACACAGGTTTATCCCATGTGAAATAAGGCTTACAGGCAAGGGCTGCCTTTCTCACATGCAAGGGAAGGTAGTTAACAACAAGAGCTTGTAAAGCCAGGTAAAAGAACACAACCCTGTAAGTGGGATATGGCACTTTGTCAGGTCTTTGTTTTGATAGTCTCAGTACAGAACAAAACAAGACAGGGCAGGCAGCAAAGGCTCCATGTGAGATTCTCTGCAGGCAAAGAAAGCTACAGGCAGGCAAAATACAATCCATACAAATAGCACTGGATTCATAATCACTTTGTGGAGAGAAAAGGTACATAAGGGGGACAGGCAAATCTGAAGACATTCCTCCCACATCTCTAAAGAACACAAATACCCATTCCCTTCTTCTCTAGGTGCTTGTCTTGCAAGGATGCAACAAAAAATAAAAGCTATAGAGCCAGCCTATTATTAAGACAGTTTCAGGACCCTGTACAGCTCATCCTTATTTTGCCATATTTCTGCCCACATACTGCCCTCTGACATGCTGTCCTGAACCCAGCTATGCTTACGCACCTTCAGTCAAGTCTGAGAGGGCAGTAGGTGTGCTCACTTAAGATTTTTACACCCACAAAATGCCCCTTTGGTGGAGGTAGTCTTCACTTGCTCCTTTTCAAAGCAGCTGCTAGTTCTGCCTTAAAGATGCCCACTTCAGTGAACAAAGCACACTGGAATGCATAAGGGAAAGATCAAGCAAGATATATTTTACACAGACATGTCAAACCCCTACTTTATCAAAATACAATCCCAAGTGAGGACAAGCCTTGTACCTACTTCTTCAAATAGTATACAGAAGTGAAGACACTTTTCCATGGTATTTCCACCTTTTCCACCTGTCCTGGTCTTATCAGTATTCCATTTCATGACATCGTGCAACAGGCTGTCCTCTGACAGGAGGATGGGAGGGTGAAAGGCGTCTTTCCCCTGTTGTGCATGAAACCACGACACCACCCATAGTTCAATTATTTAAAAATGAAAGTTCTCCTCGCTTTTCTAATGTTTAGGAGCAAAGGAGGGGGAATTGTGACCCCAGTGCCATGGAAGAGAACGGAGTAAAACGTTGGAACAAATGGAAGGAAAAAAAGGGAACATGGAAAAACTAGGGAGAAAGAAGAGACTAAAGATGTAGAAAGTTCTATTAAAGAGGAAAAATGCCTTTTCAAATTCTGGACAAAAAGAAACGTTTATCAGTGAAGATATATCAGTCATATCAGCGAGGTTAAATGATAGGCACAGCTTCAAGGAAATTTCAAGCAACATGATACTGGAGTCTTCTACAAGAGTGAAAATTACAAGCAACTACAGACAGTGCAATTATTCCAGATGTATTCTTGTAGATATTATATTGACTAGAACATGAAGGATTTTTTTGACATTTCTTTTCAGAAAATACTGATCAATAAAATAAAAACTAATTTCTATGAGCAGGCCATTCTTTCTGGGCTTTTTTACACAATTTTTTAGGAAAATATTGCAGAACTGTCAAAACAGAGCATTTCAGCTTCTTCTCAGAAATAAAACATAGTTTTCTATTAGGTTGGTTTTTTTTTTTGTTATGAAATCGAATACGATTCAAGAACTAAATGTAAATTAAAGAACAGCTTTAATTTGCATCTCAGCTGGAAAGGAATAGTATTTTTTTCAGTATCTGACTTTCATAGAACAAGAAATTCCCTTCCTACCCATTATTATTAAAGACATCTGTACAGCGAATCAATTTTTTTTTTCAATTTCAACATCACTGACATAAAAAAAATGTCATTTTTTTCAAAAGCTCTTATTTTATATGTCCTTTTATCAGCCACAAAGCATCTTTTGGCAGACAACGTGCTGTGCTATTTAGTTTGTTTATGCTGCAAAGCCTAATAGAAACAATAAATTTAATGTGTTTTGGCTGGTCCATACATCGAGCTTCTCTGTATATAACATAATTACACCACTGCAAAGCTGTGCAGGCAAATACTTTAAGCATGATATTCAGGTTTTATGATCCCTGTGATGGATGTTATCTTTTATTTCTATATGGGCTCCAGTGGTGGTACTACACAGGTTTTCCTGCACATTATTATTACAAATAAGTTAACTGCATTTCTTTACAGAACTTGGAGACAATTCTGTTCTCATATTCCAGTCAAATTCTAAGAATAATCCTGGAAATTAACATCAGAATATTTCTGATTCTGTTTCCATTTGGTATCTTTACTTGTGAATCAAGCAAGGAAGTTTTTGAAAATATTTCTTATATTTCTGATAAAAAGGAATGAATGATTTGCCCAGGTTATTTTAGTTGCTTATGTGGCATCAAGATAATCTGCAAGTAGGACAAATAAGGTCAAATGATATTGCTTACAGAATAAAGCAGACTTCATACTGGATCAGTGCAATGTCTGTCTAGCCTTGCTATATCATCTCTGACAATTTTAACAGCAGTTTCACAGTGGCTCTGTCATTATAAGCTAAATATAGCCCCCTTCTTCAGTTTCACAATAAATTCTATCCATCAAGGTCTCACAGGCCTAGCTGAAGTCACCAGTAAGCAACTCACTGGAGTTTATTTACAGTGCAAAAAAAACCACACATATGCAAGATCTTCTAGCTAATAGATAGGAGGAAAATAAAGGGAAGATTGGCTTGTCTTTTCTATTGAGCTCTATTTGTGGCCAAGATTGAAAGTTTCTGTGGTCTGCTGCTAATTCCATTAACTCGCACTTCATAATGATACACTCAGTCATCTGTCACTTAAGACAGATGATTGTTCTCAACACCTCTTAATAAAATTAAGACAGTCCTTTCTGGAGGTCTTACTTAATTACTAATCTTGTGATATCTTTGTAATCTTTTGATTCACCTCCTCTTCTGTTTGTTTCTCTGATCTGGCTGTTCCTCTGAATGCTGACTGGTAGGTGGCAAAATGATACAGTTGTCACTACCAATTACCCCTGGTAGGGAGTCCAGCCAAAGGCTGTCGTGGGCTTAATGAGGTGTACCCGATCAGGAGAAAAATGCAGCTCCATTTCCATCTCCTGGGTGGTAACTTAGTTTGTAAGAGTGATCAATTCTTGGTTAGGTTAAGAGGAAATAAACAAACTTGCATAATTACCCCTGTGTGATCTCCTGCATAGCTGAGGTGGGGAGGGAAGCTGGCAGCCAAGAGAAGCATAGGGAGATCCACAGGCTGAGAGTCCTTTAATATGCTCTGTCTCTGAGATAGCAGCATCTGTCTTTCCTATTTAATACATGCATTTGTACCAAACAACAAGGGGCATTAGACTTGATTCTGCACTTACGAAAAGCAATGAAAAATTCCTACTGCTTTCAGGAGGAGCAGAAGCAAATGCTTTGACAGGACACAGTGCTGCTACATGCTCTGTAGATGAAGACAGAGGAGTAACATTTAGGAAAAGTATAAGATATAGAGGAGCAGAGCACTTAGTCTGGGAATCATCATACCTACTTTTAGCCATCTAAAACTTAAGTGTCTAATGTTTATCAATCATTTAGACTATCTCTGTAGCCATTGTGCAGAGAGATAGATGCACTTCAAGCAGCTGATCAATCCTCCCCACTCTACAAGGAGCATGTAAGAGTGTTACTTGTAGAATTAAAGATGATGCAGTCTCCCATAAATAGGTCATATAATCTCTCTGGGTGGCCTCCTACGACAAGAATGGTGAAATTCTTTCTGGCACAACCCAAAATCTGTCTCACCAACAATTGCCGTACTCTTTCCAACACATTTTGCTGGTTATATATTAGTCCATATTATTTAGGGAATATATTAACACTGTCAGAGGGCCTTTGACACTGGACTGCTTTATGCAAAAGATGTTTAAACCTGAAAGTAATGCAGAAACATATGGGAAGAAGCAGGCAGTTATGGGTAGAAGGTAAGAAACAGCTTGGTTTTTTTGGCTCTCTGTGTCAGCTTTGATCTTTCCTGGCAAGCTACCTATTGGCACTTGAAGCTTTGACTGTGCAGGTTTGCCCAGTTCTCCTCTCAAGTTGAAATTCACTGTGTAGGAAGAAAACAACAGGAATGCGCGACACAATCCACATAAAGGGACATACATTTTTGGCTTCCCATTGTATCCTGCAGGAAGAAAAGTCAGGAAGAGTTTGACAGAGATGTGTTTGTCTTACTCAAAGTAAACGTGCCTTGCAATAAATCACATTTAGTACAAGTCAGCCTTTACTGACTAGTACAGTTGTTCAAAAAAGTGTTGTATGCAGGATATTGAGATAGGATTATTAATAAATAAAGATTTATTAGTGGGTTCAGGAGGTGAAGGCATGCATCAACTTCAAAGTTCCAAAAGGCATTAAAAATAAAAGGAAAAGGGAGAAAGAGAAAAAAAGCAAGACAAGACAAAGCTGTCTCTGTGGATAGCTGGGAGTCATCACCAGGAGAGCATTCCCCTCTGTGGTCTCTCTAGCATAGCAGATTGTGACAGTGATGGTGACAAACCATTGTCATTCTTGTCTGCCAGCACTCTATACTTTCCATCAAGACTTGCTCAAGATCATATGGGCTGTTCCCATTCATGATGCATTTTATGCCAGAAGGATCATGTTTAGATGGGCATAAGCATTGCATGTAGACTGGTGCTAATGTTTTGTAATTGTATTTCACTAGAACAGGTATCTAGATGACCTCTGCTGTGCTCTAAGTTTTGAGTTCCGTTAATATAAACTCAAAGACATAAGATGAGGTATAGGAAACGGGCAAGAAAGGGTGACTCCCAATGTCCATGGCAAATGCATCCCATGGGAACCATATATACAATCAGTATATGGGCTTGCAGGTGCAAGGCTGTGAGGAAAACCACGAGAAACCAACAGCAGGAAACAGCAAGGGGAAAATATTGCCCTGACAGCTCCAGAAAGCCCTGCCATGAGAGCCTGAGTGAACAGCTGCAGCAAGCTGTGAGCAAAGTCAGGCAGCAAAGCAGCAAATGGAAGTGCTTCACAGTGATTACAGCAGCTAAGGCACTGTGCAAGAGCAGAATGTGTTTTGGCTAGATACTTCTCTATTCCAGAATATAGAAAAAGAAAAGAAAACCCTACCAAACTGTAGTACTGTTTACAACTCTGAAAATGCTGCTATTTGGCTTCCAAAGTTTCCAAACAACAAATGTTTGTATTTTCAATTAAATTAAATTGACAAAAGTGTCATATTTTCTTTCCCCCAGAATTAATTTCAAGTGTATTTTACCACTCTTTCTATTTGTTTAAAACAAAATGAAAACTGGAAAAAAATATTTGTCATTTTCATTTCCACACTTAAAATCAAATCACTGAGCTGAAATCAGCCCTAATGGAACAGCATTTCTGAAGCGAATCTTGTTTCAATGTGACAACACCGAACCATTTGAAGTTTATTCTGCGTAAACTTTCTTCTTTCCCATTTACCTGTCTTTCCCATCTTACTTCACCTCAAGCATCTGCATAAGACCTTCAAATCTGAACTTCTCTCTTTTTATATAGACATCCTGCTTTTTTTGCTACGTTATTTCTTTTCTTCTGTTAATGTTCTCTCGCCATCCATCTTGTCAAATTGCCTCTACTTTGAAGCTTTCGTATCTTCTTCTCTTTTTCAATATGTCCAAGGCAAACCAAATGGAATACATAATACAGAAAAGTCTACCTACACGTGTCACTGACACAGAGTTTCTCTAATTCCCATGGGAAATCTGAGCAGAATGTCTTCTCACCTTGAGGGATATTCTGCTTCACGCAGTCGTTTTCCTCACTGGGATAGACTTCTTCACCCAGTACAGAGCTCAGGTCACCAGATTTACTATCTTCCTTTGTACGCTAAATGGCAAAGGTGTGCTATTCTTCTGAGCAATTTGGATTTTTTCCCCATAATACCATTAGAGAAAGAGGTGGCCATTTGTTAATAAGAAGTCAGGAGATCACAATTGAATTAAATTCTTTTGACCTCAATGAATAATTAAGTTCTTAGGCACTTCACAGAATGCGAAATTCCACTTTGCTCAGAAGGGGAACACAAATCAATGGCTTAGGCAAGTCCTCTGATGTCCAAGTATTTTATTTTGTACTCTTTGCCAGTTAAACTCTGTTCACAGAGAGCTGAAAACAATCCTATGACTGAGACCCAAGATCATGCATTTCCAGAACAGCTTTTCTCCCTGTTACTTCATAAACACATTCCAGCTCTTCAAACACGTTTTCCCAAATTCTTTTTGCTGGAGTCAGAGAGGAAGAACATGTCATAATGGTGTTTCTACTCCTATCAAACACACTCAGTCATCATTAATCATGAGTCAGCTAAACTGACCATAATCCATTGTGAAAGTGCAATTAAATAAGACTTGCCCCCTCAGCTCATAGATGAAAGAGTGCTTGTCTCTTAACAATACATCATTACAAAAAAAAAAAAAAAAAACCAAAAAACCAAAAAACACAAAAGCACAGAGCCCTGGAGATTTCCAGATAACAGACACTGCATCCCTCTGTGCTCAAAGTTTTAAATGTTTGTTGGGATTATAAACTATGCACACAGTAGCAACATTGCTGAAGCTGACCTTGCAAAGCACAGCTCTGTGCTTTATGAATCAATCATCACAGCCTGGAGGAAGAGGGAAAAAAAGCCTGCAGAGAAACCATCGAGAGAGAAAGTAAATGAGAAGTATTTGCTCTATATGAGGACAGTGATTCCAAATTAAGCAGAATTTGTTGGTTCACCAATCCTACAAGGCAGAACATTGAAGATAAGAAAAGCTCAGACATAGAAATAGTCACTTTATCTAGAAGATATTAGGAATTAGAACACAATAACGCATCAGATGACTTCAAGAACTGAAGGGAAGAAGAAAAATTTTTAATCCAATTTACTTAGTCCAGTGAAAAGGGTACATGTGAACTGGCCTTCATTTTCGCCTCTGAGCAGCAAGAGGACCCCACGAGCCCCTTGCTCAGCCACCATAACATTGCAACAAATGCAAGTAACCCTTCTGCAATTGCCTGCTTTATCGTTCAAAATCATAGTGTAGGAAATGCTTCTGCATTTTTATGCTTGCACATTTTCCTATTCAAACGGGTGTTCAGACAGGCTCACAAGAGCAGCCTTAAATGAATTAGTAGGAAAATTGTATTGCATGCTGGAAGATCAGAAAGAAAATGCAGAAGAGAAAGATACACATTAATGCTCCGCTTGCTATAAACAGAAAACTGTTTTTTTCTTCTCATATCCTCAGTGACTCTTATGGGGTAAGATAAAAGAAATTTACAAAAAAAATAAGAAAACAAGCACAACATTCTTATGAAAAGGAACAGCATGTACATTTCCTCTGTAAAAATGTTATATCTGAAATGAACGTAAAACATCTTTACCTCTTACAGATAGGAAGCTCCTAGAAATATGAAGATGCAAATCACAGGAAAGTGTTAGCAGCTGTGTGGTCAAATATACAACATCACAACACCTGGGATTTATTTACATCATAGTTGTGGAGCCAGCACCACTTCACTTGCTCCCATGTGTTCAGGAAGTTTAGAGGCAACCAAAACTGGAAGAGACACACAGGAACACGTTGTTTAAAACTGAAGAATGCATTCACAATAAATAATGATAACAGTAACACAAACTGCAGGTTGAAGTGTTTTAACTGAGAAATTTCAGAACGGTCTTGAAAAATTAATGTGTGCTTAATTTTCTCAATATTCTTGTGACACAGCTAAATTCTGTTTAACCTTATTTTTCAGGTAGAGAAAACAGGTAGAACTGATTTGCTGAGTATTGCCAGGAATTAATCCATTTTATTCATTCATAATTTATTTCCAGGTTAATCTTTAGTTTCCTTAGTCTTGTCAGCTGCCAAACAGTCAATCTTTCTGATGAAGCGTTTAAAATATGAATGAAAGAAGACAATAGTAGAAAGCAGAAGAATACACACTTATTTCTTTGTGAAATAATTTAAACATCGATTCAATCAAATTTAATTAAAAACCTAATTATATCAGTGGTCGAGTGCTCCTCTCTGCAAATAAGTGATAAACAAAATATCCTTGGTTTCTGCCCAAAGGGAGTTTTCAGATTATCTAAACTGTCACATAAGCAAGGGTTCTATCAGGCAGCCAAACGAGTAGATAATTTTCATTGTACTTCATATGTATTATCTTGCATGGTAAAGGAAAGGCTCTAAATTTTTATGTAGTCTTTGTTCCAGAAGTATAAACGTTACTGTGTAATCGCAATACCTGACACATTGAGAACACATGATCACATCAGTGTATTTTAATATATTCACACTCTCTCTAATGTAGTTAAGATCTTCCTCCTTTATTTTATCTAATCCTTGGTGCAGCTCCTGGGCTGGGGATTCCAGTAATCCTTCTCTTAGAAGTTCCCTTCAGTGCACACACCTCAGCAACTCTTAAAAAGACAGCAAATACCGTGGGCAAAGCACCATTTCAAGTGAATTGACACCAACTCTGCGAGGTTTGTGCACCATGCAACACTTCAATTTGTTTCACTCAAATATTAATATCTGTTTTATTTTAACATCCATTTACTGAAGTTTACATTCTGGGAAAGCATTGAAGTGTCAATCAACAGTTTGCACAACATCTCTAGCAGACAAGCAACATCCAAAAGAAATGTGTAAATTGGAGCATCCAGTCACTTACTCTGACAGGTATTCTTCTCACTGCTTTGTTACTAATGAACGTAAGAGTCCTGAAGGAGCAACTGCTGGCAAGGTCACTCTCTGTCATTTTTGAAGAGTTATGGCAGGTCTCTAAAAAAGACAGGAAGGAAAGAAGGAAGAGACATCAACATTTATCTACTCTGGTCCACTTAAAAAAAAAGCATAAAAGAGAACACAAGAACTACAGAAAACAAACATCCAAACACACGCCTCAGCTCACAGGGCATTGAATGGGCTCAGCTGGATTTGTGAAAAGACTTACCATCCACAGATTTGATGGGTCAGTTTATTTTGACCACTCAATTTAAATGGTACTTTATTTTCTTGGCTCATCTATGCAATAGTCTACCAAACAAGGATCATGTATTCAGTAGTACAAATGAAAGTGTAAAGGACAATTGCTGAGTAAGAGGGACTCATTTAACAGAAGACATATCTGCATCTGATATGGAGTGACGTTTAAAAACTTGTATATCCCTCATTTGCCACAAGGTGGAAACAATCCCAGGAACTCATCTCAGTAACATAGCTGTAACAGTTCAAATGTACTAATTAAATGCCATATGTTGTACATACAAATGCAGATGCAGTTGATGACTTGGAACAGCTCTGAACAGAGCACGTGATATGGTTTTAAATAGGTTCATGAATGCCTTTTTACACCCAATAGAACAGCATGGCTCTTCAGCGCTGTTCCAATCTACTACTTAAGAAAACTACTTCGTTGCCAAAATGTATTGTAAGGCTTGTATTTCTTAATAAACTAGATAACTATAAAGAGTCAGTGCACTAATGAAAAGAACTGAAACTCAGATCCCAAAATTTTAGGTAGCTAACACCTATGATTATTTATCACTCAAAAGATTTTGAATGGGTGATTTAGGATATAAACTGTGCTTCTGTGTTCAGGTCAGAGGCTCACTCTACTACATCACTAGTTTAAAAATATTTTCCAGTGATCAAAGACAACTATGTCTCTAAAGACAATCTTTTCATGGTGGAGAGAGGAGACAGCACAAAATAATGCCCCATGCAACCTGGTCTAGGGAGCCTGCTTTGACTGGGGTTGGACTCAATGATCTCTGGAGGTCCCTTCCAACCCCTACAGTTCTGTGATTCTGTGATTTTCCTCTGCAGAATGACTGACCCAAAGAGAAGAATCCAGTGAATGCTCTTGTTCCTCACAAATTAAGGACTAGCTAAACTCAGTGGTGCAAGTTGCAGTAGTGAAGTTTGCTGCTGCTGAGCCAAGCGAGCTACCTCTATGTTCTCCTTTCTTCCACTTGATGGAAAAACAGAAGATTGTTCCCTAGATGTGCTAATTCACCAGTTTTACAACCTCTTAATGTTCGTATTAGAATGAGAGAAATTATATTCTTTGACACAAATTGATGAAATTCTATGAAATCTTATCTGTTAAACCTGTCATGCTCTCACTCCAGCTTAACCTATTTGCACCTTTTTATCCATAGCTACCTGTGGGTACTTCCTTCTCTTCCTTTTAAGTGACAGTAAATGACTTTTAATCTGAGAATCGTGTTTTGTTTCTATTTAAAGAGGCTGATATTTACAGTACAACACCCATGGTGTTTATTACACATGGGAACACTCCCTCACAAACCATTACATTAGCAGCAAAAGAGCTAATTGGAGCCTTCACAAAAATATCTGTAGCTTCAGAAACATCCGTGTTTAGGCCTTGTCTGCTTCAGGGCCACCACTGCTGCTTTCCACCAGGACTAACACCATGCCAGGTCTTGCAGCACTGTAGTACAAGTCCTCCAAGTTGCTCTTGGCATTCCAAGCCCTGCACATATGAGGCCTGCTCACAGCATGGTTAGGTCTTGTAAATAATTGACGAGAGAGACATACGCTGGCAAACTCTTTTCTGCCACTTTGCCGTTCCCCTCCAGATATCTCACATTTCTTACTCAGTAGGTTTCCAAATGGAACTGCGCAGTAAATGTACTCTGCGTTGTTTCAACTTATGGCCCTGTGATTAATCAATGTCATTGTCTGGGGGCTGGGGAAAGCTGCTGGGCCCTTATTTGTAGAGCCGAGTAACTGTTTGTTTAGTCTGCTCCCATAAAGTAAGCAGGGAAAATTATGACAAGTCACTAACAAGATTTTCTGTGCTTCATTTTATGAGTGTCAGCTTTTCCCAAGCAATCACTCACATAAAACCAGCACTATAACCTGACTGTTGCAGGATGTAAGCAAGCAGCTTTACATTTAGCACTGGAGTAGGTCTTGTCATAGCACCATGCGGGCCAGCAACTTCCTAGGGCTAGGAGTGCTTGGAGCTGTGGGGGTGCCAGGCCAGTGGGGAGCACCAAGGCAGCCTCAAGCCCTGGGCACTCCACGGGATCAGGACAGACTAAGGCCAGGCCAGTGGGTGGGCCTGGCTCATTGGGCACAACAGTTGAGCACAGGGAGCTTTGCTCTGATGCAGCCACCATGGGACAAGGGCTGACAGTCTGAGGGCTGAGCTGGGGCCCTGTGCAGCATAGGAGGAGCTGGGCAGGGCCGAAATGAACAACTCAGTACTGCTGTCAAACAGTTGCAGGGCCAGAACACTTTGTATTGCTTAGGCCAGGCATGTCCAACATGCGGCCCATGGACTGCATGCGGTCCAGCACATCTTGCAATGCGGCCGCCCCCTGCCCTGTGCCATCATGGTGGCAACTCTTCCCCATCAAACGGCCCAGCCTGGCCCAACTCTGGGCATGCACCCATCACTCAATAACAGCCAAAAATTGAGTACTGTTAACGCTGTCTGGGCTGAAACTGGGGCATGGGGTGTAATGCAGAGCTAACTCAAGTTATGGCAAATAATTGTATGTATTTTGATACACTGGCTAAACACAGTCTTGCAAACAGTGAAAAACATGCAGCCATGCTTTCTGTTTTTGATAAAGGAATTTGAGAAGAGGTTTCAAAATAGGTGCCAAAATACTGTCTTTTTCATATATATACTTATATATATATATATACTTGCAACTCTTTTTTCAGTCTACATAAATACATTGCCTGCATATTTTCAAATGGAACGTACGGAGATGCAATCAGAAATTTGGTCAGACTTGGCTGGCTTATAGCCAAAAAGCATGGCTTATAAGCCCTCTCTTACCAGAGAGAAATATCCTTCACTTCACAGTCACACCTTATGCACGTCATTGCTTTTGGCAGTATGTACATTTGTGAAAAACTGTTTTGAAAGATGAAGCACAGGAAGAGTAACATTTCATCAGAAATCTCTGACGAACAACTTGAAAACTAAGAATTGCAACCACTGGAATCAAACCAGTCTGATATGGAAGAACAGAAGCCCCCACAGTGGAGAGGTAAGGATCTTCTGCAACATACACTGTCTGAAGTGAACGTAAAACGGTAGCAGCCTCCAGCAAGCTCTTGCAAGCTTAGAATGCAACACAGAAAGAAAAGCCATAATTGTTCCCAACAACATGAGCCATATAGCCATAGCTAGTAATCACCTGAACCATCTGCTCCTCCAAGCAGCAACTCTTATCACTGGTAAGTGATGGAAAGATCCTCTTATTTCAGGCATTTACTCAATACACATCAGCAAATATCATCAAAAATCAAGCATTTTCCTCTGCAATTCAACGTGCAAGAGATTCAACAGCAGGATTTTTCACAGAAAATGCAAAGAAAGAAACAGCAGCAGCTGTGATAGTCTCTTCAACACAAGCCCAGTCCTGTTTTACACAAATGCTGACAAAACTGATAAGCACATTTTCTCCTTACAGTCAGAATTTATAACCTGAAGTGGCTGTTATAATGGAAAAGTAAATGATCCTCTAATACTCAAATCAATCTTGTGAGAAATAACCTGAATAATGAGTTACAATTGTGAGAGATGAAATTAAGACAAGAACAGTTAAATAAGGATCTAAGAGAACAGATAACATTTAGTATGGTGTTGGAAGCCTAACCTAGACTTTAAAATGTATGCAGAGACAGAGGAATAAGGGAGGAAAAAAGGAACCAGAGCAGAGTCCTCAGATAAAGGTGAGCCTTTTGATGAGAAATAATCAGAAGCAGATTTATATTATTTGAGGAAAAATCCCCATTTCAAATAGAGCTTTTGATCTACTTTTTAGAGTTTGGAACCACAGAAGGATTTCCATTTACAGTATAAAATATTCCAAAATGTTAGCAACTCGAAGTGATTTGTTGCAGATGTGATTAGAAATTGTATCTAAAAGCATGCTGAACTGCAAGATGTGAAACGAACTAATAACATCTTTCACCTTGCACACTAATGGAAGCACTTCACCCTCACAAAAGCATAATGATAAGGAACTATTATCTCCATTTTAAAGGAAGAGAATGAAATAGATGACTTTTATAATATCAGCTAGAACACTAATGACTAACTGAAAGTATTTATCATGGACGAGTGAGGATACATTATTGTGCAATAGAATCTTGACTACAAAATCAGATTTGAAACACAATTAATTTCAGGAATAAGACATTTTAGTGTTGATCAGTGTATGATTTGGTACTATGGTTTTTGCTTTCCAGTTAGGTTTAGTAAAACTGAGCCCAAAGTACTACCAAAGTTGGAGCACGTGAGGATGGGATTCATCTCATCTACCTGAATATGTACAGTGTAATCATTTTACCCGAGCTTTGTATCCAACAGGGAGAAACAGGTAGTCCCAAAATGTGATTAAACTTGCTCTAAAGCAGATGTCTAACATAGGTCAACCTAGGAAACACAGGAAGTGATGTAACAGATGATATAACAGATCTTTACTACAGTTTGCCTATTTGTTTATTCATCCACAGTCCATCTACTCACTTATATAGTTACCTAATATTAACCTATTTATATACTTTCCTATGCAGAGGATTTTTAAGGAATCTTAATTTATCGGTCAGTATGCTGTTTGAGTACCTTTGCTAACCTTCTTGATTCTGTTATTCAGAGCACAGATAAATGAACGATCCGAAACTCAATCTGACAAAGCCATTGCTGAGAAGTTAAAAAGTGAGACTGAACTAAGGGGAAGTTTTAACTTATGGATTAGCTGTGTCATAAGGCTAGTTACACCTGCTTTAAATTTTCCAAACAACTCTTTGGAAGCAGCAGTTGAAGAAATTTTTTTTTACAATATAATGTAAAACATCAGAGAAAAATCATGGCAGAGGCCCACGTTGTTTACTGCTGTTTAATTTGAAGCTACACAGGTTCCCCTTCGGGAATATGGATTTAGAAAACCCATAATATTGCCTGCAGGATTTGGTGTTGGGTTTTGCTTTGCCAACAGCTGGCATTAGATCAGGTCCTTCCAGCACAGCCTTGATTATCATGCAGACCCTAAAAGATGTTGGAATAATCAAGCTTTCATATAATCAGGGGCATATTTAAAGTACTAAATACATACCAAGAGACATGACTGTGTAACAGCTAACAGGCAGTTACAGATCACCGGCTCTGGAAAATGAAAGAGAGAAACAAATCTCTTATTTTATGTTACTATTATTTCAGTGACATTTTGTAATCCAACAAAAGCCCTATTAAAAAAAATAATTAAAGAAGTTTTTATCTTTATTGTCTTGCTCTCCTTAATTATTTTCATGGTGTCTGGAGAGATTCTCCTGGCTTACGATTATTAAAAATGAAAGGCATTGTAAATAATAAAGCAATCCTTAATAGCCATCTTTTCGTAATCAGAAGGTGAAGTTCTCAGCACATTGTGAGGAAAAACTGGTATGTTGCAAACAGAAAACTGAAGCATGAGAAAATTCAGTGACTTTTCCCCAGTAAGCTAGTGGCTGTAACAGCACTATAACCCACATCATCCTTTCTACAGTCTTATTTTTTAAGTGATTCCCAAAGTGAATTCATTCCCATTATCAATGATAGTACTAATTCACGTAATTCTGAAGACTTAAGACTAACTAAATACAAAGAAGTAACCTAATTCCTGCTTGCTGTTAAATCAGTAATGAACAGTTTTTATAACGCAGGATGAAAAGATGTGAGTCATGGGATACCAGTGAGATTCAAGACATGGCCTAGATCACACATGAAGAAATAAGTCTTTGTAAATACAGTGTGCTCATAACCAAAATCCAATACAGGTTGATTAAAAATCAGCTAGGGTTCTCAGTAGCTGGTGACTGTGATGCCTGAGTTATACTTGCACCAACAGATGAAAGTAGCTCTCATCTGTGGAAGCAAAATAGCATTTCATGAAAGGTGAAAGACTTTGGAAAGAATAAAAGACATTTCTCTAACATAAACGATATTAAACATACGGTTTGAGAATGTGGAAAGGACTCTGCTTTACGTACTTGCTTTAGAAAATAAATATTCTGCGTTGCGAAAGAGAAGACATCAATGTGTATGAATCAAGGCCAATGTAAACCTTGAGAGTATCCCAGGATTAAGCATCTGTATTTTTTTCACAGATGTCTGATTTCAGTTTTTTTCATTTGTTACATTTTTTAACGCCGTGTAGAATAGCAGGAAATAGTATCACACTCACAGGACAGGACTGAACTCTGGGCTTAGAGTTGTACCCGATCCCATTAAATATTGTTTCTGTGACCTTGTCTACATCCCTAACCTCTTTGTTTCTTAAATTCCTAACAAGAGATCCCGGTGATAGGTAAGAAACACATATTGTAAAACATCCAGTCCCTTCTCTGAAGGACTTGATATTTTAGTTCTCAGTAAAGCAATGTATGCAAAGGTAAAATGGGCAAAAGTGCCAGATTAAAGTCATCCAGGAGGTTGAAGATGGAGTGGAATACAAACCATTTCCGGTCAGGCCAAAATCTTGGCAATGCATTCCTGAATGAACATACAAACTGCTCATTCTTTCCAGAGCTGGGCGGCTAATGCTGAGAAGGGCTTAGAGACTATGATGAGCTTTGTAGAAAGACTCAAAGTTCTAGCAACCATTAAATTTTAGAGTTATATATTCAATTCACAGAAGCACAACCATGGGAAGTCCCCAAAGCCTTGACAGCTCCCGCTCTTTGGGGACGGGAGGGCTTGTGTTGCCACAGCCGTCGCCAGACCTCACTCTGCGGGGTGCGTGGAAG
>JANHGO010000027.1:24614423-24626120 GCA_024606505.1 Aquila spilogaster
AACATCATTTCGGCATCTGGAAGCTGGGGAAAGCTGCTGGGCCCTTCTGTGCAGACTTGAGTAGCTGTTTGCTTTCCCCCATCCCATAAAGCAAGGGAGAAAAATGGTGACAAGTCATTAACAAGATCTTCTGTGTTTCGTTTTATGAGTGCCAGCTGTTCCCCAGCAATCACTCATACAAAACCAGCACTAAAACCTAACTGTTGTGGGATGTGAGTGAGGACCATGCAAGAAGTGAGCAGCTTTTCAATTAAGGCCAAAGTGGATAGTGCCATGGTGCCGTGCGGGCCAGCAGTTCCCCAGGACTGGGGGTGCTGGGAGCTGCTGGGGATCCCTGGGCTGACAGGGAGGGAGCAGGTCAGCCTGAGGGGCACAGGGGCAGCCCCAGCCCTGGACATCGGGCACCTTCCTGGGGATGGGGCAGGCCAAGACCAGGCCAGGACATGGGCTTGTGGGTAGACCTGGTGTGGGGTGGCCAATGCCTGGGCAGAGCAGGGCTGTGGGGAGCTGGAGCCTGGCTCTGCTGGGTGTCACTGGGCAGGGACTGACTGCCCCAGGAGGCTGTCGTGGGGTCCTGGGCTGTGAGCAGGAGTTGGGAGGTTTGGAGGACTGGGTAAGGGCAGGCTGGGCTGGCAGTGCCCCCAGGGGCCTGCCAGATAGAGGAGACTACTCTGGAAACTGTGGAGGACTTTTACAATGAGGGAGGCCCTGACTTTAAAAACAAATATTCTAGCCACAGCTGATAGGTAAACATCTCATCGCTGCTGCAAAACTGCTGCAAGTCCATGACACCTGGCAGTAGCTAGGCCAAAGCCTGTGTTTCCTTGGTAATAAATATTAATGAAACTATCCTTAGTTCAGCCTAGAGGGGCCAGTCAAATAACAGCTACAATGTTAATAGTCATGGAGTCAAAATTGGCTCCATTCATGTATTTGGGGACTCTCCCCTAAAATCCAATGCTAATATCAAACGAAACGCCTGCAAACCCCTTCTGCTAGTGCTTAGAATGCCTGACCTGGAAGCTTGAGCATCAGACAAACAACATTTAACAAGTTGCTTGAAGAGTTCCCTAAAATAACCAGTAAGACATATCATGGGCAAGGAAGCAATTTAGGCCATAATTTTCTGAGTCCGCATCCCCAGATTGGAAAGGAACTTCAGCGTTTGCTACTGATTGCTGTAAATTTAGCTAGATTCAAACCAGAAACCCAGCTTGGGAGTCTTCATAGACATTCCTGTTACATACACAAAGATCTGTTCATGCTCCATTCTGTCAGCAATTTAATTTGGATGAGGGGAAAATCAAACAAAAAGGAAGAACAAAAGCCCCTATGGTGGAGAGCAGAGGATCTTCTGCAACATTCACTATCTGAAATGAACACAAAATGGCAGCAGCCTCCAGGAAACACTTAGAAGTTTAAAGGTGCAACACACAGAAAACAAAGCCATAATTGTTCCCAACAGTAGCAACATAAGCCATAGCTAGCAATCACCATCTGCTCCCCCAAGTAGCAGCTCTTAATACAGGCATGAGATTGAAAGATCCTCTCACTTCAGACATACACCCAATTCACATCAGAAAATGCAATAAAAATCAAGTGTTTTCCTCTGCACTTCACCATGCAGGATATGCAACAGCAGGATTATCCACAGAAAATACAAAGACAGAAATTGTATCAGTCATGAAGGTCTCTGCAGCACAAGCCCAGTCGTGTTTCACACAAATGCTGACAAAACTTATAAGCACATTTTCTCCTTACAGTCAGAATTTATAACCTGAAGTGGCTGTTATAATGGAAAAGTAAATGATCCCGTAATACTCAAATCAATCTTGTGAGAAATAACCTGAATAATGAGTTACAATTCCAAGAGATGAAATTAAGACAAGAACTGTTAAATAAGGATCTAAAGGAACAGATAACATTTAGTATGGTATTGGGAACCTAAATTAGACTTTAAAATGTATGCAGAGACAGAGGAAGAAAGGGAGAAAATAAGGAACTGGAGCAGAGGCCTCAGATAAAGATGAGCCTTTTGATGAGAGATAATCAGAAGCAATGTCAGATTGGCATTATTTGAGGAAAAATCCCCACTTCAAACAGAATTTTTTATGCAACTAGCTTTTAGAGCTTGGAACTATATGAGGATTTCCATTTACAGTATAAAATACTCCAAAATGGTTACAGCTTAAATCAATTTGTTGCAGATGTGGTTAGAAATTGTCTCTAAGAACATGCCAAAGCACAAGATGTGGAACTGAGCTAATAACATCTCTTGCCATGCACTGTTTGGTGCCTCACACTGATGGAAGGACTTCATCCTCACGACAGTACAATGAGAGGAAGGTATTATCCCCATTTTAAAGGAAGACAATGAAATAGATGACTTTTCTAAAATCACCTAGAACACTAATGACTAACTGAAAGCAGTTATTGTGGAGGAGGGCAATATAAAATCCTGTGATCTTGCCTACAGAATTGGATTTGAAAAACAAATAATTCCAGCAATAAGACATCTTAGTGTTTACCATTGTTGGGTCAGGTACCATGGTCCTTGTTTTCCATCGAGGTTTAGTAAAACTTTGAGTTTTCCTAGAAGCCCTACCAAAAGTTGCAGTTTGGTATGATTGGGATTTATCTCATCTGGCTGCATATGACTATAGTGTGACTATTTCACTGATTACCCTAGCTTTATATCCAGTGGGGAAAAATAGGCACTCCTATGGTGTGATTCAACTTGCAGTAAAGAAGATGTCTAACTCAGGTCAGAGGACTGATGTTATTGAATCTCCTATTTCTCTCATTGTCCACAAAAGGAACCCAGTGGGATTAGTTCAGATGTTATCTCAGACATTTATGCTGCAGATGTCCATGGGATGAGAGGAATGCCTCAGGCACTGGACAGTGAAAATTAAACCCTAGGCAAGATGCTCTGGTCTGTATTTGGATTATGATACCAACACCCTACCCTCCTCCCAAGTTCTCCATGTGTCTGTTCAGGCCATTTTTAATTACATCCAATAGTAATACTACTGAATCCAGTGCTGGGGAAATACAAGAGGAAAGAAACCATGATCATTCAGACTTTGTCTAGAGGGTAGGAAGTGAGAGGGAGAAGTTTTGTAACCTCTGATGGTAATACATAGTGCTTGATGACAATTGTCATCCATGTCCTACTGCTTTGCAATTTAAATTAAGAATGGCAGAAATATTAGCAAGAATCTTAAAAAAAAATCTATTCTGCATTGGCAGGGAAATAAGGATGACATAATAAATCTTTACTACTGTTTGTCTATTTACCTATTCATCCACTGCTTATTTACTTATTTACCTAGTTCTCTAATATTTGCCTATTTATATACTTCCCTATGCAGAGGATTTTTAAGGAATCTCTCAGGTTATTGGTCACCTTGCTGTCTGAGTACCTATGCTAAATCCCATGATTCTGTCCTGGAGACCATAGTATAGATGAACCATGAGGAGACAAGGCCATTATTGAGAGGTTAAACAGTGGGAATGAGCTACAGGGAAGTTTCAACAGATTGTTTCTGTCATGAGGCCAGTTACACCTGCTTTAAATTTTCCAGATAGCTCTTTGTAACGATAAAAGTTGAAGAAATGCTTCTTTACAATGTAATAGAAAACATCAAAGAAAAACCATGAGGCTGTTGTCCAATTTGGAGCTGCACAGCTTCCCTTCAGGAAACACTGGCTTAGAAGACCCATAATATTGCCTGCAGTATTTAGTGCTGGGTTTTGCTTTGACATCAGCTGGCATTAGATCAGGTCCTTCTAGCTCAGCCTTGATTATTATGCAGAACTTGAAAGATGTCAGAATAATCAAACTTTCATATAATCAAGGGCATATTTAAAGTATTAAATGCATACCTAGAGACATGATTGTGTAACAGCTAACAGGCAGTTACAGATCATTGGCTTTGGAAAATCAAAGAGAGAAACAAATCTTTTATTTCATGTTATTATTATTTCAGTGACATTCTGTAATCCAACCAAAGCCCTATTAAAAAAATAATTAAAGAAATTTTTATCTTCATTGTATTGTGATCTTTAATTATTTTCATGGCATCTGGAGAGACTCTCCTAGCTGAGGATGATTATTAAAAATAAAAGACATAGTAAATAATAAAACAATCCTTCATAACCATCTTTTCATTAACAGTGAATCTCTAAATACGCTTGCCAGAAGACCTGGTATGTTGCAAAAAGAAAACTGAAGAATTGAGAAAGTTTTGTGACTTTTCACCAACAAGTTAGTGGCAGTAGCATCACTATGACCTAGACCATCTGCTTCACAGTCTTATTTTTTTCTGATTAGGATACAGTCCTGAAGTGATTCCTGAAGTGAGTCCATTCCCATTATCAATGACAGTGTAAATTCACTTAACCTGAAGACTTAAGACACTATACTAAATATAAAGAAGCAACCTAATTCCTACTTGCTTTTAAATTGGTATCCAAGAATCTGTGTAGCACTGGATGAAAAGACATGAGTGACTGTATACTAGTGAGGTTCAAAACATGACTTAGATTTCACATAAAAAATAAGGCTTGCTAGGTACCATATACTCATAGCCAAAATTATATTAAGGTTGGCTACCAATCAGGTAGGGTTCTCAATATCTGATGACTGTGGTGCTTGAGTTATAAATGTGCTAATAGGTGAAAGTGCCTCTTTGGTGTGGAGGCAAAATAGTATTTCATGAGAGGTGAAAGACTTTGGGAAGAAAAAAGAAATCTCTGTGATGTGAATGACATTATATACACATTTTGTGAGCATGAAAAGGACATAAATATACCTGCTCTGCAAAATAAATGCTCTGCATCAGAAGAGATAAGACATCAATGTGTATGAATCAAGGCCAATGTATATGGCTTGGGGATTATGGCATTAAGCTTCTGTATTTTTTCACAAATGTCTGGTTTTGTCATAATTTTTTCCTTTGGTACAATTTTTAACACTGGGGAGAATAGCAGGAAATAGTATCACACTTGCAGGACAGGACTGAGCTCTGTGTGCTCAGAGCCCTCTTCCTGATCTCACTAAATATATTTTCTGTGACCTTGTATACTTTTCTATATCTTCCTTTCTTAAATTCCTAACTAGGTATCCTGGTGATAGTTAAGAAATACACTTTGGTGAAACAGCCAGTCCCTTCTCTGAAGACTTGATATCTCAGTAAAGCAATGTAGGCAAAGGCAAAACAGGTAAAGGTGCCAGACCAAAGTCTGGAGGAGGTAGAAGGGTGGGATTTTGAATCACAGAGCAGAAATTTTTTTCAAAACACAACTGTCACTAAATGCAATGATAACTTGAATTGTTTTCTGTATAAGCATTATATTTACCATTGATTCTCTCTCTTTCTTTTACTCTCACTTTTTTTAACTTCTGGTAATCCCTCCTCCAAACTTCAGTCTCAATGACAATTCATAAAGCCATTTGGATTACATGGGCTGTGAAAGGTTTTAATCAAATGATGAATGCAATTTTCATTTCACTCCAGTCTAGTTGATTTCCTGCAAGAAAAGGTTAGGAGCAATTTTGCAGTGTAAAAGCATTTTACATTGCATCATAAATCCTAATTTGTGTATTTTATTTCTATTGCAAGGCTATGGACTGTAGTGAACTTGACAGAATTTACCAGGCTCACTACAGAGAAAGTCATAAGACCAGAAATGGTGTAGGGTTCTACCAAGTCGCTACTTACACAACATCATAGTATCGAAACTAGTTTTGACATCTGTGGCTTCAAACTTTCCATCCCCTATTCAGGGTAACTAGGCTGAACAAGTGAAAAAGATACATTTTTTTATTCCTCAGCCATGCAATAAGAATCCAGTGGGACAAACTGATTTCAAAATAGTCTGGGGAAGGAAATTGTAGAAATCTCTTTACAAAAATTTACCATTCTTTTCCTGAGAAGAAACATTCAAAGGGATGAATCAACATCATACAATTTCTGTTAAACTTGGAACCCTGACATGATACAACCACATACCCACACTCCAACCTAAGCCTAATCTGGATCCAAACAGCTCTTGTTCAGTGTACCCCTGATTAAAAGGATATGTAAAGCTTGAGTCTGACTTCTTGTAGTGCTCTAGTGATTACAAGAAAACCAGTTTAGACTGCTCAGAACAAAGGCCGATGGTAAGTATGCCTGATGTTTTGAAAGAAACACCTTGAAATAATCTGAGAAAGACAAAAAGTAGCATGAAAAACAGATTCAAGTGTGTGTGTGGGGAACCACACCCCCCACCACCACCCACCCCCAACCTTTGGGGATTTAAGAACAGAAAAAAAAGCAATTCTAGATAGATCTTAGATAGAAGGTAGGATGGATACTGTCCTTCCCTTCCTGCCCATAGGCATTGGAAGACTGCACCAAGCATGCCTGGATAGTACATGACATTCCAGAGATTACTGAATTTGAGAATAGGGAAAATGATTCCTTGGGTTCTTGGAGTTTTTAGGCTGAAAGATATAAGAGATATCTGGGACTATATCCGCATACATAACTAAGCACTAGCAAACCAATCAAAATTCCTGTGGAAACAAAGAAAAGAGAAAGGACAATAGAAAATTCTGAAAATTCATGGTGACTTGCAAGCAGGTGACTTGAATGGCATAATTATAATTTGCTACTATTGCTGAAGAATGAACCAGAAGGGGGAAAACAGGTCCATCGGGAGAAAAAAATATGCCCCAAGTGTGGCCCAATGAACAATTGTGTCCCTGTACAGCAATTAGAGCAATGGTTTTCTATTCAGTTTTTACACTCTGCCTTATCACTCAAGGAAAGGGAAATAAATCAGGCTGTTTCCTGACCTTTAAAAGACACTGGTTCCCAGTGAATCACCCTGCCACAGACATTTGATTGTCTACTCAAGTCTCTTTCTATACATCCAGCAGCTGGCAATAATGGAGCTGTGGGCCTTGTGTTTTCATGAAGCAGCCTTTTTCCCTTGCTTCTTAAGGTAAATAAAGTATAGCAATTGGAAGCAACTGAAAGAGAAATTTATCGTCATGTCCACTGTGCCTGTAGAGAGAAAATCAGTAACAAGAATGAGATCTGCATGAACCTCTATCTCAAAACTCAACATGGCATCAAAACATTACATTTTACAGTATTGAAATCTTTTGTTTCTTTCTCTTCACAGTTATTGTTAAATGTGGTGCTCTGGCTTCCACAAAGATGAAGTGTCCAACCACAAGAAGAAAATCTTTGTGTATTTATAGCTTGAGCTGACTCACAAAGGTCTGGAAATCTCAGAAAAAGACAACTTTAGGAATATTTCCAGAGACATCTGAGAAATGAATGGAAACACCCTGCTTCTGTGTGTTTATCCAATCTCAACATTGAACCTTCTGCTGGATTAGAATTGATATATGAAAAACTTTTGCCATGCAAATATGACATTGATGTAAAAGAGAGATCTTCTTGTAATATACAAATAATGGAAGTTTTGATTCACTGCCATGGCAAGAAAATAAATGAATAAAAGTACTTGGTTCTTGTTTATTAAAACATTTTATAGTTGTTGTTCTCTTTTACACCAGTAATGCTTAAATGCCAGCTGAGAAGTGGGTTGTTTTGTGTTTCAGACTGTAAAGCATACAATGAATGACAATGTCAGTCCTCAAAAGGCTAATCCTGTGCCATGGTAAGGTATCTCCAGTGACTTCAGCAGGATTTGAAAATTCCTTCATACGTTCTGGGGTCCAAACGACAAACGTAGCCAAGGACCTGTGGACTGGGCAAGTACTTTTTCATGGAGGGGCTTTCTGAAGGAGGATGGATGTAGAACAGAGGAAAGTCAGGTATATGCATGTGTGTGAGAAGAGAAGAAGATAAACTTTCTGTAGCTTTAATGTAATGTAATAGTGGGTTTCATTTCTCTACAGGCTTTTTTTAATCTCATTTTTGTTTCCTGTATCTGTTCATGGTAACCTGATCAAACCAGTGGGAGCTCTGCAGAATTCCAAGCGCGGCAGGGGGCACAAAAGCCTCGGGTTTCATTAACACGTTCCTTTCCACTGACAGCATGGGAATGGTTTAGGAAATAGCTTTAGCTGTCAAAAATTAAAACCCTGTCTTATAAACCCCTTTATTTCCTTGAATCTCTGAGTAGGCTGGACATTTAGTTACAAAGAAGAAAATAATTGCAATGACCTATCAGCCTTTGCAATTTCCTTATCTGTGTTGATGACTTCCAGGGGATGAAATAATTTCTTAGGTTCTCCAGCATTGGCAACATATTATTTCATTTTCATCAGTGTTGCATATATACAGATAGTTATTTGAGAATGATTTCTGGAGATAGGGATAAAATATTACTTGTGCAGTGGCCACTGAACACATGTAAATGAGACTAATTACAAAGTGTATTGCTCCTCATGGAACAAATAACATCCTGTGTGGCTTCACTGGCCTTCTATGCTCATTTGTTGAAAATCTATTAATGAAAGCATATTTTAATTTGTAAATCATTATCTCCACAGCTCTTCTAACAGAAAGGAGGGAGGTAGCCAAACCAGCTCTATGTAATCCAAGACAGTATAACTCTGAGTAAATCTTCTTACTAGCTTTGGTCTTATTTTAGCAGAAGAAAACATATATGCAAGGCATTCTGACACTCCACTGTTCATTTCTCTTTTATTACAAATGGCAAGCAGAGGCTCCTATCATGTCACAGCGCAATACTTAGGTGCCAGTGTTTCACAAGTACTTCCGTACTCAAGCAATTTGTTACTGTTTTGCTCTCTTAGTCCTTCCAAAAACCTTAATTTACAGCTTGTGAGGCAAGCTTTACCTGCTTTATCATGGATGTATCTTCAGGGAAGGGGAAGAAGCTTGGTACAAGATAGCAGCTTAAGAGTTTGTCAGCTGGTGGATTTTTTAAACCATTGGCCCTACTAGGTAGCACTGCCACTTCTACCACTAACACAGTAAATCTATCCAACACATGAAACCATGCAACAAAAGACAGGTTGTGACTGGGCTTGCAAACGTATTTATATAAGTTTAGCTGTGGCAGTTCCCAGTAGAGAGATCATGGTGTGGATCTCAGTGTCTACATCTGTGATATCTGTAATCAGCTTTCATTTTAATTTTGAGCCTGTGACCTGATCTTCTGAAACAACTCATTGTTTCTCTAATTACAGGCTTGGGGTGCCCAGCATTTTTAAAACCATCTGTAGACTTGTGGTTGTTTCCTTTACAAGAACCAGGTGAGGCACTTTCAGAAGGTTGGTTTTCAAAAGGCAGGCTCAGAACTGTATGGAAAATGAGTCCCTTTATTACTTTTCAAGCTGGACATCCAAAAATTTAGGCATCTGAAACCTAATGCCCCTTTTAAAATATTCAGACATGTAGCTGATGATTCTCTCAAATGAACATCCATCTTGCTTGCTTTTTAAAAAAGCATCTATGTTCAGCCATGGCAAAAAGTATGTGATAGAATTTTTCTTCTAATTGGTCACTGAATTGGGATTTGAGTTTGGATGAGGGCCATGAAAGCAATTTGAATTAATATGGTCAGAACGGCAAGATAGTACAGTCAGTAATTTTTACAGTCCTCCCCAACTTCTTTAAGCATCTGGGGTCCCATTTAGCAGGGCAATTATCAGCTTAAAATATGCATCCTTATGTTTTGCCATAGTTAATAAAGGACCACCACAGGAGAAAAAAATGTTGGTAGACAAATATGGTCCCCACACCTTGTGGCTTCAGATATTTTATCAATTTCTTAGAAAGATGTAGGGTACAGCGTTCAGAAGATCTCACGATGTCACGGAAAGATAGAAGGCTAGTCGTCGCCTCCCTATGACGTATCAGTGATCCCACCTACCGTTGTTAGTATAAAAGGAATTAACTGCGCAATAAAAGAGGAAGTTGACGCTCACACCGTGTGTGTTATCTGTCTCTTCCCTGGTCTGGGCCGACCAGTGATCTAATCGCGGCACCTTGATATGTAGCAACGCTACATAGTGGTGACCCCGACGTGATCGGTCGCACAGGCGTCGATGGAGCTTGCGCAAGCGATTAAGGTATTAAAGGCGTTAGCCAATGAGGTGGGTGCCCGCGGTTCAATTAGGAAGGGCCCCACGGGCGAATGCATCCAATGGTTGCTGCGCCGGGGAGACATTGGGTCTCCTAGCGAAGCTTTGAGCCCCCCAAAATGGGGAGATATTCGGGAGTCCTTGCTCCAATCCGCGCTCGCCTGCGAGCGCGGAGCTGCTGAACGATTGGAGAGTTGGGGGAAGGTAGAGAAGGTGATCACGGTGGTACGGGAGACTATGGCGTGCTTGTTGGCGACGCGAGCTGTTGTGTCCACGGATAAAGAGCCGCCTCTGGAACAGCGGGAGACAGTGCCCTCGGGGACAGTGAGTCAGACTCAAACAGAGTGGGCGACCGTGGAGCGGGGTTCACAGAGTGGTCTGTCCTTAATTGCGGACATGGGCACGGAGGGTGCGGCGGAGACGGAAGTTTTTCCTGTAGAGGCGGCACCAGCGGGACCTGATGCGCCCCCCCCCAGTATCCATGGGAGGAGTTGCAGCGGGCGGTTCGGAGGGACTTGGAAGAACGCCTTTTAGACTGGGTCCCAGGCATGGATGTCAAGGGTGATTTATACTGCCAACTGAGAGAGTGGGAGGAACGGCCACGTGCGGAGGAGATAATTGCGAGGCTGCAGGGGCTGGAAGCTATGGGGGGGGGGCAAGGCACCTCCCCATGGGGAAAATCAGATGCCCTTGCTGGGAGAGCGGACTGAGCCTCCTGAACCTTTACCCGAGCCTACACCTGCTGAGCCATCACCTGCGCCCTTGCTGGAGCGGATTAAACCCTCGTGTGGGTCCTTCCAGAGGTGGCGTGAGGTGCCACCTCAGGTCGGTTCCGATAGTTCTGATGAAGGGAAGGCGGACAATGCAGTACGGAGGCCACTGAAACCTGCGCCACCAGTGCAGGCAGAAGGGGGGCAGGATGCCTTGCAGAGACTGCAGGGCTTGTTGCGGAGGCTTGAGGGGGCTATACAGAATGCGGAGCGTGCGGTGCCATTGATGCCTCCGACGCCGGGGGCGGGGGATGGCCAGGAAGGGGACACCCAGAGGGGCACAGACTGGCAACTGGTGGCCAAAGAATGTTGCCTCTCAGGGGTTCAGTTTCAACCGGTCGTTCTCCCTATTCGGGCAGCAGCGAGGGGAGGGTACGAGTGGACACCTTTTGATATAAAAACCATTCGGGAGCTCGCGAGTACTGTGCAGGCGCATGGAGTGAATTCTTCACAAGCGCTCACTTTGTTTGAGTGTCTGCTCTCAACACCTGTTGTGCCTTTTGATGTGATGCAGCTAATGAGAGGAGTATTGCCCCCGTCATTGCTGTTGTTTAAGGAGGAATGGTGGGCTCAATGCGTTAAGGTAGTGGCTGACGCTCAGGCTCCTGGTCATCACCTGGCGGGGGTGACCATAGAGCAGCTTATGGGGAGGGGACAGTTTGCAATGCCTCAGGCACAGGCACAGGGCATGAGCGGACGTGACTTTACGGCAGTCGCAACAACTGCCTTGGCCGAGCTTAGGCATGTCGCGGCCATGGATAGAGCGGACCCCCCCTTGCGTGAAAGTTCGGCAGGGGATTGCCGAGAGGTTTACTGCCTTTTTAGATCGGCTTCAGCTTGCTGTGC
>JANHGO010000027.1:24635971-24670521 GCA_024606505.1 Aquila spilogaster
AGATTAAAGATATGGCTTAGATCTCACATAAAAAAATAAGTCATGGTAAATACAATGTGCTCATAACCAAAATCCAATAAAGGTTGGCTAAAAATCAGCTAGGGTTCTCAAAAGCTGGTGACTGTGGTGCTTGAGTTATACTTGCACCAATAGATGAAAGTGGCTCTCATCTGTAGAGACAAAATAACGTTTCATGAGAGGTGAAAGATTTTGGAAAGAACAGAAGACATTTCTGTAATGTAAATGATATTAAACATGCAGTTTGAGAGTGTGGAAGGAACAGAAATGTACTTGCTTTAGAAAATAAATGCTCTGCATTGAAAAGGAGAAATCATCAGTGCGTATGAATCAAGGTCGATTTAAATGATGAGGGTATTATGGGATTAAACATCTGTATTTCTTCAAAAATGTCTGCTTTTATTGCAGTCTTTTCATTTGTTACTTTTTTTTTTTTTTTTTTTTTTTTAAACATTGTAGTGTTAAAAAAAAAGTGCAGGAAATAGTATTGTACTCACAGGACAGGATTGAACTCTGGACTTAGAGCTGTACCTGATCCCATTAAGTATTTTTTGTAGACCTTGTATACATCCCTAATCTCTTCCTTTCTTAAATTCCAAACAAGAGATCCCGGTGATAGGCAAGAAATACACATTGTAAAACAGCCAGTCTCTTCTCTGAAGGACTTGATATTTTAGTTCGCAGTAAAGCAACATAGGCAAAGGTAAAATAGGCAAAAGTGCCAGATCAAAGACATCCAGGAGGCTGAAGATAGAGAGGAATACAAATCACTTCTGGTCAGGCCAAAATCTTGACAATGCATTCCTGAATGAACATATGGACTGCACATTCTCTCCAGAGCTGGGCAGCTAATGCTGAGAAGGGCTTAGAGATTATGATGAGCTTTGTAGAAAGACTCAAAGCTATAGCAACTATTAAATTTTAGAGTTATATATTCAATTCACACAAGCATAACCATGGGAAGTCCCTGAAATCTTGACTGAAAAGGTGAATTCCCACTTTAAATCTACTGGGTGTCCTTCTGCTGAAAGAGTTCTGGGAGTCCTCAGGAAAACTTCACCAACACCATTACTCTCTTTACGTTAGAAGCTTCAACAAAACTTCCAAAGGAACAAAGGATTAAAGAGGACCAAACATCTCCCTGAACCTCAGAAGATGTATATGCATTTGAGAAGAAAGCAGGTTAAATTTGGAGAGCTTTTGTGATCTACTATTGTCTATGCAGGAGCTGTTCTAGAGTAGAGCTGATTTTAACTTTCAAGGCTTTCAATTTATCATCTTTTTTTTTGTTGTTGACAGTTATAAGAAAACAAAGGAGAAAATGTTGTAAGTTGGGAATTCTCCCAGGATTTGAGATGCTGTTATTTTTTATTTCTGGAGCAGAAAAGACTTTTTTTCTTTTTTTTTCTTTTTTTTTTTTTTTTTTAAACAGAGCTGTCTATTGGTGCAGAGACACAGAGATGATGCTTTTAGTTCTTTTTTGGGGGGGGAGGGTGCAGGGGGGAAGGAGGTTAGCTTTTTATTTCTCATTTACTCATTCGTCTACTATGAATTTTTTAAAAACCTTCTGGGAATCTCTCCTTCAAACATCAGTCTCCGTGACAGTACCTCATAGTCATTTGGATTACATGGGCTGCAAAAGGTTTTAATCAAATGATGAATACAACACTCATTTCACTCCAGCTTCATTTATTTCCTGCAAGAAAAGGTCGGGAGCAATTTTGCAGCACATGGCATTGTTAGTCTTGAATTTATTTTATTTGCATTACAGACTGTGGACTGTAGTGAACTTGACAGAATTCACTAGATTCTCCCTAGAGAAAATGCAAAGACCAGAAAAGTTGTAAGGCTCTACCATGACTGGATGTTTGCACTTAAAGAGTTGTGGTCAGCAGCTCAGTGTCCAGTTACAAGTAGTGTTCCTCAGGGGTTGGTATTGGGAGCAACACTATTTAACATCTTTGTGATATGGACAGTGGGATTGAGTACTGGGAAGAAATTCTTCACTGTGAGGGTAGTGAGGCACTTGGAACAGGTTGTCCAGAGAAGATGGGGATGCCCCCTCCTTGGAAGTGTACAAAGCCAGGTTGGATGGGGCTGTGGGCAACCTGGGGTAGTGGAAGGTGCCCCTGCCTATGGCAGGGGGTTGGACTTAGGTGGTTTTATGGTCCATTCCAACCCAAACCATTCCATGATTCTGTGGTGACACTTGCACCATGCCCTCACTTCACGTTAGTTTTGACAACTGTGGCTTCAGCTTTCCCATCCCCTCTTCACACTAGTCTAAACAAGTGAAGAGAATTCATTTTTTACTCCTTGGCCAGTCAACTAAAATCCTATGGGCAGACTATTCTCAAATTAGTCTGGAGATGGAGATGATAGAAATAATTTTACAAAAAATCTTACCATTCTCCTCTTGTGAAGAAACATTCTAAGGGAAGAAACCACATCAAACCATTTCTGTTAAGCTTTAAATCTGGACACAATTCAGCCTCAGATCCACACTCCAACCCAAGCCTAATTTGGATACAAACAGTTTTTATTCAGCACACACCTGGTTAAAAGGATACGCAAAATTTTTGCCCGACTTCTTCCAGAGCTCTCTCTAGTGATTACAAATCAACTAGTTTAAACTGCTCAGACTAAAGAACAACAGTAAGCATGCCTGACATTTTGAAAGAAATGCTCTGAAATAACCTGAAAAGAACTAAAAAGGAGATACAAGTTTGTTGAGGAAAAAGAAAGCAATTCTAGATTGAACTCAGCTACAAGGTGGAATGGATATTGTTCTTCCATTCCTGCCCATAGCAAGACTGCATCAAGCGCACCTGAACAGAGATTCCAGAGATTGCAAGATTTGAGGTTCGGTGAAATTACTCTCCATTTTGCATTCTTGGGTTCTTCAGGGTGAAAGTTATTAGAGATATCTAGGACTGTACTCACATACATAACTAAGAGTAAAAACAATCAAAATTCCTATTGAAACAAGAAAAGGGAAAGAGCAGCAGAAATATTTGAGGTTTCTGTCGGAGAAAAATGCAGTTGACTCGTATGGAATAATTATAATTTGCTACCATTAGTGAAGAACGAACAAGAGTGGAAAAAAGTACAGGAAAATGTCAATTGGAAGAAAAGAAATATGCCCCTCGTATGGCTCCAATGAGCAGTTTTTCTTTCCTGTGCTGCAATTAGAGCAATGTTTTTCTGTTCAGCTTATTCACACTGACCTATCACTCAAGAAAGGGGATATAAATCAGGCTGTTGCCTGACCTTTAAAAACACTGGTTCTCAGTGAATCATCCCATCCACTGACACCACTTGATTGTCTCCTCAAGTCTCTTTCTACACATTCAACAGCTGGTAATAACAGTGCTCTGGGCCTTCAGTTTTCATGAAGCAGCCCAATTCCCTTGGTCCTTAGGGTAAATAAAGTATAGCAATTTGAAGCAAACAAAAGAGAAATCTATCATCATATCCACTGTGCCTGTAGTGAGAAAGTCAGTGACAAGAATGAGATCTTTGTGACTTTCTATCTGAAAACTCAACATGGCATCAAACAATTACTTCTCAAAATATTGAAACCTTTTGTTTCTTTCCCTTCACAGTTATTTTTAGCTTCTTGTTCTGTCTTCCACAAAGATGGAGAAAAATGTCCAACTACCAGAAGAAATTTTTTGTATTTATAGTTTGAGTTGACTCACAGAGGTCTCTGGAAAAGACAACGTAAAAGAGAGTTCCATAGTTATTTATGAATACATTAAGGTTCATAGTAGTACTGTGGCTATTATTCTAGCATGAAAAACTTAGAATAGATTAACTGTGTTGCACCATGCTGTGTTGTAATCCAATGGAAGAGCAGACAATGGTAACATATAAACTAGATTCTGCTCTCATCTTCCTTTCCACCTCTACTTTAACATTTTTAATTTTTTTTTTTTTTGCCAAAGCAGATGATGGGGAGAAAGAAGAAAATGTGACCTGAAATTTGTTACTTTCCCTGGAGTGAGAAGAGTAAAGGAAAAAAAATATTTTAGATCTCCAATTCAGTTTCCAGTAGATATGCTGGCATTATTCAGGTTGCGTAAGACCTACATACCTGATGTGTCTGTCCTCCAACTTCCGACGCAGATTCTTCTGACTCTTAATTGACTGTCATAGAATAGAAATGAAAACAGGAACCTGAGACAACTGAAAATGGAAAAAAAAAAAAGCTCATATAGAACAATGTCAAATTAATTCCTATTTCTTCTCATTGAACTTTGTGGCTGAACTCCTTGAGAACTGATTTATCTGAGTTGTCCATTTAGGACATTGACTCATTGCTGTCAGAGGTAGTAGTCTCCTATAACCAGCAAACAGCAGTGACCCCCAATAATTTCACTAAACTTCACTGATTATTTCACTCATTTCACTATTCTTATCATTGCTACTTTAATCTTTAGAAGCCTTTTTCTCATTTGTAGATTAAATTTATTCATAGTCAGTTCATATTCATTTATTCTCATACCAATGTTTTCCTTTAGCTTAAAATGCCTTTTCTTCCCTGATCTTTATTCCCTGGACGTATTTATAGAGAATAGCAATATTCCCTCTCTGTTCTCATTTTGAAAGGCTTGAAAAGGCAAGTTTTCTTCTAATGTCTCTTGAGCAATATACTCATTATTTAGCTATTCATCTCATAACTCTTTTTTGCACTTCTTTCAGGTTGATTTAATCTTTCTCGACTACAGCTTTACAGAGTTTTAAGTGTTGTAGAACAATACTATAGAGTGGGCATGATTGGAAAGTTTCCCACATCCATCATATATTTAATTGTGAGAAATGAATATCTATTTTATTCTTTTGTCAACATTGTCCTGTAGCTCAAATAGCTCTCTTCCTTTACTGTTTATCCTGCTTTATTCCTAGGTAGCAATCACCTGATTCTTCATTTTCTGTTTTGCTAAGCTGAACAGCCTATGCTCTTTTCTTTCACAACTGGATACTCACTCATTTTCTTAATCATTTTACCGGTCGTTCTTTTCACTTGCTCCAGTCTGAAGTCATTTTTTCTTACAAATATTGGGATTCACTCACAGCATTCCAAACACCTTCCCACAACCTTGCTATTAATTCCCATATATCTTCTGATATATCAAAGGAGAACAATTCACTTTTAATTATGGCATCATACCACTGGCTCAGTCACTAACAGATTTTGAGACTAACAGATATATATCATTTCCCTTCTCTTTTAGTTCTGGCTAGTGAGATCCCAGGGAATAGGATCAATTCTTGTTATTCAACCTATAGTGCATAATGGCAAAGAGTAGCTCATTTTGCCCCCCTCCTATTACTTAGAATCTTCCAAAATCTATTTCTTTGTGGGTAGTATTTTGAAGTTGATTAATATGACTGTTACCTCTTATGTTTGTTGCATCAGCTCTTCTTCTGTTCCAGGACTAGGATCATTCACAAAAACAATCTATTAAATCACTCAAGACTAATTTTTGAGGAAAATCACCAGTTTTACAGCCTAATGATTCTTGTTCTAACACTACCCCTTTTTCTGATCTTTGGACCACATTCTTAACAATTTGTGTTTTTCACAGATCTACACAATACTGATCTACCTACATAGTAGGTAATGAACACAGCATCATATCTGAAATAACTTACTGAGGTCTGGCTAGATAAGAGCAGATGTGTTTATTTTGTATAGAAAAAAAGCCCACAGAAATAAATCAGTTTAGTCTAGCATTATGTACATCTAATAAACCCCTGTAGCATTCTGTATGTCAACCTCCTCAGTGATTCTTTTTGAATTCTTAACATGCTTCCAAGGTCTTACTCATGGATTTCTTGCTTTTCAGTTCATTTCTCTTTCTACATAGAAGCACTGAAGTCTCTTCTTTCCAGCTTTATGCTGTTGCAAACTTGAAATGCACATTTAAAATCCTTCCTGAATGAATGAAGATTTAATTTGGCAATTCTCTCAGGGTTCTGAGCTGGAGAAGATCTACTCCATCACTTGAGAGCATTCAACACTTTGTGTTCAGCTTCTTCTCAAGTTCAGTTTGCAATTCCAAACTCTCGTTCGAGTTACCTACCATCTCCCTGTCTTCATGCATATAATTGGTCTTGTTTAAGATTGTTTGTCAGTTGGCACTTCATACACACGTTGGGAGACTCCTGATCTTTCAGCCATCTCTTTTTCTTTTGGCTAACTTTCTCCATTTACACTCTGATGATAATTTTTAAGGATGTACTTTTCTTCAGAGAGCACAGACGACTGAAATCAACCATATTTTTAAATATGCACCAAACTCTACTTAAAGTATCTTAAAGCAAGATCCACTCTATCTGCATTTCTCTGGGTTCTCTTCATAAGACTAAACTACACAATCTCTTTTCACTGAAACTCAGTTCTGGGAGTGGTAACTCAAAAGGTTTATGCTCCAGCAAAAAATAATTCCAGGAAATCAAAGTTAATGACACTTTTCCCAACATCCCAACAAAAAGACTTCTGACAAAATGCAAAGAACAGAAAAAAAAATGATTTGTGCAGTAGCCACTGAACACATGTAAATGAAACTAATTATAATGTATATCACCCCTCATGGACCGAGTAACATCTTGTGTGGTTCCATTGGCCCTCTTTGCTCATTTGTCGAAAAGCTGTTAATGAAAGTATACTTTAATTTGTAAATCATTATCTGCACAACTCATCCAGCACAGAATGAAGGGAGGTAGCAAAACGGCTCTGTGACACCCAAGACACTATAACTCTGAGTAAATCTGCATACTGTATCTTGCATTATTTGAGAAAGAGAAAATGCATCTGCAAGACATTCTGACACCCCACTATCCATGTCTCTTTTATCACAGATGGTAAGCAGAGAATCCTATCATGTTCTTGTTCAATGCCTAATTTCCAGTGTTTCACAAAATCTTCCCTACCGAAGCAATTCTTTAATGTGTTTTTTCTTTTTTTTTTCTTCATAGTCCTTTCAAAAGCCTTAATTTACAGCCTGTTTTGAGGAGGGGAAAGAAGCCTAGTACAAGATAGCAAATGAGGAGTTTGTCATAGTGAATGTTTTAAACCAATGGTCCCCATTAGGTGGCACTGCCACTTCTACCACTAACAATAAATCTATCTAGCACAAGAAACAATGCAAGACGAGAGAGATGGAGCTCATAAATGTTTGTATGTAATCCTGGTTCTGCCAGTCTGTAGGAGAGAGACCAGGATGTGAATCTCAGTGTCTACATCAGTGACACTCACCATCATCTTTCATATGAAATTTGGGCCTATGATTTAATCTTCCAAGACAACTCATGATTTTTCTATTCAGAGACTTAGGATGCTCAAAAGTTTTAGAAACATCTGGGAACTTGTATTTGTTTTCTTATCTACAAGAGCTAGGTGAGACTCTTTAATACATTTTCAGAGGTTGGTTTTCAGAAGACAAACTCAGAACCTTATGGAAAATGGGTTCTTTTTACTACTTCTCAGGCTACACCCAAAATTTCAGGCATACAAAATTGTAGGCAACCAAAACCTAATGTCCTTTTTGAGATATTCCACCATGCAGCTAATGATTATCTCAAATAAGCAACCATTTTGACTAGTTCATAAAAGAGCATCTCAGTAATGCCAAGATGTGATATTATTTTTCTTCTTAATCAATCACTGAAATGGGATTTCAGTAGGTATGAGAGCCATGAAAGCAATTTGAATGAATATGGACTGAGTTGCAGAATAGTGGAGTCAACAATTTTGATACTTGCTTATGAACTCCTTTAAGAAGTTGATCTGCCATTCAGCAGACCATTTTAATTACTTAAAATACACGCCTGGGTATTTGTCTGTGTCAAGGCAACAAAGGGCCTTCCATAAGCACCACCACAGGAGAAAAACCATCAGTAACCACATACACTCCTCATGCCTTACATATTCAGAGATTTTATCAACTACATAGAAATACATATAGAAAGTACGTACAGAAATACATATACAGAGTCTATACATATACACACACATATATATGTGTGTTACTTTATATTTATCCTTTTCTAAGGTAACCACAAGAAGCACCACAGGAATAGATATCTGATCCTGCCCAAGTGAGAAGCACCATGTGTACCTTCCCCATGGCATGCGGTAGGCATAGCAGCCAAGATTCGCTTTGTTAGCCATTGAATGATTCAGTGTCTCAGGAAATAAAAGCTACTTTGGGGCCAGAGAACAAGTTAATCCTGCCTCCTACAAACTACCTCTCTCTCTCCTTTCGTACCCATGAGTTTCAATAACTGGAACATTATTTTTGCTTTCTACTGTTTCTTTATCATTAATGTGATCCTTTGGTGTTTTCTACTTTAATGTCTACCAGGCTTCACGTCTGTATTTTTCCAAGATCTAATGGGAAGTTGTTGTTCAGGCAAATCCACTGAACAGGACCCTGTGTGAAGCAGTAGTGTGTAGCAATTAATTAAAAAATAGGATTAATCGCACTGTCAGATGATGCCACTACCTACTGATACACCTCTAATGTCAGTGACAGTTGATGAGTTGTCAGCAATAAAGATACTTAGATATATGAAATCTTATCTACTCCAAGTGATAATCTTATTTGCCCACACTACTTAGCCCAAGGCAATGCAATTCATAAAAATTCAGCTACTCTCATGCTTGCTGATATCATTTGAGCTGATGCAGACTGTCACTATTCAGCATAAGTGGAATAGAAAGATCTCTTCAAGGATTCATCTTATTCTCATTATGTCAGGCTATACCATTGCCTACTCACTCAGGAAGAACTGGCCTGACAGTGAGTATTCCAAAGGCAACTGGTAGTTTGGGATCAACTGTTCCCAGCTTGGCCTACAAAGGTTCTCCTGTGATTTTACTCAAGAATGACAAAATTATGTAGCTCTCCCACAGCTTTATCAAGGGGAGATGTCTTTGTGCAGGGTCTGGGATAAAATGAACAGTTTTTGTGAAGGATAAATGCAAATAAAAGGAATAGATAATATATTGGCAGACAAAAAAATGCCTAGTGATACAATACTGAAAACCGAAGTATTGAATAAGGTGTTTCTTCCCCCCACACGCTAGCTAGAGGAGAAGCACTACAAAAAAAAAAGTGTAAATATGCATAACAAATTGCTCTGACATTCTGACACCTTGGCCAAAAGCCAAAATAACCTGTAGACAGAAAGTCATAGCTCCAAGGAAGGGCATTTCTTGTACTTGTCCTAGCTGTGTGCTAGCTGTCATGGTAAAGTATGAGTTAAATCCAGAATCGAAGTGTCTTAGCTTTCTTGCAGTTTCCGGTCACTCATAAATGCTACCTTCTAGCCTAGCTTCTTAGCTTTTCTATTTAGTTGTGACCACTAGCTTGTTGCATGTCCAGGAAAGTGCTACCTGGGAAAACATTTGAAGAAATGGACAGTGCAAGAGCTGTCTAAAACCACCAGAGCTCCACTGAATGCTGATTTGACCAGGGATAGAAAGTTGTGCTTCTCATTCTCAAGCTACATGCTGTAACGCAGGCATGTCCAACCCACGGCCTGGCACGGTTTGTAATGCAGCTGCCGCCCGCCCCATGCCATCACAGGGGTGGATCTTCACTGGAAAGTGGCCCCTACCATGCACCCATCACTCAGCAACAGCCAAACTGCCAGAGCGCTATTAACACTGTGTCAACTGAAACTTTTAAGTCCTCTCTTACTAGATAAAAACGTTCTGCGCTTCATAATCATGCCTTATTCATGTCAGCACTTTTTGGCAGTACACACATCTGTGAACAATTATCAAGGATGAAGTACAGGAAGAGTAAAATTTCATCAAAAAAATCTCTGATGAACACCTTGAGATTTCACAGCCATCAAACAAGACCAACGTGTTAGCTTCACAAAAAGAAGGTAAAACATCCCACTAGTTTTGTTTTTGTTTCTCTCTTTCTTTTAATATTTTTCCATAAAACCTCAAAAGTTTAAATGCTTTGTTACTTATATAATCAGAATATTCTATGCTTTACAAGGGATGCTCTGAAAGAAATGTCTCCTATTTTATTACGTTGACCCACAACATCAGAGGTGGATGTTGGTGGTATGGCAGCAAAGGCTGAATGTTCCCACCAATAATCCATTACATGTTGTTGCCATGACAGATGGCAGCAGTAGGGCAGTTTGACATGGAAGCGCAGAAGAAGCAAAGGTGTGGAACTGGATTCCTCCACGCAAAAATAAATGGCACCCATTGACATTCACTGACACCTGCTGAACACTTATAGTGGCTAAGCAGCGGGTGGTATGCAACAGCAGGTCACCTCCATTGGTGCAGATGTTTACATGTTGGCCATACAGGCTTGTCCATTGCTGGCAAAAATGCGGAGCTAACAGTGGTGACTATGTTGAAAAATAGCGCTTTGTAGCTGAGAATTTGCCCTATCAATTAGCGTTACTGTGCTCTTTGCTGCTATTTTCATAGAAATAAAAAGGAGGTATTACTTTCAGAGCAACTTAATGTATTTGCAGCCCAAGATGATTCCTCTTCACTTAATACAGCCCAGGTAAGCCAAAGTTTGGACACCCATGCTGTAATGCATGCCTGGAGCACGCACAGAACACTAACTTTGTAACAAATCAGAGAAATTATGCTGGTTGTTTTCACTCCATTTTATTTTTCCAATTTATTTTATCCAATGCATTGTTTCAGAGATGACTATCCTGTCCTTCACATCATTGTTGCCTGCAGCCAGGACCTTTTAGTTCTGACAAATATCCTATTTCATGCAACAAACACCTAAAGCTTATTACCCATCGCTGGCTGCATAAAATTACAAGCTGTCAGTATGTGTTAGATGAATCCATCTGGAGAAGAGAAAATAACCACAAATGAAACTGGGTTTAACATTCCAGCTCAACTATTTTTTAAGGTTAAAAGAAAGAAAAAAGAAAAAGTTCACTAAATTTCTCTTCTTGCGAATTAGGGAAGGGGGCAAAGGACTATTAGATAACGCAGTCAGTTTCCCAGCTGTTGGAGAATGATACTCCTCAAAGGCTATTTCATTTGAGTTAGATCTTGCTTGGTCGAAGGGTGGTCCTTCCTCTATTATTTATCATGGTGTTCTGACCCTTGTCTTTTAGTATAACAAAGAAGCAGAAACACTGAATGACAACAGCAAACTTTGTCTAGCTGGAAACAAAGAGTAATATTGTTCCTGGGGAGGAAATCCTTCTCAGAAAGTTTACAGAAAAAAAAAAAAAAAAGGACAAATTGAGATAAATACAGTTGCTTGCAAAAGAACTTTAGACCTTCTCTTATTCGGCTCAGTAGCTCTGACTTTAATGATTAATGAATACTAACACCCTTAATATTCCCTTGGAAGCATATGTCGACAATAAAATTGTCTTAAATTATGTTTACACTCATTTTGAAAGCCGTTTACTTGAGGAAAGAAACATGGAGGATCTCTACAGTGATTAATAATTCAGCTTTGTCAGAATGTTTACTACTGGGAAGAGGAATGGAACATTTCCATTAGGACTTCTGAGAATCTATCAAAGCCTGCGATGTTCACTCTGCAGTCATCACAATCACAAGACTATCTCAGTGCTGATGCTTTAGCAAGGACTCAACTTTGTTTCATCTGGATGTGGAAACGTGCTACTAATTTTTCCTTCAAACAGAGATGGAGGAATTGCTTTTCGACTCAGAGATTCTTGGAGCGGGAGCAACTCTAAAGCGTAAAAATGTAGTTCTAATCTTGTCAGCAGAGATCACTTCTCCATTCTGTAATCCTTTTATTCTCATTCACACTTTGCCTGCTCCGTCTTTTTTCTACTCCACTAATATCCTCTTACACAACAGACAGGGACACAAAGTCATACTAGGATCCCAGAAAATCTCATCCTTAATACCTATGCAAAACAAATAGCCCACAATAAAAGTGATTTAAAAAAAAGAAAAAAAAAAAGAATGTACACAATCTGTGCTGTATATGTGAAGCTGATATATGTTCAAGTCATGCCAAAATCATTTGAAGACAAGAGCCTTGGGTCAGTGCTGATGCGGGTAACAAACAGCAGATTAAACGTGAGACTGAGAGGAGAAAGGCATTTGCAGCTCCTCTGGCAGGAGAGTAAAATAATTACTACTGCGAAAGCTCTTTGAAAGTATGAATATCTTAACTACTTTGCATACAGAAAAGGAACAATGAAAACTGGAGAACCTTTCCAAACAAATGCTGTAGAAGGTTTTTTGTTTCTTTTTCCCCCCAGTTAAACAATACTGTATCCAACAGAGAGACAATATGGGGTGACAGGAAGGGAATTATCCATTATCCAGGCAAATGTATGAAAACAAGAGGGGGAGGAGTAGGAGGAATGTGTGGGTGTGATTGCAAGCGAGAGAGATTGTGCACATAGCATTTTATGGCTCTGAGGCACCCTAGTGCAGCGTCTCTAGCTTGCCCCTAGACAAGAAGTTAAGAGGTTTAAAGTAAATCTCTGTCTCTGTCATTGACCTCCAGGTGTTCCAGGGTCCCACATGGCAACAGCCTCTACCCAGAGCAGCTCTGACTCTAGCTAGGGGAAGCTGGAAAATCCTTTTTTCATGAAATTCAAAAAAGGAGAATGCATTCAAAACAGTTTGGTTTTGTTCCCCCGCCCCAAGGTCTGCCCAGGGGAAGATAGTGGATAGAATAGAAAGGAAAGGAAAAGAAAACAATGTTTTTCAGAAACTACTTTTGCTCTACTTGGATCACAGTAACTATTTCCTCACTTATCCTGCAAGCAGAAAGGAGTGAATAACCCTCACAGAGAGCCATACAGCAACACTTATTTCCCAGAGACATGACTTCAATTTCACATTAGAATTTGTAATAGTTTTGCAGAATTGGAGCCATAATGCCTTGCCATAGTATTTCCAGTAGCTCTGCTACCGGAGCTGAAGAAAAGGCACAAGTGCCAGACGTGACTGTATCATATTAAACATCACAGCCCAGGAAAACACACTTAAGTCCACACAACTAACCCTAGAAAGCCATTACATAGGAGATAAATATATCTTGTGTATTTCTAACAAAGATATGCTACCTAATCTGACAAGGTCATGACAAAACATTCCTATATCACATGTTGAGATATATAATCATAAGTCCCTTTCAGCAACCTAAAACATCAGCAAAACAGGCTGTTAATACCATTTCTATTTATTTACAAGAAGAAATGCGGTATGGGAGCAGTCTGCAGAAAATGCAATGTAGCAAAGAACAGAGCTGGCCAAGGGCAGTATGTTGCTTATTAGCACTGGGGCACGACAGGACACACCACACGAACTGTGCTCACTACACCATTTATGCAGAAGTTCTCAACACATACTTTTAACAGCACTCTCAGTAAGTGTCTGTCTTTTCCTCCTGCAGTTGAAGAGGCCATGAGCTTTATATCCTAGAATGAGCAAGTGGGACCTACACCAAGTGTCTGTAGTACAAGAAATCTATTCTGCTAAGTACAATACTAATAGCGTTTAAATGAAGTACTAAGCTTTTAACTAGCTGACTCTTATGCTCCCTTCTAGATCTTAATAGCCAGAAAGGGTCCATAACCACTAGGGAAGGTAAACAAAAGTGCAAGCGAATTGAAATCCATAGCCACACGAACATAAATTCAAAAACAGAGGTCAAAGGACAGCAGCCCTCTGCTACAACCTACAGATACCATTTATGCCTCAATAAAAGGACTATATACAGATTATAATGGTGAGAGGAACTAAAAATCAAGCTCTTTCTCTTCTTTTCATTTCAAGACTATGACCCTGAACTGTTCAAAAGACACAGTGACAAGGAGAAAATGAAAAAAAAGTGCTAACAGAGAACTAGAGAGGAATATTTCAAACACAGCCGAGATTGGGAAGATGATGTAAGATTGATTATCTGTATAAATAATTTTCCATATTCCTTTTTTCCACCTCATTATAAAAGACAAATTTCTGCCTCTAGTCCAACACCAGCCTACTCAGAGGCTAAATTACATACAGACTCTACATGTTATGCTGACTGACACAAGCATCTTTCACTGCTAGGTGTTGTAGGACAGCAGGTGAGATATTCCTAAAATTTACAGAGTCTTAGATTCATTTCACACCACTGAAAAGCTCCCAGGATGCTACTAGTGTCATACTAGTCTAAATTTGGCATATATTATATCATTATCAAAGCCCTGTTATTAACTCACTGAAAATATCTTTTCTGATCTGTATGAGTTTTGGTTCAGGCAACAGTGAGTTCATAGTCCAGATAACCCCCTCATGCTCCATTAAGAAATACACACATTAATGTCAATTCCAGCAGTTTGCAATTGAAGTTGCTAAACAAAAATGTGAAAAATCTATCTTAAAAGCAGCTTCATAGGAAATTCATAAGATCTAGATGACAGAATAAAGTATAATGTTTCCTTACTATGTAGAAAGTATAGTCTAATTCTGAAAATGGAAAAGTAGTAGAGAGAACGTTGACCACCACAACACAATTGGAAAAGGATAGTTGTTTAGCATAAATTATGTTTCAGTGAAAGTCATGTCTCAGGTACTTCTAGGTAACCTTAGCTCTGATAATCTTAGTTTATAATTTCAGTATTACTGTTACAGGCAACATGTTAAGAATGACAGAAGTCATTGGAAAGAGACTGAGACTTGTTTTGGATCTAGGAATTATAACCCATAAGGAAAGACTGAGAGAAAAGACTGTCTAGATAAGGGAATAGCAAGGGGTGAGAAACATGCAAGAGGGTGCTCCAATGAGAAAGCATATTAGCTTTATTTAATGCGGAAAGTATTGGATTTAAAATATGCTAAGAGTGAATCAGTAAGATGTTAAGAAAAGACTTCTAATGAGTCACTGAAGTGAGTATGAAATCTGCATTGTGAGACAATTTAAGAACAAGAAGGAAAAATCTTGTCTGAGAAATGGCATAATTACTGTTAATGTCAGTGGGGCAAGAACACAGATGTTTGTCCTCTCAATATTCCTTTCAACTCCTTCTACTGTGATTTTAAATTCAACCTTTTCTATTTAAACGGTACGATTTTTATGTTAGAAAATCTGTCCGTTTTACTTTTCTTCCCTGTGAACATTTTTTTTTTGACAAAGAAGAAAATGAAAAGCAGTTTGCCTGTTGAAAGATGAATTATTTGTATCATAATAAATCTACAGTTCCATTGGGTCAAATTTAGAAACAAATTCCTAGTTTAGAAAAAGAATACTGAATACTATCTTCGCATTCCAACTCTTCTTTATTATGGGAATCAATCTTTTTAAATATCTCATTTAAAACAGCCACATAATGGATGGAGCAATAAGCTAGAATAATCATTCAAATAAGATGCCATACCCAAAACACAACGCCAGAAATTTCTCAAAATGGAAATTACCATTCTGAAAGGATTTCTTTTCAAATGAAGGCTTACATCGGTGCCTCTTTTTAAGGATCAAATTAATACTTACTATATATTTACAGACTTTTCCACTTTTCTACCACTTAAATCTCAGTGCATGAGAAATAATTACAAGTTTTCATTCTATACAGACAAGAGGATCTTTACATATCTACTTCCTGTGCTCTAGATATTTTCTCCTGTACTATAAACAACTAACTTCTCCTTGGCCCAAACCTGGGTGTGAGTAATAGTTTATGGAAATCTATCCAAAACTGTTGCCCAGGACTTTTGTTTGCTTATTTGTTAGTTTCCTCCCTTATATAACACTTGCTTTCATTAGTCACGACCAGTTGAAATAGCAGCATGCAGACTCCACACACTCTTAACTTTTTTGTCATTCACGCGATAAAATACTTGAGTTAGTATTTCTTACTGGGAGACTGGGATTTCAGGTTAAGCCCAAAAGAACAGCCAGTAATAGAGTATAAACAATACTGTAGCAATATGTAATGTAATCAAATAATATGTGATTTAAATGGTCCTAAAAAGTACACTGTGAACCATCTATGGGCTACAAATTCACATTAAATTATGAAAAGTTATAAATTACAAACATTGAAAAGAAAAGAAACATTATTTCATGAATGATGTGTTAACCCAGACACTAGCAAAATTCATAAAGCATAGTTGGGCAAGTACTACTCTTCATTTTCACAAATTTCTTGGTAGTCAGCACATTCTGAACCTGGACTGAAAATTTAGCCACGGAGCATTGCAGGGATCAAATAACATTATTGTTACCACAAATAGAGAAGAAAAAGGAGGGCAAAGAATATGGAAAAACTCTTAAAAAGAAATATCAAATAACAGGATTCCTTAACTGCAATTCAATAAAACTAATTTTGCTGCTAAGACAAAGTAATGACCACATTGCTGAGATTTGTAATACACGGCAGGAGCTGGGCTCAAGGGCAGTGCATACTTATTACTAGCAGCATGTATGCTTCTTCAATATACATAAAATATTATAAAGCTGACACAGTCAGTAGACAGTCTGCACAATTTGTTGTTACAATAAATCTAATTTCAAGAACAGCTCAGAGTCAGAAGTAAATAAAAAGGAAATAAATAAAATAAGAAATAAGTAGAGCTGCTAACCTTTCAAGAAAGAGAGGGAAAAGCCAATGTGGCTGTCAACAAAACCAGCTGTATTTTTGCAATATCATCTTCATCTCTGAAGATAATCCCACCTGGCAGAACTCAAGTGTTGAAAAACATCAACATCAGGAAATAAACAAGGAAATGAGAAATTAAAATGTTTGTGAGCAGCAGCAGGCGCCGCAGAAAGCATAACTGAAATGTTATATTCTTCTGCAAAGCTCATCAGAATACGGACTAGCAACTCCTGCTAATAATTTTTTGAGAGTAGACTCCTCAGCTTTTTGCATGATAGGTGGCAAGGTAATGTTAATAACATTGATACTATTCAGAGCTTCCTGAAATTAGTCCCTTTAGCCATCTCCACTTAACCAGTATTTAAGACCAAGCTATTTTTGATAAAGATTAACAGATACTGGATCATGCGTTTCCATGAATTGGAATGAAAATGTATGTTGCTTTTTGTGAGCCCTTTTCCAGCTTGGAGACAATGGCATGGGATAAGGAATCTGTTTTCCCAAAGGAGGTGAAAGCATTTCACACTTTCCATATATGTTTAATCTGAGCGTCAGCTGAGTGAGAATATCTTTTCTTTTTTTCCAGATCTTGACACTTCAAGAGGAAGGGCTCATCACCTGTTCATCCTGAAAAACTGATGGTTCCCCTGAGATTACTGGGCAAAGGAATAGTACGGGATGATTAAAAGAATTCTAATACTCACAAGAAAACAATTGGTTTCTAAAGCTGAATAATAAGGACAAAAATGAGTAGGAGCTACTTAGAGGTATATAAAGCATCTGAACTGATACCATAGAACAGAACCATAGACAGGCTCAAGTTCAAAGAGTCTTTAAATGTCATCTGGTTCCAACCCCATTGCCATGGGCAGGGACACCTCTGGCTTACTTGTTCAGAGCACCACCTTCCCTGGCCTTGAACATTTCAGGGATGGGGCACCCACAACTTCTCTGGACAACCTGTTCCAGTTCCTCATCCCCCACATAGTGAAGAAATTCTTCCTAATATCTGGAAAGCAACGTTTTTGTTAAGAAACTAAGCTAATAGTGGAAATATTGATGGGCAGCTTACTAACACTGGAAGTTCCCAAAACGTACCATAAGGAAAAGGATGCCGGTAGAATCATTTTTCCTTTTTTTTTTTTTTCCTTCCTACCCAATTTAACACTGATTTGTGACTCGAATCAATTAATAACTAAGTAGTTGTTTTTCAGATGAAACTAATATTAAAGACTGGTAAATAAAAAAAGAAGATACAGTGCAATTCAGAATAAATCCCTGATAAAATGTAGTGGATACCATATGCCTAGGAGCAATTTATTTCTCCCTGAGGGGATAGATGCATTATCCCATAAAGAAATGACTGAAGACTTAGAGGTCACAGCACATGGTTCATTAAGAGGAAGTTTAAATATGATGTCATATAAGCAAATTCAATTTAGATTTCTAAATTCCTAAATTAGTAGAAGTCTTCATTTTAATTTCCTAAATTAGTAGAAACTAAAATAGGTCTTAAAAGATAATAGCATCTCTGAATTAAGTGCAGGTAAAATTGATTTCAGAACACTGATGTTCTGGTGTCCAAAAGTCAAGAAAATTTGGAAAAAAAAAAGAACAGGATTTCAAAGAACCACAGATAAATCTTCAGACCAGGAAGCCATATCTCACTGTAGAAGACTTCAGAATTTATTTATCTTGTTAAAGAATCTCATTTATAATCCATATTATGCCAACAAGTCTGTCCAGCTCCCTCCTCACAGAAAAAGTTACACCATGAAGAATCTCACATTGCATTCTTCTGGCCATTTTGAGCTGCAAGAAAGAGTAAAGCCCAACTTTTCACACATCAAGAACGTGCCTTCAATTTTAAAGACCATTGTTGAACTTAGGACATCAGACAGTTTGAGTCTACTACAATAGGGTATCCAAAATCCTTAAGAAATAGCCAATATCTTTTTTGCTATCCACGTAAAACATGACCAAAGAATATCCTGGCTTACTGCTAGCAGCTTGTCTGGAGAAACTGAAATAAATAGAAAGGAAATGACTCAGAAGTATCTGATGATAAATTTTGGTTGTTAGACAGCCATAAGTATTACCTCCAAAACTTAAGGTTGAATTGACTTCCCCAGACTCAACAACCTAGCCAGTGTATTGTACTTTCTGGCAAGTTTCACTCATTTAGAAGTCGTCCAGGAGAGAGTACACCTTTGTTTTCTCTAATCAGGAAGATAGCTTGAATTTCTTATTTCAGTTGTTCATTGGAGAGATTACCCTTCTAAACCAAAATACAGAATTGACCAAAATTACACTTGGTGTGAAATTATCATTTAACCATAAAGGACTGCAAGCAAAATCTAAATCAGAAGCAAAGGACTGGAAAAACAAACAAGCAAAAAAACAAACACAAAAATAAAACCCAACGAACCAGCAAACCAACCAAAAATAAAAACCAACATCAACCAAAAACACATGAACACACGTGAATGAAAAAAGTTCTTCCAAAAACACCTGGACTGGTGCTAAGTGAAGTGCCAAAAAGTGAATGACTGATTCAATGAAGAGTTTGCTATTGACCTTAGTGACAACAAAACTTGACTTCCCTGCTATTCAACTTAACCACACTTTAGGAAAGTGCTCTACTGGGGAAAATATTCAGAGGCTACAAAAAGAGATTGATTTCTATCAATTCATTCAATCTGACTTGGGAAAGACAAATGGCAAAGGTGTTGAATGGACAAATGTAAAAGGAGCACACAGACTAATGCAGAGTTACAATTGCTCCCCACACCACGATACGCTTTTTAGGTTTATTACTGGCCGAGATGAAGGACGTAAGTTGAAATCCAGAAATTACCCACCTATCAGTCATCCGGTTTCAGGACTTAGAAAAGAAAGTCACAGCAGGCAGAAGAAAATTACCTGAGGCCTTTTCAAAGCCTAAGTCTAAGGCAGTCTTAATGCAGGTTTAAAAGTGCTTTGAAAATTCCCCCGATGCAGCAAACATGAATAGGTAGAATGTTTATAGTTAGTGACTGCTGGCTGAGGGTAAGGCAAGCAATTGTTCCTCACCTTGTATCTTGCCCTCCAAAATCTGTCATCTCACAGTACTAGAAAGCTCTGAGCTCCATTATGCGTAAATTGCTTTATATTACTACATCCTACTGCTGTTTGAGGCAGTTTGTTATAGTTAAACTGCTGCCAGGCAAGTCTAAAAGAATAAATGATACGTTTTGATACAAGGCTATCTGGCTGAATTGAATGGCTTAAGGAACTAGTAATGAATTTATTTTTTCTCTTTCAGGTCAATGGTGCAAATCCAGTTCAGGTCAATAGTGACTACAAGTTACTGCCACCCAACAACAGAACCAAATCCATGTGAAATTGATTGGTAGTTCTTAGCGCTGTAGAAACATAAAATCATTAAGGTTGGAAAAGATCTCTAAGATCATCTAGTCCAACTGTCCACTTACCACCAATGCTGCCTGTTAAACCATGTCCTTCAGTACAACATCTACACGTATCTTGAACACTGCCAGGGATGGCAACTCCACCACCTCCGTGAGCAGCCCATTCCCTTGCCTGACCACTCTTTTGGAGACAAAATTTTCCCTAATATCCAACCTGAACCTCCCCGATGCAACTTGAGGCCATTCCCTCTCATCCTATTGCTAGTTATATGGGAGAAGATGTCAATTCCCACCTCACCACAACCTCCTTTCAGGGAGTTATAGAGAGCAATAAAGTCTCTCCTGAGCCTCCTTTCCTCCAGACTAAACAATTACAATTCCCTCAGCCTCTCCCCTAAGACTTGTGCTCCAGACCCTTCCCAGCTTTGTTGGCCTTCTCTGGACATGCTCCAGGGCCTCAGCGTCATTCTTGTAGCAAACTGGACACAGTACTCAAGACATAGCCTCACCAGAGCTGAGTACAGAGGGACGATCTCCTCCCTGTTCCTGCTGGCTGCACTATCTCTGATACAAATTCTTAGTATTCTTAGTCCAGCTCCTAACGACTTGATTACAGTGAAATTACTGTGATTCCCCAATTGGGGAATTGGCCCCAGTGAAGCTTGATTAGCACTAGCACCCAAGGTCAGAGTGGGCAAGTGGGGTGGAACACACCCTCTGAGTTTTATGTGCCAGGGAGAATTGAGGCACATTTTTCTCGTAAAAGGCTTTTTTTCATAAAGAAGGTAGTTTTTCCAAGACTGGAACTTTTTTGAAGGGAAATATAAAATTCAACATAAAAATCGATCTTTTTACGGGATGTGTCAAGCTGAATTATTTTTCTTCTTATCTTAAACTGTTTTTCTGCTTTGGATTTTTAGTTTAAAAAAAGGAGAAGAAATAACACTTTTCAATGAGTGTTGAAGATGACAGCTAGGGTGGGATTTGTTATACCATACTTAGACATCCATAATGTAGGTGTTAACCTCAGAGCTAGTCACCCCAGGATTCCTTTATAGTCAATGGAGAGAAATAAGTCCATTTAAGGTGTGATTCATCTGATCTATTTAAAGTATCTTCTTTAAGATGAATAATGATCTTAAAATGACTTTCTCCACTCCAGTGACTACAATGTGAACCCTAAAGAAACTACCTCCGATGAAGATCTATCTGAGACACCTACTAATGGTCAAGAGAATACTCTTCCAGTTTTCTTTATTACATACCATTGCTTTTCAGCTTTTTAGTATTGAGAACCTGTATTTTGTTTCAGATTTTCATTTTGAAGAATAAACTTCATTTTCAACCCAGTTCAAAATTATCTGTGGAAAGCTCTGTTCTCTAAAAGAAAAAAACAAAACAAAACAATCTCTCTTTGCCCAGCATTTTTAACAATTTCTGCAGTGAAAACCTCAGTGTGTAAGACTGACTGCTCCGGGTGATATCAAAACACTATTCAATATTTTATCTTTAAAAACAAATATCTAGGGAAGATTTTAAAAATAGAGCATGACTAAAATAATATTTCTCTAGAAAAGAAGGAATCTTCCAGATTTCAGCCATTTGCAGTCCAAAGACTTAACGTGTCAAAGGTGCAGGACTTTTGTTTCTGTTACCTGCAACCAGTGACCTTTTGGAGCCAACTTGCCAGCAACCAGACCAACTCATCAGACCATCATCTAATGAGAAAGGGTTTTGTGGTCTAAAAACATGGTAAAAAGTCACCCATTGTCCTGAGTCAATATCACCTTCTAGTTTGGTTTGGTCACTGGTCACAATAGTAAATGTAATGATGCTCCTTCCTCGTGCATCTTCATGATGCATCCAGTGGACAGTGCTCCACTGTCCATTCAACAAGAACCACATTGGTATGAAGCTGAAGACTGAAAAAGTAACATCTTAGTAAGAAAAATAAAAAGTCATTGTTTCTGTGAATCCTGTGTCTAACAGCTCATAAAGTTACTTTCATTTCAAGCTACTGATATAAACTGAAAAGCTTTGAGGCAGTTCTGTGAGATGGAGAATTCAGGCATTTTGCTCTGTGCTAAAAGCTGCAATGATGAAAAGGGAGGGAAAGAGTTGAACAGCAGACAAGAGAGATGGGAACTGACTGGGGGAAGCATGCAGTAGGTGGAGACAGCACAAAGAAATGGATCTTTTAAAGTAGAGCTGAAAAGAAGGGAAAGAGTGGCGAATATCTGAAAGGAAGGCATAGAAGGTATAGCAAACGAAAAGAAGCTGTAGAGACATTAATGTTTTGAATAAAATTTACAGATCCAAAATAAGGATCAGGATTTCGTTACCGTTCTGATCACCACTTCCTACATTTCCAAGCACGCATCACACACAGCAGAGAAGATCCATGGTTCCTGCTATTTCCTCAATATTTAATGCATTCCCACTCAGCTCCACAACTGTTTACAGCACTCCTTCCTCTCTCTTAGCTGATCCTTCCACATATCCCAACCTTTTCACTGCAGATCTTTGGTTGCTTTGGACTCGGTCCAGGCTCCACCACTCATTTGGGAATATAGCTTAATTTGTTCAGCAGAGTCAGGTATATTGATAAGAACAAATTTACATTGATTGCCTCTGAGCTTAACACATAGACTTTCTCCACCCTTCTGCCTAACAGAGCTGTGAAAGAGATTTTTTACTTGCCAATAATCTCACAAACAAATTAGCGTGATTTTGTCTCCATTACTCAGACTAATCTCTCTTGGATTTTATAGCATTTACACAGGAAATGGCTCATTCATTTTAGATGTGTGTACACTTTTTAATTCAAGGAATGTGTCAGGTGGTTTGTGGTGACATTTTTCTTAATAATGTAGGCAGTATTGGAATGTCTTTCCTCAACCACTGTTCTCTCAGTGGTTGCATATTATTTAGTTAGAGAGCAAGAAACTCTCTCAGGTGGTTTGCAAGTACAAGAGCAAGTATCTGCTGGAAAGGTTAGAAATAAAGTTGAGCTGTGCCTTCATTTAGTATGCAATCCCAGACTGATAATGGAGTTTCACGCATTACATTTCAGCAATAACCTGTTGCCTTCCTCTCCCATTCCTTAATTATACAGGCAAACACCCCGACACCCTCCTACCCTATGTTTTCAACCTCCAAAGAAAATATTTGGACAGACAGTGTTTTGGTTTACTGTCATTTTGAGTTCTGTCACTCTTTCCCTTGTCCTGCAAATGTACTTGTCTCCCAATCCACCGGGGAGTGATATTAATATTTAAGTATAACAGCAGGCATTTCTGATGTTTTAGCTTATATGACTTGACAATTACTTCCTTTTCTGAAAGCAGATGATACTGGCACTAATTGCCTTTCCAATCTCTCTTTTGTTGTTCACATACCAGAAATTTTCAGCTCTTCATTGTCCATGTAGACACTGGTCTTCACAATGCACAGAAAAGACAAGGGACACTACATCCCCTAAAGTTCAGCAAAGAAATAATCCATGTATTAGAAGTGAAGTAAAAGCAGATCAGCTCCCTGAACCGTAAGCTGCGATAGGTAACGTGGCAACAGGGTAATTATGGAATGCAAATAACTTTTCCCATGAATCTATAAATAGCTCAAAGAGATTGGTTTTAGCACAGAGAGCTAAGCAATGATAGCATGATGATATGATAAAGTCCTATTAATTACTAACTTAAGCATCAAGAGAAAATTTTCCAGTAGTACATTTCCCCAAAAAAGCCACTAATAATCTTTATCATTCCAGTACATAATCATGTAACTAATGAAAATACAGATGCCTGTGCAGGAAAATGCACAGAGATGAGCAGTGAGAGTGTGCAGTGGATGTTGTGTACCTTTACTTCAGCAAGGCATTTGATGCTGTCTCCCACAACATACTTGTTATGAAAGTTAGAAAGTGTGCAGTAGATGAATGGATGATGAGGTGGACTGAGAACTGATTGACCGGCAGAGCTCAGAGGATTGTCATCAGTGGCTCAGAGTCTGGCTGGGAGCTTGTAACTAGCAGTGTTCCCCAGGGATTGGTGCTGGGTCTGGTCTTGTTCAACATCTTCAATGACCTGGATGAAGGCACAGAGTCCACTCTCAGCAAGTTTGCTGATGATATAAAGCTGGGAGGAATGGCTGACACACCAGAAGGCTGTGCTACCATCCAGACCTGCACAGACTGGAGAGTTGGACAGGTAGGAACCTGATGAGGTTTAACAAGAGCAAGTGTAGAGTCTTGCCCCTGGGGAGGAATAACCAGATGCAACAGTACAGGCTAGGGGATGACCTACTGAAGAGGAGCTTTGCAGAGAAGGATCCGGATGTCCTGGTGGACAACAGGCTGGCCATGAACCAGCACTGTTCAAATCTGTTTTGACCTGAAATGCGATCAAATTCAGTTTAGGATCTGGTGAAACCTTTATTCCACCCAGATTCACTCAGTTTGTTGTTATCCAGAGCAATCTCTTTAAAGAGACATCTTAAGTGGAAATCATTTGAGTAAAATTAGATTTCTCCCATGCAGATGCTTATGCATGAGCTAGCCAGGTGTAATCCTCCTGCAATCAGCAAGAATAAGCCTTGCACATTTGTTGAGAATTCCCTCCTGAACTATTCATCTAAATTGAATCAGATTAACCACACACACAGAGCAACTAACTCTTAAGAGGACATCTATCTTTTCAATGTCTAAATATAGAGAAATCCAGTGCAGTTCATTTTCTCCAGAGAGTGGTTGGACTTACAGTAGCTCTTAATAACCTACTTTATTTTTACAAAATTACCTTGCTGTTCCTAGTAACAGGAGTCCCAAATAGAAGTCAGCACAAGTGATAGCACAGACTGCAACTAGAGCCCCCAAAACATTCATTCATACACTGCCTGTTGACACTCTCTGAAGCTGGCATTGCCAGATTTTTGCAGATATCATCACTCATCAGCTAGATCACAACCGCACAGATATGACAGTAGGTTTGTACTGCTATCCTTTCCCTAGTCACATATATCCCCTATGTAGTCCACAGGGAAAAACAAGTATCTTTATCTTCAACAGTCTCAGAGGGCAGCTAGCTCTCTAATGTAGCTAGTAGCGACTCATTTTACATGGAAATACAAAGAGCACAATAGTCAGGGAATCTTCCAATTCCTCTCTCCACAATTAGGCTTTAAAAACCACTAGAATGCTCCTGACTCTTTATTAGCCATCATGGATACCAGCTACTTCCCAACATGATGAAACTTGCCCTCATCCCTGGGAAACTATCACAGTTTCAAACCTGCAATCTCAGCTTTTAGATAGAGCGGGACTAAGCAAAACAAAAATATCCTGCACAATTAATTAGGAGTTTGGAACACAATCTGCACCTGAAAATCAAATAAAAGATCTGCTCATACATCACTTGAAGAAACCATTGATCACTCTGAACAGAAACAATTTCCCTCTCCTGGAACCAGAACTACCCAGCTGTATGCCACATTGCAGCAACTGCTTCTCCTCCAGCTGTGGTGATAAAAGTATGTGTGTAGGATACTAAACGTCCCTGGTAAGTTATCTGATGGGTCCAAAGACTGGAGCAGGATCTTATGAATGTTGCTCTCTATTCAGCTAAATTCATTCCTACAACCTCTTATTTTCTTTCTTCTTTCTCCCAGTTTCTACACATGCTCTTTTTTCCTTGAAGACACACAGATTTGCCTGAATGCAATTGTTCTATACAAAACACTCTATTATGAGAAACATTTTGAAACAAAAGAAAATGGAAATGATCGTTTTGTCTGAATTGCTATTTCATTTCCAAAGGTCATTCATTCATTTACAGATTCATTCTAACCACACAGCTAATTTCACTTCCCTTCTCATACCAAATCAAACTACTACCCAGAGTTAAATAAAATCACTTCATTGTGATTTTTATTATAAGGAAAAAAGCCACCTTTTCCAGCTCATATTATTTCTGCTCTTTCTCTTCTGCTCAGCTTTACCACAAATAGGAGCCAAATGCCTTCTCAGCCAACACACAGGTTTCATTTTCTTTACTTGCATAACCCCATGTTTTTCCACTGCCTTTCAGTAATTATTACCTCAAAATCATCTTATGCATTCATGACAAATTACACTTCAGATACACAAAGGTTTTATAACAGGGGCACTGATGATGTGCCAGCAAGAGAAGCAGCATACTTCCATGGGGAGAGTGCAGAGTCTGAATACCTGAGTTCCACCCCTTGGTGCAATTTTAGGTATGGCACACATTACTTTCTGCATTAATGAATTGAAGTTGCTGTTATTTTATTTCCTTCTTCAAACAGTTGGTGATTTTACAATTCAAGGAGCTAAAGATTGCAAAAATAGGTGAGAGATGATAATATTTTTGTACTATCATTAACTTCTACTGTCACTGTTTTTTCTTTAAGTAGATAAAAACAACATACAGATAGAACTGATTGCGAGCATTTCAGACAATCGGGATGATCAGCCCCTAAAGATATTCTGACATAGTCTTTAGATAAAAATAATATCAACAGACAAAGAAGGTTGGGTAATAGAAGTAATGCAGTATGTGAAGTTCTTAAGAACCCATAAAATGACTCAAGTTCCTATGTAGTCAGTGGTGTCCTATAGATTAACATTGGCACCGGTGTTTTTTAATGCATTACTAAGCCAGCAAAAGAAGTAGACAGCAGGTTATTGAAAACTGATAGAAAGCTAAATTATTTCAGCTAATAATAGCCTGCAGAGGATCATAAAATTTTCTAGCTATACTTGAAGTCACTGAAGATCTGGGCTTCATGATGGCAGATTAAATTAACTTGGATGAGCAGGAAGTAGTGTATATTGACATAGTATGAAAATCAGTCACTGACAGTCTGTAAACCCAGCAGCCAGATACTCCAGGGGAGAAAGAAATGGAGGAGACAGCACATGCAGTTGAGGAGCTAGATGATGAGCACAGTTAAAATTGTCAAAATTGGAGACAGCATGAGGCAGTTGTCTTCTGTGAGCTTGAGAGGGACCAGGGTGCTCAGCATATTAAACCACAGAGAGAATAACCAAGAACATTTGTCTGCTTTTATGGGTTTTTTTTTGTTTGTTTTATGGTGTTTTAATTTTTTTTTGCTTTGCACAGTACAATACACAGCTCACAGGCAGTCCAGAAAATGTTCCTTTTAGAACAGGAATGATGCTTAATGTGTAAATGGGATTAGGGATCCGGCTGAACCCTCAGATAATGAAGATCATTTATGATAGATGTGAGCTGCTTGAAATATTTGTAGGGAGGCATACAGCGTACAGTTAAAATTTTGAAGGTTCAATTTAAGAAGAAATTACTCTTCATAATATGAGCAGCTGAAAGGCCAAAAACAAAAGAATTGGAAAAAAAATATGAACATAAGCACAAAGTTAACAGCATAGGGAAGAATTGTAGAAGTGCTGCTGAAGCAAAGGCAATTAGTGTGATTTATTTTAAGTATCAGACAAGTCAGTAACCAATAACTACAGTTGTAGCTGGGTAGTAATCAAATCCTGCATTTCACAATGCCATCTAAACCAACCAATTTCCCATCCAATTCAGAGGGCAAAATATAATCCTATTTCCTTACACAGGCACTGTAAGCTCTGTTCTCCACAAGTTCGATCAATCTGCTTGGAAAAACGCTTCCAAAAAATTCCTCTGCTAACCCTACCCATGCCTATGAAAGCCTATCAGATCTCACGTCTGTGAATGGTTTCTGATATCCAGTCTATTCATTTCTTCCCAGAGTAGCTGCCTATCATGCTCCATTCAACTCTTCAGCTTCCTTCTACTAGAGGACTTAGTTGTTCTTCTTTGACTCAGTTGGAGTTTCAACTCACTCTATAGTTGCTCAATGAAATTAACGGTGCTCATCACAGAAAGTTACTCTTCAACGTAAACCAGAGGCAAGTGCAAATATGAGAAAAATAGCAGCTTTGTGTTAAAATGACTAAAAAAAATGCCTCGGTACAACAACACACTAAGATCTGTCACCATGTCAGGAATAATGAAGAGAATTTGTCTAACTGTTTTTTTTATCCTTTGCATTGCTATGGTTATCCCATTCTGGTATTTGTGTGGGAGGGCTGTAAAATGAAAATCAGTATTGGGCTCTAAAATTCCTCTTCTGGGAATCACATACACTTAATAGACAAACCAGCAGCATAATAAAACGTAAGCGTTTTTTTTTTTTTTTCCTGAATGGAGGTAGCCTGCTGAATAATGCCCTTATATTAAGCATTTAACCATTTTGTTCCTGCTCTATTATAAAACAAATTCAGATACATGCTGGCAGAATAAGCTCCTTGAATCATGTAAGGAAAAGCTGCAATGACATTCTCTATTATGCTTCACAATAGGAGTTTCTCTTGTCTCGTTTGGCTTTCTTTAATTCCTCAAATCAGAAAGAGAAGGAAAAAAGATAAGTTTATTTCTTTTTTTCTTTTCTTTTCTTTTTTTTTTTTTTGCCCCTCGGGTTGACTGAGCTTCTGAGAATGTCAGGTCTGGTCTCTCTTGCTTTCCTTAGGATTGCCCAGATGGCTCCTTTGAAATGTATGTGTCTAATTTTAGAGCAAGAAAAAGAAGAAGAAAAAAACCTAAAGATTCTAAAGCAAGGTGACTTTTTCCTGCAAGCTTTGATGTGTTAAAATTCTATTGCAATGTTTTCCTCTTTCCCTTTTCTTGGCTCTGTCTCACTTTCCTTTTTCCCTACAGAAATGCACATGCCTTAACTTAAAATTAATGAAGTACAGAGATGTCTCTGATGAATGGAGATTGCTCTGTGGATGGCTGATCTAGAATGCTCTTAGCATGTAAATGACATGTTTGCTTCATTGGTTTTCTATGGTCAACCTGAGAAAAAAAGATAAGGTATGTAATATCAAATTAATGGGGCAGTATGCAATGTGGATTTCAAGTTAAAGGGGCTGCTAATGAAAGTGAAATCATTATATATATATATAATTTCATTTTCTTCTTGTCATTAGAGTTGAGTGTAGTAGTTTGGTTTTATTTTGCTTTGAGATTGAGTTCTTGCTATATATATGCTAATTTATGTATACTGAAGCTTATGATGTATCCAAATGATTCACCAATTCACACTGACTTCAGGGAATCATGCAGACACAGATACATTTCCTGAAGTCCGAATATCTAAATATTTTTGTTAAATATCAGTCTTATTTTGGAATAGACAACTTGTTTGGAGAATTACATTTCTGAAGGAATTACAAATTTTGTCCAAGCTGAGACTCAGACAGATGAAAAAGCAGATGTATTAACAGACAGGTAGATAACTAGAACTTCAAAAGGAGGACGACAAATATATTCAATGAAAACAAAGTTGTAAGTTTCCTCAAACTAATCACCGTAGTTTTGCTGCATAATAGCTTTCTTCTGTTTAATACAACAAAATGTGGTATACACAAAGAAAACAATGAAGTATTTTTAAAGTAAAAAGCTATATAGTTAGATTTAAAGAGATGAAATTACTGCAGACAATGGATAGATTTCAAGTGAGTTTGAGATAAATTTTTAACACCTTTGACCTTCTTAGCTTACTGCAGAACAGCTGCCAACAGTGCTTTAGATAATTTATAGTTCAGTTTGTACAGACCTTTAAAATAAAAATTCAGCCTTCAAAAGCAGGGTCTATTGTGTTGGATAGGTTAAAGTCTAAGAGAAAGATATGAAATTATACACACGACAGGAAAGTAAACCAGCTCTGCATATGTCTACCATCCAAAGAATAAGATCTTCACGAGATCTTTTAAGGTAGTCTAAATTTTTACAATGTGAAATAATTAGCAGAATTACTGACACAATAAATAAAACAAGTAATTAATAGCAAAGAACACAGATTGTGTCTGTTCCCATAAGCATGGCTATTTGAGAGCTTGGCTACAGGCAAAGCAGTGACTCACACACTGATACGAGTTAGAAGACCAAAAGTTTATGCTGTTAATTGAAATAAAACTCAGTACTACTAAAGTTTCTCTGTTCTATCTGGCAAATTACTTTTCTGAAGTCCTCTTCCTTCAAACAAAGGTACATTAGAATAGATGATCACTTTTCTGTATGTTCTTTGAAAGACAAAGTACAAAATGTCTGGTGGAGAAGATGCTGGAATGCAATGAATCGTATCCACTCTGGCCATACCAGTGTAAAAAGGTAGTTGAAGCCTGAGTTAAGGCCAAATCAACTCCCACTTTGTCACTGGCTTCAAGAACCTCTTCATCTTGCACTACCATTTTCCTTCTTTCCTTGAGATGGAAATAAGGGTTCACATTCTTTTTTTTTTTTAATATACTGTAGCAAAGTTAAACGTAGTAGGCCTTTGAAGCTCTGATGTCTATTTTAAAGCAGCTTTTGAAAGGGGGTAGCTCAGAAGAATTTATCTGCTAAGTATTTTCCATTCATTGTGTTCCATGAATGATCCATTAAGAGTAAGCAGAGGGAGGCACAGGTATACACTTCGCTGTGAATGACAGTAACAGGGAGACCAAAAGACTTGTTTCATTAACAAATTCACTAAATGCTGTCTTTGATTGTCTCTGTATGGAAGACGCACATCTTGGAATAAACGTTTACACTGAACTTTTACATGGTTATGTTTCTAGAGAGCAAGCTCTCCTCAATAAACTGGTGCTGTGATGAGACTTGGGAATATTAATAAGCATAATATTACAGTGAGGCCAACTTGCAAGAATGACCTAATTATGCATTTGTGATTTAAACTCTCAAGTAGATAATTGCAGCTGTAGTACAACTGATATCAAATACAGTGAATATAGTTCCTATTTTTCATTTTTTGCCTGGTTTTCTCCACCAAAGCTTCTTTCTTTTTCAGATATCAGCTCTGACTGTCCCAGACCTCACCACTGTACACCTACTGCAAACTGAATTTCTCCATTCCAGCTCTCACATTTTACAAGTACCAAAAATAACCTGAAGAAAAATTTGTCTTGGGGAAGGTTGGGGGAAACATCAATAGAGACCGATTGTAACAGAACACAAAAGCTAGCACGGAAGAGGCCTGGAACTGAGATGCAGAAGCATTGTGAGGATCAGAGCTATATTCATTGCTCGCACAGAGAAACCAAAGTCCTGAGTTCAGTCAGCCTCCTTATAAGTACCAAAACAAGAGACAGATTCCCAAGGCCCTCCAAAGTCCTCAGTTTCTATTTTCATGTTGGAGAACAGATTTGCCTTTGTGCTCTTCTACTTCCTCATGTTATGGCCATAGGGTAGTTACCCCACCTGCACATCTACCATAGGCATACTGAAGCCTGCAGACACAACAGATCCTCAGAGAAGGCTGCCAAAGACATCTACAGAGTCCCTTGAAAAAAGGCCTGATCCTTCTTCTTAGAAATGAAAACCAGCACGGTAGGACACTGCTATAAGAAACTATACCTAAAAAAAGAAAAGAAAAAAAAAGAAAAAAGTGACTCACCCTTTCCAAACGCTGGTGAAATCTCTAGAAGGGCACAAACACCAAATGTAAATGCTGCTCCCTCAGCTGCTAACCTTTAAATGAGGGGTTGAGGTTTTATAAACTGCTTGCACCTGAGCTCCCTGGGTTAGCCACACCTGGTGCTCAATCACTGGTTCAGCCCATGACCTAGCAGTTCCAACACAGTAACACATTTGGAAGAATTAGCAGCACCTGTCTTGTGATTAAGTCTGTGTTTATTGCAGATCAAGACAAAAATATACTGTAGAGTTTGATGCAGAAAAAGCATAAGGAGGCACAAAGGATATGTTGCCAAGGACGGGACCAAAGCCTGTTTGTGACAGGGATAGTCCCAGGAAATCCTGCTTTAAAAACAGGGACAAAATAATGCTGCTGACATTACTCACACTGCTTCAGTGGCAGAAATGGGATTCGTTGTTGGGGTCATGCCTTTTAATTGTGGAAGTGACTACTGTGCTTTTGTTTGCAAGAATATGAAATGACCCTATCAAAAAAAAGCAGCAGTTTTAGCCTCTGCTGCATTGGAGCATATCAAAGCATAATGACTTTCAAGAAAATGTTCTTCACTGAGAAATGCCACTTCTTGTTTGGAGGAAAAGGTCCATTCTGAAGAACTTCACACTGACAAACCTGTCCATTTATGCAAGATTATGGAAATGCACGACTGAATATTCCTTGTTGTTTTAACGTTTAGATGATTTCATCATGAGAAGGAGAGAACAAATGAATACAAGTGTTTGTCCTGATTTTTATTTCACAGACATATCTTGCATTTATCTTAATTCAGGACAGGATAACATAAAATGTCTTGAAAATTGCCTTGAAACAGAGAAACTAGCTATAACCAGATGTCTCTGAGCTCAGAATTTATCTGCTGTATCCACATCACAAACACATCTCCAGCTCTGACATTACCACAAGAGGTGATTTAACCAGAGGGGAAGTAATTGTATCAGCCCCTCCTTTTTGTATCTCTCCCTTAACTTCTCCAAGTCAGCAGCATAAGGGTGAAGAAATAAACTTTATCTGGGAATTTGTCAAAACTTCTGAGAACTGCTAATTTGCAACATGCTATTTAAAGAAAACGTCTGCTCATCAGAGGATAATCTCAGAAATCTGTGGGCTTGCGAAGTGGCAGGTACCCAGCTCTCCCTTGGCTGAAAACAGCAGAGAATTACTTTCATACCTACCTCCCACCTACAAGAGCTTTTGCCTGGCTTTCTCTTGCTCAGCTTCTCACTGCAAGGCATTTTAGGTCGAGTATTTGAACTTCATTGGAAGTTTCTTTATACGTTTAAAATGAGGGATGCAGAGCCAAGTGCTAAGGCTTTCAGTAGAACTGAGAAGATGATATGGGGTTGTTCTGAAGCCCTATGATCGCTATTTCCAGGCTCGAATGTAAGTGCTTTCCAGCAGAACAGCCATGCCGCTCCTCCAGTCATTCCTGCTGCTCTTCCTTGAATGTTTCCTGGATTTGCTAAATACCTTTTCCAGGCGAGACAAACAGAAAGGGACAGTTTTTCAAGATGTGGGAATATGAAGATTGAAGCCACTAAGTTATTTTATAATCTAGTAAATATTAAGTTAGATTAATGATAATGTGAGAGTCAGCACCAATCAGCATGGCTGTGATCACCAACCTGTGCCCGATGTGCCAGAACTTACTAATGCCTTCAAATGGATGTCCTCATCTGGTTTAGATGGCTCTAGGCAAGCCAAAAAACTGCAGGCTTGTTATGTCCGTTGCTGGTGCTCCCAGACCTGTGGTTACCCCTGATCACAAAACATACAGATAGAGGCAGTTCAAGCAGGATCATATTTCCACACTTTCCATGGACACCATCAAACTTGCTGGGCTGTACCTGCAGCTGATTTCTACTTCAGATTGCCATCTGGTTTTCCAGCTGGTCTCCTCAAAATCCATCACATGGGGTGAACAAACATGGAGAGAGGAAGGTTAACAGAGATGACCCGTTCCCAAGGTCCAAGAAATTTCCTCCTACAAGCAGCTGCAAATCAAACTTCTGTCACCATTTACACCTCAGTCCTGTGCATTTTATTTCCCCTAAGGGCAATCTGTACAGCAGAAGTGGCAGATGCATGGACCTAGGCTTGTCCAAGCCCTATGGAGCTGTACTGAGATTACCTTCATAAGGAATGAATTTTCTAGTTCACTGTGAGCCACATCCACCTGGAAGCAGGATGTATGAAGATACAGGCTGATCTATGTTTCTTTTTTTCTGAGTAACCTTCAATATCTTGGTTTTCCATGCCAAGAAGTAGCACTTGCTGGGACTGTTCTCCTCTGCCTTGCTGAGAACTTGATATTCTTCTTTGAACCTTCTTAACTGATTGGACTGTGGGAGGAAATATTAAGAAGGGTGTTAGTGGGAGTTCAGATGAAGTTGTGTTTTGCAGTCACCCATGTCTTTGAGAAGCAGTCAGGATCAACTCTGCAGAGGATGAGGACATCACGACTTTGTGCTCTGGCTGTCTTAGACTTCATCTGCAATAGCCCTGTCTTTCTTCATTCAAAATTAATCATGATCTATATTATGTCAGCGTTGGCAGCCCACAGGAAAAACACTTCATGTAATGGTTGTGTTTGCCTGCTTAATATTTTTCTCTCAATAAGCTTGGCTAGAATCTCTGCCTCCTAAAGCAGCAGCAGACAGATCTAATCACTGAATTGAGAACAGATGAATAATAACTAATAATAAGCTCTGTAACGCAGCAAGGGGCCTGAAAGTGGAAACTTCATCAGTGGATCTGGAACAGCAAATTTTGCTAATGAAAAATTGGTTTGGAATTCATGCTTGTCATTGGGAAAAGCTGGGCTTTCTAGAAGCATGGGGATTGCAGCTACTTTATTAGTTCGACCTTTTCTTCTTGCCTTTAATTAAAGACGACATTTGATAACAAAACCTTTTAACATCCCTCCCAGTGTCATGGTTTTATGACATTTGTTATCGGTATTCCACATCATAACATCATTTAAGGTACTGGGAGTTAAAGAGTTAA
>JANHGO010000027.1:24670621-24686671 GCA_024606505.1 Aquila spilogaster
GCTGCCCCGGCTATGCCCCCCCACCTCCCAGGTTCCTGTAAAAATTAACTCTATCCCAGCTGAACCCAGGACATACATCATTAAGAAAAACCATTGATCACTTTAAACAGAAACCATTTCGCTCTCCTGGAACCAGAACTGCCTAAATGTATGCCACATTGCCTATAGTTAGTACCAATCACTTCTTCTCCAGCCATGGTGATAAAAGTATGTGTATGGGATGCTAAGTTGCCCTGGTGAGTATCTGATGGGTCTAGAAATTGGAATAGGATCTTATGTATGTTGCTCTGTTTACAGCTAAATGTGTTTCATTCCTATAGACTCTTCTTTTTTTCTCTCTTCTTTCACTCATTTTCTACACACCTTTTTTTTCTTGAAGACATGCAGATTTGCTTGAATGCAATTGTTCTCTGCAAAACATTCTATCATCATGAGAAACATTTTGAAACAAAAGAAAGTGGAAATGTTCATTTTGTGTGAATTGCAATTTTGCTTCCAAAGGTCATTCATTCATTTACAAATCCATTCTAACCATCCAGCTAATTTCCCTCTCTTTCACACTCATACCAAATCAAACTATTACCCAGAGTTAAATAAAATTACTTCATTGTGATTTTTTGTTTGTTTTAATGAACCCCCCTGAATCCACTTCTTTCAGCTCCTATTATTTCTGGTGTCTCTCTCCTGCTCAGCCTCACCATAAACAGGAGCTGAGTGCCTTCTAAGCCAACACATCAGTTACCTTTCATTTGTGTGCATCACACCATGTCTTTGCACTGCCTTTCAGTACTCACTACCACAAAGTGATTATATGCATTCATGAGTAATTATACCTCACATCAGCCAATGTTCTGTAACAGGGAGACTGAGCACACCTCAGTGGGGAGACAACTAGAATTTGGAAGCCCTGAGTTCTGCCACTAACTGCAGTTTTAGGTACAACATGTACCAGTTTCCACATCAGTGAATTGGAATGGCTGGTATTTTATTTCCTTCTTAAAATATTTTGTGAACTTACAATTCAAAGTGCTAAACATAGCAAAAAAAGGTAATCCTTCTAATAATGATAATATTTTTGCATTAACATGAGTTTTATTTTGTTTTTTTCATTAACTGGTTAAAAATTACATATGGATAGAACTGGCTCAGGACATTTCAGACAATTAGGATGATCATCTGTAAAAGAAATACTGGTATAGACTTAAAATAAAGATAATATCAATAGACTAAGAGGGCTAGATAAGGTTAAAATTAGGTAGTATGTTAAATTCTAAGAACCCATAAAATGAAATTTTCTGAGCTTGAAAGATGGTCAATACAGAAGTGTCCTAAAGGTCAATATTGGGACTAGTGATTTTTAATGTGTTACTAATCCAGTAAAAGAAGTAGACAGCAAGATATTGAAAACTGATAGAAGGTTAAGTTATTTCAGCTAATAATAGCCTGCAGAGGATTATGAAATTCCCCAGCTGTACTTAAAGTCATTGGAGATCTGGACAGCATGATGGCAGATTAAATTAATCTTGGATAAGCAGGAAATATTGTGCATTGACACAATAAACAAATCAAAGTCACTGACAGTCTCTAAGCCTAGCAGCCAGCTACTCTAGTGGAGAAAGAAATGGAGGAGCCAGCACAAGCAGTTCAGAAGCTAGATGATGAGCACAGTTAAAATTACACAGCATGAGGCAGATGTCTCCTGTAAGCTTGAGTGCAAACAGGGTGTTTGGTGTCTTAAATCAGGGAGAGAGAATAACAAAGAACATTTTGTTTGACATGTTTTGTACAGTATAATACACAGCTCTGTCAAGCATTTCAACAAAACTGGTTGTTCACCTTTAAGAAATGTAGAACAGGAAAGATACTTAAAGTAAAGGGAGGGGATTAGGCACCTGGCTAGATTCATAGGTAATGAAGATTATTTTTGCAGGAAGGGAGCTGCTTGAAATATTTGTAGGGAAACTTAAAGGGAATATTTGAAATTTTGAAGGATTCAATGAAAAATACTTTCTTCTTAATATGAACAGCTGAGACGCCAAAAGAAAGAGAAATGGAGAAAAATATGAACATAAGCAAGCACAGAGCTTGCTGTGCAGGGAAGAACTGTGGAAATGCCACTGACATTAAGGCAGTTAATGTGATTTGTTTTAAATAAGGACCAGACAAATTGTTAACGAATAGCTAGGTACCTTTGTAGTTAGGTAGTAAAGGTAATCAAATCCTACATTTCACAGTGCCAGCTAAACCAACCAGTTTACCATTTGATGAGCACCAGTATTCAGTGGGCAAAAAGGGATTGGGGTACTTTCTGTGCATTCTGATTTTATTCCCTCCCTCAATCATCATAAACTCTGTTCTTGAGAAGTTTGACCATTGGCTATAAAAAATCCTAGCAAAAAACTTCCCTGCTTGCCCTGTCTGTGCCTATGGAAGTCTAACAGGTCTCTCAGCTATGAATGGTCTTTGATATCCAGCCTATATATTGCTTTCCACAGTAGCTGCCTGTCATCCTCCATTCAACTCTTTAGTTACCTCCTTCTAGAGGGTTTGGTTCTCCTTCTTTGACTCAGTTGGAGTGTCATTTTATTGCACAAGTTACTCACTGAAATTAATGGCACTCATCACAAAACGTTATTCTTTAACATAAATAGGAGAAGCAAGAGTGAATACAAAAAAGTTATCATGGCTTTTTGCTCTAAGAGGACAAAAATTCCCCTGGTACAGAAATACACTAAAATCTGTCCACATCAGAAATACCTGGGAGAATTTGCCTCACTGTTCCTTTTTCCTTAGGATAGCTATGGTTAAGTCATTCCTGCACTTGTGTGGGAGATCTGTAAAATAAAGTCATTATTGGGCTCTAGGATTCCTGATCAGGAGAGCATATACACCTAACAGAGAACCAATAGCATAGCAGAGTTTAAGCTTCAGTATTTTTTCTGAATGGAGGTAGCCTGCTGAATCACAGCCTTATATTAAGCATTTAACCTATTGTCTGTCACTGTCATAAAACAAATGCAGATACATGCTGGTAGAACAAGCTCCTTGAATCATCTAAGGAAAAACTGCAATGACATTCTCTATTATGCTTCACAATAGGAGTTTCTCTTGTCTCATTTTGCTTTATTTAATTCCTCAAATCAGAAAGAGAAAGAAAAAGCAGATAAATTACTTTTTTTTTTTCCCAGGTTGACTGAGCTTCAGAGAATGTCAGGTCTGGTCTCTCTTGCTTTCCTTAGGATTTCCCAGATGGCACCTTTGAAATGGATGTGTCTAATTTCAGAGCAAGAAAAGGAAAAAAAAACCTAGAGCGTCTAAAGCAAGGTGACTTTTTCCTGCAGACTTTGATGCGTTAAGATTCTATGGCAATATTTTTCTCTCTTTCCCTTTGCTTGACTCTCTCTCTCTGTCTCTCTCCCCCTCCTCCCCACAGAGATGCACATTGTTAACTTAAAATTAATGAAGCACAGAGATGCAGCCCATGAATGGAGCCTGCTCTGTGTTTGGTTCAGCTGGAGTGGTCTTAGGATGTAAAGGACACATTTGCTTTATTGGTTTTCTGTGGCCAACTTGAGAAAAAGATTGGTCAAAATGACTGTAATATCATCTTAAACTGGAGTAATGGGGCAACAGGGTGCATGAATTTCAGGTTACCAAGGGGGTTGCCCATGGAAGTGAAAGAATTAAATACAAAGGGTTTTTTTCCTGTTATTACAGCTGCGTGCATTTTGTTTGTTTGGTTGTTTTTTAGACTAGGTATCTTCTTGCTACATATATGCTAATTTATAAATACTGAAGCTTATGATGTATCCAAATGATCTGCCAATTCACCTTGACTTCAGTGAATCATGCAGATACAGATAACTTTCCCAAATTCTTACACTGCAATTTTCCAAACAAATGCTATATTCCATTTTGAAATGAATTAAAAATTTGTCCAAGCTGAGATAGATGGACAAGCAGATACATTGACAGAGAGGTAGATAACTAGAGCTTTACAGGTAGGATGAAAATTATTAATTTATTCTCATTGAATATTTAAGTATCTCAAGACTGAAACTAATCACTGTAGTTTTACTGTATAACTCAGCTTTTTTCTGTTTAATACAACACAAAGTGGCATACACAAAGAAAATAATGAAGTATTTTAAAAGTAAAAAGCTGCATAATTAGAGCTAAAGAGCTGAAACTACTGCAGGCAAAGGATACAGATTTCAAGTGAGCTTGAGACGAATCTTTAACTTCTTTGACCTTCTTCGCTTACTGCAGAATAGCTGGCAATGGTGCTTTGTAATTGCATGCACAGTGCTTTAGATAATTTATTGTACAGTCTTTTGTAATAAAAATTTCAGCCTTCAAAAGCAGGCTCTATTGTGTTGGATAGGTAAAAACCTAAGAGAAAAATGGGAGATTACACACATGACAGGAAAGTAAACCAGTTTTGCACTCGTCTGTCATCCAAAGAAAAAGATCTTCACAATAAAATCTTCTAAGGTCTTCTAAATTTTTACAGTGTGACTTTGCAGAGTTATTAAAGCAATAAATAAAACAATAACTTTAAGCAAAAAATACTTAGATGGTGTCTGTTCCTGTAAACCTGGCTCATTTGGGAGCTTGATGAAGTTCAACTAGCAAAGAAAGGAGCTCAGGTGGTGTCTTGTATTACCAAGTTGAGTTCGTGCTATTAATTGAAATAAAACTTAGTACTACCTGAAGTTTCTCTGTTCTATATTCAGTACCCTGGTAAAATAATTTTCTGCAGTTCTCTTCTTTCAAACAAGGGTGCATTACAATAGATGATAATTTTTCTCTATGTTGCTTTGAAAGATAATGTACAAGAAGTCTGATGGAGGATACTGCTGGAACTGATTGAGTCTTATTGGCTCTGGCCTTAACGGTGTAAAGGGGCAGCTGAAGCCTGATCTTAAAACCAAATTGACCACCTTGTCATTGCCTTCAAGAACACCATTACCTTGCATTCCCATGTTCTTCCTTCCCTAGAGATGGAAACAAGGGTCCATGTTTTTCTTTAGTTACTGTAGCAAAGTTCAGTGTACTGGGTCTTTGAAGACCTGATGTTGTATATTTTAAAAAGCTTTTGACAAAGGTGTACTTCAACACCTTTTATCTGCAGTGTATTTTCCATATATTTTGTATTTTCCATATATTTTGTTGAATGAATGATTCTTTTAGAGTATGAAGAGGGAGGCAGCAATGTACACTTTGCTGTTAACAACTGTGACATTGGACAGGTAGACCAAGTAAAGGTTCTGCTCCCAGGACTCTGATTTCAGTTGAAAAGACAAACCCTTTGCTTCTACTAGTTTCATTAGTGAATTCAGTAAATGCCGTCTTTGTCTGATTGTTTCTCTATAAAAGACATAGATCTTGGAATAAATATTTCCATAGATATATCACCTAGTTCTGCTTCTAGAGAGAAGATATTTTCAATAAACTGGAGCTGTGATGAGACTTGGGAGTATTAATATGCATAATATTACAGTGAGGCCCACTTACAAGAATGACCTGAATTATGTATTTGTAATTCAATGTCCCAAGCTTTTTAATGTACTCTTGAGGATAGTTGCAGCTGCAGTACAACTGATGTTAAATACAGTGAGTATAGAATTTTTGTTTTCCATTTTTTGCCTGTTTTTCTCCATCAGAGATTCTTTTTATTTCAGATGCTAGCTATGACTGTCCCAGATCTCCCCAGTGTACACCTATTGCAAAATGAATTTCCTCATCCTGGCTCCTATTTCTAAAAGTCACAGGAAATAACCTGAAGAAAGCTTCCTGTCGGGGAATGTGGTGGATATATGTCAACATATAGTGATTGTTGCAGCAGAAGATATTAAAGAACACAAAAGCTAGCACAGAATAGCCCAGAAGCTGAGCTAAGATGCGGTAGTATTGTGAGGAACGGAGCCAGATCCATATCCATCACTTAGAGAAACCACAGCTCTGGATTCAGCCAGCATCCTTGTAAGTACCAAAACAAAAGCCAGATTCCCAAGGCTCTCAGAAGTTCTTAGTTTCTATTTTTATGTTGAGGAACAGATTTTCCAAGGAGCAGGGTAGCATAGTTTGTATAGCCTTTGGCACCTGGACTGAAATGTAGTTCGGCAAATGACTGTTCTCACTTCTGCTCTCTTCCAACTCTACAGCCTGCAGCCCTGAGGTAGTTACACCACCTGCACATTCCCCAGGGACATATTGAAGCCCACAGACCCAACAGGGCCTCAGAGCTTCTGACGATCCAGCTGCCGAAGACGTCTGCAGAGCCCGTTTAGAAAGTCTGGTCCTTCTATTCTTACCAATGTGCTATGACTGTGCTATGAGAAGGTATTCCTTCGTCAAAGTATTTTCTTCTTATACCAAATGCTATTCTTACATTATTTTTCTACTGATAATGTATGTGTTTAAACACGGGAGAGAATAATCCAGGAAACCGCTTTGGAAGAACAGATTTTATTGACACAGCTCAGACTTTGGACAGTACACATTATTTGATGGAAGCTCTTCATCTATTTGCCTTTCTATGAGAACAGATAGACTTGTATATCTCTTTCAGTTAGGGGCAGTGTTCTGCTATTTGTGCCAGTAAAATCCTCCAAAACTCAGTGGAACAGACTGGCAAAAGACTTTGGACTTAGGTAATTTCCTTTATGAAGAAGAACCTGATGAAAGAGAGAATACAAAAAATACAGTCCACAGGGGCTAAGAATAACAGAACTGCAGTGTTACACATCACTGACTCGCCTTGTAGGTTATAGGGTAGTGGCAGTCTGTGAGACATGGACATTGGAAAGTGGTCCATGAGATGATTGCAGAGGAAAAATTAAAAAACAATGGTGCCGTTGCCCACAGTCATGCAAGCGAGCAAACAGATAAAATGGGAGGAAGTAAAAGGAGTAAAAGGTCAAAGCTTAGCCTAGTTTGTATTTATTTGTAAATGAAAAACATTGTGGCAACAGTACAAAGGATGGTGCATGGATCTTCCTCAGACAGGATAAGTGCCCATGGAATATTTTTTTAAAGGCTAAATGGCATTTTGATTAAAGAAAGTGGTAAATATTATCATGCAACACATTGAGAAGAATCAGCAGCACCTATGTTGTGATGAAATCCATGATTACAGTTCAGGACAAAGATGTATAGCAATGGCTGATGCAGAAAAAGGGTAAGGAGACACAGAAGATATGTTAACAGAGCCAGGCTCCAACCTCTTTGTGACAGGAAATTCTGCTTTAGGCACCAGGGACAAGATGTGCTGCCAACATTATTCACACTGCGTCATTGAAAGATATGGATTTACACTGATTTACCTGTAGAGGTCTTGCCTCTTATTGTGGAAGTGACTACTGTGCTTTGGTTTGCAAGAATATGAAATGCTTCTGTTCAAAAAAAGCAGTTTTAGCCTCTCCTCCATTGTAGCATATCAGTCAGTTTTCAATGAAACAATTTTCACAGGGAAATACTAATTCTTGTTTGCCAGAAAAGGTCCATTCTGGAGAATTTAAAATTTTAAAACAGGTAATGAGAACAAACTTGTCAAATTATGTGAGATTTTGCAAATTAAATAACTGAATATTCCTTTTTGTTTTAACATTTAAATAAATTCATTGTGAGAAGGACAGAGAAAAAAACAAGTTTGTCCTGGTTTTTGTTTCACAGACAAATGTTGTATTTATCATAATTCAGGACAGCAAAAAATGTAGAACATGTTGAAAATTGCCTTGGAACAGAGAAAATAGCTATAACCAGATACTTCTGAGCTCAAAATTTATCTACTGTCTCCCCCATCGCAAGCACACTATCTCCAACTCCTGCATTGCCACCTGAGGTTATTAACCACAGGGGAAATCATGGTATCAGGACCTCCCTTTTCTATCACTCCATTAACTGCTCTAAGTCAGCAGCTTAAGGGTTAAAAAGAAACTTTATCAGGGACTTTGTCAGAGAAGTTTTCTGAGAACTGTTAATTTGTAGCATGCTATTTAAAGAAAATGTCTGCTCATTCAGAGGATAATCTCAGAAATCTGTGGGTTTGCAAAGTGGCAGGTACCCAGCTCTCCCTTGGCTGAAAACAGCAGAGAATTACTTTCATATCTACCTCCCACGTACAGGAGCTTTTGCCTGGATTTTTCTGCTCAGTTCGTCATGACAAGGCATTTCAGGCCATGCATTTGAACTTCCTTGGAAGTTTCTTTATACATTTAAAATGAAGGATTCTGAGCCAAGTGCTAAGGCTTTCAGTGGAACTGAGACATGGGTACTTGTTGTCAAATATGATGAGGGGTTGTTCTGGAGGCTTGTGCTCACCATTTCCAGGCTCAAATACTAGTATATTCCATTAGCACAGCTACACCATCCCTTCAGTCATTCCTGTTGTCCTTCTTTGAACATTTCCTGGCTTTGCTAAATACCATTTCCGTCCGAGAAGACCAGAAATGAACAGTTTTTCAAGCTGTGGGAATACAAGGGATTTAAGCTTCTAAGTTATTTTATAATCCAATAGATAAATAGTAAGGTAGATTAATGGTGATGTGTGAGCCAACATAGATCAGCATGGCTATGATCACTGATCTGTGGCTGACATGCCAAAACTTATTAATGTCCTCAAATGGATGTCCTTGTCTGGTTTGGGTGGCTGTTGGCAAGCCAAAAAAATTTGGACTAATTATGTCCATTACTTGGTCTCTCAGGCCTGCAGGTTACCCCTGATTAATTTTACCTTTGATCTTTAGTCCAAATCTCTGCTCTTGGCAAGTACCTGGAAAGGGCACAGTGTTTACAAACATTTAACTAAGCATTTTTTAGGCATTCAAAAGCATAAAACTTGTTTTTGCATTTCATTAACCTAATCATCTTGTCTAGTGACATGAGTATACTCATCTATGTATCTCCTCTGTTTTTACCCAGATGTAAACTGAGGGTATGATTCTGCTGTTATTAATGCCAGATCTCGGCACTTCTGCATCACAAACTGTACAGATAGAGGCAGTTCAAGCAGGGGCACATTTCCACACTGCACGGGCACTGCCAGATCAGCCAGGCTATACAAGAGGACCTTATGTCCTATATATGGCTCCTATTTCAAATTGTCCTTTTTATTTCCATAAAGGGCAATCCTTGAAGCAGAAGCAGCAGACACATGGACCTAGGCTTGTACAAGCCCTACAAAGCTGTACAGAGATTACCTGCATGCAGAATGAGCTTTCTCATTCACTGTGCACCACACTTGGCTGGAAGCAGTACATACGAAGATGCAAGACTGATCCATGTCTCTCTCTTTTTTTCTTCTTTCTCAGTGTAACCAGCAGTAGCTAGCTTTTCCATGCCAGGAAGCAGCGGCTGCTGGACTGTTCCCCTCTGCCTTGCTGAGAGCTTAATATTCCTGTTTGCACCTTCTTAGATGCTTGCACTCTGAGAGGAAAAATTATGAAGGATGTTAGTGTGAATTCTGATGAGGTGGTACTTTGCAGTCACCCGTATCTTTGAGAACCGTTCCGGATCAGCTCAGATGAGGATGAGGACAGCGTGACTTTGTGTTCTGTCTGCCTCAGGCTTCATCTGCAATGGCCCTGTCATTGTTGAGTGGAAATTATTCCTGATCTGCATGTTGTCAGGGTGAGGTTAGCAGCCCACAGGAAAAGCACTTCATGCAATGGTTATGTTTGCCTGTTTTATATTTTTCCCTCAGTAAGCTTGGCTAGAATCTCTGCCTCTTAAAGCAGCAACAGACAGATCTGATCACTGAATTGAGGAGAGATGAATAATAACTAATAATAAGCTCTGCAACACAGCAAGGGGCCTGAAAGTGGAAACCTCTACATCAGTGGAGCTGGAATGGAAAATTTCGTCAATTAAAAATTGGTTTGGAATTTATGCTTGTCTGTGCAAGCAGCTGGGCTTGCTGGAACCACAGGGGATGCAGATACTTTATCAGTTAGAACTTTTCCTCTCCCCCCTTGTTTTAATTAAATAAAGACATTTGATATGAAAACCTTTTAACATCTCTCCCAGTCACCTGTAGGTATGGGCAGGAAGCTCATCCTGTGCTTAGTCTTGCTGGCAGTCACTCAAGGGCTTGTTTTTGCTGCAGTCAGCAGCAACATGTGTCATGAATTCAGGCAGACTTTTGTTCTGTTGACTGTATTCACAGGCACAAGAAACTGCACAGAAATCAGAGGGCATTGTAGTAAATTTGCTTCTTCCTCCCCCGCTTCTGCTCTCAGACTTTGTGAATTCATTGGAGTAGGTCAGTAAGGTATGAAATATTTGAAGACAAAGAAGTCAAAATATGCACCTATATAAACACTTGCATATATGTATATAGGTACATATAGGTACATGCGTTTTAAACACATGCATGATGATATACAAAAAATGTGTGTATACAGAGGATTTCTGCTGGTGTCTACCCTCAAATAACTGTTCAACACACATGCCCTCTGCAAGTCTTTGCAGCATCGACCCGGTAGCATTCTTACACTTTCAGTTCATTCCAGTATAGTACGTGTCACTGAGGAAGGCTTATGAGCTTGTCTGTTTTTAACTTCTACATAGTAAATTAATGGCTAGGTCTTCATTGCAGTTCTTTTGCTTTCACTGTGCTTAGTTAGACTCAAATCAGAGTGATTGGCCCAATTGTCTCTAGAACACGAAACTGGAATGTAGTAATTGTGTTCTTTTCAGTTTTTAAGTGTTTGTATGACATCCTAGCTCTGCCAGAAAATCTAACAGGAAATAATAGGCCCAACTGAGCTCTGTGTAGCTCCACCGAATTTAAATTGAGTTACTTCAAGGAAAAATCAGGTTTTTAATTATGATTATTACTCTGTCTTATTATTTTCTCTTCATAATATTATGGTGATTTAAAAACATAACCAACAGACACTTGTCTGGAATCCTACTGAGTACGACACAAGCACAAGAGGGTTAGGAACTCCATTTGTACAGCAAATGTACAGCTCAGCAGAGCACATAAATCCACACAAAACTCAAGGCATACATTTATATTCTGTTGCCTTCTTTGGAACTTAACAGGTATGTCTGGGTACTTTGCCTACTCATGTCCTGATAGACTAAGTCAGCACTGTCAGCATGGTCAGTGACAATGAGGAATGGAAACGTCCTATTCCCCACACACACCTGTGAGAGCTTCTGGTTTCTACTGTAGCCCAGAAGCAGCACAACTGCTATAAGAAGCATTCGACTATGATACTTGGTTCACTCAGAAATTACACAGGAAGAATCTGGTCATGTTGAACATTTAGTCCATTTTTGGTTTTAAATGTGACATTTTCAGATGAGCGTTATGTACCTGGTACTCATCCAGCGTACAGCAAAGCACCTTAAGAAGAGGAAAGTGAAACAATAACATGAAAATCATATTCTAGGCAAGTAATTGGGAATTTCACATAAAAATTTCACTCAGCATTATTTTATGCTAGATATATGAAAGTGTGGAGTCAGACCTCACAAATGTGGGATGTGATAAATCTATTCTGATCGGTGTGCCTATTCATATGATACTGGCATTAAACCATACTAAGTTATAAAACACCATCCATTCACGTTCTAAATTTGTCCAGCCCCATCTGTGTCACTGGCATGATTTGTTACCTCTTCTGTACCAGAACTTGGCAGAAGGATGTACCTGTTTTTCATACAACAAATTCCATTTTCAAGCCACACTTTTGTAACAGCTGGGAGTATTTCTCTGTTATCACAATTTTATATAGGTAATGAAACAGTTGAGGAAATAGGCCATAGAAAGTCAGGTGGTTGTCTAACTATCACAGTTCATATGCAGTCTAACAGAACTGTAGGCAAGTGCTTTTCGTGAAAGTGCTTCCTCAATCATGTTCCACAGGCCAGTGGTTGCATGTGAGATAACCCTTAGTGAATTTAATTGTTTGGATGCCTGGCACATTAAGAAAAAAATTCTCTTCTTCATTCTGGTTGCATATGCCAGTAGTGGAGTGACCAGCAGTGCAAAGATCCAAAAGTTTAGGAGCTTGTAGCACAACTTTAATACTGTGTTTTTAAGTTATCTGTGAATAATGTGAAATCTGAAACTATTTCACCAATGATTCACAAATTAAAAATGGGAGTGTGGGCTAAATGCATCAGATGAAGTATTCATAATGCATAATTCAAGTATTGGAAAGGCAATATTCCCATCAGTTTCAAAAGATTGGTTGTGTCTTCATTTGCCTTCATTTCTTTTTTTTTTTTTCCTCTTTGCCTTTTCTTTTTACATAACCCTGCTCTCATCACTAGACATATAACAGCTTTCATCTCTGAAGAAATAACAGTCACCCCCGCCCTACATATCAACAACCTTTGGTCAACAGATTGATTTAACATTTTGTGGTGCCCATATTCTTAATTTATGATTGCAGGAAACTGAGACAGGATCCTTTTTAAATCCTCTGATGCAGTTTCTGTATAAAGAATCTCTTTTTTTTACTAGCACTTCCCTTCTTCAGTGGGAAAATAATCATAGTTTATGGGCACTGATACATACAATCCCCATATTCTCAGTGGGGCATTTCATATTCTTTCTCACAGTGTTAAGAGAAATGACTGCAAAAACCCAGTTGACAGCTGCATTATGTTTATATCACCATGAACCAGAGTTTTCCAGTTTTCCAATATGCCAGAAACAAACATGAATATCCTGCTATTATCATGCACGGGGAAAGCACTGAAAAAAATGAGACCTGGGTCAGCAAGGCTTGTGCACATGGAAAAACATTCCTTTGTGCTTCAAATGTAAACATGTAGATCACTTCTAAATTCTTATTTAAAGATATTTTTCCAATCACTGCCATAATTAAGAAGGTGAGAACTAAATGAGACCCAAATCTTCCACCTAACAGAGGAGTTTGTGGAAGCTACAGAAGCAGCTCCCTGCAAGCAGATTTGGGAGCAATCTTCTATTATGTTTCAGCTTGCTCTCTGATGGTTACAAATAGGCTTAAAGCTTAATGTCCTTTTAAAAATGTGTTAGCGTTCACTGTTACAGCTGTGGCTGCAGTTCAAGGTATTATTTGTGAACTTATATTGTAGTCATGCTTCACCATATCCTGATACAATATGAAATTTAGCTAGGAAATACTTCCAAGGTAACAAGGTCATTTTCCTAAAATCAACCACGTTCAAGACTGCCTTTTAATTTTCAAGGACTTCTTCCCACAATTAAATAGACATTTTTCAGTGCCTCATTTCCCTTGCCCTTCTCCCCACTCTCTGCCGTCCCTCAGCACTCAAAAGAGAAATCAAATAATAAATGTTTGATTTAAAAATGCCCATCTGCAGCCAACAGAATGAAAACTACTTTGATTTTTGTGAAAATTTATGACTCTTGGTCCTGGTGTGCTCAGCTGAAGGGATGGGGAGAAAGGAAAACATTGTTCACTGCCTCTCCATGGTTTTTCAACCAAACACTCTTTGTGGGTTTGGGAGGTTCCCCCCAGGCAGCAAACCTCCAGAAATGTCCACCTCCTGTCCATGTATTTGTCAAGTGGGGATGATTCCACAAACTACTAAAAATTTCTTGTTTGCAATTTTACCAGTGGCCGTCTAGTAAATATTTTTTCAGATTTTCTATATAACTGTATTTTAATGCCTTGCACAAACAGGAAGAGCAAGTGAAATTTGATCAGACATACAGAGATTACAGCAGTGACTGTAATTGCTCTTTCTTTATCATTGACACGTTTCTACCACTGACACAGGAAGTGTGGTGGGGATAATCATCACATACAAGCTGGTGCTCAGACCACTGGTGTTTGGGGCCCATTAAAGCACCAGGCTGCAAGATCCCAAAGTTAGGACCCGAGATTGAAGATCCAGGGCCCCAGCAATGCCCAGGATTTTGGTAGAGCCCCAGTTAGTAGTGTTCATGTGCACACCTCTTGACCCATAACGAGGCTGATGCACATAGCCCAGTGAAAGACAACCTGACCTTGCCACATCTGGATCTGTGGCTCACTCATACAGGCTGTCAGTGCGGAGTGACCGAGCATGACCCTCAGCAGCCAGAAATCACCATGAGAGCAGAACAGAAGGTCCTTTGAGCTACTCGAATCCACATCTTGGGAACTGTCAGGAGCCTTCATCTGAAATATGGACACTCATTACAGAAGGTCCCTGCCACATGTGTCCCTGGCTGGTCTCCTTGGCAGCTCTGCAATGACAGCAGACAGCTGGGCTGTATAGCTAGCCCCAGGAGAAGGTTGATCATCTCTGTTCAAACAGCTGGATGCGTGGTACCAAGTCCGTACTCAGAAGAAAGAGGAAAAAGAGCAAAGCGTTTAATCTACTCTGACATGGCAGCATCCTTTTACGTTCAGAAGGCAACTTGTTGATGAAGAGAGGTACTGCAGACTGATGACTTCTCCCTCCCTTAATTTTACCTATAATTTATAAATAATGTGTGATTTCAAGACATTAAAGTACAGTACTGCTAATCCAGGGAAGGCACATCTTTTTGCACAGAGAGCTGTCTGGCCTCTTGTGCTAAATATTAGTAACTGAACATATAACCAATACACCATACAGGGTTTTAGAAGTTTAATACTTCTACCACCAGTAATACATGTCAAATAATGTCTGCGTATACTAAGGTAACCCAAATTCTTCCTCCATGGTAAACTGTTCACAAAAGAAGACCACTTCTATCTCCTTTCCTCCATTATACAGGATTTCACATCTATATCAGTTCATTACAGATAAAAGAGTCACTTTCTTCTGAAGCATCACAGATGTGCAACAGAGAAAGTAGTGATGATAGACCATTGGGGCCTAACAGGGAATGAAACAAAAGATGGGTTTAATTGTAAAAGCTTGGAAGCCAACAGATTTGGCATTTCTACTGAGATGTATCAATTCTCACTCAACCTTTCATTTTCTGTGCCTGCAAAAGGGATTTTTGCTATCGACTTCCATGGCAACAGAACCAGGCTGCTGATGTCTTTTGACTCAGTTTCCCAGTAAATAAAATGGAAAGGCCTGTATATCTTTCATGGGCATATAAACACACTAATGCTGGCCCAGCATGCTGAGATCCGTGTATTTGATTCCAGAGTGTTATTGAAACTGATTGATGCAGCTCATTACTGCGCTGTAGGCCAGACCAGCTTTTAAGTCCTTTCCATGACAGTAAATTTTGGCTGTATAATAAACACAGCCATGCTTATAAGCAGATCTGTCATAAATGCAACACATCTGCAATCACAAAAGCATAAGTTTATAGAGCAAAGCAAAAGGAGTCGTGAGGTGGAGGAAATGGACCCTTGTTGTTGTTGTTGGTAAGCCCTGATCAGTAGGGCACATCTCCTTGTCCTGTGTGAGGGCAGACCGCTGCATTTCTTAGCTTCCTATCAGATTGCTGCTGTGTCTATCCCTGAAACAGCTAAACAGAATCCTGTCTGCATGACTGTGCATGAGGCGGCATGCCTATCCATGGGTGGATTGCAAAGGAGCTTGAGGGAAACACAAGCACTCAAATCACATTGTAATACTAATACTCCATATGTGCTTTAGCTAATGATAATTTCTTCTTTGTTGGGGCTATTTACATATTCCACTCAGTTAAAAGAAAAAAAAAGAAACCACAAATCCTTTCAAAATTTAAATAAGCTTGAAATAAACAAGGCCAAGATAAAACTCATATTCAAAGATATTGGCAGGAGATTCATGCTGGGTAAAAGACATTGTTAGTTCACCCTGTCTCACTTCCCAAAACATTTTTATTACTGCATTACTTTTCCCATTTTCTATATCTTCACTCTTGCATAATGTAGTTTAAAGAAAGGAATCTAGTTTATTTCAGCCCTAGGGCCCCACCCTGTCATGTTTCATTACATCAGGTTTTATAATCATCATATATATTTTTCACCCTAATCTTACACAAACTGGTCTATCTTGCTATTTACATTTTAATATACACTTGCCGTGGTTTAACCCCAGCTGGCAACTAAGCACCACACAGCTGCTCACTCACCTCCCTCACAGTGGGATGGGGGAGAGAAT
>JANHGO010000027.1:24686771-24725498 GCA_024606505.1 Aquila spilogaster
CAGTGTGTTATTTTGCATTCCAGTATCTTTTTCAGTAAATCACCTTTCCTCCTCAGATCGTTGCCACTGTTTTCTTTCAGGCCCATCTTTCTTTTTTTTTTCTTTTTTTCCTTTTCCCTCTCCCCTTTCCCAGGGTGTGGGCCCGTGGGTCTCCTCACCCCCTTTGTCACGGAATCGGGCCGAACCAGCCCTTAAACCGTTGACACCCAGTCACCTGTAGGAACAGGGAGGAAACTTAACCTGTGCTTAGTCTTGCTACCAATCACTCAGGGCTAGCTTTTGCTGCAGTCAGAAGCAATGTGTCTCATAAATGCAGGCAAATTTCTGCTCTGATGACAGTATTGACAGGCACAAAAAACTGCACAGAAATTAGAAGGCACTGTAGAAGGCTTGTTCCTGTCCAGAAGCTCTCAAAGCTTCTGAGAGTAGGTCAATATAGAGTAAGATGCTAGAAGATAAAGGACTCAAAGTACACACCTAGATAAACACTTGCGTGTATGTACAGATGTACATATGTGTACATTGATTGTTAACAAACACATGCATAATACACAATTAACCATGTGTATACAGTGAGGATTCCTGTTAGCACCTACCTTCAAATACTTATTCAACACAGATTTCCTCTGCAAGTCTTTGCACTGTTGACCCCGTAGAGTCTGGTTCCTTCCAGTACAGCAAGTGTCATTTTTGTTTGGTATCAGGGTAAGTTATGAGCTTGATTGCTTTTTACTTCTACATACTAAATTAACAGCTAGGAGTTCAGTTCAGTTCTTTTGCTTTATTTTGCTTAGAGACTAGAATCAGAGTGATTGACCCAATTGTCTATACAACACAGAACTGGCATGCAGTAATTGTGTTCTTTTCAATTTTTAAGTGTTTGTATGACATCCTAGCTCTGTCAGAAAGCCTAATAGCAAATAATAGGCCCAACTGAGCTCTGCATATATCTACTGAATTTCTTTTGAACTATCCAAAGGATAAATGAGGTTGTTAATTATGATTATTACTGTCTTATTATTTTCTTTTCATAATATCATCATGATTTTTAAACATAATCAATAGACATTTGTCTGGACTCCTACTGGGTACAACACAAGTACAAAAGGGATAGAAACTCCATTTGTACAGCAAGATATCAGTTCATCAAAGCACATAAATCCATGTGAAGCTCAAGGTACACATTTATATTGTCACCTGCTTTGTGACTTTAGATATATGTCTGAGCACTTTGCCTTCTCGAGTTCTGAGAGACTACATCAGCATCTTCAATACTGTCAGTAACAACAAGGCATGGAAATATCCTACTTCCCCCCTCACATAAGACTGCAATTTCTACTGTAAACAAGGAAAACAAATCAAAACAAACCATAACTGCTTTAAGATGGATACAACCATGATATTTGGTCCACTCAGAAACTACACAGAAAAAATCCAGTCATGATAAATGTGGTAAAACAGTTAAATATTTTTCAGGTATGACATTTTCAGATAAGCATTATTTACATAGTACTCAACCAATGTACAGCAAGTCACGTTAAGTAAAGTTAAACAATAACATGATAATCGTATAAATAGACGGAAACTCCACATATAAATTTCCATCCACATTATTTCAGGCTAGTTTTATGAAAATGTGGAATCAGATCTCAGAAATGTGGAATGTGATAATTCCAATATGATCAATGTGCCTACCCACATGATACTGGCTTTAAATTATACCAAGTTAAAAAGCACTATCCAATAACGTTCTTAATTTGTCCAGCCCATTTGTACCAGCAACATGATTTGATACTTCTTCTGGACCAGAGCTTGGTAGAGTGGTGTACCTGTTTTTCAAAGCTGCCAGGAACACATTTGTGACAGCTGGGAATATTTTTCTGTTATTAGAATTTTATATAAATAATGAAACAGTTGAGAAAATAGGCCATAGAAAGTCAAGTGGTTGACTATCACAGTCCAGTGGCAGCCTAACAGAACAGTGAGCAACCACTTTTTTTGGAAATGATTCCTCAACTGTGTTTCATAGGCTAGTGCTTCCATGGGAGATAATGCTTCCGATGTTCAACTGCTTGGATGCTTGGCACACTGATAAAAAAATCCTCATCTTCATTTTGGACACATATCTTGGTAGAAGATTTATTAGCAGGGAAAAGAAGCTTAGGAACTTCTAGCACAACTCTAATATGTTGTGGTTTTTTTAAAGTTATCTGAGAATAAGGTGAAACTTGAGATTATTTCACTGAGTCAGAAATTAAAATGGGAGTGTAAACTAAATGCATCGGATGAAGTATTCATAATACATAATTCAAGTACTGGAAAAGTAATATTCCCAGTAGTTTCAAGAGATGGGTCATGTGCATTTTGATTGCCTTCATCTCTTCTTTTTTTCTTTGCTTTTCCTTTTTACATAACTCTGCTTTCATCTCTCATCATTTGATATGTAACAGTTTATGACTATGAAGAAGTAACAATTACCCCCCACTCAACATATGAACAACCTTTGCTCAATGGATTGATTTAAAATCTCATGGTATCCATACCTTCAATTTATGATTGCAGAGAAACTGAGATAGATCCACATATTCTCTGCTGGGTATTTCATATTCTCTTTGCAGGGCTAAAATAAATGACTGAAAAAACTCAATTGACAGCTCCATTTTGTCTGGATCACGATGAAACAGAGTCTTCCAGTTCTCAAACATGCCAGGAAGAAACATGAATTGTTTGTTATTAGATATTAATTGGAAAAGCACTGAGAAAATGGAGATCTGAATCAGCAAGACTTGTGAACAGAAAAAAAAAAACTCCTTTGTGCTTCAAGTGTAACCATACAGATCAGACCCAATTTCTTATTCAGAATGATTTGGCCAATCATTGCCATAATTAAGAAGATGAGAAGAAATAATCAGGCCCAAATCTTCTGCCAAACAAAGGAGTCTGAGAGTTACACAAGAAGCTCACTGTAAGCAGATGTGGGAGTAGTCTTCTGTAACGTTTCAGCTTGCTCTCTAACAATTAAAAATAGGCTTAAAGTTTAATGTACTTTTCAGAATGTGTTAGTGTTCATTGCTACAGCTGTGGCTGCACTTCAGGGTATTATTTCTGAACTTGGATTGCAGTTATGCTTCACCATATCCTGACAAAATATGAAATTCACTTGGGAAATGCTTCCAAGGTAACAAGGTCATTTTCTTAAAGTCTACCACTTCCAAGACTGGCTTCCAATTTTCAAACATTTCTTCTCATAATTGAATAGTCATTTTTCAGTGCATACTTTCCCTTTTCTTTCTCCTCACTCCACCCTCCTTCAGCGTTCAACATGAAAAAAAAAATAATCAAAGAATAGACGTTTGTTTGTGTGAATGTACGGTCCAGGTGTGCTCAGCTGGAGAGACAAAGGAAAACATTACTCTTTGTTTATTCCTAATTTTTCAATAAAATTCTCTTTTCGGACTTGGGAGGTTCTCCCAGGCAGGCAACCTGCAGAATTATCCATCTCCTGCTCATGTGTTTCTCAGGTGGGGATGGTTCCCCAAACAGATCAAAATCTCCTGCTTGCATTGTTACATGCTATGAGTGGCTAGTCTAGTAAATATTCTTTCAGGTTTTCTTTATTACTGTATTTTAGTGTTTCCTACCTATATGAAAAGCAAGTGAATTTTGATCGCATACAGAGATTTCAGCAGTGAGTGTGCTCCTGGTGCCATTGCTCTTCATTTATCACTGCCAACTACCATTGACATAGGAAGCGTGGTGGGAATAATCATCACATACTGCCTGGAACTCAGACCACTCATGTTTGGGGCCCATTTGGGAGCACTGATTTAAAAGATCCTGAAGTCTGGAATAGAGATTGAAGATTCTGGGCCCTAGAAATGCCCAGGATTTGGTCGAGCCCTAATTAGTCTGTTCACATGCATCTCCTGACCCATATCAAGAACAATGCACACAGCCCCATAGAAGACAACCAACCTCGCTATATCTGGACCTGTTGCTCACTTGTACAAGCTGCCAGTGCAGTGACCAAGTGTGAACACCAACATCCATTTAGAAATCACCACAAGAGAAGAACAGCTGGTGCTCTAATCCACCCAAATCCACATTTAGGGAAATGCCAGGAGCTCTTGCCTGAAACATGGACACTCATTAAAGCAGTACCCTGCCACACGTGTCCTTGGCTGGGTTCTTTGGCAGCTCTGCAATGACAGCAGACAGCTGGTCTGTATAATTGGTCCCAGGAGAGCATTAATCCTCTCTGTTCAAACAGCTGGATGTGTGGTACCAGTGCTATACTCAGAACAAAGAGGAAAAGAGCAAAAGGTTTCGTCTGCTCTGTCACAGCAGCATCCTTTTTATGTTCAGAAGGCAACTTGTTGATCAAGAGAGGTACTACAGAGTGACAACTTCTCACTCCCTTAGTTTTACCTATAATTTATGAATAATACATGTTTTCGAGACATTAAAGAACAGTACTGCTAATTCAAGGAAGGCACATATTTTTCCATAGAGTGCTGTCTGACCTCTAGTGCCAAATAACAGTAACCTAATATATACCTGTATGGGATTTTAGGAGTTTAACACTTCTACCACCAGTAAAAGATATTAAATAATGCCTCCAGTTATACATGCTACAGTAAACCAAGTTCTTTCTCCAGGGTAAGCTTTATTCACTGAAGAAGACCACTTCTATCTTCTTCCTTCCAGTATACAGGATTGCAAACCTGTTCATTGTAGATAAAAGAGCCACTTTCTTCTGAAGCATCACAGATGTGCAACAGAGAGGAAAGTATCGATCATGATAGACCATTGGTGTCTAACAGGGGATGAAAGAAAAAAGCAAGCTTAATTATAGAAGCTTGGGAGCCAACAGATTTGGCATTTCTACTGAAGTGTATCCAAACCTCACTTGACTTTTCATTTTTTTGTGTGACTGTAGAAGGGAATTTTGCTATCAACTCCAGGACAACAGAAACAGGCTGCTAATGTCTTTTGACTCAGTTTCCCAGCTTATAAAAATGGAAAGATCTGTACTTCTTTCGTGGGAGCATAAGCACGCTAATGCTGGCTGTGCATGCTGAGATCTACGCATTTGATTCCAGAGTGTTATTGAAACTGATTGATGAAGCTCATTACTGGGCTGTAGGCCAGACCAGCATTTAAGTCCTTTCCAAGGCAGCAAATTTTGGCTGCATAATAAACAACCATGCCTACAAGCAGATCTGTCATAAATACAACACATCTGTGATGATAAAAGCATTAGTTTATAGAGCAAAACAGAAAAAGCAGTGAAGGGACTGCACCCTTGCCACAGTTGGTGGTCAGCAAGGGCAAAAATTCTCATCCCACATGAAGGCAGACTTCTTAATTTCTTTCCCCACTCTTTGCTGTGTTGACCTCTGAAACATCTGAATTGGAATATGTCTGCATGACTGTGCGCAAGGGTGTACACCAGTCCTTGAGGGGAGGCAAACACTCCGATCATATCGTAATACAAACTGTTCATATGTGCTTTAGCGAATGATCATTTCTTCTTTGTTAGGGTTATTTACATATTCCACTCAGTTAAAAGAAAGATACCACAAATCCTTTCAAGATTCAAAAGAGCTTGAAATAAACAAGGCCAAGATAAAACTAATATTCACAGATATTGTCAGCAGATTCAAGTGAGGGAAAAGACTGTGCTAGTTCACCCTATCTCCCTTTCCAACACATTTTAATGACTGCATTACTTTTCCCATTTTCCATATCTTCACCCTTGCATAATGTAGTTTAGAGAGCAGAATCTAGTTTATTCCAGCCCTAGGGTCCCACGCTGTCACGTTTCATTACATCAGGTTTTGTAACGATCATATATATTTTCCACCCTAAACTTACACGAACTATTCTCTCTTGCTATTTACATTTTAATACACACTTCAGTGACTGTAAATTTATTTCAGCTTACTATTGTCTGTGCTTATGCAGGACCTACAAAAATTGCTGCTCTGCTGTAAGAAGACTCAGAAGTACAAGTATATACCTATAATAACTGTGACCTTGTCCCAGAGCTAACATAATACAGGAATGTGACCTTCATTTATGCTGCTACAGAGGGCCTCCTGCTGATGGAGTTTTAGTAGTTCTGAGCACAAAGAATAGCTGAGCTGAGTTTCACTACTGCTACGTGACCCAGACCTTGGCTATAAGAAACATGCTATGTGCTGAAAGGTCATGCTCTGGTATAACAGCCCTGAGGACTACTACTCCCATTCAAGCTCTACCTACACATCACTACAGGCATCTGTCTCACAGAGCTATCTTGAGCAGCTGGGCAAAGTACCGCAGAGTGGCTCACATTCAGACTGCACAGCGCTGCCAGCTTCTGGAGGAACCAAAGCTTATTTTATCAGCTACTATTAGCCCCATATACTCCTGGGTCCTCTATAATACATCTTTGGGATAATGTGAGATTTCTCAATCCAAGTGCCTGAAATATCATGGAGCAACAAATGTGGCTTTTTTATGCCACGATGACAAATGTGTAATGGCACAAGGGGCAGTGTGGGAAAGGGGCGAGTACAGAGGCTGCTGACGTAATGCTGATAGACTGTGTGTGGTAGAAAGAGCCAAGTCTAGTTTGAAGGGGTCCACATAACTGTCCAACGAGACATGTCCAAAGAGACATGAAGATGATTAAGGGGCTGAATCGTCTCCCATATGAGGACAGGCTAAGAGAGCTGGGACTGTTTAGCACAGAGAATAGAAGGCTCAGGGAGTGGGGAGTGATCTTATCTAAGTATACAAATACTTGAATGGAATTTGAAAAGAAGATGGAGCCAGACTCTTCTCAGTGGTACACAATGACAGAACAAGAGTCAATGGGCAAAACTGAAAACACAGGAGGCTCTGCTTGAATGTCAGGAAACATGTTTTTACTGTGAGTGCTAGAGAGCACTCGCACAGGTTGCCCGGAGAGGTCATGAAGTCTCCTTTCTTAGGAGATATTCAGAAGCCATCCGGACATTGTCCTGGGCAATCTGCTGTAGGTAGCCCTGCTTGAGCAGGGGTATGGACCAGATGGGCCCCTTCCTACCCTTCCTACCTCAACCATATTATGAAACCTTCACCTGGACTGAATTACCTGAAAATACCACTTTTGCAAGCTCAAAAGAAATTCTGTTTCTAGATATGCAATAGAAATAGCAGTGCTTGTCAAAGATGAACCTGTTCAAATGTTTTTAAGTATATAAGTCAGTAAAGGAAGCCAAAATTTTACTTTAAAAATTCTGGAATGTGACAAAGAATCTATCAATTAGCAGGTTTTCAGGGGAATTCACAAGTCCAGCCAAAGCTTTTGTTTTTCATCTGTGGACCCAGCATGTCTGCTAAAATTAGTACTGATTTTTCTTCACCTCTGAAATAACAAGACATATGTCATAAAGTTAAAAATTGAAAGCCTTTCTGAAGAAGAATGATAACTTGCAGCAAATACATATATATATATTTAAAAAAAATGAAATTAATGAACTATCTTGATTTTGTAGAGTAAGGTGAAAATCATCAAAACAAAGTTCATAATCAATTTACCTTGTTGCAAGGAAAAGAAAGAACAGAAGAAAGGAAACACAAACCACTTAGTGCTGATTGTGCTGCTAAGACTTTTCTCTGTGCTGTTCCATACCTGTCAGCATCCTCTTTAAGCGTAAAGCATAAGAAGAGTACTGCATTTTTTAAATGCTTCAACTACATTTTATTTTAGCTTTCTGTGGAGGTGCAAAGTTTGCTGGCAATTACCCTCTACCCGTAGCTTGCAGGATTCATGCCAAAACCCTCCTCCACACGGGGTGGTATTTCAGCTGTTTTTACTGAAATCAGCACATTTTCTTCAAAGCCGCTGTGGCCTGTAATTGAGATATTTCCTTTTTTTTGTATCTTGTTTTTGTTGCTTAAATTGACACAAAGGGCAGAAGTTCAGATCACTGTAAGAGATACTTCACAGTTTTTCCACATATAGTCCGTAGTCATCACTCTTTTCTCAGCATGGGCAGCATTACACATCCATCTATCTATTCACACGATTCCCGCAGCTAGCTATCTGTCCATCCATCTATCCCATACATATCTACTATCTATGTTCACTCATTTGTTCATGCAGTTAAACAGGCATTCACCACAAGAAATCAAAAATGCCATACAATGCTAAAAATTGTAACCACACTTCCTCTTTTATATTCACTACTATAGAAAGCTGCAAATACTGGGGCAATTTGACTGAGATCTATTGGGTAAAATTTCATCAGCTGAGAAATACAAACCCTGATGGATACTCAACAGTGTGAAAAATCAGTTCCAGGCTGCTCTCTCCTCTCTGTTTCCATTGGGCTGCCTCAGTGAGATGCTGAATACATTCTTGATATTACTTTTCCAGTTAAGGTGTCACAGGTCCTTCAGAGAGTCAGTGATGTGAAAAAGAATGAAAACAAAGACATCGGACATACAGCTAAGGAGCATACAAATCTCTGCTTAAAGGTAGCTAGCTAGGATCCAGCAGCACTCACTGTTTCAAAGAAATGTATTAGTGATTGGCAGCTAACTAACGTCATGCTCAGAAACGTTGTGGAAAAGAAACGTACAAGGCAAAGCACTTTTAGAGCATGAGAATCACCAGACCAGTATAGAGATAACAAATCCTAATGAAGGATCTAAGATGAAAACATTGCAGCAAGTGCTCACAGATGGAGTGCCTAAACTTAAAAGAAACCGAAAACTTCACGCTGCTCCAGAACTATTTTTCTGCGAAAATAATGGAGAATCATTTCCCTCAATTTGAATCAGTCTTTTCCTAGATCAAAAGCAAATTATAAAATTCCCAGAACCGTTCATCAATCCCTGTTGCACTGTCTGTTGTCTACCTGCTGTCAATTTCCTTCAACAATTTTAAGGAATTACACATGTGTATTCATGAAACCCAGTTTTCAATCAAATGTATGTGATGAGAGGGAAGAGATTTAAAATTACAACATCAGAAATAGTTCATAATTTCTGCAGAAGTAGTGAGAGGTCCTAAGTTAAACCTAGCTCTCAGTCATGACAATCATCCTCATGATACAATGCAGTATACTGTCAGAGATGAATGTCCTTACCATTGGAAATACAAACTTGAATCTAAAATTCAAATATAGATGCAAGTGCATATCTTGAACATCTCTTGCCTTCTTACTAGCCAAGAAACAAGAACAAGCAAACACAGAAGGATAAGAGGAGAAACAAGAATGGTAGTCCAACACAAACTCTTCCTTCCTCCTTCATCTGCTTAGTATGTCTATCATTAATTACCTCTTACTGCAATTTCCGTAAGTCCTATCTAATACTTCTCAAAGGCACCTTCCTCCTAAAGTCTTCCCTTTACAGCTGATGTTTCTTCCTCAGGCCCATATCCCAGTGCAGGATATTCTTTGTATCAGCACAATTGCTGCAGCCCATGCAAATGTCCTCTGACATTTTTGTTCGAGAATGATAGACTAAAATGTTCCATTACTTCTGGAAACAGTAGCAACATCTAGGAACAAAGATAAGTACAGGGAATTAATTGTCCAGGAGGTAAAAATGCATTTGTTGAATAGTAATGTTGACAGTACTTAGAACGTATCAGGGAAGAAATCATCAGCCAGTAAAAGCTCATGCCTGAGCATACAGTCAGATATAGGAACACAGATGTTTAATCCATTGACTGAGATAGTTATTCAAATGACCTTGTCCCTGCTGCTCTTCAAGGCTATGTTTATAAAGATGTCAAGTATGCCACGTTGACATCTCCAAAGATTTCTGCTGAGAGTATAGTCATACATTTCTCCAAATAAATATTTTGATATCGTGTTTTTAATATTTCTCATTTTGCAGATGGGACAAATTTTCTTCCATTTATAAACATATATGCTCTGTAGTCAGAAAGGCCCATTATGATGAACTAATAAAAAAATTTCTCCTCAGAGGCAATCTTTCTTCCAGTCTGGACTAAAGGGTGTCCAAATCTGATGTTTATCTGCAAGAATTCAGGCAGTGGCATATCTATAACCTCCCTCATGGTAATTCTTCCAGAATTTAATTACCCTTGGTGTTAAAACAATGTGTTTTATTTCAAGCTTGAAGTTTTCAGACTTCTAGCAAACTGGCTTTCATTATATCTCTGCCTGGAAGACTGCAAATCTTCTCATTATCATAGCTTTCCATGTCTAAGAACCTCTAAAAAAATTGATACAGTAATCCCTCAATGTTTTCTTTGGTAAACGGAACAGATTAAACTTCTTGAAGATCAGATGGGAAGACTTCTTCCAGTCCTACTTTTTTTTAATTTTTTTATTTTTTTGCTCTTCTTTTAATTCCTTTTAAATACACCAATGCTTCTCATGAAACGTGGGCCCCAGACTTAGATGCACTGTTTTAACACCAGTCTTAAGATTTTTGAGCAAGGGACAAGGTTGTTTCTTGTTCAATATTTACCCTTTTCAACACAGAGCCAAGAAATGCATCATCCGTTTTAGCATAGTACTACGTGAAATGCTTATCCACAGGAACACACCTATTACTACTACACTATCTTTCTAATCCAATGTTTTCCAACACTTTTTTCCATCTTATAGCTACAGCTGAAATTTCACATACATATTTGTATTGTTTTGGGTTTGGTCTGTCTCTAACTCACTTTTCTACACTGTGTGCTTTCAGGAACTCAGATCAACGAAAAAACACACCACTATAACAGTCTTCCCGATACCTGAAATCTGTTCATTGAGGTCATGCTCTCCAACAAAATTGCAGCTATCAAAAAAGACAAGGCCAAAGTTAAGCTACAGGAGTCTAAGGATGGGACATGTCTAAAGCATTAAATCACCCCCCAAGTTAATTTGTTAAGAGAGACTGTAGGTTGGGGGGGTGTTGGGGAAGAAAAATTAAAATCACTTATTGCTTGAGACACAAACTAGGATAAAGCTCTTCTACAAGGCATGTTATTGTCTTTATTTTTCCATGTCTTCAAATACAGTGACTCATCCCTTACCTCTTCATTTCAAAGAATAAATAATCTTATTTTAATTTAGAGACTGCCCAACACTGGATATCCCCTTTGGGCACACTAAAGATTTCAAGGACTCAACTCAATGTCAGGCATTCCCAGGTGTTAGCGGCCTTATATGAGAGTGCAAATGCTACAAGGAACGCTACATGGGGAGCTGCAGGTAGCAGCTACCAGCTGACAAATATTAGTTTTGGTAGGACTTGCTTGCCTTAACACAGCTGTGCACTGCTGTTCAGATTTCTAGGAAACATCCCACACAACCTCCAACTGCTCTTCTGGAAAGGCTTGAGTTTCTTGCACATCCTGTGCCATATTTACCAATCCCAGACAACTGAATCCAGTTGCTTAGGGTATTTTTATTATTATTATTTTTCTTATTAAATGAATTAAATCTCACTGTCTGTGTCATAATGGAGTAGTTCAGAGAAATTATGAAATTTAAGGGCATTCCCAGACTTCTAACATTCTGCAGACTCTATGTCATTGGTAAATGAACAAAGCTGCACCTGTAAATAATCTTACTAGGAAATATTTTGGCTGCTGATGTTCCCTATCAACTTCTGCCTTTTCAGTTCTAGTAGACAGAGGATTTCAATCCACTTTACGTGTATCTTGCTCATTTCATACACACAAAACACACATATTACATGCATATATATACATGATGTTTTGTTTTTTTTTTCCCCTCAACATATCATGTGGCACTTAAATAAATGCCTTGGAGAAATTGAAGAAAGCTACTGTTTCAAACTTGTTTTTTAATCAACTTGACTTATAATCTTGCAAAAAAAAAGAAGAAGAAAAATTAAAAGTTTGTTTGACAAGGCCTGCTTTCCATAAAATGAAACCACACAGTATTAATTTTTAAGGCCTCATTAGCAAAGCCCCAAATGAATTTGTTTCATTATCTTATCCAACACTGATATCAGCTTAACTAGTCTACTGTTCGCTGGTTTATCTCCTTTTCACTTCTCAGCATGCACAAAGTACAGAATTGGCAGCCCTCTACCAATTTAGATCTTTTTTTTTTTAAAGAAATATTAGGGACTCACTCAAACTGTTTACAAAATTCTTTAATTTCTGAAACAGTAAATAAGTTACCTTTTTTTTTTCCATATGTTGATTTATAGAGGTTTACTCTTAGCATATGCTGTTGAATATTGGCTTTGTTTTTTTGTGGAAGGTGAGCCTTATTGTTATCTGCATTATTACTTAAGCCAGGTAAATCTCCTTGCTTCAATTTAGACCTTCTTAGGAAAGAACAAAAAACAGCACTGATAAAAGTAATTCTACACGTTTGTAATAGATATAATCCTGAAAATTCTCAGGTGTAGTCAAGGAGTGTTCCTGGAGTTCTCTGTTGGCTTTCAAGTCATCGCTGCTCCTGAAAACTCTTTCAACAGTACCATGAGCAAATATCATGCACTGACATGTGTTGTGCTATCTTATACCTAAACCATAGTACTCCAAAATAAGAATTCTGGATTCTATTCATATCTCTCTAACTGGCATGGAAAAATATCATTGAATATCATTGAATCAGCTCATTTAAACTCTTTGTGCTCATTTCCTTTTTTTTTTTTTTTTTTCTCCTTTGTCTGGGCACTCAAACTGTAACCTCTTTGGGACAAGGACTGTATTGTGCAATCAGTAATAACTACTGAGCTCTATTAAGATTAGGGCCTTAATCTGGTACCATTACACAAATAATTGATAATTCCAGTGACTTGACTGAGAGGACTGTCTGATACTACTACAACCCAGAAGAAGTCCCTTATGGCTTCCATCTCACCAGACAGCCCTCAAAACACCACAGCCAGTTGCTTACAGAGAACGTGTATTTCAGCTGCTTGTTTGAAATTTTAATTAGAATATAAAGCAGAACTTCTCCTTGCTACCTGCTGTTGGTTCTGGACAATGATTTCTGCCTTCTGACAGCAATGTAACTACAAAGTCTTCTATAAAACTCACCCACACCTGTAATTTATTATTTTAATTTTCTCTTCCCCTTTTTCTTGCCTCGTCTCATATATAGATTTTTTTCTCTCCCTTTTTTTCAGTGCACATGGAAAACTAAATGTATTACTTTATGTATAAATTTTATATATAAGAAAGAAAAATAGTGTATGTAAATTTGTAGTTAACAACTCATGCTTTTTCCCCAACAAATCTTTCTTCTCCCGCATCCCAGCTGCACTTTTCCTTCTCCTTATACTGCTTCTCAGTATTGGGATACACACTTCACATAGGATATTTTTAAAATGAGCCTCTGTACCTAAAAACTTCAGTCAGCAACAAGCATTCATAAAGGGTTATGTAGGTAGCAGAACTGGCGTGCACGTTTAAAAATGATATACACTAGATATGAACATGCATAAAAAATGAGCATGAAGTCTAGAGATGATAGGAGAGACACCGTGCAGCCATAGTCTCATTTCACAGAACATGCACAACATGCTCTAGTTAGTATGCTACAAAGGTGACTTCAGACCTTAAACTCTCTAAAAGAGTTGGAATTCATGCAGTTAGCATGAGTTCCTCAGGAGGCAGAACTAACCTCCTCTAACATCTTAAAGTTCTTTACTTCTTGGTCTTTTCTCCCCTAACCTCTTGACTTTAGCTATATTTGCCTCAGCTCACTACTTAGATGGATCCAGCAGGACACATGCAAAGATGAGTACAAAAGATGCAAGTTGCTCACTGAGAGGCTGTACAAGTCTAAGAACTGATCTGTACAATAAGAGCTGCTGATGTCAATGTGATTACTTGCATGGTCCAAATATTCTCCACTGTTATAACTGCGCACTCCAGACAGAGACATCATACTGCACTCTTATTCACATTCAATAGTCACGTTCATCCTTATAAATAAAGCTGCCATGCTCTATAACCCTATAGTATCTTAGCCAGCCCACTGTTTTCAGTCTACCCTTAACTTCATTCTTAAGACTTCTGATTATAGCAACCTTAAGCTCGCTGTTACACACACACAAAAGCACTATTCTCTACCTTTGTACAAAGTCTTATCTAGAATATTCCCTTCTAGCCACTGCAGCTTTACCTGTAAAGATGTAGATCAATTGCAATAAAAATACATGCCATTAGTCATAAACACATACCTTATCACCTTCACAAACAGTACATAGCACTAGCAACACTAACAATCCCAACAACTTCATACTTTTGGAGACTATCACAACTTTATTCTTCATTTCTCTTTGACACTTGAAAAACTCAACAAAGAATAAGGCAAATTACCTTACAAATAAACTGGAGCATCCTCATCTGATCTGTAGTTACCACATGCTCAGAAATAACTACCAACAAACTCATCCCTTCCCCCTGACCAGTGAATTATGATTCTCCTTAGCTAAGGTCAGTGACCTCAGACAGGGAAGGCTAATAGCTAACACCTGAGATAAGGCATACACCCACAAGAAACCCAGAACATTACAAATGAGGAAGAAAAAAAAAAAGAACAAAAAATAAACAAACCTAGATAGCATCCAATCATCAAACCCAATGGATCCTCCTTATTTACAAAATACCCCATTGATTCACTTTCATTGCTGTGCCTTAACCAGCAAAGTCTCAGACAATTCAAGTGTTGTGCGACTGCATGAATTCCTACCTGACATTAATAAGTTTGGTTAGATGGCAGGCAAATGTAGAGAGTTCTAGCAGTGCCAGCACAGTCTGAAAGCAGACAAGAATTTTCAGTTAACTCCTTCTAAGTGATCTCACATTGTATGGGCAGAGACTCAAGTCTCAGTGGGTATGGAATCACTCCAACCACTCCATCTATAACAATATCACCCTAAAGAAATGTTGTCCTGCAGCAGACAGTCTGACGTCCACTTAAACTCTTCCTAATACCAGTGGTGGTAATATAGATGAAAGCAAAATCACATATAGATATTGTATTTCTGCCATTGATAAATTCATATGCGTTTTCACACTGGATATTAACCAATAACATAAGAAGAGATACATTTTTTTAACCTCCTATAGTGTCAAGGACTGAAATGATGATTACACTGCACAAAGATGGTGGAGCAAAAATTACCAGAATATTAGGCTTTTTCTCTATATTGAGGATAGAGAGTAGCTGGCCAATAACCATTATTTTTCAGACAAGGCAAGGAATGAGGAGCCAGGGCAGAGTACAGGTAGACTGGAGGAATGAATAGCTCTGCTGAGCCAAGCACAGATTTTGCAGCAGCCCTGGAAACATATTTCACTTAACAGCACATTCTAGCAAAAAAACCTCAACGGGTCAAGTGCCTTGATTTGAGATCACCTCTTGTCTCATCATTGATTTTCCCACAGTTTGATTGGAACAAAACTGGATTTCTTCATGTGTTACCATTACTTAGGTTATGACTACAGGTTTCCAGCTTCTTCTGTCAACTTGCTAAGTTCTCAACTTTTCCCTTCAAGATATCTCAAACACAAAAGAAAGAGCATGATAGTCTGGTGCACCACCTTGAAGTGGCTTACAGACAACTCAGTGCAGTAGCCTAAGTGCTCTCAAATCCCACTGAGATGACTAAGGACCTAGCACCCCACAACAACCAGCTCATAAGCACCACAGGCTAGGCACACAAGGACTGTGACACACAGAGCAAGCCATGAGCTGAGATCTGTTGGTGATCCTGCAGCAGGGAAGAGTAACAGAACCTCAGCTCTATTAAGTATACAGAAAAAAAAGCACTGCACTCAAAAAAATAGAGGATAATACTTAAAGTTGTGTGACTTACTAACATAAGTTAGTTCTTAGTTAGTTAGTTGCATAGTTCTTTGCAAACCTCAATCAAGAACCTTCCCAGAGAGGTTGTGGATGCCCCATCCCTGGCAGCATGCAAGGCAAGGCTGGATGTGGCTCTGGGCAGCCTGTTCTAGTGGTTGGTAACCCTGCCCACAGCAGGGGGGGTCTTTTTCAACCCTGGCCATTCTATGATTCTGTGATTCTATGATAAGTACTACACTAGCAAAGAAAACAATTTATGATTGTTTCCTGGACTGTTGGAGCAATCTTGAGTCAGTCTGCTCAAAAGCATGAGGCTGTTGAGAAGAATATTCCAAAAATGATACCCAAAAACTCCGAGTCCTTTTCTCCTATCATTTGCATCCCTACCAGGGCAGGATAACTTGGACAACCTGACAGGAATGGAAATATAAGTTGAGAATCATTTTGAAAAGACCTGCTCAGTCTTCAAACATCCACAACCTCAATGATTTTACTTAATATAATCAGATGAAAAGAGAGTGACATTGTCATAGAAAGGCTGACTTCTCAAACTCAGCTCCAGCCATGCTTACTAATACAATCTCCTTCCCAGGGAGCTGGAAGGAAGCTTGCGGCTGTGCCAGAAGATGTGCAGGGACAGCCCCTGCCGCAGCTCAGGGCTTAGTGTCTTGCTTTTCTCATCTTTATTAACACAATGCCATTTATTAAACCTCTTTAAGATGAAAACAAATAGATTATTCTTATTACATCAATTATGCATTCCCTAATGAAGCCACAGAGTGCAGCTGTCAGAAAACCTTTCCTTTGCAAAGCCCATACAACAGCTTTATATTGGAGTTTCTTTTTCTTAGACATTTTTTTCTTTTTGGAAGTTCTCCATTCTATGTGAGTATTGCCACTTGTACAGCTGATCGTTAGAGCATAAATGACTTTAATTCATATTGCTCCTGAGTTTCCGGTCCCTTCCAGATGAGAATATCCATGTGTTTCCATTTTTCTGCTTTCTGGAGCTCATTTTTGTAAAACTGATGCATCTTAGTAAGCCTTTTTCATGATAGTCTCACTGAGTTCACTACAAGGAATGTTCACACAAGGAATGTAATCTTATTCATGTGCTCAGGTCTTATAAAAAGAATTACCTAAGTTACTGGTGCTACAGTGTCCTTCACTCAATGCTGTTGTTCAGGAGGTGGGAAGGTAAGAGACAGACATCTGGAAACCGTATTCTACAGTGTCCCATTTACCCTGCTTTTGGGCACTCTGTGGCCACATAAAGGTGATCAGAATTGCTGCCTCACATTAGGTAAAATTGTGGGATGATGTAGCAAACACACCATCTTGGTAGCAATTTTGGTGGGGGGAATAAGCAGATTAAAGAACAGTTTTGTTTACTCCATTCACTGTGCACCCGGCTATATGGAAGGAGGAAAAAAAACAGTCTGCATCCTCCAAATGCTGCTAAACATTGCCTGTTTCACCAGCTACTTGAATAAGAACAATCTGCTGTACAAGACATAACTACATTCATAAGCCACCCAGCATCCCTAGGGAATGTGCTTCTGTAGATCCCCTCACCATGGAGTTCTGAACACATGCAGAGCACCACACAGCCACAGCCGTGAGAGAGGGTGATGTGTGCCTCACTGAAAATGACATTCTTCTGCCAGACGCAGTGTGAGCTGAAGGCTTCGTCAAGCTTGAGCTGCTTTGAAAATCTACCCACAAACATTTCAAGTCATTCAATTTGCACAGCTGCAACTGACTTCTCTCAATACAGTTGTTCTTCTTCCTTGCTGGCCTCTAAATTAGTTAGATGAATGTTTGGCTCCCTCAGCATTCAGAACCCAATTTCTCTTTTTCAGAAAAATGAAGGTGGCTGACTTTTGCAAGAGATGCTTTGTAATTTTTCATCATCTGACTGTTAGATAGTGACTCTAATTTTCTCCATATTTTCTGTTTCCTTTTGATTAATCCTGACATCTCCATTAAATTTCATGGAATCATTCACATAATGATATCGCTTGCGTTTTGTCTTTCCTCTCTCTACATCTACTTCTCCCTCCAAGACAAACCTTTATGTCACAGTAGGATCAAAAGACCTGCAGCTAACAAAAAGAATTAAAAAATAAATAATAAAAAGAGGAGTTTGAATCTCAGTAACTCAAAAGCTTTGCAGGGCTCAAGACAAAGGCCGTATGAATTTAAATCTGTTTGCAAACAAAGCACTCAATCACTTTGTTGCTTTGCTTTGCTACTGATCCCAAATAACACAAAATCCTCCCATTTAAAATTTTCTACGAAACAAAGCGTGGTTTGCTATTATTTTTTTCAGTAACAATGTGCCTTTACAAGATGGTGAAAAGACTGCTGCTCTGCCCTGAGCAGAGCATAACATAGGCAGAAATAAATCAGATGATTATTCAGAATTCTCATCATTTTGGTTGTTTTCTTTATGCTCATATATTTTGGCAATTGAGCCAAAGAGTGACATGGCATTGCTTGTCTCTGAAATATTTATTTTCTATTTAAACCTGAAAGACCATCCTTAGCTAAAGTGTGTGTATTCTCCAACCTACTTTATAATCCATGTATTTATTTGTTTCTAGAATAAAATTAACTGTTGAGATATATATTGACACAAAGCTGTTATGTAATTGTATATGACTGTAAATATGTATTAATCAATAATATGTTAATGATCCTATTTTGAATACAGTTGTTAGACCTTTGTTGGAGATCCTGAGCATTCATGCACCTCTTCCACTGTTGTGTTATATGCCACCAGAACGCGTGGTTAATGTTAAGCATCAGGAAAGAAACTTGTCTGTGTAGATGCCCTGCTTTACCAAGTTCTCAGCTGTCTCACACAGTTTGTAGAGGAATAGCATGTTATTTATGAGTTACCAAGCCCAAAAGGGTACTATTCACGAGTCACATTGAAGATAAGTTTAAAGCACGTCACATGTAAACTTGATTTTATTTTTGCAGGCACATTGTTACACATCCCAAATTTACAGAGGTCTTATACTCAGATTAATTCCCTCCTTTGTCCCTGAATGTCCTTGTCAGGAAACTTAATCAGGAACTATTTTGTGTTATGATTATACAGCCCCTTTAGAACACCACTGATCCAGACTCCTGCTGAAAAGCAGGACATAACTGCTGCCCACTGATGCAACCTCCTTCCTTCACCCAGCCACATGCAAAACTATGATGAGTAATGGATTCAGGCAAAAAACAAACCTGAAAAATAAAAGCAGTGGTCACTTTCCAGCTGAAGCTGTTCCCTACTCTTATTAGCATGGATCCACACAGTGATGACAGAGGCACAAGAGAAAAGGTGACAACTGCATTCAACACTGGCAGTGAAGATGAGGATGAAGACAAGGATGAGCCTGAGACTTTTGGAGCAGGGCTAGATTAACATGGTCAAGTAACTACTACCTTATCTTCCTTCCTAGTTCTGATCATCTTGGATCTCTAGGACTCTAACAAGCTGTGAGCCTCTTGTGATGTTATTTTTATTTCCAACCCTGGAGAGTATGTATAAACCTGCTGGTGAAGTGTCTGTCATGCTCTGATTTCGTAAAGGACTGACATTTATTTACAGTCCCTATGAACATGAAATTAATAAATTCAACCCACGTTCATAGCACACAATGTTAATGTGAAAATGAAAAATATCATTGCAAACTGAAAAGTCAGAATGTGCTTTTAAAAATGTTGAAATAAACCAGGTTGGCATTTATAAATGACAATAATTAAGTTGTAAAAAGGACTAAGGAAAACATTCTTGCTTTTCCTTAATGGACTCCAATTTTTTTAATGATGCTTGAATCTTACCAGTCAGAGCGAAATGCATGTTTTCAGCTTCTCCAAGTGAATTTTGCCAAGTTACTATTTATCCAAAACAAGTTTGAAAATGTGAAGTGTTTACCTTTTCATCTACCAACCTAATGTCTTTTTCTTTTGTCTGATACAGCAAGTAAGAGGTGAGGTATGAAGTACCTCACACTGCTTGACACCTCTCTGTCCCAGAAAATTGCTAGTACCTTGACATCAGCTTTTGTCCAGCTGCCTCTGAGCTGCTCTGGAGATCTTTAATCGAGGCACACAGTAACTCTGTAAGGTGAGTAAATAATACTGTCATTTTGAAATGAAGTGAGACAAGCAAAAAAAAAAAAAAGCCAGAGACCTGCCTAATATTAAACAAAGAAACAACCATCACCTGTGAGAACCAAGGGCAGGACTGAAAGAATCAGATTCGTGAGCTTCAGGTATTAACACCAGAAGAAACTGAAGGCCTGTATGAAAATGCTGGTGCTCAATAGGATAATCAGCCCTACAAATCCTTTTCCAGCAGCATCTTTCTCTGATCGTTCCAGTTTTCTGTTTGCCTAGTACACTGTGTAAGAGGCCTCCAGGCACAATTAGCAACAGCTTGGCCTATTACTACAAAACTGTGGAAAATATTTTTTTATTAATTGCAGATATTACCATCTTCACACTCACATTCAGGTGATGAAAGCAACATTATTCCTCTTTACCAGGCATTCAGTAAGCAGGAATTGAAGCAGTGCTTTTTATAGCAAGTCTGATGCTCTCTACATTGCTGTAATGCAGCACCTGAGTCGTTTTGCTTTGCAAAGACTTACGGGTATTGGCAGCTGCTAAGCTCTACATAGAGCCAATTTCAGCCATGGGAAGATCATTTTAGGAACTCAGCAGTTAAGGTGCTTATCTGAACATATATATTTCTCATTGCCTTTCCATAGACTTTGGGTTCTTTGCGGATGTTCTCTCTGGGGGACAGGCTTCACACCTGAAAGATGTCTAACAGTGAGTGGAAAATGCAGACAAATAAATAAGGGATAATCTCCTAGAAGAGTAACATTAGAATATGATGAGTGGGATGCAGGTTCAAGCCAACAGCTGGGCTTGCCCATCTGAAATTACATGCACCCAAGACAGTATGTTGTTGCTGACTATAGTGTGTACAAACCCAGTAAACATCATTTAAGTGTTCATCACTGCTTTAGTTCATTAAAGTTGCTCCTCCACCAAGGTTCACAGTGACCACAGGTTCCCAGGAGATGCAAGGCCCACACATAACAAATAAAAATGCTTTATATTTGCATTCACAAATCATCTCTGTCATTCATTGCACAGCAATCTTAAAGTGCATTACTGACATTATCAAACAAAATCCACCCTTTCTCTAAATGTTAGGTCATTACCAGCATTTCAGTAGAGCTGTGGGAAAACAATTATGGGCTTTGGCTAGCTGTGGACATCCTTAATTGGATCTGTAGTTGGCTTATTCTTTTGGTAAGAGACAAAAAAGGGGAAGTTCTGGGAACTGAAAAGTAATGGTGATGCATCTAAGAGTCACTACAAGAATTCATTTTCTGTGCCCATTAGGAAAGCAAGCTGTGAAGTTATCTTTTGGGACAAGAATAGAAGAATGTGCTTCTCTTAACTTTTGGCAGATAATTAACAACAAGAAAAAGTAGGTTTACAACAAATATCAAGGAAGCGTCTAGTCCAATCTTTTGTTATGATGTAGAGCTAAGAGTTCTCTCTGCCAAATAAGATCGAAAACCGGGTATCCACATCTGTGTTGCCCTGAACTCTTACACGTATATTCCACTCACAACCCACCCATATGTTTATTTGTCATTCTTTTTATGAAGGTCTTCTGCAATTACCTTAGAACAAACTAAATGCGCACAGCTGAGAAACTACACTTGGGAGACCAACCAGGATACAAAATCACATAAACTAGCTCAGAAAAAAATGAATGTTGAAAAAAATAAAAATAGTTATTGCAAAAGTAATTAGCTGAAACAAACAAGGTGCAAAAGAAAACAGACTTAAATGAGCTGTAGCCATAATAGAACATGCAGAGCTGGAATTGCTGAAATGTGCCCAGACTTGTCTGAATAAAGATAGCAATAAGAGGACAAAACCTTTGTGCCTAGCTAATAAATCAAAGGGAAACACAATTCCCAGACACACGCATAAAACACTGTATCTGCTGGAGAAATAATGCCGTATGAGAAATGTGCCACTGAATATATTAAGCAGAGGAGAGACAATTCTGCAGACAAACAAGTGGCAAATAGCCAGTCAGCTCCCAATTAGAGATATTGACTTTGGCGAAGTGTACAGCACAAAAAGGAAAGGAGTAAATAAAACAGCACAGCTCTTAGGAAGAAAGACAATTGTATTACCATCCAGAAATGATCAGGGAATAGGTGATGGCAAGAGATTGCTTTGCTTTGGGATGTCGCTATTAGATCTATGATCAGAGACCCAGCTGCGTGATGATAAAGCACAGAAAGCAGGCACATTATTCCATGATTATTATAAGGCCCAAAGGAGGAAATTTAATCATGAGAAGGATTTCCATGATCTGCAGATGGATACCATACATATGAATACACTCTTTGTTCAGACAAACTAGAGCAAATGCCCAGGCTTTCACAATTTAACTTAGAGACAGAATGTTTAGGGCAGTTTGAAGCACAGAGAGAAAGAACAGTGACAGAGACAATGGGCACGAACTGGAATACAGGAAATTTAAGCACAAAAAAAACCTTTTTCTTATGGTGAGAGTGTCCTGGTTTTGGCTGGGATAGAGCTATTTTTCTTCCTAGTAGCAGGTATGGTGCTGTGTTTTGCTTTTAGGATGAGGACAATATTGATATTATAGGGATGTTTTAGTTGTTGCTGGGCAATGCTTACACTAAGTCAAGGACCTTTCTGCTCCTCATACTGCCCTGTCATTGAGAAGGCTGGGGGTGCAAAAAAGCCGGGAAGAGACACAATCAGGACAGCCAACTCAAACTGTCCAAAGGGATATTCCATGCCATATGGTGTCAAACTCAGCAGTAAAACCGGGGAGAGCTGCCCTGGGTGGCTGCTGCTGCTTGATGACTGGCTGAGCATCAGTCAGGGGTGGTGAGCAACAGCACTGTTCATCACTGGTTTTGGTTATTCTTTCTGTTGTTCATTGCTTTTCTTTTTTTTTCTCTTTCTCCTTTCTTATTAAACTCTCCTTAACTCATGAGTTCTTGCACTTCTGTTTTCAGTTTTCTTCCCCATACCACTGTGAGGGGAAAGGCAGCATGGTGTTTAGCAGCCTGTCAGGTTAAACCACAACAGAGGGTGAACAAGCATTGGCGCAGGTTGCCCAAAATGTGTCTGGAGTCTCCATCCCTGGGCTGTCTGATTTAGCAGAACCTGTCTCTTTGAAAATTTTTGTCTTTTATTTTTCCCCCCAGGAATTTAGACATTGTGAACACCGTGTAAACGTGACCAGAGCTATTCCATTTTGGTAAAAATGCTCTACATTATGTAAAAATAAGATCCCAGTGCTGTCACTAATTCAAATGGATAATCAGAGCATAAATGAATGTTCAAGTGTTCAAGAGTAATAAAGATTTCCTCTCTTCCTGAGTGCAATGTAAACAGAACTTGTACAGTTTAAACTTGGCTTCTTACCTGGCCCTTGTACAAATGCATTTACAGGTGCACACATGCAGAATATTCAGCTTTGTCATTTTTAAATAAGACATTTCTCATTCTTTCTCTCTCTATTCCACCAGAAACCCTAAGTTATTGTAATTCATGGAGAAGATTTAAACATTGCTGCTTCAGGTCTGCTGGAGCAGTAGTCATTTAGAGCTTTCTATATCCAAATCTGCAACGCTCTCATTCATTCAAATTTCTTAAAGGGCAGGAAATGATTTATTAGAGTGACACAGCTCCTCAGCAATAAAGAGGATGATATCAAGACAAAACAAGAAACCATATTCATCTACTAGAGACCAAGAAATGAAACAAAAAGCAGCCAATTGCAAAATAACTACTTAGATCATGATAAGACATTTTTCACCTGTAGCATTCAGTGCCTTTATTTCTATTTAAAAGGCAGCTAAACAGGAGGGCATATGAAGGTGAAATGGAGAATGTCACAGAAGGCATGAGAAACTGGGAAGAGAACATGGGGTTCAAATCGGTGGCTAACGCTGCCTTTTTCAAGTGGGCTGTCAGCTAAGCAACCCTACCATCAACAGTAGAACGCTTCTCAGACACGGTGTTAGGGAAGGGATGTGCCTTGCAAAAAGCATCTTCTCACCCTGGGTCAGGCTGCTCTCTACTGAGAGTCCATTTGGGCTGTAGAATTCCAGCATAAAGCTAGTGATACTGCTAAAGCGTTCCTCTCGGTTAAGGATGAAAACAGAACTTTCTCATCTCCATGCAAAGAGTTCATTGCATGTGATATGCATTAGCTTGGCATGCAAGTCAGCCTAAGAATGATGAAAATATTTAAATGTACACATGCAGACACAGTAGCATCTGCATGCAATAATTTTTTTATGTGACACTGAGAAAGATTTGTCACTCTAACACTTTTGTGTGTGTGTGTATCTTTACAGCATTAATAATAACATAGTAGCACTTGATTTGTACAGACAATGTGCTTAATACAGTGTAAGAAAATGTCCCTGTCTTAGAGAACTCAGAAAAACAAGACATGTTAGAAGATCTGTACTGGAAGGGTTTATTTTCCCTTTTTCCCCTCATCTTGTTCCACTGTTTTTAGAGTCTCTTGCCCTAGGCCTTTTCAAAAGAACAGGATTGAAGAACAGTTTTCATAGGCAAAATCTGAAGTTCCAGCATCTAAACAGAGCTAGATATATTTCCCTAAAAATTGCCCCGGCTTCATTCATCAAAGACTTGCATTCACACACAGCAGCTGGACAAACACATCGTGCATTCTTCTCACTTCAAAACTCCCCAGTGTCATGGTTTGGCAGCCAGATAAACCCCTGATCTACTCCCACAGGCAGCTATCTCTTAGAGCCATCTCGTTGTTAACAAGGGCCTTCTCTTAGGCTAGAAAAAAATGAAGAACCCTCTGCAATTTGTTTCCTGCTCCCTCAGACTGTTTTTCTTCCATTAACGTTACTGTGTCCTACCTGCAATCAAATCACCCTGCCCTCTAAAGCCACCTACTAGGGATGAAATTTCTATCAACAAAGCAGCCTTTGTAAACTGAAAAGGGCTAGTTATTAACATACCTTTGTCCAAATCAGTCATGTTCCACTGCCACTGAGGGGTTTGGGGGTGTGCAAGGAGCCGGGAAAGATTACAGCCAGGATGACTGACCTGGCCCAGCCAAAGGGATATTCCATACCATATGGCACCATGCTCAGCAATAACACCTGGGTAAACAAGGAGAGGGGAGGATGTTTAGAGTGATGGCATTTGTTATCCAAAGTAACCATTACACACAATGAACACTGTTTTCTGGAAGTGACTGAACATCTATCTGCCTGTTGAAGGGAAGAAGTGAATGAATTCTTTGTTATGCTTTCCTTGAGCTCGTGGCTTTTGCTTTACCTAGTCTTTATCTCAACCCACTGGTTCTCACACTTTTACCTTCCCAGTTCTCACTCCCACCCCACCTGGGGAGAGTGAGCAAGTGGCTGTGTGGTGCTGAGCTGTCTGAAAGGCTGAGCCACAATGGCCATAGACTCTCCATGGCTCACTGTGGGACTTTGTTTTTTCTGAACTACAGTGGGTTTCAGGCAATGGTCCTCCTAGAAGTGTCAGCATATCATTGCTAGTGCCTGCAAATTCTTATAAACTCCATCTATCTACCTAACTAAATAGGCCCTCCTCACACAAATATCTAAAAGACTTCTTTTGGTGGTGTGTCTTATAGTTGCAGTTTCCTGGGAAGATAAGTGAGTCCTGGGTGATACAATTGGCTCTTGCAGGAGGGCAGAGTAAAGTAAGGGAGTCACACAGGATCACAAAGGAAATCTTTCGCCAAGCTGAATACAGACTCAGGTCACCTGGATAACACTAGGGTTATTTGCAGATCAATCAAACAATTGATACTTTCCAATTAAATTTGGCATACATTTACAGCTGGAATTCCAAAGTACAAAAGAGTTTTCAGTAGAACACATTTTCTATTTATATATATATAGTTCAGTGAATTTTAAAACTAGATGGCAACTTGCAGGTGGTGAATTTAAAAGAAAAAATAACTAATAAATATATCCTGCATTTTTATTCTGCTGACTTAAAAGCAAGTTTGAGTAGTTCTGTTGACAATCACATAGTGGGACTGATGATGTTGCCAAATGAATTTGACAGCGATGCTTTTGTGATGCAGAAGGCAGAGAGGAGCCAGATTTTGATTTAATTTCTGTGTAAATAGATACCTAATGCCCAGAGACAAAAAGAGCTAGAAAAAAAAAGGCATGTTCAAATGTAAGAAGCTGTAGTCAGCCATAGTTCTCCCAAAACCCTTAAAACCAGGAGCACGGAAGTTTCCTTCAGGACGACAGTTGCTGATCTGACAGAGCACCAAAGCCCTGCTTTGATACATTTGATTTACAGTGAGTAATTCAACATCCAGCCTTAATAAGAAGGAGGAGCCAGGAAGGCTAGTGACAAGGGGTTTGAAAGGAAAGATGTATGCATGGCTGTAAAGGATCAGAGACAGACGTAAAATGAGATAAGAATGATGCCAAAGAGAAGAGTTGACATGCAGAGGGAGAAAGTTTTTAGCTGGACAGTGAAAGAAGAGAGCTGAGGACAAATTCAGCAGATGTGAGGGGAGATTAAAAGGGCTGAATTAATTGAGACGGGCATAGCCTGATGCACTATTACAAAACTTCCAGAGTTTACACTGAAAAGGACACCATACAAACAGAGCAGAGATTTTATAACCAGATTTGCAAATAAGCGAAAAAGAGTTAAGAACAGAAATGGAATACAGCCCTAGAGCTGTAAATCAGGTTTTGTCCTGAATTAGTAACTTTGTTAGGAAGGATTCTGGGCCTTAGCTTTGTCTCAAACTGGATAAGCAACCAAGTATTTATTGCCATGTAGATAACTGTGCTGACATTCCTGCTGTCTGAAATAACGCGTAGTTCTCTAGTCGTATGCATGTAGAAGTTTTGTGTATGCAAACTAGACTGAACTATCAAACCCCTAACGCTTTATACAACTGTGACTTGTCATTTCTCTGTACATTTTAGGCTTTTTTTTTTCTTTTTGAAGCACTGTAGAAAATCATTTTGTGATTTCTATTTCAAAGTTCACCTTGTTAAAAGGCTGCATTGATCCCCCCAGAGAGAGAAAGAGCAGATTGAACAAGAGCACATAGAAAAGAGAAAATTCAATACAAATCCAGCCCTGAACGCTGCTTGGAGACATGCAAACCGTCGTACTGACATTTCTGACATGCTTGTGAGGACATTGAACTTTTTCTTCTTTCAGAAGTTGTCATCATAGCAAAAATACTTTTTTGCCTTTATTAAACTCTCCAGGTCTCATTCTCTCACTCAGGTCAATGACAGTTGAGCGTATCCTGCAGAAAGAAGGGTGGGACTGTTCCTCTCCCGTGGCTCTGGTGCAGCAGATACAGAGCCATTAATCGCCTCCGCTCGTTTCATCTCGGAGGCTGAAAGGTGGCAAAGTGCTCCCTCTCAGGAATTTCTGTTTGCCTGAGAGCCCTCGAGTCACCATTAATAGAAAGCCAAAATCTGCATAGATTTTCAAAGTTTGGAGGGAAGAAAAATAGCCTAATGGCTAGCCCTGCAAAATGATAGGGGTCTTTTTAATTCTCATTGATTTGCAGAATTTAGCTTAAGTTTTGTAACTCAGAATGCTTCCTGGCATTACACATAACATATTTAAGTAGGAGTTGTGAAGAGAGCTAATAATGAAAGAGATTTAAATCTATCAATCTTGTGAGGGAGAAATCTTTAACTGCTCTGCAAATGCTGACAAGCAGGTCATCTGTGTGTGTTAGTGGAGAAACTGATCCTGATAGCACTAGAATAATGATGATGTCGTGTTCTACTTAAACAGGTCAGTGTTGAGGTAAAATGATGTGCAGCAAATAGAATCCCAAGCTCCCTCCCTCCCTTGGAAGGGAGTTGGGAAGGACAGTTGGGAAACAACTGTCAAAGCTTGGCTTTAGTTTGCATTACTTGGAGTTCCCCCTTTTTTTTCCAGCTACAAAGCGCCAACTTTCCTTCCTGGACACTCACTTTTAATTAGACTGATGATGTCTGTGTGCTTCTTTGAGCAAGATCTCAGTGCTGAGAACTGGGTTATCTCAGCTTCCCACTAGTCACCCCGCAGTTCAGCTGGGAGATAGGCAGAGCTTTTCCAATCACCGGCACAGACTTGCACTTCAGAGATGCTCTCTTATATTGCTTTTCTTTCTCCTTTCTTCACCCAGAAATAAAGTGTACAATTGGCAAATATGGATTACTGACCTGAGTCAGGTGACAGCAGTTTTAATTAACCCTCGTTATATTGACTATGTTAGAAGATCAGGGAGAGAAAATTCAGTTCATTTTCACACAGATCTTTTGTGTCACACCTTTACGACAGCAGCAAACAGGATTTGTGCTGAAGAGCAAGTCCTCTGCCAAGCAGAAAAATTCTCTGCCAAGACTCGCAATGAACTGCATCTCTTTTTAGAAGAATCTCTCACTATCCGTCAATGCAATTGTGATGATAGATTTTGATTTTATTTCCTACAGTTTGGGATGACAAGGATTAAAAAGCAAGTGAAAGTATGCTTCTATAATTCACGTACTAAAATCGACAATTAATATTCTTTTACTCTGCATCATGGTTGCAATTTTAGAGGATCATGTATGAAACGGGACTGTGGCTCTTAATCCGTTCACTAAGGAAGAGCTGTTTATAGTCTGACATATGGATGCTGGATTTCACAGTTCACTCTGTCACAGTTTTCCCTGTGCGTCAATGGTCAAATCACTTAGCTTCTGAATGTCTCAGATCAGTCAATCAAAGATAAATAATGTTCCGCTTTTCTTAAAGTACTGCAGTAGCAAAGACACAAGTGACTAAATACACTAACACTCGTTCATCCTCTGGGTTTTTTTCTTCAGTTCGTGACTAACATGCACATAAAGATTCAGAGATTTTAAAAATACAGAACAAAGAAGAGTCATTTCTGCCGCTTGTGCAGTGATTTAAGGAAAATATTGGACTCCAGGGTTGTCAGTCCTGCATGCCCTCCTTCATTATATGTCTTTCCAGACTTTCCTTCTGGATACTGATTGTGGTGTCCACCTCAGCTTGGTACATTATATTTCAGTCTGTGATTTCCCAGACCCAAAAATGTGTAGAAAGAACATAAATTGAGCTTTCTGCCCAGTGTCTCGCTAGGACTACTGTCTCTGTGTAGTCTTTCCTTGTAAGAGCAATAATGCGTGGAAGACCCCAAAATTACAGGATATTTAAGGGCTGCCTGTCCTGATCTTCACATGGGCATTTCTGAAATCCACGTCCCTGTCAGAACCACTACACTTCTTGATCTCCAGGCTTCCAAAAATCCCAGAAAAATAGCCATAATCCTCATATTTTGCCCAAAGCAAAAAAGAAAGAAGAAAGGAATTAGCTGGAAGAATCCCATAGCTTTTCCCCTGCAGGCACATTTGGCTCTATCATCCCTCTTATTTAGTTAACCCTTATTTTTCCTGGAGTAAGGCCCAACAATGCCTGTCTAGAAGAGAAGACTATTTCATGAGTCCCTTTCATCTTCAGCGGTAAAAAATAATAAATTAATCTTCACTGGATTTCTTTATTTAATTTCAAGATAGCATTGTGTGAAATTCTCTGATCAGCTGCCCTCAATCTCAGGAAGCTTTAATGTATCATACCTCATATCTATACTTTTGCCCAGAAATCAGACAATCTTGCTTTCTCCCAAAGACAAAAGTTTGGGTGATAACCGTGATGATATGCATTCCTTTTTCTCTACAAGCAAACAAACCCAAACCCCCTTTTCTTTGGTGGTCAGACAATGAGTTAAAGTCTTCCTTTATCAACTCATTTGAGATTTCAGTTCAAATGAGAGAAATGATAGAAAAATTTGCTGAAGTAAACCTCATTTCAATTCCAGTCTGCTGCTTCCCATTTTCCCATGGCGCACAAGCAGTTAAAAATTCTGACTTACTTTGTCTCAGGAAGGTAAAATATCATCAGATTATAAGGCTGAGAACCAGGTTCTATGATGAGCTTTCCCTGTTGCACATCAAAATATACTAAATAAACATAATTTTGCAATAATTGCTAATTCAAAATAAAACAACCCAGGAGTTTGGTGAGGGTTGGTCCCCTTCCTTTCACTAGCAAAAGTCTGCAGCAATTGTCAAATCATTAACATTCCCATAGGTAGCACAGCTCTATGTGTCTGCAGGTATTTTAAGTGTTTCTTGGACACCGGAATTCCTAAAATCTTCATAACTGATACAACAGCTTAAAACTCTGTGACAGAGAATAAACCTGAAGAGCAACGTGTATATATACCACTAATCCTATTTATATCTCTTCTAGGCATATGAGCAATCCAGATGAATCAGTGAGATTATGACTGTTTTTAAAGTTCAATGTGTATTAAACTACTCACTGAGTCAGGATCTCTCTGAAAATGGATCAGAACTTCTATCGTTTTCTTGGTTTAAAAACAAAACAAAATTAGAAAACAGGGGAATTCAAAGGAGACGTCAGCCAGGAAATCTGTTTCAGTTGCTGCAGCCTTCAGGTAGAACTCAGGAACACAAGAGGGCTTATGCACTAACCTTCCTGGAAAGATAGCTAGCAATGACACTAAGATAAAAATACCCCAAACGCATTTCTGAAACAATGCATTTTCATTTCCTTCTCCAGAGTGAAACAGAGAAAGAGATTTTTGATATTTTAAGTAATGCATTTATTCAGTATTTTAAGAATTAATGTATTTAATTTATCAACTAAAGAAAAAAATCTTACTACTTTGTCCTTGATTTTATTTTCATAGAAGGTGTATTTCTGAACTTGGGTTTCTGTTGCTATTCAACACGTAGTAAAAGTTTAAGATATAGTATAAGACCTCTTATGATACATTCATCAGCTACTTCATCAAAAATTAGTTTTAAAGAGAAATATAATAAACTGCTCTCTGAACACAATGGATAAAACAAAATTAAATGTAAATATATGTTATATATATGAATAGTATATATTTAATGAACAAATTCATTGCATACTCTTATACAACTTTCATAATGATAATCAATTGACTTCTCTGATAAAGTCAAGCCCATAGCTGTCTTTATCTTCACAATATCTCTCTGCCATGGTAGAAAGAAAGTAAAGGACAGGTATTAGTAATCATTTCTTAAAAAGATGTCTTTTTGTCATAGGTCAAACACTTCTTTGATACTTTCATCCACATTTCCATGTGCCATCACCTATCTTACAGTCCATCTCCATAGCCAGTCTCTTCAATTTGGCTAGCAGAATGCTGTGGGACAGTATGTAGAAAGCCATGCTCGATGACATGCACCTTCAAACAGCATGAACTTCCTTCCCTTCATCCACAACATCAGTCATTTAATCAGAGAAGGTAATGAGGTTCACTGGGCACAATATACCCCTGGAAAAAGTGAGCTGACTTCTTCCAATTACCTTCTTGTACTTCCTGTGCTCAGAAACAGCTTCCATCAGGACTATATCAGGCTCTATACATTTTTTTTGGAGGCTGAAGGGAGGCTGACTAGCCCGTAGCCCAGGCTGATATTACTACATTCTTTTTCAAGATGAGAAGGATCTCGTGCACACTGATTATAAGATTTTCAAATTCGCATACCAGTGGGCCCCTTTTATTTTTTTTGTTTTCCATTAACACCTAAAATTTGGTGTTCCATTTCAGATAGCAACTATAATACTTCTTTCCTAATATCAACACTCTTTTTATTGAAACAAACTAAACTGTTAGTTAAATCTCTCAAAAAACAAATGTAATTTCTTGTTGTATGTTTATAATTGCTAGGAGCTAAGTAGGAAACAGAAGCAACTCAATATGGGTCAGTACTGTATAGAAAGTGATATTCTCCAAAACATCAGATTTTTAAAGTGTTCTTTGAGCAACAGTGCAGCTCACACACTTCATGCCTGGGATACTTCTGCAGGCATGACATTCACTGATATGTGCCAAAGGCTTCATACACACTGAAATAGGAAATTCATAAAGAAAGTATGACAGGGAAATGTAGTTTGAACACCATCAGTTCTTTCTCATTATTAGCATGCAGGACTGTGGAATTTCCATCCCCATGATGGATTTTAACAGATAATAGTCAAATGCCTCTCTGGAATGGTGTGTACATTCAAATCAGATAATATTGACCTTGAATTAAGGTTCAGAATTAGATGACCTATTGAATTCCCCGCCAATTGAACCTCATCAGGACTGATCCACGAGATTCAGCAAAAATAGAAAACAAAATGAAAGACACAACATCAGATTTCCAAAAATGACCCACTTCCATTTCAGGTAGCAAAACAATGCCTTAACTCAGTGTTGATAAATCATGTGTTTCAGGTAAGATGTAAAACTTAGTTCCAAAATTCATAAAGTCAGCAGTTTCATAAGAGAAGCACTATCATCTTTCAGAAGACTGAATCAACTCCTTCCCTTACTGAGTCTCAGTTTCTACCACTTGCAGTTTATTTGTCATATGCAGCTACAGTTGCATATTCTGTTCTTCATCCTTTTCAGTCACAAGCTGTTGGCTCTCTCAAGCAACTCCTGCCTTTCAGAAAGTCACAAGGTAATTGCTCAATTGACTTCATTTTGAGGGGATGAAGCGACTCTTGTACACTGTTGTTAGAGCTCTTCGGGATGAAAGGAGCTTTGAGAAGACAAGACATTATTCTACAAGCAAAGGAGACAAAGGACCACAGTGCTAGCAGGCAAAGGAATAAGTAGCCTCCAAAATCTGATAAACTCTATGCCCATCATGCATTGAGACATGTACTGAAGGGACAAATCCAGGCATGCTCACACTACAGCAAAAGAATCAGCGTGAAGTTTTCTGGAGACTATAAAACTTCAGTTAGGTCTTAGAGCAAGATGTTTTATTTATACTCTGAACTTTGCTATAAGACCAGTCAGTGTGTGTCAGTGGTATCAGAGGTGGGGTTTGTTACAGCGAAATGTACTTCTGAATCTCCTTGGGTTTTAATACTCATTGACTTGGACAGATAATCAATTGATGCATCTCTAAAGGCCCATAGATATTGACTTTGGTCTCCAGAAGACTTTATAAAGAGTCATTTAGGGGATACTTTCCCTTCAAATTGAATTGCGGACCATTAAATCTCTTTAGTAAAATACTGGAACAAATACTAGATGTCAATGCTCCTTTTGCATTTTTAAATAGAACACAAATGCTTGTGGACCAAGATGAGGTTCCTAGAAAGATCCTAGGTCTTTCTTTTTCTCTGGCAGATTCTTTTAATCATTATAGATTTTATTTCCCCTACGGACAAACTGCATTAGCTGTACAATACTCTCCATGCTTCTCCCACAAGTCTATGATATAGGTACCTCATCAGCATGGGGCACAGATCAGCTGTTCAGGTTCTGGAGAGAACTGAGGAGTTATCTCTTGGTTTCTTGACAAAACATTTGATAAAGGACCTTGTGATTAAAGGAGATGGGACAAATATTATTTTAAAAAGTGGCCTTTTGTTGCATGTTATCTATTCTGCATCTGTACAGAAGATTAAATCTTTCCTCCCTATGCTGAAAAATGAATGATATTAACAGAATCCTCCAGGTTAATAAATGTGTATGACTCAACTTGTCTGGCAGTAACTGACAGAGTGGAATTCTTGTCCTTTTGTTAGATCACTCCTAAACTATCGAAGTTGGATGCTATCTCAATGGCAAACTAGTACTGCATCCAGACAGGGAGTCGTCAGTACAGAAGAGACATAGACCTATTGGAGTGCGTCTAGAAGAGGACCACAAAAATGATCCAAGGGATGGAACACCTATCCTACAAGGACAGGCTGAGAGTGCTGGGGCTGTTCAGCCTGGAGGTTGAAGGCTTTGAGGTGATCTGATAGTGACCTTTCAGTTTTTAAAGGGAGGCTGTAAGAAAGAAGGGGACAGACTGTTCAGCAGGGTCTGTTGTGACAGGACAAAGGGAAATGGTTTCGAACTAAAAGAGGAGATTTATATTGGATATTAGGAAGAAGTTCTTTACAATACAGGTAGTGAAGCACTGGAACAGGATGCCCAGAGAGGTGGCAGATGCCCCATCCCTGGACACATCCGATTTCAGGCTGGACAGGGCTCTGAGCAACCTGATATAGCTGTAGGTGTCCCTGTTCAGTGCAGAGGAGTTGGACCAGATGACTTTTAAGAGTTCCTTCCAACTCCCATGATTCTATGATTCGATAATAGTAGGTAGCAGACACACATATGCACATGCACACACACACACACACACACAAACACAAACTCCTTATTCAGAAAAGTAGTAGTAATTGTTTACAAAGAAGAATGTAGTAATGCATCAATGTAGTCTGAAGTGAACTTTTTGTGTCTCATTAACAGTTCTAAGGGGAACATTCATTATGACATATTCAACATATGAATGCTACATAAATATTTTAGCTTAAGTGTGGCCTTAGTCCACCCGGAACCTCACACCACCCTTCAGCTGCCATTCTGTGCCAAAACCCTGGAGCAAGCCAGTATTTGTGAAGTTCAGGACACAGGCCCCTGCATCATGAGCCAAGCAGGGCTGAGAAAGCCAAGTGTAGGTCAGTGCCACATTGTCAGGCAAATGATGGCAAAACCATCCAGCTCATCATTTAGTCCTCCTGGCTTCTTTGAGCCCAGTTGGAAAGTACAAAAATGCTTCCTTATTATCAGATACATAACTCCCTTCTCATACTGAAGTTATACTGGCTTCAAACAGACAAGCTATGAAGGAGAGTCCCTGTTTCGCAGAGCAGACAGTGTAGATAGACAAAAAGGAGGACAGACAGATAGGAAGGTAGGAACACAGACCAACAGGAAGACAGACTGGCCTGAATCTGTATCTATCAGCCTAAGTGTTTAGGGCCCACTTAAGAACATAGCTCCATAGACATTAATCCAAATATATTTCCAAAGCTAATAAACAAAGATTGCCCCGACTTCACTACAGACTGTGAAGGATGCACGTAGTAAATGTAAGAAAAATGAAAGCAAAACCTGCCAGAAAAGAGCCCTCTGACCCTCAGTTTCCTGTGAGGAAGGAATGTCTCTTCATTCACATCTCCTGTCCCACACTGAACCTCCTCTCCCAACTGCTCTCACGAGTCTCAGAAAGTGACATTTTTTTCTACAGGGATCCACGGAATACCATACACCAGACTTGAGATCTTTATGAGCCACATGAACTCCAAAGGGAAAAAGCCTCTTTTGGAAAAAAACAGCAGAGCATAGAGCCCCTTTCAATCCATGAATAAGATTTGTAATGCTACAGTGATGATAGACAATGAAAATGAAAAGTTTAAATATTACACTAGCTCCAAAAAATGCATCTAAGGAGATACGCACTGAATAATATATGTATTCCTGTCAACAAGAAATATAGCAAGTGTTTAAACATATCATCACTCTTATTACCACGCTATTTGTCTCTCTGGTGTTTTTAATCTAATGGTATGGAATTTTCCTTTATTTGCACCCTGTAACCCTACTTCTCAGGTATTTCTAATCTTGGGTGTGATGCTGGTTTTGATTAGCCGTTCTGCACACTAATTTCCCAGTGTGTCCAGGGCGATTTATGATCTCAGTGCCTGAAATAATTTCTTGTTGCTCCTGTCTCTGCATCTTGTTTTGTGCCCCTCTCATCTCTGTGTGCACTCTTTACTCGTTCTTTCCCTTCACAGACCAGGGCACCTTCCCTTTTCCCCAGCTTCCCCATTAACTTTCTCACACCTAAGATTTGCTAAAAATTTCACCATATGAATCTCTGCCTATTCAGATTCGCAGTGTCTCCCGTGAAGCTGTAGAACTGAAGCAATTCAAAGCATGACTAAGGGAAGGAGAGCATGCAGTTCAGTTCCCCTCGCTGCATCTGCAAGAAACAAAATGATTTGATGCCACACAGTGATGGGAAACCCAGGCTGGATGCAAGAAACAGCAGCAGCCTGAGAACTGTTTAAATGTACCTCTTTATTCAAACGACATCAAAGTCTTTGTGCATCTTTCTACTTCCTTCCACACCCTCAGAGCTGCTCACTTGTGTGCACTGTCTATTCATTAACATCTAATCAAGGCATATATCTATTGCAGCTTTACATCAGCACTGCATTCCCCCACACTAAAAGTGCCTCGGGCTTTCTGTCTTCTCTTCATATTTGTTTCCGGTGCACCAGGAGCAAAAGAAGCTGTTTCGTGCTGATTGGCAAACAGAGGAAAAACAAACTCTGGGTTTTGAGGAGGATGAAAGCACAGAATATGCTTCTCAGCCAAAAACAATCTCTCCTTGGGGATGCACCCCACAGAGGCGGGGAGGGTTCTTTTAATTAAAGGAGTAATGTATAGAAAAGAGTACCACATAGAGACCACTGCCAAGATAGATACCGGGTAAAAGCAAAGCTTTTGTTCAGGTTTTTTTTTCTTTTTTACCATGGGAAGCAATTACATTGTATCATTTTACCTCACTTACTCATCTCTTTATTTCTAACCCATTTCTACATATCCAAAGGCTAATCCAGTGCCACTGATTAATAACCACATGCAAGATGGTTTCCTAAGCAGCTTTCATACTATCCCTCAGAGCGCATTATTTATGGAGATCACCAATAACATGTACAGAGATGTTTCAGAAAGCCGTGGTAACTGGTAATCCCAGTTTCCTTCTTCTTTTACTTCTTAAAGAGCGTATTCACAGCTGTTTCTGATAGGCCTGAGAAATTCAGATGGAGGAAGCAATTCCATCATATGCTGTCAAAACTAGTATTGCCCACTCTTGCTTCCTGCCTGTGGACGTGTTTCTCCTCCCAGTTATAAAATACAGAAATACAGAAGGATCTTGGGTATTTTTCCATCGTCCCTAAATTCACCATTGCTTGGACACAGGACTTCTTGCTTTCTACCAACTTGCACAATGAATGTAACATGCAAATTCGGAAGATGCTAAAATGCTACATTCCAAACCAGGAGCAAGATGTATAAACCAAAGGATATGATGATAAAGATGCATGCAGAGCTCAGCCATTGCTTTGTCAGAAGTAACCACAGCTTCTTCCCAATCAAAAAAAATATTCCACTCCAGCATTTCAGCATAGAAATATCCACCATAAAGACAGACTGCATTTAGTAAGGCAGCACTGCATGCTACCTACCAACAAAAAACAACTGCCACATGGTCCAGCGCTCTCTCTTAGACAACATTAATTTTATAGGTAAAATTAACTAGATTGTGGCTGTTGTTCTATGAGTTAGAAATGCTTCAGAAAGACTTGCTGCATAAAAGCTTACTGTGGAGCTGTGAAGCTGAAGCAGAGAGAGATGTGACCAGATCTATCATTTTCTGAGAAAACCTCATGTATTTTGTTTGTATCTGCTTGAAAGAGAAAAACAGGCTTTGTCCCAGCTGTGAGAAGTAGAATTGGAATATCTAGAAGTCAACAGTTTTGTTTTGCTTTTATTTGACAATTGATTATAATTATTTTTATTTTGCTCTCAGATTCCCTTTGAATTCTCTCTGATAAAAACATAAAATATCTGTTGTACGCACATCTCAAAATTATTTGAATGACTTAAATATTGACATGAAAACTAAGTGAAAAAGTTTCATGGAGATTTTTTCCTCTCTTCCTCCACATTGTAGGCCAGAAATCTCAGACAAATAATTTCTTCATGTAAGTTTTATCTTATTTAAGAGTATTGAGACATCTCTTATAAAGTTGTTGAGATCTGAGTTAAAAACTGCCAGTGACAGAGAAACCATCATAACTAGTGGAAAATTGTTCCGCTGATTAATCACACTCTGAATTCACCTTAGTTTAGCTTCCAGCTCCTGAATCTCATGGATCCATCTTTCTGACAGAAATACTTCCCACTATCACCTCTTAATTTTCTGTTTGGTGCGCTAAACATATTACATTTTCTTTCTTTCTTCATGGAAAAAAATGTTTTCCTACTATTCTTTACCGAATCCTGTCTCATTGTTCATCAGTCTTTTTGAAGAATGACTATTAGAATTCAAAACAAATGTGTACCATTAGTGCCAGAGGTTTGTAACTCAGAACATGAGTTATAGCTGTCGGTTAAGCAAATGTAATAGCTAGAAAGAAACATGCAAATCCATCTTCACGCCATGATAACTGCAGAAATAGCACTTCCTTATTCATCTGTGATTTTTTCCAGCTACTTCTTCAAAAGTTGGACTGAGCCTAAATCATGTCAGATTGTGCACTCATGTGCTGTTGTTTCACTGCTCCTGTGTTCTCCAGTTACGGATTTCATTGAGGAAACCAGTTTTGTGAGACTGGTCCGCTTTCTGTGCATCAGGAGGTATAACTTTTCAAGGTGACTGCAGAAAAATGTTTGTGTTGAAGTTCATGCTTTTTTGCTTCAGAAAGTGATCCAGAGCAGCCTCTGTACACCACACGTCTTTTATGATTATCCTTCCTTCATTAATTCTGCGCCATACCACCGCAAGGTGTAGTCCTCCTGGATCAGACTGGGCCAAACCTGAGCAGCAGCATCTGCTCCAAAATTGATGTGGGGGAGCTGTGACTTGGCCTTTTACTGCTGCTCTCACTCAGTCACCAATCTGCTTCTATGGGCTCTGTTGGATTTCTTCAGAGGCAAGTTTTTCTCTTCGGAACATACTGGCTGTACATCAGCTGCCTCAAAAATGCCTGGGCTGCACCATATCACAGACAGGACTTCAGTGAATCAAAGAATCACAGAATCACAGAATTGTAGGGGGGTTGGAAGGGACCTCCAGAGATCATCCAGTCCAACCCCCCTGCCAAAGCAGGCTCCCTAGACCAGGTTGCACAG
>JANHGO010000027.1:24725598-24745624 GCA_024606505.1 Aquila spilogaster
TCTTCACAGGCAATACAATAAAGTTTTACTGTGTGATTACTGCTATCCCCTTTGGTGTTGGTCACCTTAATTTTGCAGAGATCGTAGCAAACTAACCATCACGAGTCCACCGAGTGGACCATGACAAGTGGAAGCAGAGTCAGATGCCCTGACAGGAATATAGAGACTCTGTCTGAGCATGCAGGGCTGGATGAGATCAGTAAAACGAAAACCCACCTAGAATTTAATCTGATGAGGGACATGAAGGGCAACAATAAGGGCTTCTAAAGAGATATCAGCTACTGCTGTGAGAATAAGAAAGCTAACATATCTTCCCTTTGGGGAGATGGACTACTGTCAAGAGACACAGAAATACACAAAAGTCTCAATGATAAAGTGGAAATGAACAACTTTAATGTTATCAAAATGAAGCCCTCAATAAGGTCATCTGAAGATTTCTGAAACAAAGTATTTTAGAATTTGCTTTTAATCTGAACTTTAGAGTGGAAGCACTTAATTGCAGTTGGAGAGAAGACAGAATGTCAAAATTTAATAATTTCCCAAGAAAGAAATTTCCAGGTTTTGGACAATAATTTTTTGCTTTGACTGTGGTCTGAACTTTTCTATCTTGAGCACAGTCTACAGGTTAATTATTTCAGCCAAGAATGATTCCAAAACACAGGCTGAAATATGTTGCGAATTTCTCATGAGCTTTCAAATGAGTTCCATTCCTACCCTTTGATTTGGAATAATACTTCAAATCTGCAGATTTGAAGTACTGCAGAATGGGCTTTTTGTCACCCCCCAAGAAAACCCATCTGGCACTGGATACACTATATGCCTTTGGAAATCCTAGTGTGAGATAGGTCAGTAGAGACTCACTAGAGCATGGTAACATGCTCTCAGGGGCACCTGCAAGCTTTGTTGTGTTGCAAAGCACAGAACTGCCTGGCAAGAAAGAAGAGACCTGGGTACCATGAGAAAAGGGCAGGACACAGTGCTGGGAACAGAAGGTTCAGCAGAGAGTTGTAGCTCACACTCATGTGATGAAAAAGCCTGGGAAAAGTAGCCAGAAGGTGAGTTTCAGCCCAGAAGCTTGATGTAGAATATATACAGTATCAGAGATACAACAGCCTAAAGTCCATTGGACAGAGACAATTCAAGGGATAGCTATTAAGATTATAGAGGAAACTTAAACTTTATCATTTCCTAGCTGTTGAAGTGACTGATTTAGCAGCTTGTCTTTTTGGAAAAATTTTGTCTTTTTTTCCTGCAATGTAGATATTGTGAACGTTATGTAAACATAACCAGAAGCCACCACATTTTAGAAAAATGTTCTAAATTACTTTAAAATTAAGGCCTCAGTACTGATACCAACTCAAACAGATGATCATACCATAAATTAAGGTTCAAGTGTTGGAAGAGCAATAAAGATTTCCTCTCTTCCTGAGTGCAATGTAAGCACAGCTTGTACAGTTACAAAGTTGGCTTTTGAGCAGTTCCATGTGCAGATGTATTTACAGGTGCACACATGCAGAATGTTAAGCTTTGTCATCTTAAAATAAGATATCTTTTCCTCTATCTCTTCCCTGAAGTTGGTTTAGCTCATGGAGCAGGTTTAAAGCTTGCTGTTTCAGGTCTGCTGGTGCAATAAGCATTCACAGCTTTTTTCAGACACATGCACACCCAAATGTGTACTCATAATCTTAGGTGCAGAAACACCCTCATTCATTCCCATTTCTTAAAGGGTGTGAAATGATTTATTAAAGTAAGACTGCTCCTCCACAATAAAAAGGAAGATATAAAGATAAAATCAGAAATCATATTAATCTACTAGAGACCAAAAATGAAACAAAAAGCAAAAAATTGCAAAATAACTACTTAGATCACAACATTTTTCATCTGTAGCATTAGATGTGTTTTACAAATACAGCCAGTATCTTTATACTCATTTAAAAGCAGCTAAACAAAAGGGCGTATGGAGGTTAAATGGAGAAGGCCACAGCAGGCATGAGAAACTGGGAAGAGAACTCAGGGTGCAATCACTGGGTGATGCTGTCTTTTTAAAGTGGGGATTTAGAGGTGTTAGTTGAGCATCCCTACCATCAACAGCAGAACAGCTCCCAGATGCAATGTGAGGTAAGGGATGTGCCCTGGAAAGAGCAACATCTCATCTGGGATTAGACAGGGATTAGAAAGTGCAGCCGGCATAATTTACAATAATCTCCAGGAGCACCTTTTTGTACTTTTAAGAAACTCAGTAACAGCCGTCAGCTGGACAGCTCTTTGGGGATGTGATGGAACCGGTCAGGCTGCTGTCTACTGAGAATCCAACTGGCCTGTGGAATTTCAGCATAAAACCAGTGATGCTCATTCAGTCCTCAGTCAAGGACAAGACGAGAAGAACTTTCTCATCTCTGTGGAGAGATATAAAATATTTGTGTGTTAACTTTTCCATGCAATAAACACTGCAAATCAGCCCAAGAATGATAACAATTTTTACATGTACACATACACACATGGTAGCACCTGCATGCAATAATTTTTATATGTGAGACTGAGAAAGATTTGTCACTCTAACCTGTTTCTTAATGGATCTTTACAGCATTAATCATAAAAATAGTAGCATTTTATTTGTATTGACAATGTGCTTAATACAGTGTAAGAAAACATCCCTGTTCTAAAGAAGACAGAAAAGCAAGATGTACTAGAAGTTCCATGCTGCCTTTTCCCTCATCTTGCTCCATTATTTTAGACACTCTTGCCCTTGGCCTCATCAAAAGAGCAGGACAGGAGAACAGTTTTCAGAGGCAAAAACTGACGTTCCAGCTTCTAACCAGAGCTAGATTTATTTCATTAAAAATTGCACTGGCTTTATTCATCAAGGGCTTGCTTTCTCATTCAGCATTTGGACAAGCATCTCACACATTTTTCTCACTTCAAAAATCCCCAACACTGTAGCTTGGCAGCCTGATAACCCCCCAGTCTATTCCTGCAGGCAGCTATCTCTGAGAGCCATCTTGCTGTTAACAATGACCTCATCTTCCACTGGAAAAAAATTAAAAATCCTCCATAATTTGTTCCTTGCTCCCTAAGACTGTGTTTTTCTTTCATTAGCATTTCTGTGTCCCACCTGCAATTAAATCATCTTGGCTTCCAAAGTGACATACTAGGGATGAAATTTCTAACAATGCAGCAGCCTTTATAAACTGAAAACAGTCAGTGATTAGCATACCTTTATCCAAACCAACCATCATATGTGTCAATTTTTCTTTTAAATCAACCAGTGATGAGGAGGATGACTCTCTGAAATGAGCAAGATAAAGCAGCACAGACTCTCCGTTGCTCACTGTGGGACTTAAATTTTTTTGTGAGCTACAGTAGTTTACAGGCAATGAGGTTGCTAGAAGTGTCAGTATGCCATTGCTTGTGTCTGCAAATTATTATTAACTCCATCTATCTGCCGAATTAGATAGTTCCTCCTCACAGAAATATCTCAAAGACTCATTTTCAGTGGTGCATTTTACTTACAATGTCCACGGAAGGTAGTGAACCTTTGGCAATAAAACTGCCTCTTGCAGAGAGGTAGATGTTGACAGAGTAAAGTAAGGAAGTCACACAAGGACACAAAGGAAAATCTATTGCCAAGCCTAAAAGTTGAACCCAGGTCACTTGGATATTAGTAGGGTATTTTGCAGGTTGATCAAGTAATTGATATTTTCCAATTAAATCTCGTAAACTTATGTAACCGGAATTCCACAGTGCACTAAGTACTCAAGTTTTCAGCAGAAGAACATGTTTTCTATGTATGTGAATTAGGTGAGGTAATAAATGTATTTGACATTTTCATTTTGCAGGCTTAAAAGCAAGTTTGAGTAGTTCTGACAATGACCACATAGGGGATAGATTGGATTGCCAAATGAATTTGACAGAGATGTTTTTGTGAGGCAGACAGCAGAGAAGAGCCAGAATCTGATTTCATTTCCATGTAAATAAATATCTAGTGACCAGAGGCAGAAAATGAGAACTAGGAAAAAAAAGGTGTATTAGAATATAATGTATTGCGGGAAGCCATGGCCCTCCTAAAGCCTTCAAAATCAGGAGTCCAGGAGAAGTTCCTTTCTGGGTAGCAGTTGGTGAACTGCCAGAGCACCAATACCCAGCTTTAATAGACCTAATTTACAGTGAATGAGTCAACACCCAGATCTGGCCTCATGAAGAAGGAGGGGGCAGAAAGACTAATCACATTTTATGAAAAAAAAGCTCTGTGAATAGCTCTAAAGGATCAGGGACTGAGGCACAATAAAATTGGAATAATCCCAAACAGAGGAGCAGACAAGCAGAAGGAGAAAAAAGTATTTAGCTGGACTGTGAAAGAATAGAAGAAAGAAGATAACTGAGGGCAAATTCAACAGATGTGAGTGGAGGTTAAGAAGGATGAACTAACTGAGACTGATAGAGCCTGATACGCTACTATGCAACACTCAGGCTTCACCATGAAAAGGACATCATATGAATATAGCCAGATTTTCAAATAAGCAACAAATTGTGGGAACAGAGGTGGAATAAAGGCACTAGACCTGTAAGTCAGGTCCCATTCTGAATCAGTAACTTTGTTAAGAAAGATTCACAGCTTGACTTTTGTCCCAAACTGGATATGCATCCAAGTATTTACTTGGAATGTGGATAACTGTGTGCTGACATTCTTGCCATCTTGAATAATATGTGGTTCTCTAAACATATGTATGTAAAAATTTTCATATGCAAACTAGACTGAACCATCAAACCCCTAAGGCTTTAGACAACTGCAACTTGCCATTTCTTCATACATGTTAGAGTTTCTTTCTTTTCCCTTTCTGAAGTACTGTAGAAAATAATTTTGTGATTTCTGTCTCAAAGTTCACCTTGTTAAAAGTGATTCCCCCAGAGAGAGGAAGAGCACAAGAGAACAAGCATACGTAGAAGAGGGAAAATTCAATAAAAATCAGTCCTTAACACTGCTTGGAGACATGCAACCTGTTTCTGACATACTTGTGAGGATATTTAACTTTTTCTTCTTTCAGAAGTTGTCATCATAGCAAAATACTTTTGGTTTTTATAAAACTCCCTGGGTCTCATTCTCTCACTCAGGTCAGTAAAAGGTAGCCACATTCTGCAGAGAGAACAGTACACTTCCTCTCCTATGGCTCTAGAGCAGTAGACACAGGACCATTCACCACCACCACCACTTGTTTCATTCCAGAGCTGATGAATGCACAGGTGGAGACCCATGCTGCTGCAGTCCTGAAAGGGTCAGTCTCTTGTGGGATGCGACAGGAGGATGGAGAAGAAAACTCCATTAAGTTCTCCTTCCTAAGAATTTCCATTTGCCTGAAAGCCCTTGAATCCCCACTAGTTGAAACTTCTGCATGGAGTTTCAAAGATTGGGGGGCGGGGAGGGAAGGGGAAGGGAGGGCAGGGCAGGGCAGGGCATGGCACGGTGGGGAAATCAAACACACACACAAAAAGAGCCTTAATGGTTAGCTTTGCAAAATGATTGGGGTCTTTATTTTTAATTGATTTGCATAACTTAGGTTTAATTTTTTATTTCAAAATGCTTCCTAGAATTACACATTATATATTTAAGTAGGAATTGTGAGGACAGCTAAGAATGAGAGAGGTTTAAAGCTGTTAAGCTGGTGAGGGAGAAGTCTTGGACTATTGTGCAAACACTGGCCAGCAGCATGTGTTAATGTAGAAACTGATCCTGATAATGCTGCAATAATCTTCATATCAAGATGTAATCTGATATTTCATCTTCTACTGAAGGGAGTTTCCCTAGTTAAACATTAACAGATCAGTGTTGAAGTAAAATGATCCACAGTGATTTGAATTGGAAGCTGTGTCCCTGTGGCACACAACTGTTAGAGTTTGGTTTTTGGTTTGCATTAACTGGACTTTCCCTATCTTTTTTCCAGCTTTGGCATTTTGCTACAAAGTGCCACCTTCTCTTCCTGGACACTTGCTTTTAATGAGGAGTGGGATGTTTGTGTGCTGCTTTGAGCAAGAGCCCAATGCTCAGAGGACTGGGCTACTCCATAAACAAACCTTATCTCAGCTCCCCACTAGTCACGCCGCAGTTCAGCTGGGAGATACACAGAGCTTTTCCAATCATTGTCCCAGGCTTGCACTTATTACCTCTTTTTTTTTTTTTCTTTCTTTCTTCTCCCAGAAGTAAGTTGTACCCCTAACAAATATGGAATACTAACCCTCCAATCTATATTTTTTTTTTTATCAGGTGGCTGTAGCATTAAGTAGGGAAGCTATTGCATATTGACTTCAGTCAAGTGACAGCAGTTTTAATTAACTTTTGTCACACTGACTATGCAAGGAGATCCAGAAGAGGAAATTCAGCTCATTGTCACCCTGATCTTGTGTGTCACACCTTTATGACAGTAGCAAACAGGGTTTGCAGTAAAGAGCAAGTCCTCTACCAAGCAGATAAATTCTCTGCCCAAGACTTAGAGTGAACTGGATCACTCTGTAGAAGTATCTCTCACTATCAGTGGATGTAATTGTGGAGAAACATTTTCATTGTACTTCCTAGAGTTTGGAATTAAAAAAAGCAGGTGGAGCTCTGCCCCCATAATTCACTTGTTTAAATTGGCAATGAATGTTGTTTTATGCAGCTTTATGGCTGCTAAACAGGACTCTGCCTCTTAATCCATTCACTAAGGAACACCTGTTTACAGGGAAGCAGGATAGCCTGGGATATGGATGATGGATGTTGGATGTTGGATGTAACCGTTCGCTCTATCACAAATTTCCTTGTGCATCACCGGTCAAATCACTTAGACTTTTTGTGTCTTAGATCAGTAAAACAAGAACAAATAAGACTTCCTTATTTCTTAGAGGGCTGGTGGAGACAAAAAATCTGAAGTTTCACAAGGTGCACAGGAGTAGGTAGGAAGTATTTCAAAGAAGCTAAAACAGGTAAAAGCAGGGTTTTTTTTAAAAATCACTTACGAGCAGTTCCAGCTCTTCCTCTTCTGCTGGCAGCAGTAGCAAAGATAGAAGTGGCTAAATGCACTAACAGCCCCTTCATCCTTCAGGCTCTTCCCTTCAGTTCAGGGCTGATGTATGTATGAAGATTCAGAGCTTTTGAAAGCATGGAAGGAGGAAAAGCCATTTCTGCTGCTTGTGTGGTGGTTTAAGAGAGAATTTCAGACTTCAGGGTTATCAGTCCTTCATCCTCAAGTCTGTTCCCTCCTTCATTTCATCTCCTCTCAGATTTTCCTTCAAGGCACTGAGTTTGGTGTCTGCCTCAGCCTGGTACATCGTATTTTAGTCTGGGATTTCCCAGACCCAAAAACTTACATGGAAAGAGCATAAATTGAGCTGTCTACTCAACCACTCACTACACCTGCTGTATACATGCGGTCTTTCTCTGTAGGAGCAGCAGTGTCTGTAAGACCACAAAATTAGAGGGCATCTAAGGGTCACCTGTGCAGCCTTTCACCTCTGCAAAAATCCACCTTTCTGTCAGAGCTGCTATGCCTCTTCAGCATCAAGCTTCCAGAAAACCCAAATAGTCAAAATTCTCACATTTTGTCCAAAGCAAAGAAAGAGGATTTGGCTGGGAGCATTCTGTTACACAGCTGTCACATAGCAGTCACTTTTGGCTCTATCATTCCTCTTATTTAGTTAATCTTTTTATTTCCTGGGTTGAGGACCAATAATGTCTATCTGGAAAAGACAACTATTTCTTGAGTCCTTTCCATCTCCAGAGGTCAAAAATTATTTACTAATTTTAGTTTAATTGACTTTCTTGATTTAGTTTCAGGAAAGAGAGTATTGTGTGAAATTCTCTGATCAGCTACCCTCAACCCCAGGAAGCTTTAATGCTACGTCATACCTCATATCTATACTTTTCTTTTGCCCTTGGAAATCAGTTAATCTTCCTTTCTCTAGGTTCTTCCCAAAGACAAAATTTTGGCTGATAAGCCATAAATGTCATGACATGTAGTTGACATTCCTTTTCCTACACAAACAAAACAGAACAAAACACCTTTCCCTTGGTGGTCAGATAATGAATGAAAGTTTTTATTTCTCAGTAGATGTTCCTCAAACTGTTTGAGACTTCAGTTCAGATGGGAGAATCTGGGCTTGAAACATTTCCCAATGTAAAACTTATTTCATTTTCACTGCCACCTGTTATTTCCCCATGGTGCACAAACAGTTACATATTAAAATTCTGACTGTGTCTAGAGAAGATAAAATGTCATCAGACCATGAGGCTGAGGGCCTGATTTGATAATGAGCTTTCCCTGTTCCACATCAAAATACTAAGTAAGTAAAAATATTTTTTGCAACTATTTCTAATTAAAAAAAAAAAAATCACTAATTTTCTCTGTGCTAGATTAACTGTCAAAACTGAAGTAAAAAGTATGCTTTTTAGTGGTCTGTAAGAAGTAGTTATGAATAACCAAAGAGTTTGGAGAAGATTGGCCTCCTTCCTTTGACTAGTGGAAGTCTGCAACTAATGTCAAATCAGTAAAATGCAGCAGGTCAACACAGATCTACATGTCTACAGTAATTCTAAGTATTTCTGGGATGCCAAAATTCCCAAAGTTTTCATAACTGAAACAGTAGCTTAAAATTTTGTGGCAGAGTATACACCTGATTTAGCAATATATTTAATCTTATTTATATTGCTTTTAGGCATATGAATAATCCAGATGGATCAGTGACATTGTGACTGTGTTTAATGTTCAATATGTATTTAACCAAATCAGTTAACTACTCACCGAATCAGAACCTATGTGAAAATGGATCAAGACTGTTGAGGTTTTCTTGGTTGGAAAAAAAGGAGAAATCAGCAGGGAAAAGCTGGCTCAGCTCTTGCAGCCTCCAAGTAGAACTCACTCTGGAATACAACAGACTTCATGCACTTGTGGGACATTCTGGGAAAGATAAGGAACAATAATCCTAGAAGAAAAAAAAAATACTCCAAATGTATTTCCGAAACACTGCATTTTCTTTTCATTACCCTTGTTTTTCAGTATTTTTAAAATTCATGTATTTAATTAATTAAAATAAGAAAAAAAAAACCTTTTTTGTCTATGATTTTATCTTCATAAAAAGGGGATTTCTGAAGCTGGATGGCTGCTGCTATTTAATATCCCAAGACACAGTGTAAGTCCACTTCTGACACATTTGTTGATTACCTCATCACAAAGTAACTAAAAAGAAAAGCAATAAACAGTTCTCTACAAATGCAAGAAATATAAAAACCCCCATAGGAATATCATGCATTTGAAGAATAAAATCAACATATATTCTTCTAACTGTCTTTCACACTAATAACCAAGTGATTCTTCTAATAAAGCAAAGCCCTTAGCTGTCTTTAAATTCACAACATTTCTCTGCCATGGTAGACAGGAAGCAAAGCACAGATGTTAGCAACCACTTCTGAGAAAGACTGCATGTCACATTTATTTGATACTTTCATGTGCATTTCCAAATTGTATCCCATCACCTGCCTTGTAGTCCACCCCTTAGTCAATCTCTCTTCAATTTGGCTAGCAAGATGCCATGGAACAGTGTGTAGAAAGCTGTGTTAAATGACACACGCTTGCAAACAACATAAACTTCTCTCCCTTCATCCACAACATCAGTCATTCCATCATAGAAGGCACAATTTGCCCCTAGCAAATCCATGCTGGCTTCTTCAAATTACCTTCTAGTACCTTGTGTGCCTGGAAACAGCTTCCATCAGGACACAGTCTACAACCTTTAGGAGGCTGAAGGGAGGCTGACTAGCCCATAGCCCAGACTGTCCTTGTTACATTTCTTAAAAGATGGGCAGGATCTCAGCTACACACTTCGTAAGATTTCCAAACTCACACACAGGTGCACTACAAGTTACCTCCTTCCCCCCAAAAACCAAAATACTTGATGTGCTTATATTGAAGCTAGCCATTACAAAACTTATTTCCCCATATACTTACTCTTCTTAAAGAAACAACCAAAATTTAGCTAGATCTCTCAAAAAACAAGAGTGGTTTCTGGTTATATGCTTATTATTGCTAAGAGTTAAGTAGAAACAAGAAGCAGTTGAATATGGGCCAGTAGCATGCAGAAAGCCTGATACTTCTCTGGAACACAGGACTTTTAAAGTGTGCTTTGAGCAACAGTGCAGCTCACATGCTTTATGGCTGGGACATTCTGCAGGCATGACATTCCTTGGCATGCATCACATGGTTCATGCATATTGCATATATGAAATTCCAGAAGGGATCATGATAGGGAAATGTTGCTCGGGCATCAGTGTTATTTTAAGGTATTATTATCCAGGACTGTGGAATCTACATCCTCAGGGATTTTAATAGACAACAGTTAGTCAAATGCCTCTCAGGGTTAGTGGGTACATTCAGGTTAGGTACAGTAGACCCTGAATTAAGGTTCAGAATTAGAAGACCTGTTGAGTTCCCCTTCAGTGAAATCTTGCTTAATCACCAGGACTCAGCCATGATATTCAGCAGAAAAGGAAATTAAAGTCATGACATTGGATTTACAAGAAATTACCCACTTCCATTTCAGTTAGTGTAACAATCCCCTGACTTAGCGTTGATAAATGATGTGTTTCAGGTAAGATGTAAAACCTAGATGCCATATTCATAAAGTTAGCAATTTCCTCAGAGAAGTGTTTTTATTTTCCAAAAGATTGAATCAACTCCTTCCCCTACTGAGTCCCAGTTTCTGTCACTCACAGTTTATTTGTCATATGCAGCTACAGTTGGACACACTGTTCTTTCTCTTTTTCAGTCATAAACTGTTGGCTTTCTTAAACAGCTCCTGCCTTTCAGAGAGTCACAAAGTAATTGTTCAATTGACTTCATTTTAGAGGGGATAAAGTGATTCTTGTATACTGCTGGCAGAGCTCTTCAGGTTGAAAGGACCTTTGAGAAGACAAGGTGATATTATTCTACAAGTCAAGGAGACAAAGGACAACAGTATTAGCAGACAAAGGAATAAGTGGCTCCAAAATCTCATATACTTCATGCCCATCATGCACCGAGATGTTCACTAAAGCTTCAAATTCAGGCATACAAGCACTACAGCAAAAGGTGTTAACTTACAGTTTTCTGGGTGTTACAAAACTTCAATTAGTTCTCAGAAAAAGATGTTTTATTTATATACTGAACTTCACCATGGACCAGTCAATGTGCATCAGTGGTATCAGGGGTGATGTTTTGTAACAGTGAAATGTACTTCTGAATCTCTTTGGGGTTTAATGCTCATTCGCTTGGACAGGTAATCAATTGCTGCATCTCCAAAGGCCCATAGACATTGACTTTGGTCTCCAAAAGACTTTTTATAAAGAGTCATTTGGGGGACACTTTCACTTCAAATTGAATTGTGGACCATTAAATCTCTTTAGTAAAATACTGGAATAAACACTAGATGTCAATGCTCCTTCTGCATTTTTAAATAGAACACAAATGCTCCTGGCTGAAGATAAGATTCCTAGAAGGATCCCAGCTTGTTCTTTTTCTCTGGCAGGTTCTTTAAATTGTTATAGATTTAATTTCCCCTACAGACAAAATGCATTAGTTTTACAGTACTCATTCTGCTTCTCCCACAAGACAATAACACAAGTACCTCCTTGGCATTAGACGTGGATCAGCTGTACAAATTCTGGACAGAAGGGAGGAGGAGAAAGGATATGGCAATCAGTTAGATTGATACTTATCTCTTGGTTTCTTGCCTATGCATTTGATAAGGACCTGAGGATGAAAGGAGGTGGGAAAGTCTTATTTTAAACAGTGGCTTTTTGTTACATGTTACCTACTACGCATCTGTACAGAAGATTAGATTTTATTTTTTTTTTCCACTCTGCTGAAAAACGAATGATACTAATGGAATCTACAGGATTAATAAATGTGGATGACTCGGCTTGCTTGGCAGTAGCCAATACATTGGAATTTGTGCCCTTCTGCCAGATCACTTCTATGAACTGTCAGAGTTTGATGCTAAGTAGCAAACTAGTAGCAAACATACTAAGTAGCAAGCACAATAAAAGACACTTTTTCAAAAAGGAAGTAGTGTTTACAAAGAAGAATGTAGTAACAGCAACGTAGGCTGTAGTAAACTTTGTGACTCATTAATAATTCTTAGGATGTTCTATATGAACAAGGTTAGGCATTATAACATATACAACACGAGTGTTATGTAAATATTTTAGCTAAGTATACTAGCTATATTCTTCTTGTATGCAATATATTTACTGTGACATATTTATCATTTCCAAGATCGTACATCCTAACAGATATTTTACCTCAGTAAAAAACCAATGTGCCTCAAAATCCTCTGTAGCTCTAGGTTATGCCTGCAAGTCTGCAGCTTTGATGTGCCCTTAGCCCTCCCACCACCTGACACTGCCCTTCACCTTCCACACCCATCCAGTCCTGCAGCAAGCTGGTACTTGTGAGATTCAGGACACAAGCCTCTGCACCATCTGCCAGGCAGGGGCGAGGAAGCCAGGTGTGTGTCAGTGCCACAGTGTCAGGCAACAGAGTGTGTAGCCCTGGTTTATCAGCCAGTTCTTGATTCTCCCTAGCCCTCCTGGCTTCTTTGAGACCAATACTAGGTATAAATATCCTGCACTACATTTGCGTGCTTTTCCAAGCACAAGACCCAGGAACTCCCTCTGTCCCACGAAAAGCTAAAAGTCAGTCTCAGGATATGCAGAGGTAGTCCTTGCTCCAACATTAGCAAGGTGGTACTAGTGCCACGGGTAGGTGCTAATTCAGCAGAAGGGGCAGGGGAAGGTGTGTTGGAGGTAACAGGCTTCACAAAGGGCACCAAGACCTTCATGTAAAGTACAAAAATGTTATTTTATTATGAGGAATAAAATTCCTTTGTCATACTGAAGTTATATTGGCTTCAGACAGGCTGTTAAGAAGGGGAGTCCCCATTTAGCAGAAGAGACAGGATATCTGCACCACCAGGAGACTAAAAAATGCAGATAGCTAGATCAAAAGGCAGACAGACAGATAGGCAGGCAAGGCAGGCAGACAAATAGAAAGACAGTCTGGCCTGCCTGTCTGTCTATCAGTCCAAGTACTTAGAATCCACATTAGAATATATTTCCACAGAAGTTAATCCAAATATATTTCCAAAGAAATTAATAAACAAAGAATACTCTTGCTTCATCAGCATGCATCCCTAGAAGTACAGGATCAGCAGCCATCTCTGCTTGCAATCCCCATCTGAGACTGGAGTTTAGTCTCTGGATCCCTTCATCACCAGTAAGGTCGATTGCTGCAGACTGTGAAGGATGCACCCAATGCCTCCCATTGCACATCTGAGAAAAATGAAAACAGAACCTCCCAAAACAGAGCCTCTGACCCTCAGTTCTCTGTGAAGAAAAGCTTTGTGTCCTCACCCACATCTCTACTCAGCTGAACCTCTCCTCACAGACTTGCCTCTCACTGCCTTGGCCTTGGGAAGTGACATGGTTTGTACAGGGGTTTGGAGATCTACAATACACCAGACCTGCGATCTTCATCAGCTGCATAAATTCCAGGAGAAAATAGGCCTTTTGCTGGGAATACTGCAGAGCCTAGAACTCCTTTTAATCCATAAATAAGATTTGTAATGCCACACTGAGGACAGACAATGAAAATGTTCTGATTTTAGATATTAAACTACCCCCCCCAAAATACATCCAAGGAGATTTATATGCACTGATTAATATAGCTATTCCTCTCAATGAGCAGCATAGAAAGTGTTTAAACCCATCATCACTCTTATTACCATGTTACTTGTCTCTCTGGTGTTTTTATCTGGTAGTATTTGGTTTTCTTTTATATGTGTGTCCTTAACCCTACTTCACAGGTATGTTTTGCTGTGGACACATATTTAGCTAACGGTCACAAAAGCATTCCAGACGCCTTTAGAAGATCTTGAACAGAATAAACAAGAAGACAAAAAAAGAAAGATGCCAATTAGAAGAACACAGGTGCACATTCCACAATAAAGGGAACTTGGCACAAAACCCCTCAATTCGGCAGTTTATCTCGACCAATTAGACTGAGACAAGCTTCGCATGTTTACGTTGATATAACCAATTATATCTTATGTTTATGCGCGTGTACAGTGACTTTGCAGAATATGTGACTGTAAGTATGTGTGTGTTTTAGCAACAAAGGATCGTCTGTCATCTGCTTTCAACTTTACAGGCATCCATCTACTTCAATCTCCTCATTTTGCCTTGGGTGTTTATGCTGGTTTTGATTAGCCATTCTGCACAATAATTTACCTGTATGGTCAAAGTTGATTTGTGACCTCAGTGCCTGAAATAATTTCTTGTTTCTCCTGTGTTAGCATTTTGTTTGTGCCCCTCATCTCTGCTTGTACTCTTTAACTGTTCCTTTCAAGTCCAGAGCACCTTCTATTTTATCCAGCTGCCCCTTTTACTTTCTCCTTAATTTTGACACCTAAGATTTGCCAAAAATTTTGCTGCATGGATCTCTGACACTTCAGGTTTGCAAACTCTCCCCTGGAGTTGGAGAATTGAAGCAATTCAAAGCATGGCTGAGGGAAGGAGAGCATGCAGTTCAGTTCCCCTCACTGTATTGGCAAGAAACAAAATGATTTACTGCCACACAGTGATGGGATAATCCAGGCTGGATACAAGAAACAGCAGCAGACAGAGAAATGTTTAAACATACCTTTAACCATAGGACATCAAAGTCTTTTACCTCCCCATCCTTCTGCTTCCTTCCACACCCTCAGACCTGCTCACTTATATGCACCTGTCTATTCATTAACATCTAATTAAGGCATACATCTGCTGCAGCTTTATATTGAGCACTGCATTCCCCCACATTAAAACTGCATGGAGCTTTCTCTCTTTTCTTCATATTTGTTTCTGGTGCATGATAAGCAAAAAAAGCTTTTCCATGCTGATTGACAAACAGAAGGAAAAAAACCTCTAGGTTTTGAAGAGGATGAAAGAGCAGAATGTGCTTTGCATCCAATACCAACTTCTCCTCAGGGATGTGCCCCAGAGAGGCAGGGATGTTTCTTTTAATTAAAGGTGCAATGAAGAGGCAAGAGTATCATAGCTGTAGACATGACAGTCATGACAGAAACTGGGTAAAGCCAGAGGGTTTGTCGGGGTTTTTTTGCCATGGGAAGAAGTTGCACTCTATCACTTTACCTCACTTACTCAGCTTCTTGTTTCCAGCCCATTTCTATGTAACCAAAAGGTAAGCCAATGCCACAGATTAATGGCCAAGCCTGAAATGATTTCCTAACTAGATTTCATACCATCCGTCAGGGTGCATTACTTTGAGATCACCAGTAACATGCACAACGATGTCCCAGAAAGCCCTGTTAACTGGTAGCATCCCCTGCCTTTTTTTTTTTTTTCTTCTTAAAAAGCATAGTCACAGCTGGTTCTGACAGGTCTGAGAAATGGAGATGAAGTAAGCAGTCCCACTGTCTGCTGGCACAGCTAGCCTTGCCCGTTCTTTTCTGAACATGGACGGATTTCTCCTCTGAGTTACAAAATAGAGATCTAGAGGAATGATCCTGGGTATTTTCCAGTCATCCCTAAGTACACCATTGCTTGGCCACTGAACTTCTTGCTTTCTACCAACCTTTCCAAAAAATACAATGTACAATTTCAGAAAGATGCTAAAATGCTGAACTCCAAACCAGGAGCAAAATGTATAAACCAAAGGGCTTTATGATAAAGCAGAATGCAGTGTTGAGCCATTACATTTATCAGAAGTGACTGTAGTTTCTTCTTGATACAGACAATACCCCACTGTGGCATTTCAGCACAGAAATATCCACCATAAAGACAGGCTGCATTTAGCAAGACAATGCTGCCTGGCTCACTGACAAGAAAAGACTTCCACATGGTCCACAGCTCTCAGACAATATTGCATATACTGATAAAATTATTTAGATTGTGGCTGTCATCACTCAGGTTCTTTGACTTTTGATGCTCCAGAAAGACTTGCTTTTTAATTGCTTAATGTGAAGGTCTGGTGGTAAAGCACTTAGAGACATGACCACATCTATCATTTTCTGAGAAAACTTTCCATATATTTCATCCGTATCTGCTTGAAACAGAAATACAGTTTTTGTCCCAGCCATGAGAAACAGAATTGGCATACCTAGGAGTCGATACTTGTTTTGCTTTTATTTGCCAATTTGATAATAATTATATTTATTTTGCTCTCAGATTCACTTTTCATGTCTGGTAAAACATACAGTGTCTTTTGTACACATGTCCCCAAATGATTTGAAAGACCTAAGTATTAATAGCATGTGTAAACTATGAAGGAAACTTCATGGATAGATCTTAAGAGTGGAGGTCTTTTTTCTTCTCCTCCTTTACACAGTAGGTCAAAAATCTCACATAAGTGATTTCTTCTTGAGAGTGTTATATTATTTTGAGCATTAAGATATCTTTTATAAAGACATTGAGACTTGATTTAGAAGCTGCCAGTGACAGCGAATCCATCATAACTGGAGGAAAGTTGTTCCACTGATTAATTACTCTTTGAATTTACCTTAATCTAGCTTCCAGCTCCTGATTCTCATGGATTCATCTTTCTGACAGAAATGCCACCTACAATAAGCCATCTCTTCCCACTATCACCTCTTAATTTTCTCTTTGATGCATTAAACAGATAAAATTTTCTTGGTTCCTCCCTAGAAAAAGAGTATTTTCTTATTATTCTTTTCTGAATCCTTTTCAATCCTTCATCAGTTTTTTTGAAGGATAACTATTAGAACTCAAAACAAAAGTGTATCATTAGTGCCAGAGGTTCATGACTCATAACAACAGTTATAATTCTCAGTTAAGCAATTGAAATAGCTAGAAACATGCAAGTCCCTCTTCATGCCATGACAACTGCAAAAATGGTACTCCCTTGCTCATGTATGATATTTCCTGATTAATTCTTCAGAAGTTGTATCAAGCCTTAGCTACATCAGATTGCCCACTCGTGTTCAGTTGTTTCACTGCTCTGGTGCTTTTCAGTTACCAATTTCAAGGATGAAGTCCCGGTTTCCTAAGACTGATACACTTTCTGGGTGCCTAGAAATATAACCTTGTAAGGTGGCCACACAAAAACATTTGTGTTGAAGTACATGCTTGTTTACTTCTGTAAGCGATCCAGAGCAGCCTCTGTAACCCATACGCAATTTATCATTAGGACTCATTCACTACTTCTGTGTCATCAAAAATTTTACAAATGTGGTATTTACACGTGTGGTCTTCCTGGATTAGACTAGGTCAAGAGTAAACAGTGGCAGCATCTTCCCAGAAACCAATCCATGGGACTGTGACTTGAACTCTTACGGTTACTCTCACTCAGTCACTACCCTGCTTCTGTGGGCTCTTTCAGTTTTGTTTAGTGGTACTTTTCTGAGAACTGTGTCAGTATATCACCTGTCTCAAAAATGCCTTGGATATAATATATCACAGAGATACCTTCACTGAACACATCTGAGATCTCAAAAATGACACTGTTTGCTTGACAGGATCTATCTGCTATAAAAGCATGCTGATGGCATTAATTATACTGCCATTCCTTTCTGCTTTCCCATTTCTGTCGCATCACTGCCTTTCAATGATTTTGCCATAAGCAGTCACTTATGGTTTCCTAAGCAAATTTGCTTAATTCTTTAAGTAAGTAATTAAAATTATAATGCATATGATTATATACTGGAACATTCCCATTTTTTCCAAGATTAGTTTAAAAAAAATCCATGTCTAAGGTAGTTCTTTACCCATTCTTTTCCTTTTTTTAAAGGAAGCACTCAACTGCTGGTTCTCAACACCCCTTTTGCTCAACATTAGAATAGGGAGGATCTCACTATTTCTCTAATATATTAGACTATAGCATCCTGCTTCTTTTGGGGTAGTATATATGAGTATATATGGAACACTATAGCTTTTTGTCCATCCCAGGAAGATGTTTTTCAGACTGGATCTGTACAGAGATATAATATCTAATTTAGCAGAAAGAAATAATGTGATTATACTCCAAAGTTTACTAGAAGTTTAGAGCAAGAGACCAGAACTCCACACAGAGCAGAAAGAAAGGGTTCATGATCATGCTAGTGAATTCTGAAACCTTATTCTACTCCTTCTTGTGCACATATTTCCAGTTTTCCTGACTGTATCATTTTCTTTCCTCAGACAAATGCAAGTAGTGGAAGAACATTTGAATTCCATCAGAATTTTACATAATACTGGAAAAATATTGCTTTTATTGGCGAATCATAATTCATGGGAAAGCAGAAGCTGTTTATAGAATGTATAACTTGGGCTGGTCAAAAATATTTTTACTGCAAGAAACATGTTTTGACGAAAAACTGTCCCCAACTGAAAAAATGTTTTATTATTGAATAAAACAAAATCCCTATTAATTTTACACCATCTCCTTGAACAAGGAGTACAAAAAAAAAGACTTTTTAAAATCCCTTTTTTCTCATGATTTTGCAGCTTTGAAACTGAGAAAAAGGAAGAGCACAATACAAAAATGAAGATGTAGAGTGTTTTCTCAGGAAAAAAAAAAAGTGGAAAACAGTAAGAGAATAGAACTAAACTTTTCTTTGAAAACTTTCCATGAACCATATTTCTCTCTTTTTGATTGACTCTAGTTGTGTCATCCAGAGCAGGAGCAGCAACAATCACCACGTGATGCAATAGGACACAGTTTGAATGGTAAATCACTGGGATGAAACACTCAGATTAATATTAGCTACATGAGTGAAATGGGTTGGAACAAACTATTCATCAAACAATTTCAAATAATAAACTAATTAATGCAAATTGTGATGTGTTCATGGAGAAATAACAAATGCAAAAAGGGCAAATTTCACTGTCAAATGAATTGTTCTCAGGGAATAATTCATCTAGCTGCAGAAGACAGAGAAAAGAGTTGAATGCTAATGGGTAGGAATAAGGAGAACATAGTATAGAAAAAGAGCTAATTCATAGATGGCAGTAAGTCTACTGACTGCTTGGGAAAAAAGGAACTAGATGCTGCTGAATCTCTTGAAAAGTTGGATGTACCTTAGGTTTAAGCCCATGTGTAAGATTTTGCAAGATTAATATTTCAGACTGTAGGTTCTCCAATAAAGTATCTGAAAATGAATATGCAGCATGTAATAGAAAGCTCTGCTCTCAGCCAGGTTAGCTAAGCTTAAAGGAAATTATAACAGTTATTAATACATGGTTACAGAACTATTTGTTTCATTCTGCTAAATTTTGTAGAACCTTAATAAAAACAAAACATTGTATTAGAAAAATCATATAAAACAAGTCCTGCAGAGTCATGATACATTCATTTTAAATACAATCTGTGGTCTTCAGTTTTATTTATTTGTCTATTTGACAGTACTCTCACACCTGCTTGCTGGACACTGTGGCCCCATAGAAACAGCTCCTGTTTCACTAATACAGAGCTGTCAGGAGGGTTTCAAGTCATTTGTGCATTTAGCATCTTCTCAACATTTGCTGTTTCATTGTGGTAGTGTAGTAGTGCATGCACAAATGTATACACACAAAGACCTGAATGCACAGCTCATTTCTTTCTGGATCATACTGATCGGTTTTGGAGAGGGGTCAGAGAAAAGGAACTGTGATGTCAGTTGTCACTGATTTCCAAGATAAACGAGGAATTGAACAGCAAAATCCTGCCCAGCCAAAGGAAATCAACAATTAAATACAGTCCAAGCAGTAAGCAAAGGATTAGCTTTGCTGAAATACCAGAAGTGCTTTTTGATGACATTAATTTCAAGTAGATGAATGTAGATACTTTGCTGTTTCAAGGCGAGGAACACTGATTTTTTTTCTTGTTTTTCCTCTTTTTCAGTTTCAACTCTTTACTAGTTATATCCCCAATGGACATGCAGCGCTACAGGCTTGGGGAAGAGTGGCTGGAAAGCTGCCTGGCAGAGAAAGATCTGGGGGTGCTGGTTGACAGCCGGCTGAATATGAGCCAGCAGTGTGCCCAGGTGGCCAAGAAGG
>JANHGO010000027.1:24745724-24790045 GCA_024606505.1 Aquila spilogaster
TGTGAAGAAGTTCCCACGCACATTTGTGCGGAACTTCCTATGCATCAGTTTGTGGCCGTTTCCCCTTGTCCTATCACCACACACCGCTGAGAAGAGTCCGTCCTCGTCCCTTTGCCTCGCACACCTTAGATATTTGTAGAATGCCTCTGAAATCTCAGAAACGTCACTGCTTGATGGGTTATATCTTCTGTTAATTAATGATGGTGGCATTAATTATACTGCCACTCCTTTCTGCCTCTCCATTTGTGGCCCATCACTGCGTGTCTGTGATTTTACCATGAGCGTTCTCTTGCTGTTTCCCAGGCAAATTTGCTGAACATTTAACTGAGTATAAAATTATATTGTGTATGTTTATACGCTGGCATGTTCTTATTTTTCCAAGATTTGTTAAAAAATAAAAAAATAGATCAAATCTGTGTCTGAGTTCTAGTCCCATCCTTTGAAAGAAAGTAGGGAACTGCTGTTTTTCAACACCTCTTAAGATTAACATTATTGTAGGAAAAATTTCATTACTACTCTCATACAAGAGTATATAATTCTGCGTCTTTTGGGACAGTATGTATTTATAAGAACATATTGAATAGTATAGCTTTTTGTGCATCCTAACTGGATGTTTTTCAGACTGGATCTTTACAGAGACAAAACATCTTTTTTAGGAGAAATAAATAAGCTGATTATACTTCAAAGTTTTCTGAAATTTAGAACAAGAGAAAGGGTTTGTGAGCATGCTTATGAATTCTGAAATCTCATTTTACTCTTTCTTTTTCACATATCTCCAGGTTTCCTGATGTCGTCATTTTCTTTCCACAGATGAGAGGAGGTAGAGGAATAACATATGAATTCTATCCGAATTTTACTTACTACTGGTCAGCTATTGTATTTATTGGTAAATCATAATTCATGAGAAATCAGAAGCTGTTTGTAGAACTTAGAACTTGGACAAGTCAAAAATATTTGATGAAAAACTGTCCCCAAATAAAATAAATAAATAAAAAAATAAAACACTTTTTTTTTAATTGGCTAAAATAAAGTCCTAATTCATTCTGATACATATTCTTTAACAGGGAGTACAGAAGGGTAAGAGAATTTTTTTATATTCCTTTTTCTATGCTTTTTCAGTGTTGAAATATAAATATGAAAAAGTAGAATGTTTTCTCAGAGAAAAATATGTGGAATATAAACTATGAGTAAAATTTAACTTTTCTTTGAAAACTTTCCACGAACCACGTTTCCCTCTTTTTGATTGACTCTAGTTATGTCATCCAGAGTAGGAGCAGAAACAATCACCATGTGACACAATAGGACTGAGTTTGAATGGCAAATCGTTGGGATGAAACACTCAAATTAATATTAGCTACATGAGTGAAATGGGTTGGAACAAACTATTCATCAAACAATTTCAAATAATAAACTAATTAATGCAAATTGTGGTGTGTTCATGGAGAAATAACAAATGAATAAAGGGCAACTTTCATTATCAAATGAATTGTTCTCAGGGAATAATTCATAGCTGCAGAAGACAGAAAAGAGTTGAATGCTAACGCATAGGAATGAGGAGAACGCTAGTATAGAAAAAGATCTAATTTGCAGGTGACATTAAGTCTAATGCCTGCCTGAAAAAAAAGGGACTATGTACTGCTGAGTCTCTTGAAAAGCTGGAGACACCTTAGGTTTAGCCCAGGTGTTAGATTTTGGAAGAGACTGTAGAGTCTCTATGAATGAATGTTCAGCATGCAATAGAGAGGAGCTCTGCTCTCAACCAGGTTAACTAACCTTATCAGAAACTATATCAGTTTTTAATAATACACAATTATTTAACTATTTGGTACATCCTGCTAAATTTTGTAGAACCTCAATAAAATAGAACATGTATTACTGTAATTACACAAAGCAAATACTGCAGAGTCATGATACATTCAGTTTAAATACAATCTGCATCTCTTTGACAGTATCCTCACATCTGGACATCATGGACCCAAAGAACCTGCATCTGTTTCTGTAACACAGAGCTGTCAGAAGAGTTTTGAGTAATTTATGCATTAAGCATCTTCTCAGTGTTTGCAATTTCCTTGTGGCAAAGCAGTAACACATAAACAAATGCATGCAAACAAAGATCTGAATGCACAGCTCATTTATTTCTGGATCAGATTGATTAGTTTTGGAGAGGACTTAGAGAGAGGGAATTGTGGTGTCGATTGTCATTGACTTCTAAGATAAATGAGGAATTGGCCAGCAAAATCCTGCCCAGCCAAAAGATAACAGCACTTAGAAACAGTCTAAGCACTAAGCAAAGGATTAGCTTGGCTGAAGTATCACAACTGCTTTTGGATAACATAAATTTCAAGTAGGCAAGTTTCAACAATTTGTTGTTTCATGACGAAGAAGACTGTATTTTTCTCTTTTTATTTTCAGCTTTTTACTAGTTAAATCCCCAGTGGCCATTGTAGGATGTTCCACTGTTTACTACAAGCTTGAGTTTCACTATGAAAAAATAGCTCATTTTGTTCTGCACTCACGACTAAACCTATTTTAATAACTTAATAATTATATGCAAGCTCTTCAGCTGTCAAATATATGTTAAACGGAGAAACATTTATTAAATGTGAACATTAATGTCAGGAGAACCAGTTACAGCGACATTTCTTAAAAAAGAACAGAAGAAGCTGTTCAACACCTGCATACTCTGTTTTGTACCAAACTGCTCTAATTAGCACATTTTGAGATATGATTAGAGCACTAGAGGAAGCTTTCCAAATGTCATTAATTATGGATGTGATCTTAAATTATTCACTTTGAATATTTTTTCTTGCTATGCTGCTTTTATCTTCCACTAACTTTTTGTTGCATCCTAGAACAGATCCAATTAAACCTCAAATAGCAGTTTGTTACGCTAAAGAAAAGGTAAACTGAATTATTTTTCTTAAGGTGCTTGTCTTAAAAGGGAAAAGGTGGGTGAGAATCATTTTTTTCCTCTTACACATTCATCATTCTCTACCTCAGCCTCTATCAGGACTGAAAGAGAGAGTCATTAAGCATAGAAATTTCCTTCGCTTGCTAAAAAGATATTACAGAATACAATAATGTATTTGCATATACACTCATTGTTATTCCTTTTGTGGATTATTAAGATCATATCAGTTAAACAAGGTTCTAGTATATCACAGCTAGTACGATATGTCCAATAGCTTGTGTTCAACTGAAGAACCTTTTCCATGCTCACACACAGCCAGACCTGTCTGGAGTAAATCTGTGCTGAGAAGGGAGGGTGGCTACAGGAAGGAAGGAGGCAGAGATGGGGAGAGGGCAGCAATCATAAAGTGAGGAACAGGAAAGAGAGATGAGCAAAGTTGAATATGGTCCATGGTCACATGGAGACTGGGAAGGAATGGCAGAAGGATGGAAGGGAGGAGATGGAAGACCTTTTTCTTAAGGCAATGAAGATGGCTTTCAGGTTACCAGTAGCACAAGGTGCTGTGATGCCCGGTGCTGAGATCCAGTACAGTTCTGAGGCTGCTGCTCTCTGCATGGATACCTATCTAAAAAAGGTTGTCTGTCCATCAGCTTTTTGTGGTCTTACAAAGGCACTGGCTGGAACCTTGGACATCTGGCCCAGGCATCCAACTCACTAATTCACAGGCATATATGTGCACATGCATCCTAAATAACTTACCAATGAAAAACATGAAGAACGGTAAGTACATTTCTTTCCCTCACTCCTCTTTCTCATTTATTTTCCTTTCCACATCTGACTTACTAGTGCCCTTAGGAGGACAGAATATATTTGCAGACATAAAAAGAGAATTCATGTATATCTGCATAAAAACAAAACTTACAATTACATGTAATGCACAGAGACATAAAAGAAGGTTCCCATATATGTCCTCCAGACTAGACGGTAGAGTTAACAGCCCTATTGCTTGGAATGACTGAACACTGCCCTGGATTTTGCCTTTTTCTCTAGATCTAAGTTCCTCCTTTAAGGCTTCCACTGGGACCCGTTAGAAGCTACCAGCACATACTTATTTTGCGAAACACTGCTGAAAAAAATCCAGTGAACAAGTATGACAAATCCTTTAAAATGAGTTTAAAACAAGTGGAAAACAGAAAGAGACAGAGCTGTGCTCCAAACTGAAGTGCTATCACTTTACACAGTAATCACATCCTTCTTACAGCTGAACAGAACTCAGGCTGCTCTCAGGAGCAACCAGTCAAAAGTTTGTCCTCCTGCTGAGTCAGTGATGTTTGGTTGGTCTTATGTGCAAGCTGTCATCTTCTTGATCAGACAGAAGGGAATTTCTTTTGCATTTGGAAGTATTAAAGCATGTCAAGAGAGAGAATTTCTGAATCAGTACCTTACATGACTCTTACGATCTTTTAAGGCACTTCCAAAGTTTAATGTTTTATTTTGTCTTATTCATTAACTTACTCTTGTCTTGTAAATAACTCCAGTGATTTTGGTATGAGATGCTGTGCCCCTAGACACTACCAAGAATTCACTTTCTTGTGTGTGCTAGGGATCAGGCTCTAAACATGTAGAAATTCTCTTCCTTATCCTCCTTAAATCAATGGAGTTTGTCATCAGCTCTCACAGGGCCATCTTACTATCAGGTCTATAATGATCAATCAGAAACACAATAGAACGTCAAGTGAAAATATAATTCTCTGTTCATGGTCATGGGAGAGAGATTGCTATGATGTGAATAAAATATTTTTAAAACATTTTTGCTGCCCTTTGCAACCTTGTAACTTTATAGGTTTTTTTTCTCCATGTTCATACCTTATTCTTCATTATCACATCAGGTTCGAAGCCACCATAACAAGGATATCAGGACTTTTTTTGAGCTAGTCCTTCCTTGTCATCATAGGCATGGCACAGTACAGTAAAACATTGGTGTGTGAACCAAGATGCTTTCTGTCACCTAGAACCTGTTAATAGTTACCATCAAGCTGGTAAAGATCTATGAAAAAGAACTTTTGAAAGAAAACTTGGTGGCAAAAGCAGATCCCTATAGAGCTGAATCCTATATTTAGTGCTTTGTACACACTTTTTGGCTTATGCCTTGAAATTTTGAAAGAAAGAAGCTATTGATTTTACAGGTTCATGTTGCCTATGCAACACTGTCAGTTGCCTGCAAAAGTGTACTGGGAAAAAAAAAAAGAGGAAAAGCTGAAAAAAAAAAGGCAGGGAATTATAATGGAACTTGAATCTTCTGTGTTATCTTCGCTGCCCACAGTTATAAATACGTAAGTATAGAACTCTAGAGTACAAAAATCCAAAGATGTAATGCCAATATAACTCAGAGTAACTCTATTGACTTTCTCAGTAAATTTGAGAGCAACAGAAGAATCATAATCAAAATCATTGCAAGGGATATCTCAGATATGAGTACTAAGTCTTTGGTATCTTAACCCTGCTTTCCATCATTAATATTTTTATAAAACATTGCCCTTAATATACACTGGAGACAACTCAGCAGAGGACTCAGTTTCAAATGCTCTAAGAAATTATCATATAGTGTATTTAACTCACAAAAATTAACATGTGGCATTTATATTACATTCAATATTCAACACGTATCTTCCACATAACTTATCAGAACTGAATCTGGTGCCATCCAAGGTAAACTCTATGTGAAAAAGCCATAATAGGTCCTGAGTGGAAGTTGTTCATATCACATAAAAGCTATTCTCTAGTAAACCAATATGAAACATAAGCAGATAGGCTAAGGTACCAAATATCAGAGAAACTGAATAATAACCTCACATTTGACAGCTAATCCTGAAAGTCTAAAGTGGGGTATCTTAGAAAGTAAGAATTCATGTCTATTCAACCTAATGTGAATGAATAATGTTTTTCCACTTGAGTGCTGAACAAGCATCTTCTTCTGGGATTAAATATTTGGGGTAAATTCTTAAAAAACCACTTTCACCCACTTCTACTTGTATTAGGAGACATTCATTATGCTTTAATTTGCATTAGAAGTGAATGTGATCAGGAATGAAATGAAGGTGAATACCAGACACTGTTGCAAAACCAGATCTATTGATGAAAAAATTATGTATCCGTCAAATCTTAGGTTAATCAGCAAGAAGACATACTGTAACTACAGATCCTGCATGGTTTAGGTATATTCGTAGTCATATAAGAGTTTCTTGAGTTGCTTAGGACAGTTTATCTGCCTAAATCCAGAAAAAAATCATTCTCCCTCTCCTCCCATCTGAAATTCCAGCAGAACTCAGTGAGTCCAAAATGGGGCTGATAAATAAAGAAATAAAAGATTATGTTCTATTCTATTCACCTGTAACAGACACAGGGATTCATAGCCAGCCTATTATCAAAGAGCCAGGTTGGCAAACCCAAGGTTAAGGAATCAAAGGCTCATAGATATTCATGGGGAGTTATTTGCTGCTTTCACAGTCTCTCTCCATTCAGCCAGACTCACAGTTATCACTGTGCTGCATCAAAAATGCTGCTCCAGATCTAGGAAAGGGTACAAATTAGATTTTACAGTAATTGGACTTATTGTGTCCCACTGGAATTTAGTTTCTACAAGTCATTTAGTGCAGGAGATGATAGCTCTTCAGAGGAATAATAACATCAACCTCAACTTTCTGTTTCACAATGTTTTGCTAATGATATCGTAGGTGACATTCTCTTCTCCTCCCTGCATGGAAGCTGCTCTCAGGCATGGCATACAGGAGTGCCGTTACGCTAGAAACATTTTTCTAGATGCTTACTTTCATCTCAGTGAAAAATTACCCTTCATACCTTCTGCAAACATTAAAGATCACCTGGTGAGTTTTATGTCTGCTCAGATTCATTCTTGCCTGTGTATTCCAGAACATGCTATAGTCATCATTATTACTACTTCCACCTACAGAAGAGAAAAAGAGTGTACCTGATTGATCCGGAATAAAGCTAAAGCAGACACAGACTCCAGCATCTATAAAACACATTATCTTTTCTGCTCCTTACTTTAGTGACAAATAAAGAGTTTATAACCTCTCATAAGAATGCTTTGGCAGTTACATTAATTGTCAGCAAATAACCAGATTCATATCTTGTTGATTATAAATGTCATGCTCATCTCTGTATACACTATTACCTTCCATTCGGTGCATTTTAAAGAATTTCTTCCCTCCTGCCAGTGAAATTCATCCCACTCATTGTTTAACTTGAGTGGTAAAAGATGCCAGACACACTAACACACACACACGCACACACACAAGATTTTTGGTACATTGAATATAATGGTCTCTGACTAACTCAGTGTCCAAAGTGCCTCAGTGTTCCTTAGACTCAGCTTGCGTAATAGAATTGGTTCCGAGTGCTGGGAACAGGAATTTAGGAAACAAGTTGAGAAACGCTTTTGAGAGGAGAAATGGTAAACATTTTTAAGATCACAAAAACACATTACTGTTGGAAGTCTAACTTTTATTCCAAAAGAAGACAGTCCTTACCCAACAGTTTCAAGCAACTAAACAGTACGTATTTTTAAAAACTAAAAGCACTTATTTGTTTCCCCTTTTACTCTCTCAGTGGATGTGTAGGTGCTGATACAGCTATTGCTGAAGATGATGAGACTCTTACATTGATTCCATGAGCATCAGTTCAGGCCCCCAAGCAGGCAAAGGCAAAAAAAAGCCATTTCTCATTTATGCTCAGGACTCATTACTCTGTCCCAAACACATAAATAGATCTTAAAAGACATAATTGCAAGTTTTGCTTAATTTTATCTTTCTCTGCACCAACCAGGATATTGCAAAATATTATATGGAAGCATGAATTAAGTCTAACATCTTCAGAGATTCATTTAAGGCATGGCCAGCACTATAAAAACACAGATATTTTAGGAAGAAAAAAAGTTTCCCATGTGGGTTTGATGACACTACAAAGTCTGCAGCTTTAATGAGAGGTGACAGTAACCACTAGTTTAACTTCAGCATTGATTGAGACAGAGATTCCTGCCAGTATTCCCAGTGGATTCTGAAGGAGGAGGAAGTGTGCCAGCAAAAACTGTCTATAGCATGAAGTGAAGAGAGTGGAAAAGCAGGAACTTAGTATGAAGCACAACTCCTGCCCAGTTTTTCCCACTGTAATCTTATTTTTTCTCACCAGCATACGTTACATGGTCTAATAGACACCATGCTGCTCTCATTCAGTGACAGTGACAATGACACCACTTCAACATAATGTAAAATTTGAGGTATATTATGAAAACTCAGGTAACAACACAGGTAGTGGTTGTACTGGTCATTTATCAGAAGATTTGAACTATGCCTTATCTGTTTCAGCTTTAATATTTGAAGTGTTATCTCTATCTGATATCACTGATGGGTGACTGAAGCAAAGATTATGAAATATAAGTCTGTAGAAAAATTCCAGCTCATTTTCTTGGTCATTCCAGGGTCCTACAACAGAAGGTTAGGAGAACTGAAATGACCTTTACAAGATCAACATCAGTCAAACATCAGTTGCATAGTTAAGTGCCAGAGCCTTTCCTGTGACTACCAGTATATCTTGCTGTTGAGAAGACAAGACTCCTGTACTCAATACAGTTTATCTGCTTTTCCCAACTTGTGAACAAAGCATATGCTTGTGGGAAAAACGTGAGAATAACAACATCTGCATCTCCCACGCTTTCGAGTCAGTGTAAAAAATGCAAGAGCTACTTAAATACACCAATTATAATTGGTAATGGGGAGGTAGGGACGTGGTTTTTTTTTTCCCTCTTGATTAAGACAATTCATAACCATTGCAATTATGCAGCATGCTGCATTTATTAACCCAGCAGGCACTGTCAAATGTTCATCAGCCACTTGCATGTAATCTGGTGAGGCAGTATCTTCAGCGCAAAAATTGCTTCTGATGGTAAATTTATGGCATCCAGCAGTGACAGCCATTCTGGTGCATTGCAAAGCCACCCCGAGTGATAGCCTCTTATGAACTACGGGATCTGGAGATTATGTCATTCAGTTCAATCTATTTCATAACTGAAAGTGCCATTTGCATTTTTGCTGTCATTCATTTCCAGTTCCACTGCAGTTTCAGCAGCACATCTATAGATGAAGCACTAGGAAAGTGTTAATTCTGACCCAACTAGAATTGAGGAAGTACATGTATTGTGGTGATAGCCTTCTCCTATTAAACTTCATGCCTGCACTTCTGTAAAAATTTTTCCTTACATGACACGATTCTATGATTCTATGCTCATTTATTTGCTCATAGGTTCAAAGGTGAGTTACACTGACGTGAATGCCCTAAAATCTCCACGCCATTCAAAATATCTCTTGAAAGAAACAGTCTCCAAAACTTGCTCGCAGAGATCAGAAGAGATGCATAATCTCAGCCTCATATAAATCAGAATAACTCTATTGATTTCAATAAATTATCTTCATGCATACCTGCTAAAGTTCCCAGTTACAAAAATACTATCTGTGGTGCACAGAGATTAATGCTTCATTAACAAAATTAGAATTACTGCAAAAAAATTTGCACTGTTCAGTTGACTATTTTTTCCTGGCAAGAATATTTTTATACTGTACCACACATCAGGCACAATGTCTCTATAAGCGCCTACAGTAAAGCCATGTATCTGTTTGGTTCAGTGTGAATTAAATAATTTTAAAAACAGTCCTTGTAGTAAAGGTAGAATTTACATCTAAGTATTTCTCCATATCTCAAAGGTGTTTGCATATACATATAAGTCCATGACACTGACCCTGATGTCCTCTCGCTATGATCTTTTCCAGCACTTTTCCAGAGCTGAGCAGCATTGATGATAATGATAAGAGCACGACCTACAAGGAATATTTGAAAAAAAACAGTGTGGAATGTTCTTGCAAAGCATGAACAGCAGAAAAATCAGAAGGAAGAATGACCCAAATGCCAACAAAGCCAATAAATTTAAAGCGTATGTTTTGGAGAGAACAAACTTAAAGCCTTCAAATGCCAGTGATACACATAGAAATGTGTGCATTTTGTATAGGAACAGACATACTGATCAGCCATTTTGCACCATGCCAATAATGTAGCACTTGGGCTTCACAGTTTACCTAGAAGTACCATACAGCAAGACAGATCTGACCATAAAACAATGCCATATTTTCTGTTAAAATGAACTTGTTGTCAGTTAAGAGAAACATTGTCTTTCTGTTGATGTGTGATGACAGTTGGGAAATCTTAAAAGATCCTTTGTAATAAGACAACCTGAAAAAACTGCCCATAGTTTTGTGTCTGAGTGCCCCCCAACATTCACAGAGCTGTCCAAAGAAAGAACATTATTCTCCCTTCAGTGAGCTTTTCTGTTTAATAATAAAATTAACTCTTGTTCCACAAGGGATTGAAGTTCTTTTGTTTTGAACCCTCATCGGAATGCAGTTCCTGATGTAGAAGACTGGATTGTCGTATAGTGTTAAGGGAAAGCATTGTGATGCTTGTGCAGATAATTCAACTCAGTATAGTCTCCCCTCAATGTTCTACTGGTTGCGTTTGAAAAGCAGGAAGAAAGTCACAGAAAAATAAAGCAATGCGAAGTTTTAATTCTTGATTTTTGTATTAGCCATGAATGATTTTAGCTAGTTTTTACACCAGGGCTAAACTAAAATTTCCCATCTGTAATTAAATAACTGGCCCCATTCCTAGGCAGGGGCCAGTCTTCATTTCAGGCAGCAGTGTTTCTAATCATTACCTGCTAACGACCATATTAACAGGGGTTTATGTTTTCATTGTGATTTCTTTCTGCATTTCAGCCTACTCACCTACCATAATGCTAAAGGATGTCATTACTGATTCAACAATATTTATGAATTCAGGCGTATTGAAAGGGTGTATTTAATTACTTTCTAATCAGATAAAGGAATGAAAACCTGTGATGGATCAGCAAAGGAAAAGCTATCACTAAAAGGAGTCAATGAATTCTCTATAACAGTAGATAATGGCAATAAAGTAATGCATTACTTGTCAACCAACTCTATAAGCATTAATTGGTTAATCTACCAATAGCAGAAATAGAAAAAAAAAATGAGTCAGTGGTAGACCATGTGATATACCCAGAACACCCATGCAGAGCTCCAGCTAGACAGTGGCTATTTCTGATGCCATACTCTCAGCCTGAACAGCCAGCCTTGCACATTCGGTCACTGACACCAGCAACAGGCATCTTTCAGGAGGCCCATCTCTGGTGAGGCTGATTCAGCTATTTATACCTTTTCATCACTACAAAGGCTGTGCTTAAAAACCTCTAACTGCAAGACAAAAGGCTAACAGAAAGAGATGGCTTCACCTGCAGGGACAGAAAGATCTCAGTGCGGCTGACCTCGCTGCTGAAGATGCACTACTTCTGCAAACAACCTGAGCTAATAGCCAGATGCTCACCATGGCAGCATAAAGACCTATGTACATTTTCTAAATATGTCATTTTCTAAACTGTAAAAATTGTTACTAAACACAAGGAGAAATTTATTTTCATCCCTCCCCACTTGCTTTTGCCCTTAGGATCCTCTCTGTAGTATTCATTCTCCTGTCTTTTGGGGTTTTTTTCATTTGTTTCCAGTTGCTGTAAAGGTTACTGAGCTTTCTCAAGAGGGCTGTAGCCCCTGACCCCCACCCCTGGGCTGCTCTGGCAGGTACTTGGCCTGTCCCAGGGAGGTGCAGCTGTCTGGGGCTGGGTGCTGCTCCTTGAAAGCATGATTCAAACTGGGCTGGTTTTAGTGAAGCCACACATTGCCATTTCCCCCACAAGCATACTGCATGCACACACATGTTGCTATTCAATGCTATGTTGATTTTTATTTCTCTTCTAAATAATACACTGAACTTTGAAAGGTGCCAGAAGGAGTTTTTGTTTGCCTAATTACTCAGCTATTCCCCCCCCTGTATTTTTAGTTTATGCTCTGTTTTCTTCCTGTAAACTAAAAAAGAAACTTTTCTCAGCACGCGTTTGATGTGAAAGCATGCAGTTGGAAAGAAGAGAAGGAAGCTTTTTTCCAAAGGCATTTGTGTTCAGATAGCCTAGCAGAGGCTCAATGCACTGCCATTGATTTTCAGGCTCAGGCTGTGTAGCTCAAGAAGGAATTGTTTTTCCAGTTGGCCACAATGTAAAAACAGATTAAATATTCACATTTTGGTGACAGCTGTAAGATTGCAGTTGACTTCTTTCTCAGCTTTTTTTTTTCAGTCCCTTTTTCAAAATACATATGCTTCCAGAAATTCACTGAAAATGAGTATATTTACTGCCTAAATTCACTGTATTCCAAACAAAAAGTTTTATATAAATGTAAAGGCCTTGAGGAAAATATTGAGTAGAGTTTGAAGATCAAATTCAGCTAATAGCACTATTAAAAAGGAGATTAAAAAGGTTATTTGCTTGACTTTCCCACAACAAAATTATTAATAGTTATCACTGAAGTAGAGGGACTACTTATTTATTTACACCTACATTTTTTCTGCACTCTAAATCAACTATCACAAAAATTTGTGGTGCAGAATTCAGTGATGCAGTCAGCTTGGACTTGACCCAAAGCTCCTTAAAACAATGGAAATTCTCTTGACATAACTATTTAGCATCCTGCCCTACTATGCAGAATTCCTGACACTCTTAATCTCAATGGCAAAATAAACGTTCTTCATTCAACGCCAACATCCCAGATGAGGAGGAAGTAAGTGGTTACCTTCAACACTTAAAAATCCCTGTGTTTCTAGAGACTGGCTCAGGGCTAATGCTTTCTCCATCGCTTTAATACTCATTTTCACAGATTCAGAATAACTCAGCATTCCCAGTGAGAAGTGTGTGCTGATAAAGCTTTCCTTAGGGTCAAGCAGAAGATAACACCATCCTGCTTATTCACCGGTAGAAACTAGTAGAGAAGATGCTGAACCTAATTTGTGTATTTCTGAAAGCCTCTTTTTTATGCTTTCAGTTAAGAATATTTGAGTTTTGTTGTAGTTAGCAAACTTGAGCAAGTAATTTTGAAACAGCATTAAAATTAATAGTACCTATCCTTCTTCCAACTGTTTTAATTTATGCAACACCCATTGTGAATACCTCTTGAACAATCCACACAGATCCTCTTCCTATAAATGTTGTACACAATTTGGGAACAAATGGGCTTAAAAGAAGATACCGATATGGGAAGTCATACAATTATTTATTTCTATCCTTCTATGCTTACCTATAATAAAACTATATCCTGCTGAAAACAGAGCTGACTTTCCAAATCAGCCTTTTGACAGACTCAAGGGAAGCAATTAGAGCTAAAGCAGGCCACCTGGTATGACAGTAATTAGGCTCCAGATCTGTTCTTATCAGGACCCAAAGCTGCACTGTGAAATTAGCTCAGAACTTTAATTAAACTTGTAGTTGTATCTTACTTCTGTTTTTGTTTTTTTTTTTAATTATTATTTTATTGGGAATGCAACTGAACAGAGGGCTGAATGGCTCATTGAACAAGTAAAAACTAATACAGTTATTTCTCCCTGTGTTATCAGCAGAGATCAGAACTACCTTAGCTGTTACCAACAGCTATTATCACAAGTATCCCTCTGGCTCTTTGGAATCTACAGAGAATTAATTAAAAGGCTCAAACCAGTGTGCAGTTAGCATTTCCTACTGTCGGTTTAGATTCCATGTAAGCAAGCAGGGCAGGGCAATCATGGGCTGTACTTAGATTAGTATTAGCATTATGGTTCAGGGCATTTTGGTGACTCTTCTCAGCATACCCATTCGCTGTGTACAGACTGCATTTGCAAAGCCTTCTTGGTGAAAACTAGACTGTTTCAGAAGAAACTGAATCAGAAAGTCTGTTCCAGACCTATACCAAATGTGTTCCAAATCTGACAGGAACATATCAGATTCAAACAGCTCCAAAACCTTTATGTAGTGAGGATGTTTGGTACAGAGTAACACACTAAATTTAGCCTAAACAGAACACCATAAACTTCATATTTTGCAAATGCAGGGTCTTCAGCACCAGCTCTTTCAATCCACTGAACTGATCCTTATCGCACCAAATTTCTCATCAAGGTGGAAACAGTCGTGATTGGCAATTAGGCACTGGGATTTTATGGCACATTCAATGCAGGCAGGGAGCATTAACAAAAACAGGAAAGTTATCTTCCTTTTCACCTATCTGTATGCAGCAATTTGAACACACATATATAAACAATAACCTAAACAAAACCCCCATATGCTTACTCCTTTACAACACAAAGGTACAACCAAATGAGAGGGTGGTTGGACACTGGAAAAGGCTTCTTAATGCAGCGGTCATGGCACTAACCTTGCCAGAATTCAAGAAGCATCTGGACAGTACTCTCAGAAATATGGTTTGAATTTTGGATGCTCCTGTGTGGAGCCAGGAGTTGAACTCGGTGGTATTATGGGTCCCTTCTAACTTGAAATGTTCTGTGATTCTGTGATAATACAAAGTTAGGAGATTTGAGAGATACTGCTATTAAAATCGTATCGGTACCTTTGAGCAGGCTTTAAAACGGGCAAAACCTTTATAATCTGACTTTCTTTATCATTTATGCTCTTAATTACTCTTAATTTTATTCCATTAGGATAATAGATAGCATGGTCTGATTCTCACTGTTCCAACACAATGACAGTACTGGTTTGTGCCTGATTAAAATACCACTACTGTAATGTCTAATACACTTTTGTGTTTTTTTTTTCATTTCAGATACTGCAAAGAAATGCTGAGCAGCACACATGATCTCTCTATTGAAAGGAAAAGATGAACTGTCCAGAATAGATAATTAAAAGCCTGAAACAAACAAAATTCCAATTATATTTAACTGGCAACCTAAGAGCAATTCACAGTATACTTTTAGATTATGGGGCGAGAAAATGATCTTCAAAAAATCTGTTTTTATTAAACCAATAGTCATAGTCAAAATGTCCTTTCAACCCACAGATATGTCCTCATCATATCTTTTAATGATTACCTCTATCACGTTAAATTCATAAATTTAAAAGAGAAAGTACTGAAAAAAGGACATTTAAGACTTCTGCAAAGTTCAAGAAACGTTACATGTACTCAAGTTTCATTGATAAACTATTTTTTACATAACTTTTAACTGTTACATCTGCAGTTGCCAATCTGACCATATGTTTTGATGCATTTTTACTGACAGCTAGAACTTGCCATTTATATATACACATTTGTATAAATACACAATCTCAAGAGACAAAAATACCATTTGATTGTGTACATTTATATAAATATACATATACACCACTTCCTCAAAAGACAGAGGTACAGTTTCTGACCTTATCATCAATCTTACAAAAACCTTTGCAGAGCTTTCCAATATGCCTGTACGGACAAACACCACTGTGTGAGAGGCCAGTCAGTGAAAACTCAAAGTGCCAGACTAAATATTGTGTTCCAGGTATTTCAGACTCCTGAACAAACCAAACAGAACATGCTATATACCTATACTGATGGAGTGGGAAATGAAAAAATAATAATGGTAAAAAGCCAATAATTTCCAAGGCAGGCAGATCTCTGCTTCTCACAGATACCCATCAGGTCCCAGAAGAACATTTGGAAATTGGCTAGCGGGTAATGCAGTATATGGTATTAAGTTATTGTATTTTCCATGTGGGACATGACACTGTGCAGAAGATTACATCTCCTCTCTCTACTAGCTAGTCTTTCTGCATGGTAGCTTTGTGAACATGACACGGCTTAGGTGTCATAAGAGAAAAGTATATAATTAAAGCAAAAATCCCCAACTGGATAAATAAAAATAATGTCACAGAGCTTGCCAAAATGCCCACTATTGGAGAACACCTACACTGTGCTGCATCCCCTGCAGAACAACTCAGATCTCTACAAGCACAGGGTCTGTGAAACGGTAGATTCTAGCCAGCTTCTTTCTGTGAAAGGGATGTTATGAGAAGCACTGGTGTCTCCATTAGAAATGTATCACTTTAAGAGCTTTGGCAGTCATCTCTGCAGTACAACTAACAAAATCAGTGAAGAGGTAAGAAAAAAAATCACAGATAGCCAATAAATATAAAATATAAATCATATATATACATATTATATATATATATATATGCATATACATAGGCTTTTTCTTCCACTAGCACCAGTTGCCAGGAAGAGAAGAGACACTGGGAAACTGGCATGAGCTGATTAGAGATCTGTATTCCCAGCCTGCCTAGTTAGAGGAGAAATTAGGGTAGCTGGGGTTATAAAATCCCTAGAGGAGATCTGAACTAATTTTTTTCTAGCCAAATTGTTTTTTTTTTGTGGGAGCTTTCCTTGATAGTTATTTTGTATATCTTAAAAAATTACTAAGCAGAACTTGGGCATTCTTTTTTTTTCCTTATTTTTCTTTTTTTTTTTTTAATTTGATGGGAACTACATGCTAACTTTGAACTGACTAACTTTTGTGACTACAGAAACTGAAGCATTTTGAGGCTACTGGATGCTGGCATACACAGCCACCTTTGCGGTAACTGCAGTCACCTGACACAGCCTTTGGATGCTGTGAACTTTCATCTTCCCATCACGATAAGGCAGCTCCTCAGTAGCCATACAAGGCCAGACAGAGTCTGTCCACTTGGGTTGTTATTTAATGTCTGCAAAGCATATCGGAGAATCTAGGTCATATCTCAGTCACACTGATCTAAAATAAACTACCTTGCTTCACTCTCAAAATGCTACTGTGGATTTGCACAGATGTAAGAAAGACCAGAATTAGGCCCCCCATTTTCTAAAGAGAAATACTCGCCAGGGTCACAGCACTCCCGTAATTGTGCATTGCAGTTGTCAGCATTGACACTGAAGTAGGTCTGCTGCCTCTCAGCCTTCTGGTGCTGCATTCCAGCTGGAAGTCCAGACTCATGAAAGATGTATTTAGACACATAAAATGGATCTCCACTTTTCATTGCATCACAAAAACGGGAGTGAAGTTATTTTTGGTGAGTTCTATTATTTAGATGTTTTATATGGGGTTGTTGCTCAATGGTTTAATACAGCTGCATTGCTACTCTGCAAATATGTCAAGCTGTCAGAAAGGCAGCTTCCTAACAGCCCTTACAGCATCAGTTTCAGAGCACATTTATAAACACTACTGATCCCCTCAAAATCCCTCTGAAAGTACACAAGTCAATATTATTATTATTATTACCTTATTTTTTACAGTTGTTGAAACCGCAACAGAGAAATACGATCAGGCTTCATCAGTATTACAATGTGCAGAGTAAGTCTTCATGGGGCCTAAAATTTGTTAATGCCATTAAAATCAAAACTGCAATGAAAGTATTGTATTATATGAGAGTCTACACTTAAAAAATGAGAGTTCCTTAATTGTTATTGTGGGTAATTTTATTAGGAGATGGGAAGCTTGCAGAGAACAAATGAATTACAAAGACTGAAATCCTTCCTATCTACAACTACTAAATTACATTTCAAAATAAATAGCATTTAAATACTGTTCAGACAAAGAAATTGTTGTGATTGCCTCAGAGCTGCCACAGAACTGGCTGCAGCTGTAACATTCTGGGGGCCTTAGCTGTGGTATATCTTCCTCCTTAAGGTGGAAAGTGGCAGCCTAGTTAGTTGCTAGAATTGCTTCCTGGTAATTCACTCCTTTATACCTCATTCAATGAGGCAGGGGAAATATGTAGACTACAGCCAAACATGACAAGGGTGTCTGTGAGACATTGCCTACTTAAGTAGTTTCCAGTAAAGATGAGACCTTTCCACTAAGACTGTCCCTCCTTGTTTTATTCAGTTATGACCTGTCCATATTTCTACTTACGGTGTTTTCCAATAGGTAGTTTTTATTCCTACTTGTAATTAGATATCAGGTTGTTTATTCTGTCACAGTGCCATTTCCCCATCTGACCACAAAAGCTGGAGTTTGAGCATTTCTCCATTTGGCCACTTGTTGATCTTCCCAGGCGCAACTGTGAGGCTCACCAGCTTGTAGTTCTCTGGGTCTTCCTTTCTCCCTTCCTTGAAAATGGAAGTGATGTTCCCCTTTTTCCAGTCACCAGGGACATGATGGAGAGTGGCCTGGCAACCACATCAGTCATTCCTTCAGTGCCCTGGGATACATGTCTGGCCCCGTAGACGTCTACACATTCAGCCTCATGAGGTGGTCTCGGACTTGGTCCGGTCTTACAAGGGGAGGGATTTTCCTCCCCCAGCCCCCACTTAGATGTTCAGGGACATGAGAGACATGGGAAGCTTGGCTGCCAGCAAAGACTGAGGAAAAGATCTCACTGAGTACCTCAGCCTTCTCCATATCTCTTGAATCCAGTTCTCCCTTCTGATTTACCAGAGGGGTACGGTCTCCTTTGCCTGCCTCTTTTGGCTTACATACCTGTGGAATCCCTTCTTGTTATTTTTCACATCGCTCACCAAGTTCAGTTCCATCTGTACCTTGGCTTTCCTGATCCAAACCCTGCATGTCCAGATGGCATTCTGATATTCTTCCTAGGCCGCCCATCCCTGCTTCCACTGTCTGTACTTTTCCTGCTTTTCCCTCAATTTGACCAGTAGGTCCTTGTTCAGCCATGCCAGTTTCCTGCCTCCTCTGCATGATTCCTTATGCTGGGGGTAGAGAGTTCTTGTGCTCTCAGAAAGGTGTCCTTAAAGAGCTGACAACTTTGTTCTGTACCTGTGTCCCTAAGAACAGTTTCCCAGGGGATGTCATCCAATAATTCCTTAAACAGCTGGAATTTCTGTTTAGCACTCTATATTGTAGTTTACTTATAAAAAAATTGCCTAGCACATTTGTCACTAGTTAAACATCAAGGATGTAACAGTAGTAATATGTACATGGGTGTATTTTATATTCTTTATATTTGTAGTGATTCTGCAGATCATCCTTTGAGAGCAGATGATGCTGTCAGAAGGCAATGTTTTGGAAGTGTCCTCTCTGGATCTTGGTTATTTTTCTCCTACGGACATTTGTACCCCTCTAGTTGACACAGGTGAGTACCAAGACCCTCCTTGCAGTGAGAAGCAGCTGTAGAGGATCAGGGCAAAACAAGGTCTGCCAGGTTTGCATTTAACCTTTTCTTCTCTTACTACATGGCACAATTTGAATAAAGCAGTAGTGAACCAAGTGGGAATCAGCATAGAGAGAGATGCAAGCAGGAAGGCAGTGATTGCCAAGTTGTGTTGTCTGCTTCAGCTTCTGCAATGGATAATAGTTCAGTGAACTTCGATAGCCCTACTTGACTTGGGAGCCATTGCAACTTCCATGAGTGTTTTAAAAGGGGAACTTCACTTATATTCCTCCTGTATATCCTAAGGAAACAAGCTTTTCCTCAAAATGTAGTTCATACTATAGCAGCACCACTTAATTTCAAAGAGATGCCCATCTACACTCAATGCTCACAATAAGCCTGCTTTAAAATGTAACAATAATTTAATATATTAATGCCTCTAAATAGCGAGAGATGTAAGAAGAATTAGGCATAAATAAATCCAGAGGCCTGTCATTGTATATAACTCAGCTGATTTACCTTTGGCAACACTAAGTGGCAGAGTTTTAATACCATCAAAGTTCATTAGTGATGATGACAAAAAGATGTGTAAGGAAATAAATTACTGCCTGTTCTTTGCTGGCCTGCTGGACCTGTCTGTTTAAAAGAGACTGTTTACTGAATTAAGCAGTTCTTGGTTCTATGAAGAGGTTTTTGTGTATTAACAGACAGGCAGACAAACTTCTGTGCTGGAAGATCATTCATACATCTTGCATTTGCTTAAGGCTTTTCTAAAAGTCCACAGAACTGTCATTTCCCATTTAATTAGAATGTGTCCAAATGCAGAAGCAGTAGTGTAAACTTCAGATTATTTTGCTGGACTGGTCTGGCCACCTTGGGTTGACAAGGTTGATCTGTACCTGAAAAACTTCTAGTGTTCTCAGGTTTCTGTAGACAGCCCACCGATTCCAGGTGTGGCAGTATCCCAGGGCAGAGGCAAAGCCAGAATGGTTTTTCATATCAGTCACTGGCCAAACTTTTTGAGCAACAATTTTTGCTACTCTCCAAGACCAGCTTTGAGTAACATTGTCTAGAGGCAAAAGCCTCCTGAATCCACCGATTGTTCTGCCCAGTGCCTGGGCTCTGAATATTTCCACTAAAATAAGGAAGCTATATTGACTCAAAGTATTATTTTCAAAACAAGGAGAATCTCAAATGTCTTGGATCAGCCTAAATTTCTGAATTGACAGAGGCAGCACAACCACAGGAAAAAAATTTATAGGTAAGATCAAGCTGTCTCTGCATCGTAAATTGACTGCAACCATAAAAGTAACAGCTTGCACACACTACAGTGTCCAACGATGCTGTAAAGATTCCCCTTCCCAAACACAGCCTGCCAAGTGTCAAATATGTTATTAAGTAGAAGTAAAAGCTATAATAATCTCTCCCTAAATTCTCCTTGGGTAAGCGAAGCTTTATACTGTCCTTAAGACAAACAAGTGCTTTAAAGGCATAGTTCAATCCTGTACCAAAGCACTAGCTATCAGAAATGACAATTATATTTAAACATTTTTCCTCCTGAAGGATTTTGGAACAATAATAACATTTTCAACTTCTGCAGCAACTTTGTCCAAGAACCTCAGAACGTTTTAGAGGCAATAATTAATTTAAGCTCCATGAGGTAGAGATGCAGCAGCAGCAGCAGCAGCAGCAGCAGCACTTCCACACAAGATAGATAGATTCCCATGATGCAGATTCCCTGAGGTGCCACCTGGAACTGCGCACAGGGCAGGCAACAGAGCTGGAAACTGACGCCTGGGGCTTCCAGTGTCAGTGCTCTGCATCAACCATCAGATGTCCTCCTCTCCCACTTTGCACGTACTCTATGGAATACTTGGTAAATTCTCATTACATTGAAGAGAATGCAATGAAATCTTTTTAGTACTTATTTACAGTAAATGCGCATTACTATCTCTAGGTGGTTTTGTTTTAATGTCTTTGTTTCTTTTTAAGTGAGCTCTTCTTCCTTATTATTAAACAGCTGAAGAAATACAGAGTTACCAACGGCTGACTACATTAGTCTCAAATGTCTTTTCAGTGTATTAAAGTGTTTTCAATTACCTCCTAATACACCTCCAGGGAGCCTGGGAGAACGGAAGGATTAGTAGAATAATGAGTTTAAATTATTTAGGTTTTTTTTCTTCTCTTTTATTATGTGACTATGTTGGATTGAATCCTAGACCAGAGATATTTGATAGTACAAGCTGGGTTATATCTAACAAGTGATCTTGATCACAAATCAAAGGCTTGAAAGAAAAGGATATTAAAATGCAAATTTTCCCTCCTTCTCCAAGGAAGATACAGTAAAAAGGGTGGGGATATCTGTTTTATTTGCACTGATGGAAATAAGGTGCCTATTGTAGCAGTTATTGAAACTGATCGTGAATTACAATGAATTTATCAGGCAGATGACAGTTATGAAGAAAAGAGTGCACATGAACCACTCTGACCTTATTGCATCATGATGTAATAAAACTCCTAAATTCAGCCAGATTAATTGCTGGTGGAATTTAATTTCAGGAGGGGTGATCAAAGGTAGCTGAGATTTGCTTGCTTCTCTCTGATAGCCACTTATGTGGCTGTCACCACTCAAATATTTGAGCATTTCAAAGCTACTAGATGTATTCTATCCTTATAAAACTCCGCTAAGCTAGAGGAATTTAATTTTTATTGCATTCAGGAAATGGAGATACTAAATCACAAGTTAAAGGTCACACTGAAAGCTTAGAGAAATCCAGGAAATGCAACCAGTATTTTCTGAACTTCACCCCTAAAAACTATCCCTGATGGACCAAAAATCTATGGGATTGCTGTGAAAAAGACATATTATTATGAGACTGAAAAAGTTTGTGATGGCACAGTTGACCTGTTTTCATTTTCATTCCCAGTCCTGTCGATGCTCCAACCCGCTTTTCAATCAAACCTACAGTTTTTTGCTCTACCCAGTTACTGCTTAAGGCAAATGTAATTTGGTTTCCCAATTAATTTTTTTCTGAATCTGAAAACTTAAGTTATATCTTTTCACTTATGTCATTGTGTCTGTCAATATCTTCACCATAATTAATAAGATTCCCTTAACACTGAAAACTGGTTTCTGTCCTATACAGTGTGGTGGATTAAACATGGATTTGTGGATGACAGGTCCTAATGCCAGCACGCCAGCAACTGATTTAAAATGAGGCTCCAGATAGGTTGCTTGGTTCCTACTTTCTTTAGATGGATACCAAATTAATTAATACAAGCATCCTAATTAATAAGAAAATATTGCCAGACCTTACTGTACTTAGAATTCTTTGTACTGGCAGCACCTCTGTATCATAATTTAAAAATGCACCAAATTTTAATGTCACCAATGGAAAATAGAGAGGATCATGAGAAATAAATCAGAAACAAAAAAAAGTGTATGAAATATTTAGAATAAAACCCCAATTAGTTTATGTTGTAGAATAGTATCAGCCACATACTGGTTGAAAGCTGAACTGTTTAAACTACAGTATATTTGAATGTTTTCCAGCAACTTTTTACCCCTCCTCAGAAATAATTAGTCAAAACATACATCTCTGGGGGGAAAAATACTTCCCCACCCCTGCTAAGTACCGCACTGAACTTTAAAAACAGACTCATGGCAGCATATTGAAGAGATCCAACAACTAACATCAAGGAGAGTGAGAACTGTGAGTCTGGAGGTTCTTATGCTCACACAAATCTTGAATCACAAATGTGCGACTCTTCAGCTAGTTTTGGCTGTGTCCTTTTCCCACCTTTTTTTTTTTCTTTTTAATTTTGTTTCCATTCCTCTCCCTCCACATAAAACAAAGCAAAACAAAAAACCTACTGGAGAAGCCTTCGTTCATCCTTATCTAGGAGACAAAAAAAATTCTGTCCCTGCTTGTCATGAACACTCGATTTATTTTACTCTTGTTAATTCATAAGTGTTACAAGAGATTGCCTGTTTTTGCCAACAGATACAACTATCGTTAATCCAGAAATATCATTTTTCTCACTCGTGCCTTCATAAGAATGTGCAGCCATTAATGAATAAGTACGTGTAGAGATTAAATTTGAAATAAAAATCTAAAATATTTGTCAGATCCATGAGATGATTAGAACAGGATACAAAAAAAATTATCATAGAAATAGAGAAATTAGCATTAAAGATCTCATTCATATCTCCTGTAAGACTCATTTAAACACTGAATAATTTTAAGCTGCAGATTTTACCAAGTCTTCCACACCAGAAATCAGAGCCAGACAAAATCTATTAGTCTCATACTGTACTCAGAAAATCCATTTTCAGCTTCCTTCGGTGTTACCATGATCTCTTGTGACAGGTATCAATTCCTTATGATGAATGCTATGAGAAGTGACTAGTGGATTTTCAAGGAGCCTTCACCAACATTCATTTTCATCTCCCTCTAGGATACCACAGCTAGCATGCTCAGGACAGTGTGCATGTTCTGCTCAGAATGGAGGCAGCCAGCTGTTGAAGAGGTCTGACAGCTCAGACACTGAATCTTCACCTGAGGAAGATGGACTTCAATATGAAACATGAAGATAGCTCCATTCACAGTCAAGCTTAACTTGCAATACTAATGGAAGCCTCTTTGTTCTGAGACAAATTAGACTCAACCACCAGAAAAAAAAAAACGTTAAGGAATGATGGAATCTACTGGTTATACTGCCTTTCAAACATTACGTTGGTAGGAGATTTAATGGGAGTTATAATTTGGTAAGTAGCTCACACATGGATGAGAGGCAACCTAGCTCTGTTAATTCTCTTGGTTAATCCCTATCTGCATTCATGCACAGCCCAGAATTTAAGACACTGCATACTGCAGCAAAACTATACCTAGAAACACCAAAGCAACAGCAGATGCTTTCTGTGGATGTTAAATATTTCCACATGTCCCCAGGACAGTCTGTCAGCTCTGCAGCAAAGGAACTCAGTCATGGAAGGGGTGTGCATGTGTCATTTGAGTGCCCTTCTCTTGTTCTTTGTAAAATGTGTTAATGTGAATAGATTGAAAGTTTTAGCCTGAAGTAAATGAACTACATTATGAATAATGACAAATTATGCACATTTATACAAGATAATCAGTCAGCGTTCTCACGATGGGAGGCAGCTGATGTCCAAACAGAATGGTTTGAACTTGAACAAATAAGTTCAAATTGTTCCCATTGGGCACATCATTTTACAGTCTACTAGAAACTATCTTGTCATTTTCTTTAAAACGACAGTTTCTAATTATACTCATACTTCAGCTTGTTCTTTTTGAAATTTAATGAACCTACACAGCCCCACCCTCCCTCAGTCACTTTACTTTGGGCACAAATACTCAACACGTCATTAAATGATGTCGTAGCATGATAAATAAGGGCAACAAAGCTGGTGAAAGGGATGGAAGGCCTATGAGGAGAGGCAGAGGACACTTGGATTTTCCAGTCTGGGGAAAAGGAGGATGAGAAGCAACCTTCTTGCTGTCTGCAGCTCCTTGAGGTGGGGAAGCAAAGGGAGGTGCCAGTTTCTTCTCTCTGGTCACCCATGACAGGACAGGTGGGAATGGCACACAGCTGCAGACAAACTGAATATTAGGAAAAAGTTCTTTATGGTAAAGGTGGCCAAATGCTGGAATAGGCTTGCTATAGAAGTGGTTGATGCCCATGCCTATCAGTGTTCAAAGACAAGTTTTGATTTTTGTTAGACCTGAAGTGGTCAGTCAGTTGATTAGATGCTCTTTGTAGGTCCCTTCCAACTGAACTGTTTTAATTCTAATGTGTATTCAGATGTTTCTTATCATCTTGACACTGTATGTAGTACTGCAGAGACCTTGTTTAGGTTAGTACTTGGTGCAGGCGTAACCTTTTTCTCAAAATGCACACACATACGTGCACTCACCTCATGCCCCATGCAGAGTGGAGTGAGATGGCAGACATTAAACACAACTGTTTCCTCTGGGAACTTGTGTGATTTATATCCTTCCTGACAGCAAGGTCAGAACAGTCAATCCCCTTGCACTACTTAACAGGGAGTCAAACCAGCAGACTTGCCAGAAATCTGGGATTCACCTGGATGTTCTGGTTCTCAGGTCAGGTATTAAGTTTACAGAGATGAAATGCCAGATCTGAAGAGCCCAGAAGGAAGGGAAGTCAAATGCCAGTTCTTTCCCCTAGAAGAGGAAATTTAAGTCCTCCAAAGCAGTAAGCCCTTGGTCCCTAACTCCAAAAGAAGCAGCCCAACAGAAGCCTTCAGGATGGGTCCCAAGGGCAGCTGCTCCCCCTGAGTCTGGAGGATGAGTGGTAGTGGACACAGAGGCTAAACCAGGATCCACAGAGATCAGCTGACTTCCCTGCCTTAATTATCAGACACAGCTGAGTAGCAAGCTTGGCACAGACTATAAAATGACACTGTGCAGCCATTCTGCTTGCAGAAACACTTCCCTGATTAAATGTCTTACTGAGTAATTGCAAAATATAAGAAATTCAGGATCCCCACCCCCCAACACCACCTTTTTTAATAGTACTATAAAGTTTGTGTCTCTGATGGGCGTATTGATTTTTGTCTCAAGGATAGTACAGCTTGTTAGGAATAGTCTAGTGGAAGAGTACTATTTTTAAGTCATTGAATCTTCATGTCTTTTTTTTAAATCCATCCTAACACTGTGTGCTGGGACCAGTGCATTAACTGCTTTTTTCCTCAGCTTGAATGCTTACAAGAAGAGCTCATGTAAAATGGTTAAAACGTCAGGCAGGATTTCTGTCACATAGAAAACACACTGGCCACATAGTGATCTGTCAGTTGTGGTCTGCCACTTCAGAAAGTTTCTAGATCTTTCTGGAAGCAGATGCATATTCTGAACATGTTTATCTACAGTAAATAAACCTCACATCAGCCCAATACATCTTATTAAAAAATGTCCTTTCACATAGACCCAAACTGCTTGTCTGTCCCTCCCTGGAGAGACATACTTTTGTCTGATCATGCAATTTATGATAAAAAGATATTACTCTATTTATGAGCAACCAACCAAATATTGTATTGCTCATGAATATGCTGTCCTAGGGTTTGTATTTGTGCCTTAGTTAACAGTGACAAACTCCATAGTATTAACAACGTGAATGCCCTCTGCTGTGCAGATCTCACACTACAGAGGGACTGCAACAGATTCACCACTTCAGAAGGCCAAACTACTGCACCTTGACCCAGCATTTCACTGAGCCATCCTCCTTGCCCTGCTTCAATCCCACCACAGCCAGGAGTTCAGGGAAGGATGAGAGGCCCCAGACGCTCAGCAGCATGGCTGCTGTCCGGGTAGACTTTTGGGATCTGATGAACACACACTGTGAGCAAGGCAAGGTCATTGCAAAGCTGAATACATAGGCAGCAGCTATAGGGGCTGTTATTTCACTCTGTGAAGATGAGGGAAGCAAGTTGATAGCAGTCAGTGTGGTGCAATGGACCGGAGTGGCCTTATAGGTAAAATGGGGCTGGAGGCAAATGTTCGCTTCTTAGCATTTCCACAGGTTTGTTTTATGATCATAGGCAACTCACATAAGCTTTCCAGACTTCTATTTCCTTACCAGTAACAAGGGTAGTGATATCTATCTCTCAGGGCTGCCATGAAGTCAGATTCATTATGATGTGCTCAAGGTACTCTGCAGTGACAAGTGCTCATCCTAAGCACATTGAAGGCAATAGAAATATCCCCACTGAGTTCACTGAACTCCAGGGGTGAGGCATTTGGACTAGTGATTCACTGTTACAGTAAGGCATAGCATGAATCCTATTAAGAACCTGAGTGTCTTCTCCTTTTCAAATTAAAAAGATGGTTACAGGAGAAATCTTCACCTTTATTAACAGTACATTCAATGCAAGTACCTTAAGCAAAGACTCATGGAAAATCTCATCAAGAAGGGAGATGACACCAGTGAGCCTGTCTGCAGCAGCTGGAACAGTCAAAGACTGCAAAATGTTTCCACATTGTCTCCATGGCATGTTCTGTGTTCACAATGCAGATAGAAAGTACCATAGGAGAAGTGAGTTACCTTACACATGGACTTTCCACATGGTCCTTTATTCCCAAGAGATTTACTTTGCTATCTCATCTCATTTTCACATGTTCCATCAATACCTCTGTATGCCAGGCACAGACAGTAACACATATTTGAAAATTAGATCCAGACACGATGTTTCTCATGCAGGTGTAGCTGCCCATGGCTATATCCTACCATCCTTTATAATTAATACTTTCATGTTCTCAGACCCTAATACAGTCTTGGCCTGAGCTTTTCTCCATCGTATTTAACACCACGGGGGTTCCCTGTGAACTATATTATTTCACATGATTCAAATGTGAAAAGCTGTTCAGTACTGCAGTAGCTTCTCTTTGCCTGAGTAATGATGGCAGTACTGATTACCCTTAATAACGTCATTGTGCTGTGTGCACAAATCAAGCATGAAGAGCAATCAGGTGGAGAATTAGATTGTTTTTTTTTTAAATGGATCTTTATTCTTGCTACATGTCTACTAGACCTTGAAAACAGTAATAGGATGGCCTTTAAATTCCTACTGCTTTGATAAGAGATGAGAGGCAAAGACAAATATATTCCTTCCCGGTTGGTAGCAATAGATAGTAGGCATTGCTCAGTGTCTACAGGTTACTTAAAGTGTGAGTTACAAAAGAATTATGAAAGAAAGACCTGAACTGCATATTTGGTTGGTAGAGAAAAATATTTTGCTACAATAATGACATCTTTTATGCAGATGTAACTGTACACAGTTCCACAGTGAGCTCAAAGGTACGTGGAAAGACTAAATCTCAGTCAGTCCACAAGACACCTGAAAGAAATGAAAAGCAAAAGAAAGCAGAGGAAATCCCAAACCATCAGTGACCAAAGTGGTTCTGGATGACTCATGATCAATCTCAATAAGAAAACTTCAGAAATCAGAAGATTGTATTGCTGCCGAGGCAGCTCTAGTTCCTCTTACACCCCCCAAAATATCTGGATGCCACCTGAATGCAAGATACAGCCCATGGTAAGTTTATCCCATCTACAAGGGATCAGGAACTTCTTAGAAAATAACTCATACATGTAATCATACACAAATGTGAACTTCTTGAAATCCTGAAACCTTGAACACACGATAGCTCTCAGCCACATTGTTTAATTATGTCTTCTGTTTCTAAAGGGCTGGACACAGACTGAATGTGGATTTAAATACTTCGGGCAAAAAGAGCTTTTCATATCAAGAAATGTTAATGGCTCCATCAGTTTTTCAAGAGAGAATCAGTAGTTCTCACCATTTAAAATTACTTTTTCCATTTTGAATCAACAAAGCATTCACCAACACCCAAAAAATAACTTGATTCTTGTAAATAGGTCCTTGCTGGACTGAACTTGGACAGTGTCTTCTGCTGTCTCTGTTTGCAGTTGTTTGTGAAGTACCTTAATAATGAACATACTAACACACATAAGCACAGTTTGAGGGCCTTTTCATTTTACTCTCCCTGCCTCATTCAGATATTCAGAGATTTTTTTACACTATCTCCTCCTTACTTCCTGTCTTAGAAATTTCCTCTACCTGAGGTAACTGAGGCTTAGGCAACACTTGTGAAAATGACACAAACAACATAGATATTTGGTCTGGTAAGCCAAGTAAAAGAAAATGTATCGGGATCAAAAAGGAATTTTTGTTGTTTTTTTTTAAATTATTATTGTTATTCACAAAAACTTGGCTCTAATGAAGAGAAATTGGACAAAAAATAAACTAGAAATTTCTAGACATACTCCTTATCCCACAGTAATATCATTAGGGTATTTTATTTTCTGATCTATTGACGTGCACGGCCATAATGCATAGCTTCCTGGGGTATGGGCTTTATGCATTTTTAGTGTTTGAGTTCCATCAACATTACAAAGTCACTTACTGCAACATAGCATGTAATTGTCAAGTTTTTGAATGCACAATGTAGCCCATTTTCCCATGCAATCAAGGATGCACAGGTATAGATGGTAAATATGCCCAAAATCACTGGTTTCAATTTTTGCCTCCAAACTTTCAGCAAAATCCCCAACTGACATAATTCAAAGAACCATTAAGTAGGACCTGCTTTCTGAAGTGGCCTAAATCCTTGACAACACTCTGGAGAGTCATCCAGTGCTGCGAATTATGTAGAGTAGATGGTTTTATATCATTGCCGTCTCAAACCATCGCAGTCCTAGGCTGATAATAGCCTTGATCCACGATGGCCTCATGATTTAATGGTTAACCTAGAGATAGCAGTTAAACATTCCTCTGACATCTCCATCTCTTCTATAACAAGGGCTTCTGCTGGCTGTTGCCTCAAATGATAAAGATTTTCCTTCAGTCCCAGTGGAGCTCACAGCAATGGACTCAACACTTGCCCAGACATTTAACTACACTGGAGAAATGTCAAATGATACTGCTACTTCCAATCAAGAAGAAAAGTTAAATGTTTCACTATCTTTTATAAGAGATATCAAGTCATTTTCCTGGGTGCAAACAAGCCAGGGCTCCTTTGCAGCTTGTCTAGTCTAGCAGATAATCCTATGCTGGCCTTGTGGCTGCAGTAACATGCAGTCAGAGATAACAGGTGCTGGGTAGAGGAGAGCTGAAGAGATGAGTCAGAAGAAGCTTCACTAATTGAATAAGTCTGCTACCAGGTCTACTGCCAGTTGGCAGAATGTGCATCTACCTCATTAAATTCCACTAGCTGTGCTGCTCATTTTAGAGTAGCAGCCTTTTTGGGAAGGAGGAAGGCAGCATTTTCCCTCCATTCAAGTAAAAAAAAAAAAAATCATAAAGAGATGTTTCCACACACCTCGGTGATAATGTCTGGCAAGAATCAGAGATGTCTCTCCAAGACTAATGCCTTTCAAAGTGTTTTTAAGTTCTGCTTTTCAATTCACATCTAAGAGTGCGTGGAGATTATCACCTTTTTCTGGCTAGAACAGCAACAGACTGTAGCATAGAAGGTCCTGATGAATGGCTGAGAGCCAAATAATACAGGGTGAGGAATTGTGAATTCAAACAGTAGTGCCAGAGCTTATTTCTTCCTTCAGCAAACAGATTTTCCATTTCATAGTTAAATTAAAAGTCTATTTTGCTTCGACTCCTTATTTGAAGACAGAAAGCTAAGTGGCTTCTGGTAAGTGTCCCTGGGATAAACTGCAGAGAATTAAAAATCACTTTTGATTTTTTTCTTTTATTGCGTTGTTTAGTTGTTGTTTTTGTTGTAGTTGGAGGTGGTGGTGGTTTAAAACACAAATCAGCAGCACCCCAAATACTTCTGAGTGTTTCTGGGCAGGAAATTTTCAGGCTGATGGGGTATACATCCCCTTCACTGAGTCAGGACAGGGGTGGGACACACTGAAGCCCACACTCCAGGTTCTGTCTGTTTGTAAAACCTAAGAGCTCTCTACAGTCTGGGAGAAAATCCCTTGCTTGGCCTCCATCCTGACAACTTTCCATATCTCTAGTCTCTCAGAACATCACTGTGAGTTTTATTCACAAAATCACCCTTTAGAATGCCATTTCAAAATAGATTGCAGCAATCAGTCTCCTCATGGAAAACACCCGCAACTCATTTCTTGCTTTGATAAAACATAGTTCTGATTGGCCTCAGCTTCCTGTTATCTTTTCCCTATATTTTTCTTACAAAGAAAAATCACTGGGTCATTAGTGAGCTGGAGCACAAGAGAGATTGATTTTATATTCTCAAACAATAGAAATTTATTTATTTATTAAATCATTTTAAGTAACATAGACCCTAATCCATGAAAGACTTGGCTAATTTGGTCCTGGAATTAAAAAAAATACTCAATTTAGACAGGGAATGGGAGGCTCTGCAGCTGGTGTGTAGAGGTTGTGGGTGCAGATTTCTTCAATCCCACACCTTTCTTCCCTGTTTCAGCATCAGCCTCTCAGTTACATACCTGCATGAATCTACAGTCCATAACCAGAAATCCCCTTCTGAGTTTAGCACTTAAATTACCCTTCCAGAAAATGACTCGTTTTATCTTTTATAATATGGTGAAGGATGTCGCTCATCTTGTGGATTAGCCATATTTGGAGCATTTATTAAGGACATGGTATTCAGATCAGTGACATTTTGTGTGAAAGAAATGTAAAATCCTGCCTACTACTCAAGCCATGCATCCAGATGCAAACTGTGCTGAGTTGAACCATCATTGTCCCTCTCCTTGTGGGCCTTGACTAATGTTGTCCTGTCCTGGCCGGAAGCTTTTCTGGTCTCTGATATTTTATGTTCTTTCTTCCCACTGAAGGGAAAGCAAAGCTTTGTAACAGACACAAATATCAAGTATAGGACACAGCAAGTATGGGTCCTCTACACCTACCAAATCAATTTTCTCACTTTGCTTACTAATCTGGCATCTCTGATTTTCTGCTTGCCTATCACTAAACGAATTTGAAAGCCCTGCAGAATGTTTATAAATATGCATCAGCAAAGAGTAAGGGACAAATCACTTTTGTTCTCTCTGTATAAAGTTACTCAACATAATGACAAGAATCACAGAAAAAAAATTAGTAACCCCAGGTACTGGCTCCCTGTTTTTCTTCACTGTTCAAAAGAAAAGTCATTCTTGTCAGCAAAGCTTCTTACAAACAGATGGCTGCACTGGGCAGTTTCATACTGGACAAAGCAGGGGTCTTGAATGCCTCCAAATCTTTTGCATTCTTCTCACTGCTTCCTTCAGTGCCAAGCCACACAAACCTCTTCAGCTTTGCTTAGCAGTATCATCTGGATCTGAAGGTTCTGCTTTCCAAACTAATGCCTGCATCTGTTTGATTATGGAAATGCATGCAGAGGTCCTATTAGCAAAAAATCCTAGCTTGTCTGGCGTATTAATGGGCTGACCCATACATCCTGGGAGTAAAGTGTTGAGTGAAAGACTGCTCAGTAGATATTCAATAGTTTGATCCCTTGGTGGTAATGCAAAAGTCAAGGCTGTATATCTAGTATATGTGCTTCAAACCTTCTCACCTATTCTCACAGAATGCAGGTGCAGAGAAGCAGATGAGCACAGACAGCATGCAGCAAAGAAGAAAGGATGCATGAGAGATAAGGATTGAATTCAGATAGGATCCAAGATCTGCTTAAAGCCATATCACAACTTCTCTAAAAGATGGCCTTAGAAGGATGCAACATTAAAATCACAAGTGGTAGTGGGGAAAGTAGATTAGGGCTGAGTGCTCCTTGACTATTGCACCACAAGAATTAAAGGCAAGCAAGCATGGAACCAAGTTCAAAGCAAGCACCACAATACTGGTAGCAGATCTGTGGGATTCCTTGTGGAAAAAAATAAAACAGATGTTTACAATCCTTTGTGCCAAACAGGGGACTGAAACATTTTAGAAAATAAATCATTAGGGTTTTGGAAACACAGAAAAATCTTGTGCTGGGAGTCCTGCTTAAAAGTAATCAGAGGTATTGAAAGTAGCAAGGATAAAAAACAATAAATGTGTTCATTTTGTTCTTGCTCATTCCTAACTGTATTCTACAGCTAAAACCAGAGTACTGGAGTAGATTAACCTATGTTTTGATGAATATGACCATTCTGTTAGGTTCTTACCACAACCAAAGCTTTTCTACTCAAGTTTGCCACAAACTCTTCACAAATAGTTAATTTTGCTGTAGCAGCATGAACGCTTTTGTCCTGTTCTGAAGTCACTGTGATTAAAACATTGCTTGTAAGAGTTGCAGGCCAGAATGACAAGACCAGTCTGAATGTTTGTCACTGTTGTTTCCACATCATTTACACTGAGTACTAAACTTGGAGACTTGCTACACTTCCCATTCTCATGAATAGATGTGTACCACATATGTTTGATCATGATACATCACCATTCAATTTTCATTAAAGTGGATCTCTTATACAGGTTATGCAGTCTTCTCCAGTTCCACAAGAAATTATCCATCCATGAACGCTCTTCAGCTTATGTTCAGAGACATTTTGCATCCCAGGAACACTTTATATGAGACTGAACCACAAAATTACTCTTCTGGGATAAGCTCACCTAGGAAAATACAGCTACCTGGCTACGTTTCCTTCCTAGGACTAGAGCCAAGGAGTAAGTATACAAATGGCATTAGCCATGCAAGCTGACACAAGGGCCTCTGGAGCAATTCAATTACAATTAACTAATTTGAATGATCATTTCTGATCTTATACTAGTTCGTTTTGCATATTTGTGTGTGTGCAGCTAGGTTCTAGAGACTTGCTCTTTCTCCTGCACTTGCATATCTCAGCAACTTCAAAACACAAACAGCAGTTCACTATAGCCAAACAACTGTGTGTTTCTTAAAACACACTCTTAGGTTTAGGATCACAGGTTTTTGACTCTGCCTATCCTGAACGATGCTCCATCTCAGCAACTGTCTCATTGGAACAGCAATACAAAGTCATTCAGTTTGGCCTTCTCCATCACCCCGCTCCCTGAAACAAATTCATTCAATGAATAATGTACAATTTCCAATGCAAAAGGATAATACAAAAAGCAGAAAGTTCATTCGGGAACATGATGATCCAGATCTATACGTAAGACTAAAAAAGAGTGCCTACAGGTATTTATGTATATATACACATATAAGATAACTACATTCTGCCAAGAAAAATCCACCAATTCAGGGTTTTTCCCACTTTTTTTTTTTTAATAATAAACTAAAAGAGCTTGTGTCAAACACAGCAGTCTTCAGACTTCTCATACATAATTATCTTCTACAGAAAAAGAAATGTAAATTTATTTAATATACTGCACCTATTGGAAAACTAGTCTCCCAACTCAGGAGACTATATTGGATGTTGATGTAAAGGCAATGAGTATGCACGCTTTCACTCTCCTACATACGGCTACTTCCTTGCTAATGTCATTTAAGAGGATTGTTATTAGGAAGGAAGAGTAATTTATTTTTCATAGTTTCCCTCACCTATTCACCCTACTACAGAGTTTGACAACAGAGAGAGACAATTAGCAGCAATGGTGAGCTGGATGCATATGTTAATAGTTAACTGGCAGAGAGGATACACTCCATTTTCTTTAATGTGTTTAGACAATGAACTGAAGTGGACTTGACCTGCTGACCCTGTGCAATAAACCACCATACAGTACTACCAGCTACTGCCTCAGGAGTTTTGGTGGGTTTTTTTTGTTTTGTTTTGTTTTAATGTGACTAATAACAGTTCTCAAAGGGGGAATAAAACTAATGATTACAACATTTGTAGAGAGGAGTCACACATCCAAGGGCTTGGTTTTTTTTCCTTCACAAACATAGTTGCTGCCATATCATTAAACTATCAAGATTGAATCTGAATAACGAGACAAGTTGCACAGTACTAAGAACACAGTAATATCAGTAGGTGGAATTCAAACAGCATGAGTTGCATTATATGTAGATATATACAATATCTCTGCAAGTAATACCAGTGCAGTGGATGTTTTCCTTACAGAGCTGTAGTGATGATACCAACAAGCTGGAAGATAGTCGTACTTCTAGTTGTACCTAATGAGAGGATGCAAAATTCAGATGGAAAAGAGCTATGAAGTCAAGCTCTACCAACCATGGTGATAAAGTGTAAAGCCGTGAAGCAACAGGCTATTTTCTTTCACTAATAGGACTGCATGCTATACTACCAATTTCACCTTTCATCCCAAGGGAATCATTTTATCTGGTCAGACCAGCAGTACATGCAGTAGTCCTCATTCTAAGCTCAAGTGCATGTGAATGAAAGATTAACAGTATTTGTCACGTAACTTTTATTGACCAGGTAGAAGAGAAATTAATCTAACACCATAATTCAGGTCACTACTGGCATTTTGAAAATGACTTTCCCCTGAACAGTTCAAGTGAGGAAGTCTAGATCTTTGTTGCAGTTGCTGGTGTACAAGTGTTTGGGTGTCTACAAATATGTTTGGTAAAGTCTAGGAGGGATAATTAAAAACACCATCTCAATATTCTGAGGCTATTCTTGGAGACTAGGACCTTCAGATTTCTTTGAAAATAGCATCAAAATTAATTTTAAATATGGAGTAGAATAAAAACCACAGGCAAAAACAGGTTTCATCTGTGAAAAACTTCAGAACTTGAAACAAGATTTTCACTCAGCTCTTTTGTTTCTTCTCTTCTTTCTACTGCTCTCCCATCTCCACAACCCTTTGATTTTTCATCTTTCATGTCTCATTGACAGTCCCAGTAAAGCACTCATTTGTTCAGGAAATTTCACTGAAATGAACCCACTAACATCGTGACAGCTTCCAACAGCAAACAGCCTTTCTGCAGAAATCTGCTGAAATGGTCATCAGCTGACTCATGCATTTCTAATGTCAGCAGGAAAGCTGCAGATTGAACAAGCTCGTGATTAGTTGTATCACAGAAAGGGCGGCTTTTATATATTATATACGTATATATACATATATTTAGTCATGACAAGCTCCCCCATCTAAAGGCACTAGCAACCTAAATAAACATGTGACTGAAATTTCATGCACAGCAATTACTACTATTATTGAAAAATATGGCTGTACTTCATCTCTCTTTAGGACTTTGGATGCCCCCAAACAAGACTGGACAAGATTTAAGTATACTAGAGGAAAAAACATATATCTTTATCCAGTCTCTATTGATAGCCTCAGTGATCTAAATAAATTCCATCTCTAAAAATCTAGAAAAATAGTTCAGCAGAACAACATAGAAAAAGTGGCTGCGAATCAGAAAACTGACCTAAAAACTTCTTTTATTTACAGCAGTAACTGTTTTCCCCTTAATTTAGCAACATCTGACTGTTACATCCTTGCTGTGGCAGCAGCTATTCTGGGGCCAGTAAGCCTCTCTCAAATGGGCATGAAAGAGCTCTGGATGGCAGGTAAATTACTTGCTGATGTGCTTCTAATTGATAACGGTAGCCAGTTCTAAAGATTAAGCCTAAACAAGATGAATTGAAAAGAAAAGAGGGGAAGGGAGGGATGAGAGATGATGAGACAAAAATGACAAATAACCTGATTGGAAAATGATTCCAAATGACCAGAAACTTGAGAATAACCACACCAAGAGATCCCGCTTCAATCAATTCCACTGTCTTGTGCATATTTTATAGAGTGAATCCTTACTAAATCACAGATTCATCACAGAACAGCTGATGTTAGTGCATCTGATCCAAGCCCCACGTGCGAGTAAGGCCACCCAGAGAAGGTCATTCTGGACTATGTCCAGACAGCTTTTGATTAACTTAAAAGAGAGAGACTCCACAATTCTTTTGGGCAACCTGTGCCAGAGCTTCATCACCTGCACAGTAAAGTGCATCCTGATGTCCAGGATGAACCTTCTGCATTTCAGGAACCAACTTGCAGCAACTTGCAGAAACTGGAACACAGGAATGTCCGCATTAAAACAAAGAAGAAATTCTTTACTGTGAAGGTGACAGAGAACTGGAACAAGCTGCCCAGAGAAGTTGAGGGCTCTCCTTCTATGGAGATATTCAAGACCTATCTGGACACTTTCCTGTGCAACCTACTACAGAGAACCAGCTTCAGCAGTGTGGTTGGACTTGATGATCTCCACAGGTGCCTTCCAGTCCCTGTGATTCTGTGATTGGTGTTATTGCCCTACTGTTATGGAATTCAAAAGCACATGTTAACATGGGTGAAAGTCATTTCTTTCCACTAAACTCAGAGCCTGTAAATATTCTCAGGCATTTTGAATTTATTACTGTGCACACAGCTAGATAGTCACACTGAATTCATATTGATCAATCGCCTTTGGAGCAAATCCATAATTTAACCTGTCTGACCTTGCATGGAAGAAGTTGAGGAGAGCCCCTATTAGAAGAACTGAGGAAGCAATAACAGAAAATCTAGAGTGTTTAGGAAAAACAGTCTCTTAAATTGATGTATCTGCAAAGATTACTTGCCTGCTTAAAGTCAGACAAGTGAACATGCTGAAGTTGAGTCTACATTAGAAATCTGCTCTTCCAGAAACCAAAGAACACCATTATCCCTGCCCTGGTACTCTGCTTAGGATCCCACAGTATACTTGCATACCATCTTTTTACTACAAAGTCCAGATGATGTTATGATCCAGATTAATTCTTCTGACATCAAAGCAAGTCTTTGTTTCCTTTCTATTGGCATGATTCACAAAGTAATGAGTTTTGGCTCTGCGTTTCTTGTCTAATCACATGTAAGAAGGCTGTTTTATTTCATATCTAATGGGTGGAATACTTTTTAGGAACATAAGTTCACTCACTCACTACCCACTTGACCCAAGACCACTGTCAGAACTTAAATGACAGTCACATTATTTAAACAGACAGTATTATACTGTGATTATTATATATATCTTCAGTAGATTTTAGCTCAGTAATACTAAATAAATTTGTCTCATTTCAGGGCTTCTGCCTCTAGTTGAATTATCACCGAAGGCCTAAAGATATAACTCCCTTAAATACTTAAGAAATATTATAAATAAAACTGATCACACCACTGGTACCTCAGTCAAATCTGACTATCATTATCCAACCAACTTTCCCCAAGCAAACCACCAGTCATAGCTGGGACCTTAAACAGAACATCACATCACTCTGAGTCTGTACTCCTTCTCTGATTTAAAGCAGCCTTTCTGATCAACCCTTGAGATCTCTGCTTTATTTCTTTACTTTTAACAATCTTCAAAATAAAAGTAAAGGCAACCCCAGAGGCTTCAAGCAGTTTTATTTTCATTCACTCCTCATCTTCATTTTCTTGACATAGCTGACAGCAGATTTGGGCTAACGGCTGTATACTGCTTGATTATTCTCAGATGCACAAAGCAGAAGAACACCCAGAAAAGCAGGGAGGTGAAAATGCCAATCTACCCAGCCACAATGCAACTGACCCTTCAGAACTGAAGACCTCTTCTAAATTTAGAAAAAAGACAGAGACTTTAAAGGTATAACAACTGAAGACAACCATAAAATGATATAAGGATAAGAGCATAATCTAAACAAGGAGCATGAGAAGGTTTAGGGAAATAAAACAAAAAACAGGGCATAATATCAGAGTCTAATAACTTAAAAATATGTATAATAAATGGAGAAAAATTAATTAATAGCCTGAGAGGATAGGAAGACAGAAAGAAATAGCCAGAAATGAAGAAAGGTAGCGACCAATGCAGGTTTTGCTCCGTCACCCTTACCATAAAGAAGTTCTTCCACATGTTTGTATGGAACTTCCTATGCTCAAGTTTTTAGGCCATTGCTCCTTGTCCTATTGCTATACCACCAAAAAGAGCCTGGCCTCGCCCATTTGCCCCTCACCTCTCATTAGATATTTATAAACATTAATCAGATCCTTCCTCAGTTTTCTTTTTCCCAGGCTGAACAAACCCAGGTTACTCAGTCATTCCTCACATGGGAGATGCTCCAGGCCCTTTATCATTTTTGTGGCCCTTCACTGGACTCCTTCTAGGAGATCCCTGTCTTTTTGAACTGAGGAGTGCAGAACTGGACACAGCATTCCAAATGCGGCCTCACCAGGCCAGAGTAGAGGGGAAGGATCACCTCCCTCAGCCTGCTGGCCACTCTCTTTTTAATGCACCCCAGGATACCATTGGCTTTCTTGCCCACAAGGGCACACTTCTGGCTCATGGCCAGCCTGTTGTCCACCAGGGCACCCAGGTCCTTCTCTCCAGAGCTCATCTCCAGCAGGTCATCCCCTAACCTGTACTGATGCATGCAGTTATTCCTCCCAGGTGCAAGACTCTACACTTGCTCTTGTTAAACCTCATCAGATTCCTCCCTGCCCAACTCTCCAGTCTGTCCAGGTCTTTCTGAATGGTAGCACAGCCTTCTGGTATGTCAGCCATTCCTCCCAGCTTTGTATCATCAGCAAACTTGCTGAGGGTAGACTCTATCCTTCATTAATAATTGGAACAAATAGAGCAGCAGGTTTTATTAAAGTAAATGACTCATAGGTTCTCATTGGAGACATTCAAGAGATTACATGCAACATAATCTGTGACAGACAAAGGACTAAGATGATCCATATGGGATGCTTTTGTTTGTTGCACCAACTTCAGCTTGTCTTTGGAACTGACATGCCAGGAGTACTTGGCAAACATTAAGCCACAGTATGGTCCACTCTGAACTGGTAGAAAGAAAACTAGCAATACTGATAAAAGAAATCTTCCCAAACATCCATTTTAAAATAAAGTTTTATACACGGTCACTCATTCTAGGTGATGGACAACACTTTGACCTTATTTGATCTCCTTTTCTGAAATGCTTTATCAGCTGTCAGAAGTATAGACAGGACAAACTGCCAGTAGCTCTATGGGGAAGTGACAGTTGAAAAGCAAGCATGGACTCAGCTGGTTAGCTGCAGACAAGTTTTCTTAACCTTGATGAACTGCATGCATTCTCCAGAATTGGAGCAGTCAGCATTTCCCAGAGGTTTTTGCCCAAATCCACATTAGATCCAAAGACAACAGCTGACATGAGACAACATGCTGGTTTTTTATTCTTTCCTCCTTCCACTACACTCTCCAGATTGTCAGGTGGGACAGAATGTATTTTCCAGCTTAGAGATGGTTACCAAGTCCTGCAATGAGGGTTGAGCATTAAGAATTAACTGATCAGGTAAGACAAGAGCGGTGGAAATCTTGCTTCTTAATAGACTGGATTATGCTAAATTTAATTCCTTTTAAACTTCCAGTTTGTTTTAACTTTGTGGATTTAAAACTCAATTTCATTTCATTTTATTATCAGTCCACCAGATTTCAATACTCATGATTCCTCTCTGTCTCTGTTGAAATCATGGCATTGACTTAAAGAGATATTAAAAAGAAATCAAAATGCATTTGATTTCAGCTTTTGCTCTCTCCTCCTTTAGCCAACATACCAGTCCTGTCTTCACATTTTCCTCTCCTATAGCCATGGGCAGCAACTGCATTTCATTTATTTTGTTTAGAAACGTAAGAAATAACATTTAATCACATACCTCCAGCTTCCATATCTCAAAGAAATATAAGAAATAATGTAAAAAGTGACAGACATAGTATCCTTGTAGTGCTCAACATTTGCTATTCCCCTCATCCCTATTTTGCAGCTTAATGAATAATAACTACCACTCTTCTTAGCTTGGTGACATACACACATAAGTACACCCATACACCCTGTAAGTTCACAGAACAGAGAAAGAAAATTTCTGCTATCCTAATTTTACAACTGCAGAGTTCCCACATTCAGAAAATTGCTTTGCTGAGCTAGATGAGATTTCTGTGCATGATTAAATGCTTTGCTGACTGGTGCTGTGAGTGATATGTCATGGGGAGAAAAAAAAAAAAACAAAACAACCTAACCTAAAAACCTGTGGTTTTCCAGAAGCTTGGTTTCCTACATCTCTGGTCAAAGTCTTCACCTTCTAATTAAGCACCTTCCCAGGAACTATAATGAACATAATTAAAATCTCATGTCAAATGTTTTACAAGATCCCCAACAAGAGTAAATATGTTAACTGGAGTGATCTGGTGAAACATCTATTTAGCGAATTAAAATTACAGACCTGGCAAAACGTATGTCAAGGGAGGAGGTTGCACCTGGAGTTACAGACTGCTCTCAAAAGAAGTCCACCTTCATTTTGAACTAAGAGTTAATGGTCTTAGCTCATTTTGTATCCCATTTGAGCAGACATAGCTTACACCCGGTAATTACTTCCTAAAAGAAGTTATGTGGTGAGTATCAACACTTAAGCTTCTCATTATCATCTCAGGTATATTGCACAGCTATAACTTTAATGGAAGCTAAAAGGATTGTTTCATGTCTCAGTCAGACCCTTGCTTAAAATATTCTGGAAATAAAAAGTGCTGCCTCAGGCAGCTGTCCTTGATATTTCCCCTCTGCCTCTCACAGAAACAACATCTGTCCTTGCTTGTGAAAATGATGAATCAGGAGTAAACTGACTTGGAATTCTCGAGTTAACTAGAACCACATAGTCACAGCCTGCTGTCACACCTCGTCACACAACTCTTCTGTCCATTGCCATCTTTCACAGCAGCCTTCTACCACTGTGCCAGAGGGGCAGAATGACATATAGCCAACTAACACAAAGTTACACCCTGTTTAAATCTGTCTGTGCACCCTTCCTCCTCTGAAACTAAAGAGTCAAGGTAAAGCTATAGCACAAAAGAAGAAGCAGGAAGTTCTTCATACCTACCTTGGGCTCCAAACACTTGCTGCCATCACTGGCGCTTGCTGCCTGTTCCACCAGGCTTCCTGCTTGCTCATCTCTAGCATCAACTCACCCAGAGGGTTAGGCCCTGCTTTCTGCAGCCTCCAGTCTCATTGAGGAAATGGGGGAAGGAAAAAGGTTTAGTTCTTTAAGGGTCTCTTTTAAGATCTTCCCAAAGAAGGAAGCATTGGTACAAATTTTTTAACAACCTTCAAAAAATCAATACGTGTAATTAAGGTCTTTAAGTATGTGATTTTAATAGACAAATGGAGGGAGTTTGGCTACCTGGATGTTGAGTACTTTAAATATTGAACTGTGGAGTTAATCAGTAGAAATTGATTGCAGATCAAGAAGGGAGTTAAAGAGAAACAGACAGTGAAATGCAGCAGACTCTCAGGAATATCCTCCATAGCTATATTTGTTATTGTTCTCAGGTACAAACCAAAACATTTTTTTCTTGGTCTCTTGTATTTAGTTCAAAAAGAATAAAAATCTACCATCAAGTATGACAGCAAAATGTCTGAATGAAATACCTACTGCCACATTTTACCTCACGTGCTTGGAATTTTTTGCCTCCCAAGTTCTGTATTAGACATTTTCTCTAGGATTATTACAGTGTTTTCAGTATGGCTTAGCTGCCCATGAATTGCATACCTGCTAGGCCACAAATTTCTCCCCTCAGAAGCAGTGAAAGGCTATCTTTCCCTTCCTTAATCAGTTAAGTGCAGACCAGACAGAGAACTCAAAGGCTAGAAAAGCAAAGGAAACCAAGAGGATGTGACAAGGTAACTTAACAGGTCTTCATCATCTCTTTTTTGACAGCTCACACAGCAGCTGAGATCTGTGTGAGCATACATACACCTCAGAGTTGGATGCTAATGCTTCATGGCAGCAACTGTCTCCATATAATTAGAATACAAGCTGATGTGAGCTAGGAAACAGCCAGTGGACTAATTAGTTGTGGCAGGAAGCACATGCTTCTCCATTTCCTAGTAATTAACTGGCACTGAATCAATTTCTTTTTAAACAACCCATTTTTTAATTAAGAGATGAGCTCATAGAAATTCCACAATCAACATCAACTATGGCAGAAGAAATCCTGCAGAAGTACACGATGTTGTTAAGGGCTTAGGTAAGTTTTCTGCCTCTGAATGTAACATGAGCAAGCAACTACTGCTTCCATTACAGATTAACAAGAAGCCTACCAACATTTTGCAGGTCCCAGGCCAAGAGGTGAGTAGTTCCAGTATTCAGATTAGAAGTCTGTAACTTCAAGACTGTTCGGATACAGGACTTATTTAATGAAGAATAATTTGCTTACCATACTAGATATTTCCTATATCTGTATAATAGATACTGCATAAAAACTGTTCAACTGAAAAATTTTACTATAAAGAAATTTACCTATAAATATTTGTAATAAAGAAAAATACAATTGGAATCTAATAGGACCAGCCACAAGGAAATCACCTCCTAAAACAGTTATTTCAATGATTTTCTCACAGAAACCTTTACAGGTAGGAGGAAATAGCACAAGCAATAACAACAAGACTCTTCTTGTATCAATAAAAGTGATATTTGGCCCACTATTAAAATTCATCCATGTTTACCAGCTGCCTCTATAAATCATGAGTCATACTCCCACTTGTCAAGATCTGACATAACCAGATGGCTTCCTGGTTTCTATAGCTACTTGAACTCTGGAAAGGACGACTAGGAGGGAAAAAGTAGCTTAAAGCTGCTTTTCCTTCTTCCCACAATACTTCAGTGCACACACCCAGAGGGACCCTACAGTCTAACAGAGGTTTGCTCACTTGTTTGTTACAGCTGTTGAGAAAGAAGTCTCTGAAGACTTAACTCAAGGCTTTGTAAGGTTTGTATTTTGCTTTTAAAATGTATTAAGAAAAAGCCAGAGCTAAAATTCACATGGGTGCTCTTGTGTAATTGTTAGGGCATGTTAACCAAACCTGGAGGGAAGATGCTGATAACTTCAGCTTCAAGGCACGTCCTCAAAGATGCAGTCTAGACAGAGGCAAAACAAACATCCACAGATATTACTGTAAAATTGCTGAATAGAGGGGTTTATCCATGTTTTTGGAAATTAGGATTAACACTGTATTTTCCTTATTACTACCTAAGATAATTTAAGCACACTTATCTGACTTCAGAATTACAGTAAAGACTGTCCTTTTTTTTGTATCTTTCTTGTATGTATCTTTCTCTCTTGTATCTTTGTATCCTATTTTTTTTCAGTGGTTAAGAAGTTTCCCCACATACCCAAAGACTCTTGGAACACAAATAGAGTATTAGGAACTGACAGCTTTAGGACTGGCACCGAACAGAAGGTTCCCAGAAACTCCTTTGTTTCCCACATTTCTGCCCCTTTCCAAGCACAGCATCCTAGGGTATCCCTCTAGGAGGGACACAGGCCCGATCCAGCACCACTAGAACCCAACACAGATGTGTTGTGCAGACACTCCCCAGTGATTTGACTCAAGCCATCTCAGACCTAGAAACACTGCTACACTAGCAGTCAGGAGTGGTGCTTGGGTGCCAGTCTGCTTCCAGGCTGGAGCAAGACTTGCTACTGCTCTGGGTTTTCACTGTCATGAAAAATTATCATTTCATCTCTGCTTGGCAAAACTAAGTGGTATAAATCAGGTCTTTTAGTTTCCCAGCTTACATTTTCAAGATGCACTTTTTTTTCAGGAAAGGATCCAAACATGTTATTGTAGTCTATCCATGTAGAACATTTTAGTACATTCATCCATTTTTATTTGCATATGAGTAGGGGAAAATGTTGTATTTGGTTTGCAAAGAATGCTTCTCAAAGTGGAACAATGAGTTCTGGTAAGCTTGTGATACAGAGCTTGGCTACCTTCTCAAACAGCATCTCCCCTGTGGCTAGAGACACAAAAAAGCCATGTAGACAAACGCACGCCCCTGCCTACCGTTTTGCTTTTCTCCTGAGACATCACTGCTCCAGACAGAGTGAGCGGGGAGGGGGGAGGCTTAAAGGCATTTCTCAGACCACGGAACAAATATGCTTCGCTCTGCCAGCT
>JANHGO010000027.1:24790145-24816292 GCA_024606505.1 Aquila spilogaster
TTATTAGTTATCACTATTAGTTTCTTCTTTTCTGTTATATTAAACTGTTCTTATCTCAACCCATGAGTTTTACTTCTCTTCCTGATTTTCTCCCGCATCCCACTTGCAGGGAGGGGGAGTGAGCAAACGGCTGTGTGGTGCTTAGTTTCTGGCTGGGGTTAAACCACAACAGCCAGTGATCTGAACGGGACATTTCACTTGTACCCAATAGCACCTGGCGTAACTTCCCAAGAAAAGCAGATACTCTTGGAGAACACAATGCCATCATATGCACCTACACAGCTGTACGAGAAATCAAAAGGCAATGGACACTTGTGAAGGCAGAACTTTGTTCTTAGTTTGCAGCCAGCCTTAGCTGTAACATATCATAATTCCAGATTTTCTGTATATGAAATGAAAACTTCTATCTACCACTGTTAACTGGTGCTTTACATCAAAGGTTATCATTTACTAGTTATGAGCTTGGAACCAGAAGATAAATAAACAGTAGAAAACTTCTGGGGTGGGCAAGGGGATTCTTTTTCTGGAATTGTCCCTCCATACAGGAGGGATTAACTGGGATGCTCTATTTAAATCATTAACTGTATAAAAACTATTACTAAAGCTCATCTGGTCCATTCCTGTTGCCAAAGCACAATTGTTTCCTGAAGTACATAACCACATGCTCTATTTCAGGATGATAGGATTTTATCCTCATAATACTTCTATTGAAAATACCAACAACATCCTTAGCTTAGGTTTTAAAACAGCCAGAGTGTTCATTAAACTAATTTTTACTTTTCATCATTTATACTCTTAATTACTCCTAATTTAGCTCCCTTAGGATAAGAAAAGTTGCATGATCTGATTCTCACCAGATACAATGACAATACTGGTGTGTGCCTTTTTTACCTTTAGACTTGAAATCTACAAAATACTACTACAATATTGTCTAAAAAACTTTTTTTTTTGCATTTCAACCACCACAGAGAAATTTTAAGCAGCAGATGCGATCCCTCTATTGAAAGGAAAAGATTAAATACACTGATGTCAATAGTAGATTTTGTAACACCTAAACCAAAAAATATTCCGATTATATTTAATTGGCAACCAAAGAGCAACTAACAATATTCTTTAAGATTTTGGAGAGAGAAATCAGTCTTCAGAAAAGCTGTGCTTACTGGACCAATAGTCACAGCCTAAAAGTTCCTTTTAACCCCACAGATAAAGGTCTTCATCATATCTTTTAATGACTACCTCTATCACATTCAATTCATATATTTAAAAGAGAAGTTACTAAGAAAAAAAACAAAAACCATTGGTGACTTCTGTAAAGTTCAAGAAACATTGAATGCACTCAAGTTTCAGTGATAAACTTGTTCACACCATACCTTTTCCCCAGTTATATCTTCATTTGCCTACTTGGTCATACATTTTGATGCATTCTTCCAGACAACTAGAACCCGCCTTTTACATATATACTTCAAAAGACAAAAGCATCATTTTCTGACCTTATCATCAATCTCACAAAAATCCTTGCAGTTTTGCAATATGTCTGGACAGCCAAATACCACCTTCTCCAAGAGACCAGCCCTGGAGGCAAGAAACAATATTCTCCTCCAGTGGAAACCCAAAGTAACATGGTGTATTGACAGGAAAAAAACCTTTTGTTCCAAAGTACTTCAAACTTCAGCTCCTGAACAAGCCAAAGAGAACATCCTGCACAATTATACTGATGGAGATGAGGATAAAAAGAAGTCACTTCTAAGGCAGCCAGGTCTCAGCTTCTCACAGATACTAGTCAGGTCCCAGAAGCACATGCAGAAACTGGTTGGGAGGTAATGCGGTATACGGACTTGACTTACAGTATGTCCCCATGCAACATGAAACCAAGCAGAAGGTTACAGGTATTCCCTGCATTAGCTAGTATTTTTGCATGGTAGCTTTGTGAGCATCCTGCAGCAGGGGTGTTATAAAAGAAGAGTATATTATTAAAGCAAGAATCTCTAACCAAGTAACGCACCTCACACAGCTTGCCAAAACATGCATTATCAGAGACCACTTACACTGTGCTGTATCCCCTACAGAACAGCTCACATCCCTAAAAGTACAAGGCCTGTGAAACAGTTGCTTCTAGCCAGCTTCTTTCCATGAAAGAAACACTATGAGCAGGACAGTTCTCCACAATAGAAAAATGTCACTTCAAGAATTTGACAGTCATCATTGATTTCGTTATATGTACTCCAGAGAAGAGGGGGGGAAAAATCATAGACTTTCACAGCAAAATGTTATATATATATATATATATATATATATGTATATACATAGGCTTTTTCTTTCCCCAGTATCAGATGCCAGCTTAGTGTGAGAAAGAAACACCACACAGGGCAGTTCCTCACTAGCCATGAACCTGGACACTTAAATTATTATCTAATCTCTGCAAAGCTTATTTAAGAATCTGGGTCACATCTCAGTCACACTAATGCAAAGCAGGTTATTCTTCTTCATTTTCATAATGCTAGTATAGGTTTACACAGATGTGAGAAAGAGCTGAATTAGGTCCACCATCTTCTGAAGAGAAGTACCTGCCAGGGTCTCGGCACTACTGTTACTGTGCATAACAGTACTCAGCATTGATATAGCAGTGAGGCTGATATCTCTCCGCTCTTCACCAGTACAGTCCAGCTGGAAGTCAGGACTGATGAATGATGTATTTAGACACATAAAATGGATCTCCACTTTTTGATGCATCACAAAAAGGAGAGGGGCTTTTGAAGTAATTTTTGGTAAAATCTATTATTTAGGTGTTTTATATGAGTTTGCTTGCTCAATGGCTTAACACAGCTGCATTGCTACTGTCTGAAAATATGTCAAGCTGTCAGGAAGGCAGCTTCCTAACAGTCCTTAAAGCATCAATTTCAGAGCACATTACAAACACTACTGATCCCCACAAAATGCCTCTAAGGTACACAAGTCAATATTATTATTATTATTATTATTATTATTATTATTATTATTATTATTATTACCTTCTTTTTTACAGTTGTTGAAATGGCAGTAGAGAAATATGATCAGCCTTCATCAGCATTATAATGTGGAGGGTAGGTCCTCATGTGGCATAAAACTTGTTATTGTAATTGAAATCAAAACAGGAATGAAAGTATTATATTATGTGAGAGTCTGCACTTACAAAATGAGAGTTCCTTAATTGTTATTGCGGGTAATTTTATTAGGAGATGGGGAGCTTACAGAGAGCAAATGAATTGTAAAGACTAAGATCTTTCCTATCGAACAGCTACTAAATTGCATTTCAAAATAAATAGTATTTAAATACTTTTCAGCAGAAGAAATTGCTGTGATTGCCTCAGAGATGTTATGCAGAACTGGCTGCAGCTGTGACATGCTGGGGGCCTACACTGTGCTGTATATTATTCCTTGCAATGGAAAGTTGCATGAATGAATTTCTAAATACACCAAAGAATTTCAGGTAAGCAGTCTAATAACTCTGAGTATAAAAGGAAATTCATCATTAAGGAAAGTGAAGGGAAATCATGTATTGGGTCTTGTTTTCTGGTCATGGGCAAGCTACACGTAAATCTTGTTTCTCTTTCACCTATAGACATTTGTGCCCATCTAGTTGACACAGGTGGGTACTAGTCCTCTCCTTGCAGTGAGAAGCAGCAGTGCAAGGGCCAGGGCAGAACCAAGTCTGCCAGGTTTGCATTTTCCTTCCCTTGCTACAAGGCACAAAGTGGGTAAAGTAGAAGCAAACTGAGTAGGAATCAGTGGGCATGGAGCTGGATGGAAGCAGGAAAGCAGTGATGGCCAGGGTGGGTTGTCTGCTCCATATTTCTGAGCTTCTGCAATGGAATACAGGGGCAGTGAACTGGCACAACTCCAGCTTGAATTGGGAGCCACTCCAGTCTCTGAGAGTATTGAAACAAGGGAACTTCACTTCTCTTCCCCCTGCATATCTGCACCCTTAAGGAACCCAGCTTTTCACCAAAATGTAAGTCGTGCTTTGGGAGCTTCATTTAATTTCAGGGAGATGTTCAGCCATTGTGAATGATCACAATAATTCTGCTTTAATATGCAGTAATATTTTAATATATAACATCTGTAAATAACAAGAGACACAAGAAGGACCCAACATAAACAAATCTCCAGGCTGTCATTGTATATAACTCAGATGATTTACCTTATGCAACACTAAGTAGCAGAGTTTTAAAAGGATCAGTTAGTGATCATGACAAAAGGATGTATAAGGAGAAATCACTCCCTGTTCTTTGCTGGCCTGCTGGACTAGCTGGCCACTTTGAGATGAGAAGGGAGATCTGCACCTGAAAAATCTTTAGTCCTTGCAGGTTTGCTAAGACAGCCCACAGATCCTGGGTGTAATGTTGTCCCAGGACTGAGGCAAAGCCAGTTGTGCTTCTTTTTGTGTAAGTCGCTGGCCTGCTTTTCCAGAACAATATTTTGGGGCGCTACTCTCCAAGGCAAAGTTTAAAATCATATGATCTAGAGGCAAAAGCCTCCCTAATCCACCACTGACTCCTTGTTCTGTCCAGTGCCTTGGCTCAGAATTTTACAAAAAATAGGAAAGCTTTATTGACTGAAAGTATTGCTTTCAAAACAAGAAGCTAAGATGTCTTGGATCAGACTTAATTTGTGAACTGGCAGAGGCAGCACAACCCTGGAAATAAATTTATAAGTAGGAGGAAGCTGTCTCTTTGAATCATAAATTGACTGCAACCAGAAAAATCACAGTTCTCACACACTATAGTGTCCAATGATGGTGTAAAGAGCTCCCATACCCAAACACAGCCTGCCAAGCGTCAAATATGTTATTAACTGGAAGTAAAAGCAAAAATAATTCCTCCCTAAATTCTCCTTGGTGAAGTGAAGCTTTGTACTGTCCTTAATACAAGCAAGTGCTTCATGGGCATACTTCAATCCTGTACCAAAGAACTACTTATCAGAATTGACATTTAAACACTCTTCCTGTTGTAGGATTTTGGAGCAATAATAACACTTTCAACTTCTACAGCAACTTTATCCAAGTATCTTGGAGTGGTGTAAAGGCAATCATTAATTTAAACTTCATGAGGTAAAGAGGTAGCAACAGCACTTTCCACACAAGGTGAATTAGACACAGACTCCCAGAGGTATCACACAAGGTTGCGCACAGGGAGACAAAGCTGGAGACTGGATCCCTGGGGCATCCTGTGTCAGTACCCTGCATCAAGCATCAAATACCATCCTCTCCCACCCCACATGTGCTCTTCTGAATGCTCAGTAAATTCTCCTTATAGTGAAGACAACACTATGAACTCGTTTTGGTACTTATTTACAGTAAATGCACACTATTATCTCTAGGTGGTTTTGTTTTAATATGTTGGGGGTTTGGGGGGTTTGGTTTTTTTCCCCTCTAAGTGAGCTCTTCTTCCTTATTACTAAACAGCCAGCAAAGAAGTAGAGAGTTACCAGGGGCTGACTACATTAGTCTCAAATGTCTTTTCAGTGTATTAAAGTGTTTTCAATTACCTCCTAATACACCTCCAGGGAGCCTAGGAGAATGGAAACATTAGTAGAATAATGAGTTTAAATTATTTAAGGGTTTGGGTTTTTTTTCCCCTCTTATTATGTGACTTTGTTGGATTTGATCCTAGACCAGAGATATTTTACAGTACAAGCCAGGTTATATCTAACAAGTAATCTTGATCTCAAATCAAAGGGTTGCAAGAAAAGGATATAATAGTGCAAATTTCCCCTCCTTCTCCAAGAAGGTACAGTAAAAAGGGTAGGGTGGTCTGTTTTACTTTGCACTGATTGAAACAAGGTGACTATTTTAGCAGCTGTTGAAACTGATTGATAAGACAGTCATTAATGGCAGGTGAACTTATCAGGCAGGAATATCCATGAGGAAAAAAGTGCAAGTGATCCACTCTTACCTTATTGCATCATGATGTAATAAAACTCCAAAATTCAGCCAGTTGAATTAAATTTCAGGAGTGGTGAACTGAGGTATCTGAGATTTGTCTAGTTCTCTCTGATAGCCACTGACATGGCTATCACCATCCAAATACCTAAGCATCTCAAAGCTATTAGATGTATTTTAGCCTCAAAACATCCTGATGAGGCAGAGAAATTTCATTTTGGTTGCATTCAGGAACTGGAGATATGAAATCACACACTAAAGGTCCCACTGAAAGTTCAGAGAAAGCCAGGAATGCAACCAACATCTCCTGAGGCCTACCACATCCCTGATCCGTTAACGGTCTACACAAAGCAATAATGCAAAATAAACAAACAAAAAAGAAAACACCACCAAAGTGAAAACCAGACCATGGTTCTAGAGGGAAGAAAACACATGCTCTACAGCACAGAAGATGTTTATCATGGCACAGTCTTTCATTTTCAGTCTTAACCATTTCTAGTCTGGTATGTTAAATCAGTGGTCCTGCTTATGCTGTAGGCTGTTTTTCAAGCCCTTCCTTTTTCCTAAGGTTTTCTGCTCTACCTGGCTATTGTTTAAGGCAAACCTAATTCAGCTGCCAAGGTAATTTTTCTGAACCTGAAAAATTAGGCTACATGGCACTTCCATCATGGTGGCTGTCAATATCTTCACTATAATTAGTACAATTTCCTTCACACTGAAACTAGAACTTGGCTTCTGTCCTATATGGTCCCGTGGATTAAACATGGATTTGTCAATGACAGGTCCTAATACCATAACTTTAGTGACCGATTTAAAATGAGGATCTAGATATTCTGCTTAGCTCCTACTTTCTTTGAACAGATACCTAATTAATATAGATTACGAAGTGCAGCATATTCTCAGCAACAGAAAACATGACCAGACCTTACTGTTCTTAGACCCTATGTGTTGTCAGCATCACAGCTGTATCAGAATTTACAAATGTCCTGAATTTTAATGTCACCTATGGAAAATACTGGGGATCATGAGAAATCAGTCAGAAACGAAAATGCATGTGAAAGATATTTCAAATAAAAATACCAATCAGTTTGTATTGTGAAAGAATATCAACCATGTACTGGAGTTTGAGAGAAGATGTGAGAAGAGCTGTTGGAACTATAGTAGGTTTGAATATTTTTTCCCCAATATTTTTCCCCTCCCCAGAAGTTAGTCAATATGTAAACTTTAGGAAAAAAGTTTTTGGTATTGTATTCTCCTCCCTACACCTCCAGATTCAATATTGAACTTGAAAAACAGACTTGTGTTAGCTTATTGAAGAGATCCAAGGACTAGCATCAAGCAAAGCAAGAATCGTGAGTTTAGAACTCCTTATGCTCAGGCAAACCTTTAATCATAAATGAGTGGCTTTTTGGTTGGTGTTGACTGTGTGCTGGTGTCTGTGTATATATCTCTCTCTATATACATACACATATTATATGTATGTTTCCATGGTCCTTTTCCTGCTTATCTTTTTATTTATTTAGTTTGTTGCCATTTCTCTCCTCCCTTCTCCAAAAAACCCCTACTAGAGAAGTCTTGGTTTATCCCTAACAGAAGAGGGGAAAAATTTCTGTGGGTAGGCAGACACATTTTTTTTGTCTCTACTCTTGTCATGAACACATGACTTATTTTAGTCTTCTTAATCCATAACTATTATAAGGGATTCTCTATTCTTGCTAACAAGATATAATGACTATTGTTAATCCAGAGAGAGTGTTTTTCTCACTCATGCTTTCATAAGACTGAGTAATCATAAATGAGTAAGTATGTGTAGCGATTCAATTTGAAATTAAAATCTAAAATATTTTTCAGATGCATGAGATTATTAGAACAGTATACACAAAATTATTACAGAAATAGAAAAATTAGCAAAAATGGACCCAAGCCACAGCTTCCATAAAACTGATTCAAACACTGGATAATCTTAAAATGGAGATTTTACCTTGTATTTCACCACCAGAACCAGTCCAGAAATCAAAGCTGGGCAAAAAATATTAATCTCATACTGTACCCAGAAAATATATTTTCCATTGCTTTCACTGTTACTGTGATCTCTTGTGACAGACTCAGCCTTCAGAAAGTACCAATACCTTATGATGAATACTATGAAAAGTGACCAGTGCATTTTCAAGAAGCCTTCATCCATATTCCTCTTCATCCTCCTCTAGGTTACCATTAGTTAGCACGCTTAGGGGAGTCTCTATGTTCTGCTCAGCCTGGGGTAAGCCAGCTGATGTTAAATCCGAGAGCTCTGATACCTTATCTTCATCCCAGGAAGAGTGAAATATGAATTCACTCTTCAATACAGAACATGAAGGTAGCTGTATCCACAATCAAACAGCTTAATTTGCAATACTAATAGAAGCCTTTTCACAGTGAGATGAATGAAACCCAGCCACCAGACAAAAGGAACCCAAACCCACTGTGTCTTAAATGGCAGAAGCTAGAGGTATTACTGCCTTTCAGACATTACATTGGTAGTAGTTTTAAGTGGAGCTGCTAATAATTTTGGAAGTAGCCCACATATAGATGAGAGCTACAAAGCAGGACTGTAGATGGAGACACCCTAGCTCTGCTAATTCTCTTGCTGAAATCCTGTCTGCATTCACCCACAACCCAAAATTTAAAAGATTGCATGCCATAACAAAATTCTACCTGGGAACTCCAAAGCAGCAGCAGATGCTTTGGGGGTGTGTTAAATATTTCCCCACATCTCCAGGACACTCCACCAGCTCTGAGTTGCTACCCAGCAGCATAGGAATCCAGAGCTGTGGAAGGGATATGCACATGTCATCCAAGTGCCCTTCTCCTGTTCCTTGTAAAATGTGTTAATGGGAATAGATTGAAAGTTTTAGCCTGAAGTAAATTAACTACATTATGTATCTTGACAAATTATGCAGATTTATACCAGATAATCATTCGGTGTACTTGCCATTAGAGACAGCTGATGTCCAAATAAAATAATTTGAACTCAAACAAGTAAGTTCAGATTGTTCCTATTGGGCACATCACTTCAGTCTCCTAGCACACTACCTTGTGATTGTATATAAAACTACTACTTCCTATTAAGTTCACATTTCAGCTTATTCTTTTTGAACTTTGATGGATCCATCCACCTCCACCCTTCTTCAACCCCTTTACTTTGGACACAAGTACTAAAAAGGGTGCTAAACTATGCTGTAGCAAGCAAAATACAGTGCAGAGAGCTTGGAACCAGTTCCCTGGGCATTACCACTTTCATAGACTAAGGAGTTAATGACAGGGCTTTTGGCAAGGAGGAGGAAGGAGAAAGTAGATGGATGAAGATACTATGCCTGATGAGAGGGAAAAAAAAAAAAAATGAAAGACAACCATGGGCCCAAACAATGGCTTCCCCAAAGAGCAATTGGGATTTGAGCTCAGGCTGCTCTTGGAAAACTTCCTTTTCCTTCCAACACACCAAGGGGAGCAGTGGCTCCCTACAGAATGATGCACAAACAAATTCAGTGGGAACAATTGTAGTCTTGAAACTAACCACTGGACTCTGACCTTGAAAATTTATGCTGCCACAGACAGAGACCTTCTGTGTGAAGTTAAGTCATTTTTTAGCACCTGTGTCCCTCTTCCCCCCATCATTTGTTCTCTTGCTATGAAGGCTGTAACCACCATGGGGATAAGGTGTTTCTTACCATGTTTACACTATACATCATAGTACTGTGGAGACCTTGTTTTGGTTGGTGCTTGGTGTTAGTGTAATCCTATTTCTAGATATACACTCACCTCATTCCCCAGGAAGAGCAGAGCCAAATGGCAGGCATTAAACACAACTGACTCCTCTGGGAGCCTGCACCATGCAGAACCTTCCCAACAATAAGGTATAGAGAACAGTTAAGCCCTTTGCAACACTTAACAGGGAGGTAAACTTGAAGACTTGCCAGAAATCCAGGCTTGACCTGGATGATCCAGGTCTCAGGTCAGGTACCCAGCTTAGAGAGAAACCCATCATCTGAAGAGCCCAGAGGGAAATGATCTGGGGCCCCAGCTCATTGCCTGAGAAGAGGAAAGTTAAACCCCTTCACAGCAGCAAGCCCTTGATGCTCTGGTCCCTAAACCCAGAAGAGGCAGCCCAGCAGAAGCATCCAAGCTGGGCCCCCAGGGGCAGTCCCACCATTTGAGCTCAGAGGAGGAATGACTGTGGACACAGCAGCTGAACTAAGATCCAGAGAGATCTGCCAAATTTGTTGTCCTAAGTTATCAGACACAGCTGAGCAGCAAACATGACACAGACTGAAATGACACTGTGCAGCCTTTCTGCTTGTGGAGATACTTCCCTGATGAAGTGTCTTATTGAGTAATTACAAAATATAAGAAATTCAGGTTCTTCTTCCTCCTTTTAGTAATACTATCAAGCTTGTGTGTCTGTTTGATGGGCATATTGGGTTTTGTTTCATGCAAGGATACTGCAGCTTGTTAGGAATAGTGTAGTGGAAGAGTAGTCTTTTTTTTAGTTACTTAATCTTCATGCTTTTTTTTTTTTTTAAATGACCATGTTTATCTGTAACAAATAAACATTACATCAGCCCAATAAAACTCTTATCGATCCTTCTTTCATACAGACCCGAATTTCTTGCCTTCCTGAGGAGACGCACGTTTGTCTGATCTTGCAATTTGCAATAAAGAGAGATATTGTATTTATGAACAATCAACTATTACATTGTTTGTGAATTTGCTGTCCTCGGGTTTCTATTTGAACCTCAGTTACCACAAATAAACTCTGTGGTACTAACAACGCTAATGCCCTCTGCTGTGTATAGTTAACACTACAGAGCAACTACAGCAGGGTTACCCATGTCAGCTGCCAAACAGCTGCATTTTAACCCAACATTTCAGCAAGCCACCCTTCTTGCCCTTCTTCAATCCCACCACAGCTGGGAGATCAGGGAGGGATGAAAGGTCCCCAGGCACTCAGATAGGCAGCTGCTTCTCCAGACAGATCTTTGGGATCTGATGAATATGCAGTATGGGTGAGGCAGGATCACTATAAAGCCAAGTATGGATATGTAGGTAGCAGCTATAGGGGCTCTTATTTCACTTTGTGAAGATCTAGGAACAAGTTAATAGTTGCCAGTGTGATGCTGAGGGGGCAGGCTGGCCTTCTAGATAAGACAGGACTGGAGGCAGGTATTTGCTTCTCAGACTTTCCACACGGTTATTTTATGATCATAGGCTATTCACATAAGCTATCCAGACTTCTATTTCCTTATCAGTAACAGAAGTAGTGATACCCATCTCAGGGTTGCCACGAAGTCAGATTCATTACTATGTGTTCAAGGTACTTGGCAGTCACTAGTGCTCATCCTAAGTGCACCAAAGGTAATAGAAATATCCCCACTGAGTTCAGTGGGCTCTGGGAGTGAGACTTATAGAGGAGCAATCCCCTGTTACAGTGTGGCATAGCATGAATCCTATTAAGAACCTGAATACCTTTGAATGAAAAAAGTTACAGGAGAAATCCCCACCTTTAGTAACAGCACACTGAATTGACATACCTAAAGCAAAGAGCTGTGGAAAAATCTCAGCAAGAAGGAAGAATGCGTGAGTGAGTTTGGCTGTAGCAGCCCTTCAGAGCCAGAGAAGACTGCAAAACTCAAGATCAGAAAAGTTTGCTTAAAGCAGATGCTTGTGATGATGGGGAAAGTAGACTCTGTTGGCTACCTGCCTAACACACTTAAGTTTGCTTTAAATGGAGGACTGCATTACCTTATTGAGTGAGTCTGCTCTTTGCAATATATTCCCTCTTCCATTTTGTACTAATTTAAACCTCTTCCCACAATTACAGCTGTGAATTTTTTTTGCCTTAAAACAAATTTTAGAACCACCAAATTCAACAGTTCCAAAATGTCTTTGCTACATCAAACACCAGTAGTAAAGAGGCCTGAATACCACCCTTACTCTCCATTACTTTGATAATACCAGTAAATAAAAAATACTGGAGATCATTATCTAAATGTGAGGTTTACTGGACTGCCACAGCTTGCATCATACAGCTAAACTCTTATCACAAGCTAAACAGGACAGATGAGAAGCCTGTATTTGGACAAATATCATATTTCTGTTTAGTTTACTATTTTCTGTCCCCCAGTTTATATACAATATAGGTAATAATTGATTGCATTTCTTTTTTGCAAAATCATTTTTTAAATTTAAAATGGTTTTTCAATTCCACTGGATTTTTTGACTGGAGAAAATTAAAACAAAAAAGTTTGATCAAAATACAGAACAAGCTGAAATCTTCAGAGGAAGAAGAAAACAAAATTTTTATTTTTTTTTGCTACAGTTTCCTGGGTTTTTTTCCCTGAAATTAAATATTGTAGTAATACTGGAGGAATTTGAAGAATAAAATTATTTAAAACTTCAAATGAAAAGTGAACATTTTTTACCTATTCTGTTGGTGTTATTGTCCCAGAAACGGGGTTCATTTACCCAGTGTGCAAGCCAATAACACAGAGTTGAGGTATTTTCAAATTAATTTCATTGATGCGTATGAATGGGTGCCTATCTCAAGACAGCATACCCTTGTCTCAAAATTCTCACATTTATACACTTCACTAATATATATTCATTGTTATTTTCCTTAATGATTGGTTCTGTCTTCTTTGCCTCTCATGTAAATTAGTGCGCAGACTCTGTCCTCTTCCTTCATAGTCTTCTTTTGATTAGGCGATATCATTTGAGTAGGTGGTCATGATGTCCCCCTGTAAGAATTGCCTTTTACCTACCTCTTCCCTAATCTTGGCAGTTCCAAGTGGTTCTTCAAGGTTTATTGACCAGACCACAATCCCTTACTTTTTCTGACATAAACATAAAGCCCCATTGTCTAGTAGTTGGATCCTAAACCGTAAATCATGTCCAGTTATTGTTTCCCTATTTTAAATATTAACTGATGGGGGCTTTACACAGGACTTTAGCAGCTCCCTGGTTATTTCAATCATATTATACATATTAATTGATAAAATTCTTTTCCTACATTGTCACTGTTGTTTGCTCTAGTATTCTCAATACAGATAGAAAGCATCATATGAGAAGTAAATGACATTACTTATGGGTTTTCCACATGGTCCTTCATTCCCAAGAGATTTACTTTTCTATCTCATCTCACTTACATGTTCAATCAATACCTGTATTGACATATATCAGGTACATACAGTATCAACTATTGGAAAATTAGATCCTGACACAAGGCACTGGTTTCTCACAAAGGTGTTGCTCATGGCTATACGTATCATCCCTTATAATTAATAATTGTGTGTTCTGTCAGATCGTAACACAGTTTTGGCCTGAGCTTTTCCCCAGTGTATTTGATACCACAGGGATGCTCTATGAGCTACTTTATTTCACGATTCAAATGTGAAGAGCTGTTCAATAGCGCAGTAGCCTTTCTTTGCCTGAATAACAATGGCAGCACTGATTGCCCTTAATAACATTATTATGCTACGTGCACAAATCAAGCACTAAGAGCAATCACGTGGAGAATTAGATTGTTTTAAAAAAACCCTGATCTTTATTCTTGCTACATGCCTACTGGACCTTGAAAACAGTAATAGGATGGCCTTTAAATTTCTACTGCTTTGATAAGAGATGAGAGGTTAAGCCAAATACATTTCTTCTGGTTTGGTAGCTATAGCTTGCAGGCATTGCTCAGTGCCTAGAGGTTACTTAAAGTGGAATTTATGAAAGGAGGACTTGAACTGCATATGTAGTTGGTACAGATGTATAAATATTTTGATACAATAATGACATTTTATGCAGATGTAGTTGCACTCAGGAATATGGAAAGACTAAACCTCAACAATCAGTCCAAAAAACTCTCAAAGGAAATGAAAAGCAAAAAAGCAAAAGGAAACCCAACCCATCAGTGGCTGAACTGGTTCTGGATGAATCAAGATCAAATCTCATACTAGCCCAAAAAAACCTTCAGAAAAATCAGTGGATTTGATTTCATTTGTCTGCAGCCCCCTCCTGATATAATCAGTTGCTCAAAGTAATTTTTCATATAGCCATGCAGAACTGCTGCCAAGGCTGTTCTTATTCCTCTTAACACCCCAAAGTGTCTGGATAATGCCACCTAAACTCAAAATGTGGCCCATGAGCAGATTCTCCCCTTTTCAAGGGATCAAGACCTTCTTAGAAGATAGCTTACACATACTCATACAGAGACACCTCTTGAAAACCTAAAGCCTTGAACACCTCTGGTTTATATCAGCCACATTTGTTTCTTTTGTCCTATATTGCCAAAGGGCTGGACAAGGATTAAAAGCAAATTTAAAGACTCAGGGCAAGGAGGGCTCTTCTTTGGGAGGACCCTAGATGGTTCCTTCAGTTTTTCGAGAGAGGTTCAGAAGTCCTGGCAATTTGAACCACTTAATTCATTCTGAATTAGCAAACCATTTGGCAGCTCCCTGCAAACAACCCATCCTTGTAAACACATCCTTGTTGGACTGAACACGGGCAATATTCTCTTGTGGTCCTTTCCTTGTTTGGTGTTGTTCATGAAGTACCTGGATAATGGACACTCTGCCAAATATAAGCAGTTAATTTGAGTGCCCTTTCATTTTACTTACTTTCCCTGTCTCGTTCAACTATTCAAGGCTTTTTTTCATTCTTTCTTATTTCCCCATCTCTTACAAATCCCTTCCAGGCAAGGTAACTTATTCTTAGGCAACACACTTGTGCAAATGACACAAGGAATATAGGTGTTCGGACTAGAAAGCTACGCAAAGAAAACTTTTGATGACTGCTGTTGGATCCAAAAAAGGAACAATTTAGTGTGAATCACAGAAAAATGTTTATTCTTATGAAGGGAAAATGGATGAAAATAAACTAGAATTTTCCAGGCATACTCCCTAACTCACTGCAACATCTTCAAGAGATTACTTTCCAATCTATTAACCTGCATAGTCATCATGCCTGGAAACTATAAGTTCACCATCATCAGCACACTGTGCATCACTTTGAGTGATGGAGTTTCTCTGCTATATGCATTTTCTAGTGTTTCAAGTGTCCAAGGATTTACTAGATCAGTTGCCACAACAGGGCATGTAGCTGCTAAGTTTTTGTATGCACAGGGTAACCCACCTGACTATGCAATCACAGATACTGGGTGCACAGGTATAGAGGGGAAGCATACCCAAATCTTACTGGTTTCAAACTTTGCCTCCAATCTTCTGGCAAAATCCTCAACTGGCATAACTCAAAGTAGCACCATTAAGTAGGACCTACTTCTTAAAGTGGTCTAAACCCTTGACAACACACTGGGGATTTATCCAGCACTGTGAGTTATGCAGACTAGGTGGTTTTACATCATTGTTTTCTCAGAACTTTACAGTCTTAGGCTGACAATAGACTTGTTCAGTGATGGTGCTAACATTTAACAGTGGACCCAGAGACAGGCAGATAACACCTAAACCTCTCTCTGAATGCTCCATGCCCTCCATGACAAGGGCTTGGGTTTGCTGTGCCACAAGACAATGAAGATGATGGAGATTTTGCTGCTGTCCTGTGGGAGCTCACAGTCCTGTGGGACTCAACACCTGCTCAGCCATTTGAACACACCCACAGAAGAAAATATGCCAAGAAGCATCACTACTTCTAACAAAGAGGGAAAAGTCACTTTCACTGACGGACTTTCGCACAAGACATTGAGTCACTTCTCTGGGATTAAACACACCAGGACTCCTCCTGTTCAGTCTGAAGCCTGTCCAGTTCAGCAGATGATCCCAGACTGGCCTTGTGGCTGTAGTAACATGCAAAACCAGAAACACCAGGTGCTGGATACAGGAGAGCTGAGGAGATGAGTCAGAAGAAACTTTACTAATTGCATAAGTCTGCTCCTGGGTCTGCTGCCAGTTGGCAGAGGGTATAGCAGCCTCATTAAGTTTCACTCACAGTGCTGCTCACTTCTAGGTTTGGAAGGGGGGACTGGGGATAGCTTCTTACTCCACTCGAATTAAAAAAAAATCATAAAGAGGTGTTTTCCATTCACCTCGCTGATGATGGCTGGCAAGAAGCACAGATGCCTCTCCAAGCCTAACGCTATTCAAAGAGTTTTTAAGTCCTTCTCTTCAATTTAAATCTAAGGGTCTGTGGAGGAAATCACCTTTTCTGGCTAGAACAGCACCAGACTGCAGCACAGGAGGTCCTCTCGAGTGGCTGAGAACCAAATAACATAAGATGAAGCATTATTATGAATTCAAACAGTAGTGCCAGGTCTTCCTTCTTCCTTCAGCAAGCACAGATTTGCCATTTCATAGTTAAATTAGAAGGCTGATTATTTTGCCTCTACTCTTTAAAGATGGAAAGCTAAGCAGCATCTGATCTTTCCCCTGGGATAAACTGGAGAGAATTAGAAACTTTTTTTTTTTTTTTAAACCAGATCATCCCCCCTCCCCCAATAACAACAAAGCCAAGACACTTCTGGGTAGGATGTTTTTAGGCTGGTGGGATATAGATGCCCTGAAGACCCTTTCCTTCATTGTGAGGGAAGACAGGAGTGGGACATGCTGAAGACTGCATCCCACATTCTGGGCATTTTCCTCTCCATTCTTAAAGCCTGAATCCTGACTACTTTCCAAACATCCAGTTTCCCAAATCATCACTCTAATAGTTTTGTTCAGAAAGCCACCCTTCAGAAAGTCAATTCAAAATAGGTTGCAGATGTTTTACATGAGGAGATTTTGATTCTTGTAACTCATTTCTTGCTTTGATTAAACATAGTTCTGATGGGTCTCAGTTCCCTGTTTCCTTCTCCTATTTTTTTCTCATAAAGGTAAATTCACAAACTGTCAGGATGCAAACTATGCTGAGTTGAACCATCCTTGTCCCTCTGTATCTGGGCCTAGTCCATGAAGTCTTGATGTCTGAAGAGAGAATAACCAGCAATTTTTGTTCCTTTGCAATAGACAGAAGCTTTTCTAGTCTCTGACATTATCTGTTCTTTCATTCTGTTTAAGACAAAGGACACCTGTATAACAGCCATGAAATATCAAGGATAGGACATTGCACATGTAAGTGCTCTACACCTAACAAATCAATTTTTTCATTTTGCTTAGGAATCTGGCACCTCTGGTTTTCTGCTTGCCCATCACTAAATTGATTTAAAAGCTCTGTATAATGTTTATAAATATGCACCAACTAGACAGAAAATAAGTGTCCTGATCCAATGTCAGGGAAGGTTTCGATATGAGCCCAGGAGCAAGATTAAGACACAAACGAGGTCAAATGCTGTATACCCAAAAGATTTTTTATTATCAAAAGTAGAAAATAGTAGCGATAGGATAGAATAGAAGAAAAGGCAGAAATCAAGCAAGCAGTTGGGATAGAGTTGCAAGGATAGTCACCACCATGGATCCAGCGGTGTCCCGTTGGTCCTCAGTCTTCAATTCTTCGGTGGTGGGTGCACACCAAGGCTTGTCTCCACGGTCTTTTATAGGGCATATTTCGGTGAGGTGTGCACATATGTATTGTTCATGCACTGTTCACGCACTGCAGGTTTCCTCTATCACACAACCTTCATGTGATGAACACCAGAAACCAGTATCTTATCTCAAAGACTACAGTTTCCATGAGAATGGTAACCTCCACATTCTTGCATGCTTGTCGGCTTCCTCCAGTTTCCTCTCCTGGATGCCTCAGTGGCCTGGTAATTGTCCTTATGGATAGAAGAATTTCCTGCTTAGACAGGCCATCTCAGAGGCAAAGGGCTCAAGATAAGCAGTTCACAATCCTTGAGATGAATGGCTTGAGGTGACAGTCCAGTCTCTCACACCTAACAATCTTTGAGACAAACAGCTACAGTCTCTCACAATAAGGTACAGAGAGAACAAAAGTGATCTGACGCAAGTTACTCAAGGCAATGTCAAAAGTCACAGAAGAAACGAGGAACCTCAACTCCCATCCCCCTGCTTTTCTTCATCCTTCAAAAGAAAAGCTGTTCCCGTCTGCAAAGCTCATGTCAAAGAGATGGCTGCATCTGGGCCATTTCATACTGAAGTAGGCAGGGGCCTTGACTGCCTGCAGTGCTCCCAAAAATCTTGCATTCTTCTCATTGCTTCCATTGGTGCCAAGCCACAGAAAACTGCTTGTGACTGAAAGCTCGGGAATCTTGGTGTCAGCTCACTTCTGCTTAGCTTAGCAGTCACATCAGGATCTGAAGGTGCTGCCTTCCAAACCAGTGCCTGTATCTATTTGATTATGGAAATGAACACAGAGATCCTGTTCGGAAAAAATCCTAGCCTGTCTGGCATATTAATGGGATAACCCATCTACTCTGGGAGGAAAGCATTCAGTAAAAACTGCTTAGTAGATATTCAATAGTTTTAAGCCTCAATGGTGATGCAAAAGTCAAGGTTTTGTATTTGATGCATGTGCTTCAAACCATCTCACCTAGTCTCACAGGATGCAGTTGCAGAGGCAGATGAGCACAGACAGGGTGCAGCAAAGAAAGAAAGGGTACATGAGAGCTAGAAAAATCAAACAGAATCTGAGATCTGCTTAAAGCCATCAAAATTTCTATGGGCTGCCAGTCTGGAAGAAAAGATGGCCTGGGAAGGATATCATATGTAAATCAGGAATGATATGAACAAGGTGGATTAAGACTGAGTGCTCCTTGTCTCTTCCATCACAAGAACTAACAGGCATCAGACAAGGATCCTAGGAGCCACATTCAAAGCAAACACACAGACATGGCTCACTACAGGTAGCAGATCTGTGGAATTCTTAGACAAAGGAAGCTAAAATGGTTGCTAGACTTGTGTCCCAAATGCAGGAGGAACTGTTCAAAAAATAAATCATTAGAGATTAGAAAACCCACAGGAAAATGGGAGTCATGTCTTAAAAGTAATCAGAGGTTTGGAAAGTAACAGGGATAAGAACTGTCAAATGTATTCACCCTGTTCTTGCTTATTCATAACCACCTTGTACAGCTAGAACCAGCCATAGCTAAAAACAGGTGAACCTTTTGTTTGACCAGTATGGCCATTCTGTTTCACTCTTACCACAGCCAAAGTTTTCCCACCCAGGCCTGCCACAAATTGTTCACAAATAGTTAGTTTTGGTATAATAGGATGAACCCTGTTGGTCTGGTCTGAAATTGGAGTAGTTAGGAGAGCCTTGCTTTCACAAGTTGTAAGGCAGAATGCTGAGACCTCACACTGTTAACCTGCATATTTGTCTGTGCAGTCTCCTCACCCACACTGACCACAAGACTCCAGGACCTGCCCCACTGCTCAGCCGTATGGACAGACATGCCATTAATGCTTGATCTTGATGCACCACCATTCAGTTATTCCCATTAACTAGTTCTCTTCCACAGAAAAAGAAATATATTTATTTAACATAGCACTTCTATAGGCAAACTAGTCCGACAAATCAAGAGACCGATATTGGCTGTTGATGTAAAGGCAACAATGGTGCAGGCTTTCACTTTCCTATATACACCTAGTTCCTAGCTAACTTGCTTTAATGGGATTGTTACTAGCATGGGAGAGTAATTAATTTTTCATAGTCTTCCTCACCTCTCAACCTGTCTGCTGAGTTTGACAACCAAGGGAGACAATTAGCAGCTATGGTGAGGTAGGTGCATATTTTATGAGTTAGCTGGCAGTGCGGACACACTCCATTTTCTTTAATGTCTTTAGACAATGAGCTGGGGTGGACTTGAACTGCTGACCCTGTGCAATAAACCACCATGTGGTATTACCACCCTTTTGAGCCAGCTACTGCGTCAGGAGATTATTTTTTTAAAATGTGACTAATAGCAGTTCTTTAAAAGAGAAAAAAAAATTACAGTCACAACACTTGTAGAGAGAAATCACACATCCAAGGGCTTGCTTTATTTATTTTTTTTCCTTAAACATAGCTGCTACTGTATCATTAAACTATCAAGAGTGAATCTGAATAACAAGAAAAGTTGCACAGTATTAAAAACACGTTAACGACAGTAGGTGGAGTTCAAATGTCATGAGCCACATTTTAGTCCTATGATGTACAGATACATACAATATCTACACATATAGTAGCAGCAGGATGGATGTTCTCCTTACAGAGCTGTAATGGTGATACCAATAAGTGTCAAGACAGTTGCATTTCTAGTTGTACCTGGATGAAGGGATGCAAAATGCAGCTGGAAAAGAGCTATAAAACCAAGCTCTCATACACTGAGGTGATAGAGTGTGAAGCCTTGAAGCAATAGGCTGTTTTCTTTCACTAACAGGACTGTGTGTTATGCTGCCAATTTTATCTTTCATTCTAAAGAAATCATTTCATCTTATCGGACCAAGAGTACATGCCAAAGTACTCAATCTAAGCTCAAGTGCATGTGAATGAGATATTAACAGCATTTAAGAAGTAACCTTTATTGATCAATTAGAATAGAATATATTCTAATTATATGACCCAAGTCACTATTGACATTTTGAAAACTACTGTCCTCTGAATAGTTCAAGTGAGGAAGTCTGGATCCTTGGTCCAGTCTGACACATGTGTGTTCAGCTATGTCTACAAATACTGGTTTGGTAAACTCTAGGAGGTAAAATTAGAAGCATTGTGTCTTTATTTCAAGGTTATTTCAAGTAACTAGGACCTTCATATTGTTGCAAATATTCTGGTAAAGAAATCAAAATATAATCACATAGAAGAGTTAGGTTTGATTAAGAAGTAAAATTGTGAAGCATAATGTATAGGATTGTTAAGTTTGAAATGTAGCCATAGAAACTTTAGGAACTGTGTTACGTGTGACTATAGGAACTTCAACATTGTTAAAGTTTGAAATAGCTAACCATACAAACCTCACCAGGAAGTTACTGGTTTTTCTATGTTTTGTTTCGAGAAACTAAGGAAACCGTCATGGACACCAGTTTGCTGCTTGGAAAACCCCTTACCCTTCCCATCTTAGTTTGAGTATCGAAGATTCCAATCAGTAGAGCTAAGTGTAACTGACCAATGATTGTTTTTAAATAAGAATATTGATAAGGTTATATAATCAAAGGACCAATCATTATAAAGGTTAAGTTTAAGAGCGAGCATAGTATGCATTTTTATGTAAAAAGCTTATGTAACAATGACCTGACAGAAAAAGTCTATAAAAACTGATGAATTTTGATACTAAGTTGGACACGCCTTTGCAGGGGCGATCCCCTGTGTCCCCAGCGCTGCAATAAACAAAGTCCGGATTTTGGTAACAATATTTCTTTGAAAACAGCTTCAAAATTAATTTTAAATATGGGGCTGAATCAAACCGACAGGCACAAATAGGTCTAATCCTTGAGAAAGTACAGAATTTGAAACAAGCTCTACACACAGCTGTGCTGTTTCTTCTTTTCCTTCCCCTGCTCCCCCATACCCACTTCCCTTTGATTTTTCATCTTTCATGTCTCCCTAGTGACAGTTCCAGTAAAGCATTCATTTGTTCAGGGAACTGCACTGAAACAAACCCACTAACATTGTGACAGTTTCCAGCAACAACCAACCTTTGTGTAGAAAACTGCTGAATTGGTCATCAACTGACTCATGCATTCCCAGTCATCAGGGAAGCTGTGGATTGTACAAGTCCTTGATCATTTGTATCACAGAAAGGACAGTTTTATTTATTTCACCATCATGACAGGCTCCCCATCCAAAGACACCAGCAGTGTAACTAGATAAACATGTGATTGAAACTTTGTGCATAGCAACTCCTAAAATGATTATTGAAATATATGGTTGTGCTTCAGCTCTCTTTGGGAGCCTGAAACTCTCCAAATAAGAGCAGACAGGATTTAATATTACAGGGAATAATCTTAATCTGGCCCCTAGGGATAGCCTGGGTGATTTATTCATTTCCAACTCTAAAATCTACAAAAACAGAAGAGTTCAACAGAACAACATGCAAAAAGTGCCTGGGGATCAGAATAATTGACCTAACAACATTCATCTTTAATGCTGTTTTATTTACAGCAGTTACTGTTTTCCCCTTCATATAGCAACACCAGATTAATGTTGCATCCTTGCAATGGCAGCAGCTATTCTTGGCCAGTGAACCTCTTCCAAGTGGGCATGAAAGAGCCCTGGATGGCAGGTAGATTACTTGCTGACATTTTTCTAATTAGTCCTGGCAGCCTGTTCCAAAGCTTAAGAACTGAACAAGATGAAAGGAAAAGTAAAGAGAGGTAAGGAAGGGTGAGAGAAGAGGTGACACTAATGACAAACAGCCTGTTTTGAAAGCAATTCAAAGTGGCCAAAAGCCTGAGAACAAGTGTGCCAAGAGGTCCTGCTTCAATCATTTCCACTGTGATGTGCATACGCTATAGAGAGAATCCTTACTAAATCAACTTTGTGATACATTCAGGGAATTATTAATAACTGACTCTCATTCAAAGTCTATGAATTTAGTGGGAGTTTAGCACGTGAACATAGGTAAGCATTTGTTTAAATGCTGTACTAAAAAACTGTTCCCTGAATAGTAGCCTCAGAGTTTATAACACATAAGAGTGCATCTATAGTAAGAAACTCCACAGTTTGGCTGACCTTTCCAGGCAGGTGAATACAGTTATATCATTCATTAGTAATCTGTGGGAACAGTCCCTGACACACTGCTGGCCCACACCAACTAGCTCTTTCACATACGGAGCCCAAGTTTTGCTGAGCCCGTACAGCATCTGAGGGATCACACCCAACATGCAGTCTCTACACACTGCCAGTGCAGGGATATAAAAGCACATGTTAGCATGGCTGAAAGTCATTCCCTGCCAGCTGAACTCAGTGCCTGCAAACTTTCTCAAGCACATTGAATTTATTACTGTGCACACAGATAGGCAGTCCTGTTGAATTGACATGGGTTTTCTCCTGAGGCAAAAGAGGAGTAACTTAATCTGCCTGACCTTGCATGAGAGAAGTTGAAGTGAGCTCCCATTAGCTGAACTAGGGAAGCAGTAACAGAAAACCTGGGAGATTCAGGAAAGGATGGCCTCCCAAATTGGTGTATGTGTTAAAATTGCTTGCTAGCTTAAAATCAGATGGGTCAGCATGCTGAAGCTAACTGTACGACAGACCTCTGCTCTTCCAACACCAGAAATCCAACTCATGCCAAAAGAGCACCATCATCCCTACCCAGCACTCTGCTTGGGATCCCACAGGGTACTTCATAGCAAAAAGCTGATATGCAAGTAGAATGATACATTAGCAAAAATCCAGAGCAATTCTTCTGATGTCAAAGGACCTCTATTTCTTTCCCATTGGTGTGATCCCCAAAGTAATGACCTATGGCCTGCTCTTGTCTAATCAAGACTATGCAAGCTATCTTTTATTTCACTTCTAACTGGCCGAACACTTTTTAGGAACAGAAATACACTCACACATACTGACCCATAAAGTCAGAGATCTCCAGTTTCAACCTCCTTAGTACAGAGATACTTGACTACCCATTCAGACCCAGACCCACTGTCAAAACTTAAATGATAATCACATTGTTTAAACAGAGACATTATACTGCAATTGCACAAAAATATTCAGTGGATTCATAGCTCACAGTAATATTTAGTAGATTTAACTGATTTTAGGGCTTTTGCCTCTCTCTACTTGAATCATTACTGAAGGACTAAAGATATTAGATACAATTCCCTTAAGTACTTCAGAAATATTATGAATGAAACAGATCAATCTGTCAGTGCTTTAGTCAAATCTGACTATCATCCAGCCAGCTTTCTCCAAGAAAACTACCAGCCACTGCTGGGACCTTTAACAGAACATCACATCACTTTAAGTCCCTATTTCCTTCTCTGATTTAAAGCTGCCTTTCTGATCTACCCTTGAGATCTCTGCTTATTTCTTTTCTTTTAAAAAAAATCTTTGGAATAAAAGTAAAGGCAACCCCAGAGGCTTTAAGTGGTTTTATTTTCATTCATTCCTCATCTTCATTTTCTTGACACAGTTGACAGCAGATTTGGGCTAACAGCTCTATACTCCTAGATTATTCTCAGATGCACAAAAAAAAGAACACCCAGAAAAGCAGGGAGGTGAAAATGCCAATCTATACAGCCACAGTGCAACTGAGGCTTCAGAACTGAACAGTTCCATATTCTTTTCTAAATTTTTAAAAAAGGTGGAGACTGGAAAGAAATAAAGCCCAAATGCAACCATAAAGTGATATAAGAACCAGAGCATAAGCCACACAAGGAGCAAGTCAAAGAGTTAAAAATAAGACAACAAGGAATAAGATTAGAGTTTAATACCTCAAAAAAGTATAATAGATTAAGGAAGGACAGAAAGAAATAGCCAGAAATAAAGAAAGGTAGAGATCAGTCCAGGCATCAGGTAAAGGCTCTTAACAGTCAGAATTAAGATGGAAGCTGGCTATATTCTTCAGGTGAATAACGAGATCCTCATTACAGACATTCAAGAGGTTAAATACAATGCCAATAAGAATATGTCAAAGACAAAAAGCTCTGTGACATGCAGAGGGCTGACAACAGGTGACCCGTAAGGGCTGTTTTTGTTTACTGCACCTTCAGCTTTTCTTTGGAATTTATGTGCCTAGAGTAAGAGTATCTGGCATGCAATAAGCTATGGCACGGGTTGCTCTGAACTGGTAGAAAGGAAACTAGCAACACTGCAACAACAACAACAACAATCTTCCCAAACATCCATTTTCAAATAAAGTTTCATGTATAGCCACTCATTCTAAGCAAAAGGCAACAAAAGGTAAACTTCAACCTTATTCCACTTCCTTTCTTGAAATGCTCTACCAGCTGCCAAAAATACAAGCAGGACAGATTGCCATTACAGCCAGTAGCTCCACAGACTAGTGGCATTTGAAGCAAGGTGAGCTTTTTTCATTTTTTTTTCCCTAGTTTGCCAGGTGGGACAAAATGTGTTTGCTTTGACAAAAATAGGCTAGCCATTGGGTCTTGTATTAACACAGATAATTCCCTTCTGCCTCCCAAAACACTACATGGCTTTTTTTATCTGGTTAACATAATGGTGTCAGCTTAGGACACGGTTACTGAGCCCTGCAGTCAGAACCCAGCAGTAAAGATTAACTGAAAAGTGAAATGAGAGGAGGGAGAAAACTAATATAATGCAACCTCTATCAAGAAGCAAAACTTAATTATTTTTAAACTTTCAGTTTGCTTATTTAACTTCAGGTCTTAAACTTCATTTCATTTTGGTTTTATTATAAACAGTCTCCCAGACCCTAAGACTCATGACTGTTCTTTACCTTCTTTGAAATCGTAACACTAACTTAAACACTGTAAGATCTTTAAAAAAAAATCAAAATTTATTTGGTTTTTACTTCTGCTTTCTGCTCCTTGAGCCAGCACACAAGCCATGACTTCAAATTTTCCTCTCTTATAGCTGTGGACAGCAACTGCTACTGCTTTTCATTTGTTTATTTGTTTTTGTAAGGCAGGAAATTACATCTAATCACATGCCTCCAGATGTCAGATCTTTAAGAAATAGAAGAAACAATGTGAGACGTGACAACATGGTATCCTTCTGGTGCCCAACCTTTGCTATTGTTTTTCCCCTGGTTTGCAGCTTAATGAATAATAACTAACTACAACTATTGTTACCTTGGTGACCCTCTGTAGCAAAAACATACACCCTTAAGTTCACCCATACACCCTATAAGTTCACAGAGCAGAGACACACAGAAAAGTTCTACCATCCTCATTTTACAACTGGGAAACAGAGGGAAACATCAAAACTAGCACATGCAGAAAACTGCTCTACTAAACTGGATGCGAATTCTTCACATGATTAAATGCTTTGATGACTGGTGCCATGATATGCCATGGAAAGGAGAAAGAAAAAAAAAATGTGGCTTTTCAGAAACCTGGTTTCCTACATCTCTGGCCAAAATCTTCAATTCCTGACTAGGCACCCTCTTAGGAACCACATTTGATAATTAAAATCTCCTGTCAAATATTTTATGAGATCCTTTACAAGAGTAAAGATGCTTACTATAGCAATCTAGTGAAATATCTACTTAGATAATCAAAATTACAGTCCCAGCAAGATGCATGTCAAGGGAGGACACAGCATCTGGAGTTACAGACTGCTCTCAAGAGAAGGCCACTTCCATTGGGAAATAAGAATTAATGCTTTTAGCTTATTTTGTATCTCATTTCAGCAAAGACACAGCTTATGTCTAGTAATTACTTCCCAACATAAGTTACAT
>JANHGO010000027.1:24821329-24832437 GCA_024606505.1 Aquila spilogaster
CTGTGTTAGAATTCTATGGTTAACTGACTGTCAACAATACTTGTATTCTTATGGTTATGCTTAGCACAGTTTGTAATCTTCCTAAGTCTCTATAACTACGTTGCAAACTTCACACTCTTGTCTCACAATTTTGTTTTAATCAAATCTTTATCAAAGTATTTGCAACAATATGAGTGGGGAAAAGTTTAGTTCATAAAGAACATATATCAAGGTAAAGCATTCAGTTCTGGAGCCTGCATGCCTTCTTAAAATGTATCTCCCTATAGCCAGAGACACAAGGAAGCCACATAGACAAATGCATGTCCCTGCCCTCCATCTCTCTTTGCTCCAGAGACACCACAGAGCAAGAGGGCAAAAGGCATTTCTCAGGCCATGGAAGAAACATCCTCAGCTCTGCCAGGCAGTTTGATGTAATATGGTCAGATGGAGCTAAGCAGGTGAGCATGTCAGTGATTTTGCTACAAAGGAAGATTTGAGAAAGATGAGAAGCATCAAGAAGATGAGGAAGGCAAGTCCTTGTGGTTCTGAGACTTGAATGGCCTTTGATTAGACTTCCTTTCCCGAATTTGAGGAGCAGAGTGTTTTGGGAACAATGTAACTGTCAGCTTTACAGTCTTTCCCTTTCAGCCCTTAGTGGTTTGCTATTGTGGAAATAAATTGACATATTTGCATGTGAAAGCTCTTTATTGTCATCTCTGGGCTCAGGATGGATTGAAAACTAGCAGGTCTGGAAGGAAAAAAAGAACAGATTGCCCTTCAATAACAAAAAAACGAATTCCACTGCTCACTTGTCCTGTTCCCCCACCCTCAAAAGAAAAAGGAAACACTCACCACCTCCTTTCCAGGTGTCAAGGGCCAGAGGGGAAAGCCTTTCCCTTACCAGCCCTCTTAACACTCACTCTCAGGGGTTTTCAGTTGTGTAAGCCTCGAGAAGAAAAGCGCAAAATAACAAAGTTCCCATTCTGCAAATAGACCTGGCTTTGTATTTTTGCCCACGGATCAAGCTGTGCTGAACAAAATACCGTTTCTTCAGTCTTCTGCTGTTTCTTCACACACACTCAGTCTGTGTTTCAACTTGCAAGGACCTATCTGCAGGAGATATTAAGCTCATACACCATCTTTTGACCCCAGGTATGAGTTTAAGGCAAGGAGCACTTTCCCTTTCTTTCCACTCCATGCACAACAGCTCAGCCTGATGTTAAAGACAACTTGCACAAAGACAACAAGAAAAATGAGGCCCTTATTGAGCAAAACCATCATCCTCTCTCCTTGAAAGGGATCAAGACCCATTCTAAGTCTTGACAATGAATTATGCCAGGGCCTCTTCTCCCCCCCTCCTCAAACTTGTGATCTTACAGGAAAAGCAGACCTGTGTACTAAGGAAAAGGAAGCTATCAATAACAGTGAATTCCTGCATTTCAAACCTTCTCCTTGAGTCATCAAGAAAAGTTTCTGGCCCAGTCCAGGAAAACACAGCATATGCCAACTTTACAACACATTGTGAAGCACAGTAGCTGCAAAGAACTGGGACACCCTCTCAATAAGGCATCCAGACTGCTAACTGGACAAAACAGTAAACTTTTTTAGCATAAAATCCAAATCAAATCCCACCAAGATAACCTTGAATAAAAATGTTAAACATCTCTACATTGGCCAAAAGAAAAGGCAAAAACTACTCACCACATTACAATAAGCTTCCACTGAACTTTCTGAATTTCTCAGTTGTGCAGGAGCTTCAGACTACAGATAAAGCAACAGATAGCAGGGAGCCCCTGAAAAACCCTCATGTCTATTCTCTCTAGACTGATATATCTCTCAATCACCCACAGCTGGCTAAGAGAAATGAGATTTTACTGTCCCCTCAGATATATTGACTTCCTGACTACTTCTTTTTCACGTTTCAGGTGCAAAGGTGCTAACAAGCATCCACTTTCCAGGTGCATTGGAACCACAAGCTATAGTAACCCCTCTAAAAGCTCCTAGCATAAAGATAATGTAAACAAATCCAGGCTGAGGTTACTGTCAGAAACACAACAGACTGCTGATGGAAACAGATAACCCTTATAATGACTCTGGTTCTGTTATTTCAAAAAATTATTCATTAAAATATGGTCTTTATTGCTCCAGATCCTGTACCATCATCCTTTATTATCTAAGTCAAGCTGTGTACCTTCAGCTAAAAGCACTGTCTTCCACATGTTTTATTCCTCCTGGTAGCCAGCCATGGTGAACTATATATGCAAACAATATTTACTGGGGACTTGGGGTTTTATTTTGCTTTTGCCAGAAGTGCTGTTCTTTGCACTGCATGATTCTGCCTTGAGTGCTCAGCTCCTGCTCAGTTGCAGCCACAGAGCAGTTCAGTCTAGCTATTCCAATGGATTGTGACTAATGCTGCTCATCTGGGGTGCTTGACCCAAATCCTGGAAAGACACCATGCTATTTCTTCCTCTTATCTTTTTCTATCTTGGTAGAGTATACTTGGAAGATCCAGGTGAAAAATGTCAAAACAAAGTGAGTAGAGAAATAGGAAGGAGTTTGGGTTTTTTTAAGTTGTGTTTCAAATAGCTTTTCTTTCTTCCTATCATCAATAGTACACAAGCCTTTGCTAATGTTTTATAATAAATGAGACTGGCCTGAATTATAAAATTTTGCCTTTTGTGCAGGCAAAGCTCTCAAGAAAGACATGGTCTGTGCTTTTCCTGTCTAATTATTAAGGCTAACAGTGTGAGAACCTGGCTTAGCCATTTATACAGCACCAATTTTTCAAATGATTCAAGCACCAGAAACACTATTCACCCTAGCAAACTTTAGAAAACTAAACAAATCACATTCACAGTTTGAAGCCTCTTTCCTGATGGTCAAAAAAAGCTATGTCCAGAAGAAAACCCACCCCACCATAAGTCCAACTTCTGAAGATGTCCATCATTACACTAAAAAACAGGGCAACTTCATCTCCACTGACCACAGTGACCATATTTGCTTTCAGTTCCCAGATAAATAGTACTGATATAAAGCAAGATTTGTAGCCTGACCAGGAAAGTGGTGTCTTTCAAAAGACATCAACCAGCATTCTATCAAAAGCTGAACAGGCTGTCTGAGGTTTCTTTACAACACAAAGTTAAATTTTCAATACTTTTGAGGCTCACTTCTACCAAAATGAGGAAGTATCCAGCCACCTTGCAGAGGGACTTAACTTCAGGCTACATTTCAGGTGCTTGAAGACACTGGCCATCTAGCAGAGTGCCCAATTTTTCTTCATTGAGACAGGGACCTTCAGCATGCCAAAGCTGCAGTTTTTAAGTTAAATGGACACTCTCTGGTGATCTTCACAAATATTAGTCCCATTGTCTAAATCCCTAGAAATATGCAGCACTTGTCTCAGCATTACTTCACTAGCTAGCTAAAATGCAGACAGATTTGTGTTAAGCATACTAGAGCCCATCTGAAGTTATCTAAATTAAATATTTGGAACTGACCAAAGGTTTTCAGATCCAACCTTAAGCTAAGCCTTCATACCACCCTGAACCCAAGCCTTTTAGAAAAGCTTGAAATAAACATCCTTCTATTCTAAAACTTCAGGCTTCCATGTTCCTTCTTCCTCCAATTAATCTGAAATCAGAGTCTTTCACATTTGATTGGTGGTTTTCATACAAGGAATGGTATAACCTTGTGCAAAGGGTACTTTAAAAATCTTCTGGTGTATACTTTTGTTGTTAAGCCAACACCTCTAGTGAAGGTGGACTGCACTGGAGACAGCACTGAAGACTTAGGTTCATCTTCTAATAAGTATGAGTCAAAGAAACAATTAAAAAAACAAAAAAACCCCAACCCAAACCAAACCAAAACAACAAAAACAAAAACCCTCAACTGAATCTAGCCCACATAGATGGGAAATAATGATGGATGGTATTGACCCTAGACTAGGTCAATTGCAAGGTGTTAAATGTGAAATACCTGTATGGTTAGACCTACCAAAAGGTTGAAATAGTGAGTGAAGATTTTAGCCATCTTTGTTTCTTCAGTAGTAAGTATCTGTCCCCAGATACATACCGATGCCTTGAACAAAGCCAGGAGAAAGAAAATTTTACTGTATTGCTGTACTAATGAACTTTTGCTTGCTCGAAAACTTCAAAATTTTGGTATGTAACTAATTAGATAAGAAAAACTTGAGCTTTGTCAATGGTATGTGTTGGAGGTGCCAACAGACAGGAGGGCCTCGGGCCTGATGTGTGTCAACAGACAAGAAGCCTTGGGCCTTGATAATAAGCTTTGAGTTCTGCTGAGTTTTTGTAATTAAAAATTGCCAAGGCCACTTAACTAGGAGAAAGAGATGACCCACACTGCACGTGACCAAAGGGTGGACACTATGTAAATGATAATATGAATATGTATGACTGGAATAATATAAATTTTGCTTGCTGCAGGTAACGGTGTGCACAATAGGTGGAGCAATCCCCCATGCACCCAGCGCTGCAATAAAGAATGCCTGCTTTCTAAAACTCCAAAATTGAGTCTTAGAGAGTTTCTTTGACCTGCTTTTTTGGTAACAACACAACAGATTAAAAATTGGCACTTAATTAATTATCAGCTGGTGGATATCTCTACCCCTATTTAGAAAGGCAAGGAAAGGTCGAAGTACAGCATATGCTGCTATGTGCAGCAAAGACGCTGCTATTGATTAGCACTCTTGTCTGCATATGAGGGTGGAATAGAGCCCCACAGACTGAGGTCACTGAGAAGAGGAAGGCTGCACACAGCTGTATGATTCAGCTGCTCCCTCCTCTCCCTCTCTGCAGCACAGCAGTTTAACCAAGCAACTGAGCTGGAGCAAGACTTCAGAATTACACCCAGAGTAAATGTGTGTGTAATCGAATTGTCAAAACAGAAGGAAGCTTATTTCCACAGCTACATAATACAGACAACGTTTGATGCAATGGCATTTGCTCAGAACAGGAAAGGCGGCAAGAAGTGTGTATGTGTTGGGGAATGAGTTTATAGGCTTAATGGCTCTGCTGGCCATTGCTGTGTTATTATTATTAACTGTTTGTTGCATGTCTATTTTTAGAGTGTCAGTTTGATATACCAACAAACTAAGTGAAGTACAAACTTTTCCCACAGAGCCTTGGATCAACATGTCTAATTCCTCCTCTTGAAAAGAGCACTCTCAGGGTTAAGAGGTTACTTCAGTCTCCATGTATATTCAATCATTTGCTTATCTGATGAAATTGTAGGTGGCAAATCAGAGTAAATGGCAGCATGGTGTCCTTCTTTAGTCATGGCATCACTAGAAACTAACATTCTACAGCTGGCAAAAGGAAAGGATATTGTGCTAAAACAATGTTTAGCAGCAGTGACTTACAGTGCAGGTCTCAGGCTCAAATCCTGCCATATGGTAGGTTTTTTACAGATTATACCTTCTAGATGCTGGAAAATGTACTTTCAAGTCACTCCACCAAAAAGCCCTCAGATGGCGATGATGATGCTTTTTGCAAATATTGTCTAGATCTGAAACATGGCTCCAGAGAAACACTCAGCACTGTATGCTGAGTTCTTTTTTGCCTCTTGATTATACATTTGCTCAATGTTCATTTTTAGGAGTCAGCAGTCATCAGAGACCGGGAACCTAAACAGAACCAGTTTTGAGGCAGATCAGACACACCACATTAACCTTGCTCCCACACGTCCAATTCTACAGGGAAGTTTAAGAATGAAAGTTACTGATCCTCCCAGAAAGTTAGAAAGATCTTCACTAATACATATAATACTCACTATATTAAATATTAGGAGCAGATGAAGATTAACACAGCTGGGAGAAGGACCCAAGAAGCATGGTGGACCACAAAGGACCATAAGAAGCAAAGGGAGAAGTGGGGATGGAGCCCAAGAAGGCTCCTAAGAACCTAGGGAGGTTTTACCATCTGAATATAAAATGACAGATTGACTGGGCAGATTTAGAAGTACTTTTCCTTTTTAGCAAGTGGCATGTGAAATAGCACACTGGGATAACGGAAGGCCCTCATTCCTCTCTAACCCTGAACAAATCGCCATTTGCACCTTGGTCACATAGGCAGACAGCTTGAACCTCAGCATGTGCCTGAACAGTAGAATAGGAAGAAAAGAGGGACAGCACGAGGTGAAAGGACTTTCTCCAGGATGCACGACCCATCAGTAGCACAGAAAATATCCAGGCTTCCTCGTGTCCACTAAGTGGTCCTGCCATCTGATTTGGGATCATCTTTAATTTAATGATTAGGTGTTTGAAATGCCTCAAAATGTCTTAATGTTTGAAGTCATCCTGAGATAGTCGGATCACTGGAACAATTCTGAGCATATTTTTATTTCTTCCCCATGAACTCTCTTCTTGTTGTGCTCCACAGCCATCCTTTGAGGAGCCTCCAGAGCCACGTGGTTAGGGATGGGGCAGGACAGGGGTAATCCTTTATTCTCAGCAAACATTTAGTCTAGTAATGGAAAATGTAAAGATAAAAGAAACTGCCATCAGCACACTTTCTTCCATATCAGCACTGTGATGCTGAATTCACTGTGGTTCAGTGAGAGCTGAGCCTGGGTTGTTTTTCAAGGATGCAATGAACAGTGTCTAATACGCTCATTATGGTAACTGTTATCAGACATATTTCTGCATCTGAGCATATCACGGCATTACAGCCAGTTTTATATCTGTGTGCATGTGAGGCAGGCAGTTGCCAAGCAAACATCCTTAATGTGTGTGCATCTTTCTTTGGGTAAAATAGGCCTCCACTGATCCCCTCTCTACTCCAACAGCTTCAGCGGTCTCAGAAGTCTTTTGCTCAGTGCACCTCTCTCCCCTTGAGACCTTCATTAAGGTGTACACCTGCAGTGGCTTCAGGCCAGCCTTCTGCTCTGCAATCATTAGCTCATTCCAGTGCACTGTGAACAGGTACACAGCAGATGCCATTATTGGAGCTGGCATTTACCAGCAATTAAAACACAATAGCTGTAGAGCTTATCAAGGTATTTTCTTTTTGGAGGATTGCTTGGTTTATTTCCATATTCATAAGCAGAAATAGCTGCAATCCCTGTTGACAAACATTGACATCTCACTTAATGCATTAGTTACTTTGCATCTTGGGGGTTTTTGAGCTTCCCAAACTGTCTTTGCATTTGCATTATCAAATTATCTATTTTACAGTGTTTCAGAAGTGTTTCTTCTTGTCAGAAATGAGTCACACACCATTTATTTGCCCTACACTGGTCCTATCTACTACAAGTACAGAGTGGCTAAGTAATGCTGTTGTAAACCCAGCCTTCTAGAGTTTTCTTTGCTGGTGGTGAAGGGTATGTGTCTGGGTTTGGCTTGTCTTTTTGACATCCCTTCCTGGATGTTCTGTAACATCACATGTATCTTCCTTCCCCTCTTCAATAATCAGCACAGCTGAGAGAGGTTTATTTTCTTCTTAATCAGAACATACTTTGAGGCAGGTATTTTTCTCTTCCATAGTCTTATGGACACAGTAATTTTCCACTGCCTCAGTTCTCAGTGAGAAGCTGTGTCTTTGGGGGAAGTCAGACCTCTTGTACTACCATGTATAAAAATAACACTTACTGCTCCTCCAGGAAAGATTTAGCACCTGAAACCCACCACTAGAATTCAGCTTGGACTTTCCAGCAGAGAGCTAACTCTCAATATACATGGACAAGACTTACGCAAGGTATTCCATGTTTTTCTTTATCTGCTGTAGGCCATTAACACTGCTGGGTGTGAACTGCATTCATTGCTGCATTTGTTACTGAGTGCATCTAAGAAAGAATGAATGACAATCAAGCTGGACTTTCAGAGCAGAGAATCCTATTCAGCAATTCTGAGATAACTGAAATGAAAGCAGAGTCCAGATCCACTGGACTCTGTGGCTGGGCCAGGAAAGGAGACAGGGCTAAGAATAATGTAAAAAAAAAAAAAAAAAAAAAAAAAAAATTAAAGCCTTAAAGACTCCCCTAGGTCCAGCTAGCTCCACTGAATTGTCATCTTCAGTTTCTCAGCATAGCATCAGTGCTGCATCATTTATGGAGGTGTATTTGCTTAAGAGTCGTCCTTGTTAAAATTCAATTACATTGAAACTATATAATCCCTCATTGTAATAACCTGATAAAAAGCCCTTAACTGCCACACCACGTGCCCATTTAGCAAGGAAATTAGCTCAGCAAAGAACACAGTCCTAATTTAGCAATTAGGGTGCAGTTTGTATCAGGCTATTTCAATACTATTGGAAAGCAATTTACAAGGTAGTTTTGCTCATTGCAAACTATTAAAGGCATGTCAATAGTGAAAAGAATTCCCAGTGCGTGTCTAGGTAAAGAATGATGTCTTTATGTATTTCCAAAAGTAAAAAAGCTATCATGAACAGGATCTTCCTTTTGTAGTCATATTTGCTAAAACAATATATTACATTGCCTTTCTGTGCTAAATGGTGAAGAGGATATATGTTACAAGAATGTATTACAAGATAAACCGTATTCCTATGGTCCAAGGGAATTCTCATTGATTTTGAACTCCTCGATTTTTTGAAAGTTTAGATGTCAATTTTAGGGTAAAATTCTCCTGATAGTATCTTAGAAAAGTTCAGTGGGATATAAGCTTTCTTTACTGTTCCCTGAAGAAAGAGCTTTGGATTGAATGTGGTTGTCTTAGGATCTGCTTGTTGCTCTGGATGACTTTCCTGGATGTATTAATCACAAGGAGAAGATCACACCCCATAGAGCTTTCCACACTTTGACTCAATGGTGAAACTAAGTTTTGGCATGCAACGAGAATATTTGTTGAGGGGTGATAGTGACACCACGAACTACATTCATATAAGCTCCCAGATAGTCAACATGATATTCTCTACCTTCTCTCTGGAGCTTTTATGATCAAACCAGGTGATAAAAAAGCACATCTATGAAGCTTGCTCTCAGTGCCCATTACTATCAGCAGTAGCATCTTTTAATTACTGTGATACATTGGAAGCAGTGGGCCATTGCAAATCAAAGCTAAAAGATCCCCTAGAAACAAAGTTAGTGATGTGCTCCCAAGTTTTCAACACACAGAGGCCTACTAGTGCCCTTTGCCAGTGTAGTGGCATAATAGGTTTCAAAGACCATGGTTCAAGACAGCTCCAGGAGTCCAGATGTAAATTTGGGAAGTTTCAAATCAAGATTAGTGGGGAAAAGTCCAAGGGAAAGCAATGCTGTCCCGACATTTAGGTTCTAGCCCCCAGTACAGCCAACATTTGTTTGGACCCGGATCTGATGTGATCAAGACAAGCTGGTTTTATGGTGTCTTTTCACTTTGTCCATTATTAAGCTGTGCAGAAGCTGCATTCTTCCCTTGTTTTGTTTTTTTTCTTTTGTTTTGTTGGATTTTTTAAAATAGTGTTTCATGACAATTTTCAAAAGCCCTTTCACAGCAGCCAGTCAACAAAAGAGAGCTCGTTCTCACTGGAGCTGTTTCTAACCCCACAACGTTGCAGGGAAGGAGGAGTGAGAGTTCTTCAGGAATGAGGATACAACTCTGAGTTCATTCAGAGTGCTTTTTATTCATATTCTTTCTAGCTATCTTTCAGTTTATATTTAAACGTTCATTTTGGTCCCTTGCTGTTCATTTTGTTATTAAGACTTAATGGTTTCTCTAGACGTATATGTCTTTTATTTGTATGAGTGATTTTTATCTCATACTAAGTCTCTTTGCCATGCTAATGAAGTGAATTATTAGCTTTAATTAATGGAGTTAATAGCTTAATTTCCTTGGTATTTTTTAATAACAGAATTGAAATTATATTCATTATTTATAAGTGTTTGTGTAGAAACACAGATAGACTGATAGTTATACTGTCCTTATGTGTAACATCAGAATAACATGAAGGGTTACTGATAGCATATGTCCATACATTCTGTATGGTATGTCTAAATATTTTTATGGTTTTAATATTTTGTACCAGCCGTGGAAACTGGTTTGCTGCTAGGTGACTGTAAAAAGTGAGGTTTGGTAAATAATTATTAGAAATCTTATACTAACACTATGATTGAAACAACAGACAAAAGTATAGTCAAGCAATTAACTAGTAGAGGTAGTTACTCATAAGTTTTGTAGTTCTTTGCTCTTATGACTAGATGTTCCTGAACATTAGATGAGAACAATGTTGAAACTGACCACATGTGATTGATTGAAACTGCGTTAAGTTTCAAGATCAAAGAACAAGGACAAGAACAAAGATTTCAAGGACAGCCAACAGAATCTCAAATGGGTTGGTGGTAGTAAAATCAGTCTTTCGATTCAAATGGGTCCTTCACTGCGCATGATCGGATGTAGGCAGTACTATGATAATCAGTTACAATAATTTTTATGTATATGTGTACTAATCTGATTAATATGTAATTAGTTACTCCATATAACCTGTTAGTGCTAAAGCTGTGGTATGCATGCTAGGTGGAATTATCCCCCATGCATTCAGTGCTGCAATAAAGAATGCCTGTTTTCTAAAACTCCAAAATGAGTCTTTGAGAGTTTCTTTGACTGGCTTTGTGGTATCATTACCAGTAGTAAACTACCTTAACTAAATAGCTAATTAAATGAAACCTTTGTGCACATTTAGCTACACATAAATTTTTATGTGCAAAAGTATTATTACATCCATAAGTACCCTTTTTGCACAGACAAGATTTTACATGCAAAATTATCATGCATGTAGTTTCTATTGGGAGACAATGCTTCTATTTTTCCCTCAGAAAAGGTGAGCTGCTTCACAAAGTTGATTTAGCAGAAAGTTAGTGGTAGACCCGCACAGTGGTTGACTTTGGGGGTCCTATATTATTCACAGAATTGAAGCTTTCATTTAAAAACAACTCACAAAACAAAATAAAATTTTCCCTTAGCCCTTATAATGCAAAAAATGCCCTTGTCAGACTCTTGCTGTGGTTTTGTTCATTTTCCCTTCTGAAACAGTCACAAATAGGAAAATGTAAGATGCATCTGCATGACTACCCAAGTTTTGGCAGTTTTGAATCAGGTTATTGCAAATATTCTGGTAAAGAAATCAAAATTTAATCACATAAAAGAGTTTGGTTTGATTAAGAAGTAGAAAATTGTG
>JANHGO010000027.1:24832537-24873369 GCA_024606505.1 Aquila spilogaster
AAAGAAAGAAAGAAAGAAAGAAAGAAAGAAAGAAAGAAAGAAAGAAAGAAAGAAAGAAAGAAAGAAAGAAAGAAAAAAACAGCAAAGTGACATTTGCTTCAGAATTATTTGTTTTCAAAGGAAATCTTGAAATCTTGTTCGGATAAAGACTGATGGTGCTTTTCCTACAAACACTGGGCCCTCAATACCCAGCAAACAAGGCACTTCACCCATCTGGCAATGAACCTGAATTGAAGAAAATAGTGAAACAGCACTGAAGGTTCATCTTCTAAGAGGTATAAATAGAAGCAAAAGATAAAAATTATTTTAAAAAATCACTCAGAAAAATACAGAACTCCTTCAGATGAATCTAGCTTATGTAGATAAGAAATGATGATGGGCAGTGTTGGCCCAACACCATGCCAACTGCAAGGTGGCAAGCATCAAATACCTGTGGGATTTGACATAACAAGAGACTGAAGCAGTGAGTAAGGATTCTTGGCTTATTTATTCCCTCAGAATCTGTCCCCAGACACAAAAAATAAACTAAAAACTAGCACTAAATAATTTATTAACTATATATCTAGCCTTACCTAGCTAGGCGGGGAAAGCTCAAAGTACAGTAAATGCTCTTCCAAACAGCAAATGTGCTGCTATTAATTAGCACTCCCAGCACGTGATGAGCATGAGTGGGGCCCCACAGACTCAGTTCACTATGAAGAACCAGACTGTGCAGAGCTGGAAGGTTTAACTGCTTCCCCCACCTCCCTCCTGCAGCATGACAATTTAACTGAGCAACTGAGCTGGAACACAGGGTAAATGTGTGTGTAATCGAATTGTCAAAACAGAAGGCAGTGATATTCCACTGCTACATAATGTTTGATGCAATGCCACTTGCACAGAACAGGTGAGAGGTGTGTATGCACTGGGGAATGAGTCTGCAGGCTTAATAGCTCTGCAGGACATTCCTGTGTTAAATATTACATCTGTTTTTACAGTGTCAGTTTGATATGCCAATAAAGTGAAATACAAACTTTTCCCATACAGTCTATGTCTAATGTGCACATGTTTAATTTCTTCTCTCAGAAAGTGCGCTCTGAGGATTAAGAGTTTATTTCAGTCTCCGTGTATATTCAACCTTTGGCTTCTCTGATGAAATTGTTGGTGGTAAATCAGATTAATGGCAGTGTGGTGTCCTCCTCTAGCCACTGCATCACTAGAAACTAACACTTTACAACAGGTAAATAGGAGGGCTACGGTGCAAAAGGAATGTTTGGTAGCAGTGACTCACAATCCAGGCCTCAGGCTCAAACCCTGATAGAAACATATAGCAAGATTTTTACAATATGTTAGAGAAGCTGGAAAATGTTTCAATTCACTTCAACAAAAAGTCCTTAGATGTTGAAGATGATGCTTTGTTGCAAATGTCTAGATTTAAGACACATTAAAACAAATGCTCAGAACTGTGTGCTCTGTTCTTTTTTTTTTTCTACCTGTTGCTTATATATTTGCTCAATGTCCATTTTTAGGAGGCAGCAGTCACCAGAGACCTGGAACCTTAACTGAACCAGTTTCAAGTCAGATCAGACTTATCACATTCACCTCATAATAGCTCTCCACATGGACATTTCTATAGAACAGAAATGACTGATGCTTCCAGAAAACTAGAAGGAGCTTAGCCAGAACATACAATACTCATTGTATTAAATATTGAAAGATAAAGATTGACACAAGTAGGAGAAGGACCCAAGGAAGGTGGTGGACAACAAAGGGCTGTAAGAAGCAAAGGTAGAAGTGGGGATTTTACCTAAGAAGTCTCCTAAGAATCTAGGAAGGATTGACTGTCTGAATATAAAATGACAGATTGTCTGGGTAGATTTAGAAATATTTTTCCTATATAGTCAGTGGCATGTGAAATAGCACATGGGGAGAACACAAGGCCCTCATCCCTTTCTACCCCTGAATGTAGTACCACCTGCACCTGAGTTGCTCAGGCACTGTCTGAACCTCAGCATGTTCTGGAACAGAGAGTAGAAAGGAGTGGGGCAGTGAGAAGTGGAAGGTCTTTCCCTAGGATGCATGACCCATCAGTAGCACAGCAAGTATCCAAGCTTTCTGGTGTCCTCATCAATATGTTGTGCTGCCATCTGGTTTGGAGTCATCTTTAATGTAATTATTATTTGTTTGAAATGGTTCAAAATGTCTTTATGTTTGAAATCATAACAAAATAGTCAGATCACTGGAAAAAATACTGACCATATTCTTATATTCTGACCATAAGCTTTCTTACTATTGTGCTCCTCAGCTATCCTTTCAGGAGCCTCCAAAGCTGGTAATGGATGGGTCAGGACAGGGGCAATCCTTCAGCAAGCATTTAGCCTAGTAATAGAAACTGTACAGATAAAAACAGCTGTCATCAGCAGGTTTTCTTCCGTATCAGCACTCTGATGCTGAATTCACTGTGGTCCACTAAGAGCTGGGCCTGGATTGCTTTTCAAGGAAGCAATGAGCAGTGTCTAATATGCTTGTTATGGTAGCTTTTATTAGACATATTTCCACATTAGTTACTTTGCACATTGTTGGGTTTTTTTTGTTGTTGTTGTTGCTGTTTTTTAACTTCCCAAACTGTCGTTGCATTTACATTATTAAATTATCTGTTTCACAGTGTTTCAGGCTTCCTTTGAGGAAGATTTTTTATATTCTGTAGCCTTACAGACGCAGTAATTTATTGTGTCTCTGGGGGAAGTCAGACCTCCTGTACTACAATGCACAAAAATAGCACTTAACTGCTCCTGCAGAAAAGGTTTAACAATTGAAACCTGTCACTAGAATTCAGCTTGCACTATTTGGCAGAAAGTTAACTCTCATTACACATGGGCAAGAGCTGAAGCAACACATTCCATGTTTTTCTTCATCTGCTTTAAGCCATTAAGTCTTCTGGATGTGAATTGCTTTTATTGCTACATTTATTACTAAGTGCATTTAAGAAAGAGTGAATGACAACTAAGTTGAGCTTCCAAAACAGAGTCCCATTCAAAATTCAGAGATAACCGGAAACAAAAGCACATCCATTAGACTTTGTGGCTGGGCCAGGAATGGAGACAGCTAAGAATAATGGGGGAAAAAAATAATAAGAAAGAAAGACTCCTCACTGCTTTTAATTAAAGCCTTAAAGACTCTCCGAGGTCCAGCTGGCTCCACCAAATTGTCATCTTCTGTTTCTCAGCAGAGCCCCAGTGCTGTATCATTTACGGAGGTGTATTTGCTTAAGAGTCGTTCTCGTTAAAATTCAATTACAATGGAACCATATAATCCCTCATTGTAATAACTTGATAAAGAGCCCTTAACTGCCACACCACGTGCCCATTTAGCAAGGAAATTAGCTCAGTAAAGAGCAGAATCCTAATTTAGCAATTAGGGTGCAGTTTCTATCAGGCTATTTCAAGAAGATCAGAAGGCAATTTACAAGGTTGTTTTGCCCATTGAAAGCTATTAAAGGCATGTCAATAGTGACCAGAATTTCCAGTGCATGTCTGGGAAGATAACGACATCTTTTTTGAATTGTTAAAAACCACAAAGCTGTCAAGAACAAAACCTTCAATTTGTAGTCCTATTTGCTAAACGAATATTTTATATTATACTCATGGAAAAGAGGACAAATATTACAAGAACACATTACACGGCAAACTGTATTTCTATGGTACAAGCAAATACTCCTAGATTTTGAATTCCTTGATTTTGGGAAAGTTTAGATTTGAATTTTAGGATCAAATACTCCTGCTATCTTAAAAGCAACCATAGAATCATAGAATCACCAAGGTTGGAAAAGACCTCCAAGATCATCTAGTCCAACTATCCACCTGCCACCAATATTTCTACACTAAACCATGTCCCTTAGTACAACGTCTAAACAACTATATATGTTTAAATGTTTAAAACTCTGGTGCTACAATTCCATGAAGAACAATTCCTTGGAGAAAGAGCTATGAAATTAATTTCGTTGTGTCTGGATCTGAGAATTACAGTTTTCATCTGCTCTGGATGACTTTCCCAGATTTACTTATAGAAGGAGAAGGTCACGCACTAAAGGCCATGAACTCCCTTCACACAAGATAGCAGACAGTCAATATGACATTCCCTGCCTTCTCTCTGGGACTTTTATTATCAAGTTTAATGGCAAAAAAAAACAAAAACCTGCAGCTTGCTCTCAGTATCTGTTACACTCTCAGCTGCAATAACTTCTAATTAATGTGATTTATTGGAAACAATGGGGCATTTCAAACCAAAGCTAAAAGTTCTCCTAGAAACAAAGTTGATGTGCTCCCAAAGTTTTCAGCACATTGAGGCCTATTAGTACCCTTTGCCAGCGTAGTGAAACAATGAGTTTCAAAAGAGCTCGAAAAGTTCTTTGGGCTCAAGAGAACTCCAAGACTACAGCTGCATACTGGAGAAATTTCAAGATTGCTCTGTCAAAATTCATAGGCAAAAGTCTAAGGAAAAGCAACGTTCTAACCCACAGTACAGCCAGTATTCATTTGGACCAGGATCTGATGTGATCAAGACATACCAGCTTTGCAGTGTCTTTTCACTAAGCCCATTATTAAGCTATGCAGAAGTTTTTTTTCTTACTGTTTTTTTTTTTCTTTTATAACATTTCATGACAATGTACAGAATCCCATTCACAGCCTCCAGTCAATAGAAAAGAGCTCATTCTCATTGTATCTGTTCCTAAGCCCAGCTCACTTCAATTCCAGCACTGCAGGGAAAGTAGCAGGACTGTGTTTCAAGAATGAGGATACAAATCTGAGGACACTGAGAGTGTTTTTTTATCGTGTGCCTTCTAGCCATTTTTCAGCCTGTATTTAAAACTTCACATTGGTCTCTCCTCTGGAAGTAGATGTCTCTTGTTTGTATGAGTTGCTGTCTCATACTAAGTCTCTCTGGCTCTGTCATGCTGTTCAATGAGGAGAATTATTAGCTTTAATTAATGGAATTAATAGCTTTAATTTCCTCAGTACTTTTTTGTTACAGAATTGAAGTTACTTTCATTATTTATGAGTATATATACATATATATAGGTACAGATTTGTGCAAAAACAGACAGATAGGTGTGCTGCCTTCATGTGTAATGACCAGAATAATATAAAGGGACTATGTAAGAAACTACAAGTATAGTACGAAATAGACAACTAAATTAAGGCTTCAAGTACATTTAGCCACACACACATTTTCATATGCAAAGGTACTACAATATCTCTAGGTAGAGACAAGATTTAGTAGGCAAGATTTTTTGGGTGCAAAAATCTAATGCCTGTATTTTCTGTTATGAGTCAGTGCTTATATTTTTCCCTCAGAAAAGGTGAGCTATTTGAAAATGGTGGAGATGACTCTGCAGAAAGTTAGTACTGCATCACAGTAGTTGGCTTTAGGGGGGCAGTTATTCACAGAATTGAAGTTTTCATTTAAAAACAGTTAACAAGACAGAATCACAGAATTGCAGGGGTTGGAAGGGGCCTCAAAATTCAAGTCCAATCCCACTGCCAAAGCAGGTACCCTACAATAGGTCACACAGGTAGGTGTCCAGACGGATCTTTAATATCTTCATAGAAGGAGACTCCACAACCTCTCTGGGCAACCTTCCCTTTGCACTTATAATGCAAACCATACTCTTGTCAGACTCTCAGTGTAGGTTGTTTTTTGTTTTCCCAGCTGAAAAAGACCCATGAAAAAGAAAACAGAAAATGCATCTGTATGATTACCCAAGTTTTATAAGTTCTGAATCTTGTCACTGTAGTTATACAGCACACTTGGAAGAATTATCACACAAAGTTCAGAAAACCAGGGGGTCTTCAGTGGGCAATCTTTCTATTACACAGGAGACTATTTATCAAGGGCTCTGTGAATTCCTGCAGCCACTGCTCCAGAGACTTCAGCTCCCTCAAATCTCTACTGAACTCCTGGGATGGTGACATGTGAGTGCACTCTGAGCCTTTGCTTGTGGTCTGGCAAGTCTTGCAAGGTTTAGGTGATGGACCGTGAAGTACACAATTGCAGACTAGCAAGATACACAACAATCTGAAAATAGCTATTGGAAGTTACATAATTCATGACTTGTATCCATTCTACAGGGTTTTTCCATATTAAAAATTCTCTTGTCACTTTTTCTTGGTCTTCAGTAGTCTCAAGGAGGTTGCTCCTATTGCATTCATTCAGTGTTCAGTAGGAACTGCCAGAAAGCAGCAAGAGTGGGCTGCTTGGTGAAGGTGGCAGTAAAGCCAGTAGAGCACCACACTCACTGGTCAGAAAATAATTCCATAGTACTCAAAGGAGAAGAGAGGTGTAAGGAGGCCTCAAACACAGGCAACCAGGCTGCTGAGAGAAGAAATTGCAGTGCCCATTTCTATGTCAGCTCCCAGCCTGCATGAAGAGCCCAGGCAGAACACCACTCAGGCCTGCCTCAGAGGAGGCTCTAAAATCAGCCAGTTTGTTTTCCCTCATGTACTGCTGTGAAATTTCACCCACAAGACTATTTTACCTCTCCAACCTGTAGGCACTACATAAACAAATGCAATGAGTAGGCAAAGTACTGTAGGGTAAATTATAAAGAATTACAAGACTTATTCTGCTATAGCCCTGTGATAATCAGCATCCAAAGTACAGTAATCCAGTCTGCACAACATAACAGCACATCACATGCTGTGGCATAAAATACTGTACAGCGTCCTAAGTGTATGTATTGTTTCCTGAGCCTTGTGTGTCCTAGCTTCTCTATCTGACAAGTAAGGTAAGCAGAATGTGTTAGAGCATTAGTTCCTGGATATCTGTAAAAGACTTTGAAAACCATGGGTGAAACATGCTATTGAAGGGTACAGCTATCTGCTTGCTGGAAGCTAGCACTTGAGAAAATGTGAAATTGAAAAAAAATGGGATCTGAACTAGAGACAAAGCAATGCATAGGTTGGAAGAGGGAATGAGAGAAGATGTGACACCGTGGTTCTGCCCTTTGGTGAAATTCATTAAAAAAAGAATAAAAGAAAAGGAAGTGGGATGCTGCCAAAACAGACAGGCCTAATTGATTACATCAAACAAATGACCTTCCCACAGTGATTTATGGGCTAATCTCTCAGCAAGGGTGCAACTTATCAGTGAGTAGCCAGTACAATTAGCACTGCTCCATGAATCACTCGCAGTGTTGGCTCCTCTGGAGGACTTTCATACAGTTTGTTATTACAGTAAATGAAAGGCTTGCTTGGCCCTCCATTTCCTGGTCCAGGACTTGCCGCTGAAGGTTGAAGATTACATTAGCTGGTTTCTGTAGCCTAAACAGGGTGCTGCTTAATTGCCAGATCTAAGCTAAAAGGGCCATAGGAAGGGGACATGAGCTGACAATGGGGCTTGAAACTCCCGTAAGCTGGAAGAGATGGACAGCTATGTATAGCTAAGAAGCAGTGCTAGGAAGGGGCATGGGTATTACTGAAAACTTACCCATGCTTACTTTCTGTGTTTTCCAATCTTAATAAAACGGGACCTGAAAAAGGAACAGTCTAATGTTTTTGACTTGGAAAGAGAGGGTATACATTTAATACTAACAGAATTGATGGGGAATTTATTCCATATAACCCATAAATAGGGAAACAGTTTTGTCTCCTTTGTTGATACTAAATAAGCTCACAGAATTGACTTTAATTTAAAAGACCAAGATAATGCTGGTTTACTTTGCCCGAGTCAGAAAGAAGAGCTGCTTTCACAGTTCACAGGCTAATGGTTACAAATTTTGCTATTAATTATGGTTTCTGAAGAGCTGTTTTCAATCACATCCCTTTTGCGGAAGAGGTTTACTCTCTTTCTAGGATGCTCTGAGCCCACAGTAATGCCACTACCAAATCAGGAACTAAGTACAGAGAGAGTTTATGGATGACAGATTTACCTTATGGAAATAATAATAATAAAAAACCCCACCAACTTTAAAAAAGCAGATCTTCTTGCTTTCATTCAGCTTGCATTAGTGTCTAAATCAACCAATCTGAAACAGGCTCTTCTGTCCAAGAAATACAGCTGAAGAGAATGATTCAGCTTTGTGCTGCATGTGAAGTAGCTCAGAGCAGTAGCACTGATGAAGGAATCAATACAAGCGCATCGATACTAGGATGAGAGGGAAGTCTTTCAAACCTTGCTGGTTTCCCCTAGGAAATGTGCTGCTGCCTCTGTGGAAATGATTGTTCATACAGTGGTGTTCACTGTAAGCATGCAAAGCTATATAGTGCTTATCCTGCCTGTTCTTGCTCTCCCTCATAGCTTCGTGGATCCATATGATATGCAGAGCAGCTATGATGTCCTCCAGGCACATAAGGGACTGTCAGCTTCAACAGGGGCTCTGAGCCCAATTCTTCTTGCACATGAATGGAAGGAGCAATTTAGAAGTATGCAGAATAAGAGGTTTGTCTTCCATAGGAACTATTATCTAGCCGGTAACACAGACAGTGTCCAGAAGTAACGACACTGGCAAGGCACAGAGAGCATAATTACCTGAACATTTGTCCTATAGTTTCATTAGGCATAACTTTTCTGCAGAGACAGAGGAAGAAACAACATTCACTTCTGTTGCAGCTTCTTCCCAGTCACTGACCTTTTGCTTGGATCAAAGAGGAGGCTGGGGGGGAACGAACCTCATTGCTCTCTACAACTACCTGAAGGGAGGTTGCATCAAGGAGAGCGTTGATCATTTCTCAGGCGACAGATGACAGAATACAAGGAAATGGTCTCAGGTTGTGCCAAGGGAGGTTTATGTTAGACATTAAGGAGAATTCCTTCATGAAAAGTGTGGTCAAGCTGCTTAGAAGTGCTGGAGTCCCAGTCCCTGGAGGTATGTAAGATTTGTGTGGATCTGGCACTAAGGGACATGGTTTAGTGATGGGACATGACAGGTCACACTGATGGTTAGACTGTGAAGGTCTTTACCAACCTAGATGATTCTACGATTCTACAAAAGGAGTGATCTTCCTTATGGCAGTAATATTTTTTTCCTATCAATATTCATAGAGTAGAAATGAGCTGTATCTAGACAGTATGGTAGAAAGCATGCAAGGACAGTGATCCTGCACCTTGTTTACAGTCAGACAGAAAATGACACATGTAATATCCAGAACTGGCATGACATCAATTGACATCTGAGCAAGGCACTATGTTTCTACCATCTACTCCTTTCTTGCTGTTAAGTGGGAGAAGTTTCCAGAGCTATGTGGTATTTCAAACAGATTTGTTCAGCTCTGACTGTATTTGGCATCTGGATCCACCAAACGGTGAATTTCAGGTTCCTTTTTGAGTCTGTATATTTCAAGGTTTTGAATTATTTTGAGGAATATATTTTTATGTTAAATCTGGCATCAAGGTAAATGGCAACAAATCTGTTCTGAGGTTGTGATTGTAAGGGGAAAGGAATATAAATGAGGTACCTGCTTCCAGCTTGTAAGTGTAAACCTACTGTTTGTGTGATTTCCATTGTCAGTTGACATCTGTGTCCCAGTTCTGATTCCACGCTTGAGATGTTTGGGCATCACCAGATTTTAAACACTCTTATAAGCATTTTTCAGTGACTGCCTCAGCAAAGCCAACCAAATTAGAGCAACTCTAGGCATTGCAGAAAGAGTTGGTATTCAGAGGCAAAGCTATGGAGTTGATTCTGAGGAAATGAGTCACACTCATCTTCTCTAAATGCCTAACATTAGGTGTTTCCAAGCCAAAATCCAGTCTATGTGTGTTTGTGTAATGCATACTTCCCTTGTTGTTCAGTGAGGTGCACAGGAACCACTTAGAGGAGAAAAAAAAAACAAACGTTTTTGTCACCTTCCAGAGCAGAATTGGATTTTGTCCTTTTTCAGACTTAAAAATGAAGATACCTGCAAATGTCTTTGCTCATAAGTCCATAACAATAATGAAAGTGATGAAGAATAATTATTTGGTAATTTATGTAGTAAAAGAAACAGAGTCCACCCTACAGAATATTTAAAATAAACAAAAGAATAACATTTTCACATACCTCAGAATAAATTAAATAAACTTGCTGAACATAGTGCTGCACAATGTTGGAGAGGAAAAAGAAAGGTTCAAAAGTCAAGGAGACAAATTTATCAAACCAAATCTTTTGGATACTATCAACCATCATGGTCAAGGCACAATCAATAACTTCAATTTAGCAAGTTCAAGTTTGTTGGCACTTTGGAAGGTATTATTCCAGGAAGAAGTAAAACATACTGAAACCATTCTCATATGCATCATCTGCTGAAGATATGAGTGACATAAAGAAAATACAGGTCTGACCCCAAACAGTTGTATTTCCTAAACTACGATCTTTAGGAATCATCCTCGTCCCAACCAACTTTGAAAATGTCAGATGTAATATTTCTGTTTTCTACTTCTGCTGTTAGACAGCTGTTGCATTCTTTTAGGGCTGAATTTAAATGTTGTTTGACATCGTATCTTGGGCTGCTTTAAGTGCTTGTAGCCTTAAGACTAACAGGAATTATTCACTGTGTGTTCCAAAGCCTGGTATTTGCAAGCTGTGTTCTGTTGTTTTTCCTCCACCGGATTAGGATAAGAAATCTTTTTGGCCACTGGCATTTCAAATGCAAATCACTGAAAAGAATACACGTACAAAAGAAAAAACAAACAATAATTAAACTTGTGGTCCTGTAATCTTCGGTATCCCCAGTCAGCTCACTAAAGAGCAAAGGAAAATCATAATTTGTGCAGAAAAGTGTGAAAGTGGCATGGTAGATAACACAAGACCAGAATCAATTGAAATCTCTCTCTCTTCTTATTTAGATAAGACCACCTTTGAGTCTAGAGTTCTGCTTTGTAGACACTGTGCATATGCATTGCCTTAAGTTCATATTATCGTGCTGTTGGTCTCTGGTGTTATTCTTTTATTGACTCTGAAGATCACAGTGGGAGGAGGTGACAAGCATCATCCCATCTCAGGAGGAGTTAAGAAGTGCCTTTTTGTTATTTGATTATTTCTTTTCCTTACACAAAGAGACACAAAGCACAGAACTAAGTGAGCATTAAAGCGTGAAATTAATTTCTGGTTGTCAAACATAGAGGAGGTGGGACTGTAAAAGAAAAAGAGTAGTCACAATGAAGAAGGCACTGTAGAATACTTCACGTTGTTCTTCTTTGTCAGTGTCATGGCACCTACAGGACCACTGGCTTCTAGAAACTGTAAGCTCTTCCAGGCATAAGCTCATACTACATAACCTGAGAGTGGTAACAGTCAGAACTTACTATGACCCACCTCCAAAGCCCTTATCTGGAGACAGCAATCTATTACCAGTGATTATAACAACTATGAAATAGAGACATGACAGATGGCCTAGATCAAACCATCATCAGATGTGTGTGACATGAAAGATCTCAATACTGCAAATCTCTTTTTGCAAAGAAAGAAAAGCTGAAGCATTTATTACAGAGGTGCAGACAGTTCACAACCATGTGGCAATCTTCACAAGTCTTCTTTGTCAAAGAAGAGGTTCGGCACTCTGCTACAGATGATAAACCCATCCTTTCTTGTAACTAAGAAGACAAACTCTGGTATACCAGAAATCTACTATTTGACTCAGGCTGTTAGGCATGCTTCTAGCACAGTCCTAATTTGTTTTCAGTTTGTCTTACCTAAATTTTTATATTTAATAATAACAAAAAAGTTGGTCAGGGAACTGTGCTGAGAATACCTTGATTTTTGTAGTTTCTCTTTGAAAATACTGCCTGTAAAATTTACCTCTCAAAGCACTGATACATTCTGAACAAAACAGTCTCAGTCCTTTTCCATCTGGATTCAAATTTTGTGGATAAAGTGATAGAAAATAAGCCCACTGCAACTGTGTTGAAACAAATTGCTTGGCCTCCAGGAAATTAATCACTGTTTTTTTCAGAAAATGTTTTCTGACAGTTTCCCTGATCCTCTCCATCCACCAAGGAATTATGCACCAGAGCAGTTATCCCCACACTTTACTAATAACATGACCGATGCAGCTATTGCTGCTGCTGTGATGTTATCCAGATATTGCCCGGAATGTCTTTTTCCTTTCTTTTTGAAGCTGCTACAATCTGTGCATGGACAATGTGATCCTGTAAAACTAGGGAATCTTCACCCCCATAGATAATCGCCACATTGCCCATTTTGTCTTTACTGGAATAACCAGTAGTCTGCCCTGCTGATTCCACTGAAGAGTATCAGCACATCTGCCCAGTGTATGTGCATACACTTCATCATTTCCCCTACAATTCCTAAAATTAAAAGCTGCCTTCTCAGCTGCCCACTGCCAGGTACGCCAGTTCCCTGCCCTCTGGGAGACTTCCCACTAAGCCCCAGGCGAGCCATGCACTGGGGCCCACTAGGGCACCCACCTGGCTGACGTTCCTTGCTGAGGTCTTACTGGGTCTAGTTGTGTGACAATTTGCATTGATGGCAAACAAGGAACACCAGCCAGTATGAAAGACCACTCATAATGCCATTTTATTTACTTCTCATTGCAGTTATTACTCCATTTTGTACAAAAGTACTCTGCACAACAGAGTATCTCCACAACCTGCCTGAAATGAACTGAACTGTGAGAAATCCCAGCTAAGAAGACATCTTACTTCCAGAGATTTTTAAGAGAAGATGACATGTTTCTGCTACCTGATTAAGCAGAGAAATGTATGGATATGCTAAGTAAAGCTCTGAATAGAAAAGAAATCTGCCCCAAATGAGACAAGATAAATAAAACAAATCAGGGGAGATTTAGATTAATTGTTAGGAATACATTTTTTACCCAGAGGGCGGTGAGGCACTGGCACAGGCTACCCAGAGAAGCTGTGGGTGCCCCATCCCTGTAGGCATTCAAGGCCAGGTTGGATGGGGTCCTGGGCAGCCTGATCTGGTGGGTGGTAGCCCTGCCCATGGCAGGGGGTTTGGAACTAGATGATGCTTATGGTCCCTTCCAACCCAAGCCATTCTGATTCTATTATAAGATTTACCATAGGTAATGGAAGACTTAAGCAGAGAAGCGTGAATTTCTACTTCTGCTTCTTCCATCTACCGTTCCTTCCCACCTTTACCTATTCTGGTCAGAATTTCCTTTAATTAATGCCTGTGAGAGATCCTAGACAAAGTCTAGACAATGAGGGGTGAAGCTGCCCATGTGCAGTAGGGAGAGGGCAGTGTCAAATGCTTTTCTGAAGGCCAGTGTTCAGTGACAGCTTACATAGTGGACTCTGTTTTCTGCAGAAAACTCAAGGAAAGATGCACTATCACAACACCAGTCTTTCTTCCGTGGTTTCACATGAGGGAAATGTCATACTGTCTTTAAATCCACCCAGAAACCACTCCTACGAATGACCAAATACAGACATACATTACATATGCAGAATGTGCAATGTGCAAACTATTTAGTCTTTGGAGTAAGTGCAAAAGCAGTTAACAAACATGAGTTTCCATCCGAAAAGCCATTTCTTGCATACATAAAGAAAATGAACCCTACCTACCCTAAGGGTTTTACTGGAAAAGGGCCAGCAGAGTCTCATTATTAACTACAATTGCCTCAACTGCATGGATATAATCAATAAAGAGTAACATTCTTCCTGCAAAACTTACTGATACCAGTGAGTATACTGCATTCTGAAAAAATATGTGATGTTATTATTTGGGGGCTTCCTTCTTGGATTTTGAGCTTATTAAGAAATGAGTTTTAGCAGGCTGCAGCTGAAATCTCCTTATGAAATGTGTTTTGTGAACAGTGACTAAAACAGTAAATATTACCTTCAAAAATATTACTGTCAATGTTTTGAAAGCCACAGGTGTGATTTGCTGCTACTCCTTCATCTTCAGCACTGAGATATTGCCTCTCACTACTTGTACTGCTCTAACGCAGTGTTCCACACAGAGATGGCTTCATTTTAATGCCATGTAGTATGAATTTCCTCCAAAGAACTTTCACAGTGAAAGTTGGCATCTCATATGAATATATTTAAACTATCCATATACATTTCTATCCTCAGTAGTATCTTGTGGCTAAATAGCTGATCAGACTTACCCTGCTACTGTTATATTTCCTCATGGCTCACATTGGCCCGAGCCCTAGCCCTGAAGGATTTCCTCATTTCACTCCATCTTATTTTTACCCAGGACTCTGCTGATTCTATCAATCCCCAAAGCCAGATGACTTAAGCATTAGCTGTACCACATATCTCATTGTGACAACACTTTAGTGGTTTCCGTGCTCTCTAAAGCTCCTTTTGGCTTGTAGAAGGAATAACACAGTATATAGTTACAGGCTTTTGCTCAGGAAGCAAGTTATAATTGGAATTTTTAGGGCTGATGGAGAGAAGTCTGTAAAGAATGACAGGAATATTCAGTTCTATTTTTCATCTTCCTGAAAACATCCTTCCAATTTCTTTTTCATCTGTTACTTGTTTCACTTTTGCATTTAACAGTACATTTTTAGTCTTACATTGTACATTTTAGAAGCAGAATCATATAGCGCTGAACTGAACCTCAAGCAATTTCATGTTAACATGACTGCATAAAACTGTGTAACCTAAATGACCATTGTATTTTGCAAAAGGATCTATTTCCATGAGAACAAATAACCGCTTCTGCAGAGATTCTGGGTATTTTAAAACCAGACTTCACCTTGTGTTTCACCATCAGCTGCTTACAATATGAAGAAAAATAGATACCTTGCTACGAAGAAAACATTTTCTTCCAAAATCTTGTGGTTTAAATATTTCTACTTCAAAGCACCAACAGTAAAGCTTTAAAAGAGCTGTGTGTGAAGAGAAAATATTATGTGAACTTTCAAGATGAGGAAAGAATCAAAATAATTGTTTCAAAACTCCTAATGCTGCTCTTAAAAACATTTTGTTTTGCAAAATGATGAAGCTTGCTTTGCCACACATTCTATTTTCAAAATGCATCATCAAAACCAGTAGCTGAAATTGTTTTACAGACAAGCCTTTCTAGTCCCACAGCTTCATTCTCTCCTCTTTCCAAAATAAACATGAAACGAAACAACCTGCATAGTCACAGTTTGTTGATAATATTGAATGTTTCAGAATAGCTGATAGAAAGCCCATGATCTTTTCTTATGGCTCTTTGTCACCTGCAAGACAGAGAGGAACATTACTGCGAGCAGATTTAGATGCAGGGTTTTTTGAAAATTGGCTGAAAATAGATGGAAATTACTTCTGGAGTCTATTTAGTCAATTTGTTTCTTGGCTGCCATTGCAAAGGAGCCTAGTAAAGCTCTGCATTTAGCGAGACTGGAGAAGCACAAGTGAATACACTTCAGCAAAGACATGAAGCTAAATGTAGAACAGAAGCAAGTATCCTTACTTTTCATTAAACAACATATCTTTCATCAGTCTCAGTCTATGGTCCTCTTATGCCTCTACAGATGTCCTGTACTTTTTCCTGTGTGCTTCATACAATGTGCTTTGTTATTTGGAAAGTCTGTACGTCATATCTATATCCTAACACTAGGCATTGGGGTTTTACAGAAAGACTCAAATTAGCCACCTAGAGCAGTAGTCAATTCATTTAATACACAGTATCTGCAATACAGATAGGTGCACTGAAACCAGTCACCCTCTGCTCTATTCACAGTCACTGGGCACAAGTGACAGTAGACACTGACTACAGCAACTAGCTCAGCTATAGATGTTTACGCTGCTGATGTTAACATTTGTCCAGATTAATCCTATCCCCAGGGTCTGACTGAAAAATACTTCCTTGATTCTGATCCTGTTCCACTTCATTTCCAACCCTCTTTCTTTCCCCTTAGTTATCGACTAACTTCTAAGAGTCTGTCTTCTCCAGCTATCTGCTCTGTACTCCTATAACTTGCACAGATATGTACAGATACTATATTCCCTAGGGTCTGGGCATCTCCTGGAACAGAGGTCAATGATACATTTTCATGAGCAACCTTTTCATAGAGAAAGATTCCACATCTTCTTGACAGGCTACTAATGTACCAATGACTGAAAGGTTTTGCTAGTTTAATACACTCCTGAACAGGAGTTGCAGCAAGCTAGCTATTGCTTTTCCCTCGTTGGAGGCACCAAATTCAGAAGCTGAGATACAAACATTCAGATTAAATATTTCATTATGATTTGGTGCAATGTTTTAAGTTCTCAGATGTAAAATAATATCAAAATGACACAATTTAATTCTCACTTGATACAAGCTTCCTACTCGCCCATGATAGTGTTTGTTACAAGGAAAATTTTCTGCCCAGCACAAGAGACCTTAGGATGGAGATTTTCAAAGCGATCTACAGGATATGTAGGGCTTTCAAAATTCCATTAAAAATTATTTCTGTAGGGCATTTGCTGCACTGTTGGATTAATTCTTTTGAATAATATTAAGTCGCCTCCACTAAGCTCCTTCAGGACAGGTGGAATGTTAAAATTATAGGACCATACTATATAATTATTGCTCCAGGGGTAAATAGGCAAAGCTCGGGTCTGCATAGGAATAAATGTATTAACAATGCAAAACACTGCCTTGGAGAGAAAAAAATTAATCTTAGTTTCGAAGATCATACACCACTTGTTTGAATTCCCCTGTTGGGAAGAGAAGATTCCCAAAGTCTGCTGCTGCTTCTGCCATTTCTGATTTTCTTCCCTATATGCAAACGAACCTCTCTTCCATGTGGGAAGGAGATTTTTCCTTCTTTTCTTCTTCTTTTTTTTTTTTCCTGAAGTAGCATCTATAGACCAAAGCTTATTTTCTTGCTCTTGGAAAAAAAAATTATCCTCCCTCAGTCTCTTTTTAACAATAAATATCTTTTCATATATACATGCATCTAGTAATGTAAATATACAAATATTATTTAATGTATCTGGCATTCTTTTTAGACTATTACTAACGAAAAACATTTTTTTCTATTAAGAAGAAAACATGAATTGTTATTCTCTCTGTATAGAACTGTTAAATAAATATCATTATTCTCACAAACTGCAATTCACTTTTGTGCAGTGGGATCCAGTACATGCTGTGCACGCACATCTTCATTCCTAAAGGTCAACCTGAATATCTCTACCATAATGCCTGTTTTTTAGTCTTCTCCTGAAGGTCATTTCTGTAATTTCACTCTGAATTTTTCAATATATGTGACAACTGAATGACCAATAAGTGTACACACCAAAGTAGGAACTGGCCTCTGATTCTCCATCTTATATCTCATAGGTTATGTATCTTTTAGAGGATAGCATATTTTCATAACTAGTGATTGAGAGTAAGACACAGTAGATACTTCTGAACAATCTGAACAATCTGCTATTCTTGGAGGTGAAAAAGTTTTCTAATCCAAGGGCATCATTCAGATTCCTTATGCATTAAAAAAAAAAAAAAAAAAGTGGAAAAATGATCACTTGGATACAAAATGAGAAATGCTCAGCTGAGTTCAGGCATGTCACATATGGATTCGTAATTTGGATGCCCTACAGAAACTTCCTTCCAGCAAAGAATTCTCAGGCTCATCCCAAAGCTTCATAAACTTCTTGATCTTGGACTCTGCAACACTCTTCATAAGAAAAAAAAAAAAAAGAAAAAAGAAAAAAGCTTTTTATAAACTAGAAATGTGGGTGCCTTGTGGGTTTGGCTACACAACCCAAATTACACACTCTGAGGAAATGCCACCCTTTCCAGACTCCTACCAGAACTGCCCCACAAAAAACAGCTCCATAGACCAAGGATGATACCCATCAAGAAGAGTTGAGGGCTGGACTTTCATCTCTCTGCAGCACCTTTCAGACTGAGCAGTCACTGTTCAGAGTTATGAGGTATATAGGGTGCAAAGGAAGCATCATTTCAAGATGGCACAAAACAGAGTGTGGTATGCTTAGGGGAAGAAACAGAGTGGGGGAAGCTGATAGATCTTGGTGGTTTGGGAATAAATATGGAAAAACAAAGGGAAAAGGAGTAAAAAGGGCTGATTCAATATGGGTTGCTGGTCAGCATGCTTTTCTGGCTGTACACTGCACCTTATCAGTGCAGTCTTTCCTATCTTAAAAAAAATTGCCTTTCTAACTCTTCCTGTTCTATGTGCACATACGTATGGTGCTCTAAGTGCAAGCAGCTGTAGTGGAATCAGGGGCCAGAGGCCTGTATGTGCATGGTGCCAGCAACTAGAGTGAGTGCAGATGTGCATGTGAGTACTAGTGAGTACTGAGCTAGACTGGCTGGTGAAGCGGTCTGGGATCAAGATGGGAACATGTTTCTGAGGGTGAGACCATGGGAGGAGCTGGCTGCCAGGGGAACCAGGGAGTCCCAACCAGCTGCAGTGAGCTCTGCATGTGTGTATATATTTCTGTGAATAATGGGTCCTTAGCAGCAGCTGGAGCAGTGTTGTGGACCTCAGGAGCTCATACATCCAGATGAGAGAAACGGGAGACTGGGATCCAGGAGCCAGCTCTTGTCTGAGCCCATCTGCTGGAGGGATTCACATTCTATGTATGTTCACAAGTATTCAGACAGATGTTTCCCACCCCTGGACCTTCCTCCTGGTTAGCCAGTCAGAGAACTAGCATGAAGCCCATGGGGCTGCTTATGTTTGTGAGTGCTGAGTGTACCTGTCTGTGCTGACAAGTGTGTCCAGCTGTCTGTGTATGTGTTGTATACATGTCTTCAGGGAATTCACACTCAACCTCAATCCTGCTTAGCCATGGGGTATATAAATCTGCAGCAGCTTTGCTTCTGGCACGTGTGTGCACGTACACACACACACGTATGAACAATTTGCATTCACTTTAATTTAGAAACAAGAGCTGAAGTAAGAATCTATTTTCTGTCTTGGTCAGTCTTGAATCATTATAACTTTTGCTAAAGCTTTTGCCAGCTTAACGTCCGCAACATTCACTAACAATAATAGTGCCAACACAGTGCTTACATTGCAATTTATATCTTAAAAGCTCTTTGAAAATATCTACTAATTAACTCAATTAATTAAAACAATTAGTCTTTAAGAACACTACATAATCCTCAAGTCACTCAAGTGGAAAGCATTTCCCCTTCTAACTTTCAAAAACTAAAAATATAAGTGCATCAAATTCCCTTAATATGTGTCATTCTTACTCTGTGCTAATTAACGGCTCACATATTCCTACCTAACAACTAGAAATAAAGAGAGGCAGAGTGCAAGAAAGAAGGAAAGATTATTTCAAGTTGTTAAAGGGAATTTAATTAAGTATTTGTTGAAGAGTAATTATGCATAAATTGCAGGAAAATTAAGTTTTATATTATTAGTACATCTTAATTAGGGTCTTTTCATTATCAATGTTTAATTTACTCACAATTGTTTTGCCTTATTTTAAACTAAGTGCTTCTTTGTAAGCTCTTTACTTAAATCCGTTAACCACAACTTTTACATTTGGTACTAGAACTGATGTTTCTGATGTTATTAATTGTCTACAGGTACCCTGTCTGATTCCACTGAGTCATAACATCTCAACTTATTTCACATATTCAATGAAATTCATTGTATTATTTCTGTTATTAACTCATAGTATATTTTTATATAGCTATATGAGATTTAAAAAAATATATGGGCAAAATGGACTTGTGCACTTAGATGGAAGCAGCAGCTTTCTCCTTAAATTTTGGAGATGATAGGTTAATTACTCAATGATGCTAAAGAAAACACGACATCAAATAACAAAACAGGAAGATGTGAATGAAATCAGATTATCTTTTGATTCATTGTTAGAATAGGTGCACTGGAGCTACTTTGGCTGTTGGAGGTCATCAGGTCAATTATTGCTGAATTATCACTCACTGTCTTCAGAAGCATGAAGCAGATTCTCAATTTGTAGTTAAAGATGCAGTTCAAGATCAAGAAGTCTGTCTTGGTCATAGAGATGGTTGCAAATCACCACCACAAAATCTAGAGTTCATGTATTTGTTTAATAATTGTTGATAATATCTGTGTCTACAGCCTTTTGTGACAGGATTACTACAGACAGTTTCAGTTATTACTATATCTAGTTGGATCTCATCTTTTGAAAAGAAGGAAATTAACAGGTGATCCTGTTTGATAACTATAACACTTCACAGTTAAGAGGTTAATGCCAGATTGTCTGAAACACTTTAGAAAGAATAGCAAATGACAGTGATTTACAACAGGCTGCATCCTGTTTGCTTTCAAATATCCAATGAAGCGATAATAAAACCAAGCCAAGATTTGTGAAGTCTGTCCCTACCCACTAAGACTAGACAATCTTGCTGCGTTATATTTGGAAGGCACTGTCATCACAGAGGAGGTGTGATTAAGTGAAGTTTCATGTAGAAGATGAAACAGTCTTCAGTGCATGTCATGCCCTCAGAGTAACAAAGTCTCTGCTGTAAACAAGATGCTGGTGTGGAAAAAGAGCAAGAGCTAGAACTGGATGCCTTAGTCATAATAGGTCTAGAAGATACCATTAAAATGTGAACATAGAATGCAGTTTTTGAAATACATGCAAAGAAGCTGAAAACAAGGACAGCTCTGAGAAGGGCTACTTGGACAATCTATGGAAGATGAGATGAGCTCATTCAGCCTCACTTAAAAGGAGAGAGAATTGAATCACCTGCCATGGCCTCTTCTAGCCTTGCTTTCTTTTTTGTAAAAGTGAGAAAAGGTATAAATGTGTGAACTAAATACACATGAAGGAGAGAAACCATTCCTGTCAAAACAAGAAAAAAACTTTTTACATTGAAGCACAAAAGATTAGAATGTTTCCAATGAGATTGTAAAATATAATTTCCATAGGAATAACAGGGAAATAAATAATTTTATGAGCTCTGATGTGTTATGGATAGGGTAAACAACGAGTTAGCAGTGATAATTTGAGGCCAGATTTGATGATCCAGGAATGCCTATATATTTCTGTTAGAAATCTACACAAGCTTATCTTGAGGGGATAACACTCGAGACTATTTGCACGTGGAATAGAAATGTAAATTGTTGAGTAAGACAGCATCAGCCACATACACAACTCTGACTGATAAGATGATGTGGAAGCAAGAGCAGTGATAGCGACCTTCCCTCCTCACTGTGTGTTCGTTGTCCTGCTGCACTCTGATTACTTCAATACTAAATCTGAAAGTATCCTAACAGGTACCTTCTTCTACAGACCTCCACAAGAAATTCTCTAGTGGCCAGCAGAAACTTGTCCCTTCAAGAACGTTAAAGACTTTAAAAGCTGCTCATTTGATAAGGGTTGTTGTTTTAACGATAACTAAAGAAAAATGTTGAACATAAAAAAAGACAAGTAGCTCCTTGAGGGCCACTTTCTTTTGATTTACTTTGGACTTGAAAACACAGAGACATGCCAAAGCAAGAAAAATTGAGTTAGGAAGAAATTCAGAAATAAGGAAGCAGCCTAGGTCTTAACTGAGCTATCAAAGAATAAAATTCTGGTATTTTTTCTACATCATATATTATATGCTGTCAGCACTCTAAACATGTGTGTCTTTTTGCACTCTGACAATTCCCCTATGCTGACACATTGACATCTTAATAGCTATTTCCTGAGAAATTCTCCCTTAATCACATTTTCAACGCACCAAGAACACAAAGCCAAACCTTGGCACAATTTACATATTTCTATGCTCAGTATACAGATTTTCCTATAAAACACTTGCAGACATTCTTTCAGAATAAATCGGAATAAATTAAATGTGCTTCAGGTGTGGATATGTACAGGATTCAGTCGTTTGTAATGTAACAACATCGAGATCTCAGGAAGTACAGTACAGTGCTTTTCATGAAGATATAGTTCAGCAAAGGGCCCTGAACTCTTCTGAAAATTCTCCTATAAATCAATCTGATTATTCCTCATAATAAAGGCTCAGTTCCACTTTCAAAGTCAGCTGAAACTTTAATATTGACTCCAACAGGACCACTATCTATCATCAAGCCAATATTCAAAAGTAAGTAGCTAAAGCAGTATTTTTAACAAGTAATACTTGATTTTAAAAAGGGAGAACAAGATGTATGTGAGAAAGAACAAGAGAGAGAGAGAGAGATAATAACAGCCAATAGGAAAAAATAAAAAATTTCTTAAGGTGATACTAAGGAGAGTGCAATTTCCATGTTTTGCTAGTGGAGAAATAGAGTGATTTAGTAATGATGGATGTTGAAGCCCCATCATCACCAAGTGGAGTTTAGATAAAACACCTCCATGCAGAGGATAATCTTACAGTTATGTCAGAATGGAGGATGGGATAAATAATTTATTTGATATTTTGGCTCCTGCATTCTGCAGTTCTGTCTATCAACTGTGTTCACTTCCCTCTTTCATGAAGTATATAATCATTTCATAGTACTGTGCACTCTTAATCTTGTGCTGCAATTTCTAGAATCTGTGAAATCACTTTTTATGCAGTATATATTTCAAATCTCTTCAGGGTAGATTTGTGGCTCTGTATAATTTTCTTTCCTCGTATGAAGCATTTCAAAAAACAAGGTGCAGTCACGAAATGTTCTCTTTACTGGATGACTGTACATGTTCCTTTGATTTTTATCTTTTTGAGTATAAACATATCATCACTTTCTCCCAGGAACTTATAGTGAAATGCCTGAAATACTTTCTGTGCATTTCATTAAAGTTATGATAACATTCAAACGTTGAAACACAGCTAAGTTTTAACAACTGAGGGAAATACAATGTTCCTCATGCTCAGGAAGATTTATCAGCAGGACACGAATAAATAATCTCAACAACTTGAGCTAACATATTCATCCAGCAGCTTTGATGAGTCCATTACAATGCTACCAATATTAACCATTATTTAATATAATCCTTGAGTTTGTCATTGACATTTAGACTACAACATAAAAAGAATAAATCATCAGCAAAACAAAATCAATCACAGTTTCATCTTTTCTCTTTCAGGATCTCAATTGATTAAAAAACCTTCCTACCTAGTGGTTGCTACTAGATGGGAATGCAGTGCATGACTTTTGAACTGAATTGTTGTTTTGACTTGTATATAGCACCCTACCTTTAAGTTTAACCAGTCCCAATTCTTTGCTCCTAGTGGAAAGTGCACTGGTTTAAATTACCCAGGAGGAAGGCAGTTCTGAGTCTTTCATCCCTTTCACTCAACAGGTTCAATTGAATAGCATGACATACCAGTGACTATCATTTGTGAACAGTTTCACTGTGCTAGGTCTTCATTAACAGAGAAGATAAAATTAGGTAAATTAGGATAAAATTTATTTAATACTGAACCATATCTCTTAACAGCTTTTGTTAATGAGGTAAAGATAGGCTTATGTGTAGAAAGCTTTGTTACTGGGGCCAGTAACTGATGGAGAAGAAAGAGAGAAAGGAGCAGGTAAAACAACAATAACAAAACTAAGGCATACAAGCCACCTTTTCCTGTGGCCAGCTGGGAAAAGCAGTGATGGGGCCCCAGGTGACAGACCCTTCTGGGTAGACTTTTCAGCACAAGGAAAGCAAAACAGTGACAAGCCATTGCCATTCCTGTCTCACAGTACTTCATATTCTCCATTGGGACCTGCTCCAACTCCACTGAGTTTTCCTCACTCATAATTCACTTCATACTGACAGGAGCATGACCATTTGGGCAAAGGCACTACACAATGACTGACTTTTGTACTTGTATTTCACTAGGTAATCCTGACCAGGCATCTAGATGACCATTGTTTACTTCGCTGCGTTGTTTTGGATTTCCCTAACACAAACAAAAAGCCACAGGACGAGGTTTAGGAAAGGGGTAGGAGAGGCGATTCCCTGTTCTGTTGGCAATTGTGCCCCTCTCCATGAGAATACACCATCTGGATTGCACTACCATGAGGAAAACTGTGGAAACAACATCACAAAACAGTAATGGAAAAATATTTATCTGGAAATCTCTGCCGCAAGAGCCCAAATGAACTGTAACAGTCTGCTGACACTGTGAAACACCATCCAAGGCTAGCTCCAGAGTCTGGGATTGGTAAATGAGGCTGTAATACATGGATACCTTCCTTTCTACCACATTCATGGGCTGACTCTCGGTAGCTCTGAGCATGGAACATATATGACAGATCAATGGCTTTTTTTTCCCTAGCAGATTCCCTCACATCTCCCTGTGAACTAAATGAGAATTTCCTACAGCAACTCAGTTCTCTCATCATCTATTGATACTGTCTCAAGGTTTGTGTTTCTGTGCAAAAGATGCTAACTTGCAACACCTTCTTGGATTTTGCTCAGATATAAAAAAAGTAAGTAAAAAAGATTCACTTTTCTCCAATGGAACTTACTCTTTACTTTTCATTTTCAGTTCCTTTTACTCAAAGAAGCCAGGAAATGTAGAGTGAAATTAGCCTTTTCAGAAGAGGCCAATGTACTCACTTTGCTTTACAAATAATAGAATATTAATCTTCCATAGCATCTGTGCTATTCAGGTTTATAATTTTTATTCCTATAATACTCTTCTTTTAACAAAACTTTAACAATAAATGCCAATCTGCAAATGTATCTAAGCGGCCATTTCAAAAGAGCCATTTCAACAGAAAGCTTTTATAACTAATATGAAAAATTGCAGAAAATCATAGCAATACTTTAATGCTCTCAACAATTTCTCATAGGAAACCTAGAAGATTTCTTTTCACTGATATATTTGGTATGCTAGCAGTAAATTGTTGCAAAAAGTACTAACTGATTTATGTTTTTAATTTACATACAATGAATGTTTTATGAAAATAGTACAAGTTGTTGACTACTCCTAAACACATCTGTAGCAATGGCAGATTAAAAAGGAATCATTCACTTAAAAAACACCTGTTTCATCATTGCATAGAGAATTGGCATAAGAGTGAATACACTGAATGCTGTTAACATGATGAAAAGCAATCCTAAATCATCTAAATTTGCAGCATCAGACAGAAGTTATTTGTTCACTTTTTTTTTCTTGTTAATATGCTCTCTTTCTTAAAAAGGTTAACATATCCAGAGAGTGAAAAAAAAAACCAAACAACCATGCAAAATGTGTAACTAATCCAGATCTATCTTGATGAACCACAATGAAAGGGTTGTATTATCCATTAATAATAACAACAGTAACAACAACAATAATAAAACACCACTGTGTTTTCCGTGGCAAATAATCTCAAGTTTTGCTGAAGAGTGCATTCAAGAGAGGTACAGATATCTCTGTGCACCATTCACTACTTGAAAGCAACAGTTTGGTGACAGGTTGTGAAGAGAGGGATATGGGAAATACTTTTAGCAGCAGTTAGTTGTCATTCCAGTATTTAGTCCATGGTTATGAACAAGTCATAAAATCAAGCCAGGAAATTGTGGATAGGGAGAATAACTGCAAGTGAGGTACACAAGTAGGAGGAACAATCCATGGGTCATAAGCAAATGGGAAAGATATGTCAGTGGGATCCTCCTTGGTTTTCTTAGGTCTGGTATTACCAGCATGAATGAAGTAAACAGTACTAGTCTAGAGTAGAGACAGTAAAAGCACAGAGAAAGACAGGTTAAAAATTTAAAAAATCCCGACCATTTGGATTAATTAGTTAAAATAAATAGGGTACAACATAATAAGGTCAAGAATGAAGTAATGTTCTTCAGTAAGAATTACTAAGCAAAAATGAACTGGGGAATTACTGAAACTAGACTGCTGTCAGTGGAATGACAAACAAAATAATCCAGCAGGGTTCAATGGGGTAAAATTAGAAAATTCAATACAAGAACGTATAATCATGAATGTCAGATACAAAAGATTCAAAGCAACCCTCACAATTTGCTCCATTTTAGGCTAGACTACAACGCATCCACCTTCATGCATGATGCTTTTAGAAAGATACAGACTGTCTGGAGAAAAACTAGAAAGCAGTTAGGAATGATCTTGGAGAAAAGACTGTAAGAACTGAATTATGAACAGAGTAGGTCAGGGTTTGTCTGGGATGACACTTGCATTTTGGCCCTGATTTGAGATGTTGTTTGAATTAGATAACTTCTTGAGTCTCTTCTACATTTTCTATGACTTTAAATTTATGATAGATTAAATTGTATATTAAATTTACAGAACTGGATTAATCCATACATACATGTATGTGTGTATCTTTTTGCCCATTGGAATAGTCTTCATACTATTACAAAAATTCAGCAATGACAATTCTATCCATTTTGCTCTCTCAGTTATCTATCTTTCTTTAATGAGAGCAAAATGACGTCCTTCAGAATAATCAAAGCAATAAGAGAAGGAAGGAAAGATATTGCTTCCTTTTTGCTCTGGTAAAGCTTTTCATTAGTAAGTTTATGCAAACACAAACAAACAAAAATCACATTTCAATTCTGAAAATCTTGCATGTTGGAATGACAAATAAGGTTTCATTAAAAATTCCAGATTTTGCCTGGTATTGGCAGGTAGAGGTAGGAATGAACTCTAACAATAAATGTCTTCTGTGACTTTAGTCCATAATTAAAAAGAAGATTAACAAAAACCCTGCAAGCCAAACTGCAGGAGACAGATTGCTAACAATTCCATCACCAGAAGATTTTAATTTTTGCATTCCTGCTGAGCAAGCGGCAGGGTCATGAAGAACTAACCATACTGACTGCCTCTTTTAGCTGACTGAGTTGCAAAAAGGTTAACAACACAGACCATGTGACAACTGCAAAATGGGGACTAATTTTGTTATTAGGTTTCCCCTCCTGGAGATATTCCAAGGAGCCCTGTAGCTTTTCATGATCAGCAGAGAGAGAAAAAGAGGAACTGCAGACTGAACTACAGTGAACAGATGCCCTCCCTCTGGTGTTTAATTTAATTAATTGATGTTTGTTGAAATAAAGCCAATTAACCTGGCTTATCTCTTAATCAATCATGCTTCTGCTTTCATTACTCATCTAGAAAAATGGCATTGTGTGTTTTATGACAGACAACAGGAACAATTAAAACCAACTTGTGCTGCATTGCCTGCAGCAGACTTTGCAATGGAAGATGAGAAACTTTTTTTGGTGTAGGATAAAGCAGTCAGGCTTTTTAATTAATGTCTTTCTGCCTCTGGATCCACTTTAATTCTTTTGAATATGGGATTGAGGAGGAACTGAGGCATACCACAGTCAAAAATCTTGCTTAGGTTCACAGAGAACAAAATATGATTTCTGGACTCCTGAATCTCAGACTACTGCTGTGGTTAGTAGGAAGAATATTGTACTCTTATGACAACAGCCATCAAAGAACAGTGTTTCAGGTTGTGTGCACATCTTACATTGATTTGAAGATACACAGTATCTACTTCTAGAAGGCCTGTTACCTTTTCATAGAATATAGTTTTATATGATCTGTTGTGGTTTATCCCCGGGAGGCAGCCAAGTACCACACAGCCGCTCACTCATTCTCCCCAGGTAGGATGGGGGAGAGAATTAGAAAGGTAAAAGTCCTAAACCATGGCATTTATTTACAGGAAAGAGTTGCTCGTTATTTGTCATCTCTTAAATGCTTGTGAATAGATTTATGTTCCAATATTTCTCTAGCATTAAATGTTACATCTCACTAGTTTTCCCTTTTTAAAGTAGGGTTTATCTTTAACCATTTCTAATCTTGTTGAACTTGAAGTGACTCCAAAAAATTTCAAAAGTGTTTTCTTGGAGACTGCTATAGGTACACAGCCCTGGCTCTCTGAAGCTTCTTCCAGTACTTAAATGTCCTGAGAAGTGTAGCTTTCTATGTGGAAACTGTCCTCGTGCAGTAGAACACATTTGATCCACAGCTCTGTGGAAATCATTAAGGTCTCAATCAACTCCTATGTATTCTGATCAGGTCTCCTATATACCTTAATTCCTTACATCATATACTGTAGAGAATTTGAAAATGATAGTAATTATAGAAGTGAATCTGAACAGTTCAATGCACAAAGGCGAAGAAATCTGCAATCTGTGATCTCTACTGTGGTGTTAACTCAGATGAATTACAAATACATTTCCTCTAATTAACAGAATAAATATTCAATCAAAATCTTGTTAACTGTTCTGAGGCCAATTCTGATGTACTGTCATTATGTATAGAAAAAGAAAAAAGATTATTTCCAGTCATTTAACTTCAAGCACTGTTCACAGCAGTAGCAATACAAGGCATATGACACATCCCCATGTAGTCCTGACTCCATATTCAGAAATACACATCCTAGACATGCGTCCACATGTCAGAAGTTATACATAGTAACCCTGTCTTCTAGAAAAGAGTCTGGGGCTGGTTTGCGCTTCCAGCAGTGATCTCAAGGCATTTCTTTAAGATCCTAGGAGTGAGATGGTGATGACCAGCTTTTAATGTTTAGCTATCTGCAACCTAGCTGCAAGACTATAAGCACTTGAATTTACGCTAATGAGTAGCACAAATAGTCTCTCATCTAGACCTCAGCTCTGCCTAGAAATGGGTTAGAAGTCAATAAAGTGGGTATGATCTAAGGCAAGCTTTGATGCAAGAATGACCATGCAGACATGGCAAGCAGTCTGAAACCACAGAGAGGGAAGAGAGGATTAATTTGTGATACTGGGCTTGGTGTTGGTACTGCAATTGTTAGTTTTGTCAAAGCATCAAAAATACAGCAGCCTTGTTGTTTCCCTTTGATTTAATAAGTTTTTATAAGTTTAAAGTGCTTCGAAATCCTAGTCTAAGGTTGATCTAGTTGGAAGAAAAAAGTATGAAAAGAACATTTCCACCCCCTAAGCTAGGCTGCCACTATTCCTAAGCAATATTTTTGATCCATAAATATATCACAGGCTTTTCATCATGACCATCTGTCTTTGGAGCTTCACCTCTATCCAGACTCAGCATGAGAGAAGCAGAAAGCAGAGCATGCGAAATGAAAAGGAAAACAAAACACTATGGATTAAATTTCTCTCTTGTTGTAGGAAGTCACTGGTCTCACAGAGGGACAAATAAATATGGTTGCACATACATTATTAAAAGTAATTGCATTGTTACTTATCAGATAATTAATACCTAGGAAAAAAATTGTAACAATTCAAGGCACGTTATGAGCAGCAATGACATTAACCTTTAATAATCATCTTTTCCTTTTGCACTGTGGTAATGACCACATTAATTAGCAATGAAATGATTAAATATGAAGAGTGTGAACAATACCATGAATCTCTGCACGTGGACACCTTTCAAGGACTAGCTGGCATTGCGTCAAACACACCTTGAAAGGTGCATTCAGAGAGTTTTATTACTGCTAGCTGCAGCCTCCGAGCACTGCAGGGACTCTGCAGCCAGGAGGGCTAAATGAATGGACTGCTGTTTGAGTAAATTGAATGATCTAAAACACAGCCAGATTGTGCTGCCTTCCTGGAAAATGCTATGATCTTGACAGCCCTGCTCCCAGCTAAACTGTGGAAACAAAAAATCTCTCCTAATCCTGAAAATCACATATCTCAAAGTACAGCTGATCTTTTTGGCAGTCTCTTTAAGGATATATGCACAAAAGTGCAGCTTCCGAGTTGTGAGGGGTACATCAGGCTTAGGACATGCTGGATGGATGCTCTTGGTGTGTACCAGAGTGTGCATTATGCTGTACTAGAGAGAAAAGCAGCAATGAATGGTGCAGTATGTTCTTCTCACTTCTCCCACTCAAATATATAGAGTCTTTCTCACCAATCATTTTTCAAAGGCTGCCAGTCAGTCATCTTCTTCACCACTACAGCTCTTCCCTGAAGGACTGAAGTGACAATACCTGACTTAATTATCCCCAGAGCTATATACTCTTTACATTAAGGAGGTTGTTCTCAGAGATTTGGTGCCAAAATAAAAGAATATTGACAGGAAAACTTGTGAGGGTGCACCCTCCATCAGGTATTTACAGATGTTTATACACATACAGAGTACACAGTTCGATTACTTGCCTTCTCCCCTTTTGCATGCCAGTCTGTCTAGTTCTGATCTCAAAAAATCTTACAGTGACCATCCCTCTCTACTCCCACACCAGTTAATGACACCTGACATCAGTACGGCATTCAGCACAAGTCTGGCATGCTGGGAGGAGTTCTTGGCTCTCTCTTACCCCTGTCATCAGTAGGAGGATGCCAGATTTACACTAACATGACTAGAAACAAGCTTTGGGAAGAGGTTACGTAAAATCCTCATCCAGCAACATGTTTTTTTCCCCTCCTAGGAATCCCAAACTACTCAGTGTCACCCAGTGGAGCAGAAATCCTTACAAAGAGCACAGAGACTTTGGAGATCCCAGTAGTGCTTCTATGTATTGCATTCTGTCATAGGATTGCCACAAATCCCACTGCCTAATGACCACTGAAAATCAACAGTAAAACTCTTCCCTCTCATTACAGACACAAATGACAGGCTTTCAGAATGATTAGCTGGAAACTGCATTTTCCATCAGATACAGGCCTAAAGGAAGGAGGGTGCCAGAGAAAGAAGATGCTGATATGGGTTTCTTTGTAATGCAAATGTAGGAACATGCTTTTTATCTTCAGACAAGTGCAAGTGCTTCACAAAGATTTTATTTAAGGCCTGTGTTCTCGTGCACTACAGAAATGAAGCAAAGAGACATGCCAGCATTAATGAACTTGTAGGAGCTGTATTATTAGTTCCAAGGAATAGAGAGAATCAGAGAGAGAGAGAGAGCACGTACAATTTAATGTCAGGCTTATTAACAAAGAGACAAATGCTATTCATGCAAGCAATATGGTAGAATTGAGTCATATCTCTGTTTACTCTGGAGACCTCATATAAACACAAAAACAGTTCTATCTCCGTCAACATCTAAATCACACCGCTGCGTCTTTAAAGACCCCTTTTTACTGTCTTTCTCACATTTCCATATCATAAAGCCGTGATAGTTGTGACAGGAAGATGGAGTTCAAGGGAATGCATCTGCCTACAAAACATTCTGTTGTGTACTTGCCTAACATTTAATAGCAATGTAAGTGCGCAATGTCATGACTTCTTTTCATTCACTTTTATTTCTGCTTGGAAATGTGCAAACTGGGCTCCACAGAATGGGCAGAGCTTCACAGGCAAGTCAAGAGGTAAAAAGAAAAAGAAGAAAAAATCAGGAAAAAAACTCAGCATCAAATGTTACATCCCGATGTTTTTTTACTCTTCACCTCTTCTCTAACAGGCACTCTGTTAACTCCTAGGTGTTAGTCTCCAACTAGGTGAGAAAAAGGAGAGCTGATGCATCTGAGGTTATCCAGAAGGGGAGGTGAGGTAGTGCTTTCCCCAAATACTATGTTATTAAAGAAACTGACCCATATTGCCTATGCAAATACAGTCTCCAGATATACATCTGGTCCAGCTTTGGGCTCAGAGGAAAGATCAATTTTGTAAGGCCCTTTTCTGTCTTATTTTCTAGAAATCAGAAATTACATAAAATTCAAGCTGGAATGGACTGATTACTAATAGAGGAAACATGAAAGATCTCATAGTAAGCTATTTTTAGGATCATATGAAATCACAGATACTAAGATAAGGAGCTAATCTATATACTGTATCAGGTTTCCATTTCCAGAAGTACCCAGCAAAGTAGAACATCTCCACTCAATTCCTGTCATCAAGAAGCCACTGCATAGCAGGCACAGCACTTGTCCTCACTGCTATTTGGACATCCTTGGGAAAAAAACTGATAGTCACAGCTTATTTAGAATGTTGGCATGGAAACCTGTGCTGTAAAACTGTTTCTCAAAAATGCTACATTCTGAAAAGACCTATGGAGGGAACAACTTTTGCCTAAATTAAGGCACTTTTCCAAAAAACTTCGGTTTATACATACTGCTATTAAGCCTTTTTCAGAAAAGCATGTAAAGAAGGAGCTAAAAGGCAACTTTATTGTAGAAAGAACTCTTAAAGGATTTCTGCATCCTGAGAACCTATTGATTAGAGGCTTTCAAGGGTGCTCACAATGCTGCATTCCTATTATCCCACAAATTCTCATTTTATTGAAGTTGGGATGACCTCGTAGAAGCTAATAATTCAAGTGCTCTCTTGGACAAGGTGTTTCCTCACAGATATGTTGTTCCCATCTACTATCCCAGCCCCAAAAACTGAGAAATGGTTTCCAGAGTAGCCAAGCAATACACATGGCCACCTTCAACATCACTCTCACATGCTTGAAAACAAAGTTATTTCAAGATATCTGATCATAACCCCAGGTAATCCATTCAGATGAGAAGAAAACAACAATGTAGTTTCCTTCTACCATTGAAACAGAAATCCATTATACATTTAATTCTGTTTCTACTTAAACACGTTCACAGGTCTTATGATATAAAATCCTCAGAAGATGGAGAACTCTGCTCTAGATCTTCAGCAGATGATAAATCTCTTGAAGGCATAACATTTTGCAATGCTTATGTCCCTTTCTCCTTTGATACCAAGTCTGCTTATTCTCCAAACTACACAGTTCCTCTCATTCCCCTGCCAGTTTTTGATACTGGTAAGACTGAGAATCTTTCTGATTCTATCACTCATACTTCACTGCTTGTTTAGGGTGAGATTTCATCTTGTCTCCTGAACTTCCTGACTGCTGACTGTGTTAAGCAAAGCAACTTTTCCCTTGGCAGCCTACTCTAAGTAGCATGCTTTTGCTCTTTTCTTCCAGCCACGGAAGCTGACTGCATTGCAGAATCATATTGCATCTACTGAATGGCTGTAAAATAGCATATGAGTCAAAACAGTTACCCTCAGGGTAGTCAGCCCCCTGAACTGGAAGACAGGGATGGGGAGCAAAGTAAACCCCCCACAATTCAGGAGGAAAAATAACAACATGCTGCTCTAGCTGGACTGTCACATGTCCATGGTACCAGATGGGATCCACACAAAGGTACTGAGGGAACTGATGAAAGTCCTCTCCAAGCCACTTTCCATCATTTCAGCATATCATTTCATCATATCAGCAATGCTGGTTAGCTGGAGAGATTCCAGACAAACAAAGACTTGCCAATGTGACATCCAATTACTTGAAGAGTCATAGGGAGGATCTGGGGAACTGCAGGCCTGTCAGCCTGACCTCAGTGTGGGGAAGGTCATGGAGCAGATTGCCTTGAGTGCCATCACACAGCATGCACAGGACAACCAGGGGATCAGGTCCAGCCAGCATGGATTCATGAAAGGCAGGTCCCACCTGACCAATGTTGTCTTCTTCCATAACTGGGTGACCTGTCTACTGGATAAGGGAAAGGTTGTGGCAGTAATCTACCTAGACTTCAGTAAAGGTTTTGACCCTATCTCCCACAGTACTCTCCCAGAGAAGCTAACAGCTCATGACTTAGACAAACGCACATTTTGCTGGATAAAATACTGTCTGGATGGCCATGCCTAGAGAGTGGTGATGAAAGGAATTAAATCCTGCTGGCAACCAGTCATGAGCAGCATTCCTTGGGGGTCAGTATTGGGGCCAGACTTGTTTAATATCTTTATTGATGATCTTGGCAGCTTGATCCAGTGCTTGATATAGCAGTTGACAACCCTGCCCACAGCAGTGGGGTTGGAACTAGATGAATTTTGAGTTCCCTTTCAACCCAAGTCATTCTGTGATTCTATGACCTGGACAAGAGGATTGATTGCACTTTCAGTTAAGTTTGCAGATTATACCAAGTTGAGAGGAAGCGTTGATCTGCCTGGGTTTAGGAAGGCCCTACAGAGGGATCTGGACAGATTGGATCACTGGGCTGAGGCCAATAGGATGAAGTTCAACAAGACCAAGTGCTGGATTTGCACTTCGGTCACAACAATCCTGTGCAATATTACAGGCTTGTGGCAGATTGGCTGGAAAGCTGCACAGTGGAAAAGGATTTTGGAGTGCTAGTTGACAGGCAACTGAGCATGAGCCTGCATTGAGCCCAGGTAGCCTAAAAGGCCAATGCCTTCCTGGCTAGTATCAGAAATATTGTAGCCAGGGGAGCAGGCAGGTAATAGTCCCTCTGTACTCTGCACTGGTGAAGCTGCACCCTGAGTGCTGCTTGCAGTTTAGGGTCCTTCACTACAAGGAAGACATTGAGGCCCTGGAGCATGTCCAGAGAATAGCAACAAAGCTGTGAAGAGTCTGGAGCACAAGTTTTAAGGGGAATGGCTGAGTGAATAGGGATTTTTTAGTCTGGAAAAGAGGAGGCTCAGGGGAGTCCTCATCACTTTCTGCAATTCCCTGAAAGTAAACTCTAGCAAGCTAGGAATTGGTCTCTTCTTCCAAATAACTACTAGTAGGATGAGAGGTAATGTCCTCGTGAACCAGGTCAGGATCAGCTTGACTATTAGGAAAAATTTCTTCACAGAGAGGGTTATGAGGCATTGGAACAGTCTGCCCAGGGAAGTGGTGGAGTGACCATCCCTGGAGGTGTTCAAGAAATGTGTATTTGTGGCACTGAGGTAAAATGGGTTAGTGGACACAGTGGTGATGAATCAGCAGTTGGACTAGATGATCTTGGAGGTCTTTTCCAACCCAAATCATTCTACAATTCTCTCATTCTAAGCCGTGGAAATAAAAAGCAGGGGTTGCACAGAAAAGAATAAAACAATTTCTTAAAGGGCTGAGTAATGCAAAGGAATAATTCCTCACCTTTCCACCTTTAAAAGGCACTAGCTACAAATGAAAAAAAAAGCAGGATTCAGAACTCTTGCTGAACTTATCTTTTGAATAATTCATGACAGCCAGTGTTTCATCTCTTCAAACATCTCTACTAATCACCAAGACTTATTTGGATTTTGCCCAGTGGAACACAAGTGAAAAAAAATACAAAAATCTTCAGGACAAATAAAATATCTACAGACAACTTGTGGCTTCCAAGTTACTACAATAACCTCTGTCTACCCTTGAACTCCATTCTATGACCAGAAAAATCCCACCTGTATTGCAGAGAAGGAAGGTCCTAATTATCTAGGGTCACTGCTGGTCACTTAGATTCGCTTCCCACAGAAGGAAAGTTTTGAGAGACGGACACAATCCTGGTAAGATGGGAGTTAGAAACTACTATATAGAAGTGAAGACGTGGTTTAAAGGCAAGAACAGACATTAGGTGACATTATGGCTAAATGTTCAGAGCAGGACTTCAGAATAGCCCGGTAATCTACAGAACTTGACTTCTAGTCATATGCCAAGAGAACAGCCTTTAGAGAACACACCCTCATTGCCCACCAGATGCATCAGGTCCTTCAGTAAAGCTTTAATATCACATCTGACTTAACTTATGCATCAGAGTATCTTTAAAAATCTGTAACCTAAATCAGGAGCCTAAATACCATTAAAATCCCATTACTGAGATTCTCATGCCACCATGAAAGACAAAACTGTTAGTACTACAAACTGAAACTCTTTGAAAACAAAAAGCAAATTATATGTATGCATTTATTGCTTAAATCAAGTCCCAGCTCAGGATGGGATAGGAGGAAGAAAAAGCTAAGTAGGAAAGAAAATTGTGAGTGATACTCACTTGTTCTTAATTTGCTCAAGATGCCAGCACATTTCTTTCCTTTTAACCATAGACATTTACAAGTCTTAAAACCTCCCTAAAGAGGTTCAAATTTTCTTGTCTATGAAGATTTAATATGCTATTAAGCAAGAAGTGGATTTTTTATTTTATTCCAGTGTTCCTCTTTACATTCATTGAAACTGTGAATCATAATTAAATGAGTTAAATTGAGAGGCAAACAGAAAGACTCTGCAGTCTATGGAATTGAATCCCTGTCCTGGGTATTTGTTCATGGAAGTGGGAATTGCTTTATTGTCAGCGTTGGGAACATGTCTTGAATTACATAACTCTCTAAATGGTTTACAACTGAAAATCAGATACATACCACAAGGAAAACTTTCTTGTACAGTATTGTTCTCCATGGGCTTCTCAAAAACCCATTGAAATGTAGTCATGTTGAAGTAGTGTCTCCTGGCAACTCCCTCCTGAAGATTATTGTACACTACTCATTGATTGTTCTTCGACTAAACAGAGTAGTTTAAATAGCTGGATCAGCAGAATGCCAGTCTGAAGCTTACTGTTGCATTAGGGTATTTTTTAGGACTGTGGCAAGCTGATACCATCTAACAATCTAGAAAGTGAATGCATGAGCATAGCTGCATCTGCCTTTCCTAGAAATGAAAATCAATAGCTTGGTTACTTTAGATTCCTGTCTCCTTGTTACACCTTATCTCCCACAAGAAAGAAAGAAATCCACAAAACAATTTATGTACAGATCTATAGGCACACAGACAGCAGCACTACTTCCATCCACTGCCTTCAGTGTACTTCATTTATGATTATGGAAGGGCAATACCTTGAGGAATATGGAAATAATGAGGAAGAGCTTCATGGTTCAGTAAGGTTTTGGCTGTTCCTTTAAGACTCAGGACTATTCATTGAAGTGCTGCAAAGGCACTAATGAAGCATACGGCCAGGACAGGTCCAACTATATCGTAAGCCAGAATAATTTCTATCCTTTTTGACTTAAAATGGTTTAAAACAGAACCTGGATACACAAATCACTCAAGATGCCCAGTTCTAAAGAGCTGGTGTTCGTAAAAGACCCCAGATACAAAACTCCAATCTCATATTTTATCATCTTCTCTGTGTACCATTCCAAAAACACATGTATATTCATGTATGTGGAAACAAAAATTTCCAGACCAGAACTGGTCCCTCCCACCTAACCTCTTCTGGCAGAAGATGGTGTCACATTCTTCAGAATAAGAAGAAAGGCTCTACAGTGCATCTATAGTGTAACTAACATTACTCGGTCAAGAAGAATTAATATCTTCACCCCTTCTATTGCTTTCAGAAGCATTCACATTAATCTCACTGACAAAAATGAAAGTAGAAGAATATAGGATCTCAGGTGCTACTGATGTCAGTCTTCCATTGCAGCTCGTGCCAAGTTTCATTACTTCAAGTTTCAGGCCGCAAAAAAAGTGGAGAAGGCTGAATTACTCAAAGGGAGCAAGGCTGACTCTTGAGGGTTGCTTTATTAAGATAGCAAATTGGTCTTTTAAGATAGGTATTATACCACCAGTGACAAAGAAGGGCAAGACCCCATCAGCTGATCACAATGTTTCTAGTCCAGTATTTATTTACACAGATAATTCATTCCTCTGAAGTTCAAACATTTATCAACAATTCCATTACCTAACTCTCCGTCCTTAGTTCTTTGTGAGACTAGGCACATTGACGGCTTCAGTAACCACCATCTAATTAAAGTAATTGTTGGACTGCATTCCTTATTCTGTTTCATGTATAATTATACTCCATGCAAAATCTTCTGGGATTTGAAACAGACTTTTAATCTATTCCATATGAATCAAAAACAACTCCCAAGAAAATATCTTAATGGCCATGTTTAACAGTGCGCTACTTCGTTTGCACCAGGGATTTCACATCCTCAATGCTTCTCACAGACTTTTTCAGTCGCATAGAAAGGACAAAAGGCTCTTACAAAAGAGAAATTCTTTCTAAAATTTTTGTACGTTAATTAAGTGGGTTTTAAAGGGAAATCTTTGTTGAATTATTTGGACAAACTCTCCTAGTAAAACTGACAGCTGCTACTCCTGAAGTTTTATGACCAGTTGTGCTTTGACTGTTCCTCAGATTTAATATGATCCATTCACCCTCTCACGAACTCAACTTCCTTATTACCTATCATGAGGTTATTACCAATTTCAATTCAGTAACAATATGTACTATCACTATTACTTTGTTTATTGCACCAGCTAGTTTCAAAATGTCTTATTCTGACACTGATATAATTGCAGCTTTTCACTGTAAAGTGGTTCTACTACAGCTGACACCAAAAATAAAAGGAAAAAATAGGGAGAACTTTTAAAGAGCTGCCTCTTCTGTGATTCTTTCACACACACAGTGCTGGAGTTGGGGTCTAGACTGGACAGATGTATTAGAAAGGAAAATTTCTGAGGACAGCTGTGGTTACTTTTAAATTCAGCTGCTGGAGTTTACTGTATCAGGACACTGGCACAACTGTCAGTGATCCAGCTGAGTCCAATGCAATCTCAGAAATACTTTGCACTATTTTTCTTTCTGTGGAAAACAACATACAGGAACAGCTGATGAGACCCAGATCTTAACTTAGGGAGCCAGATGCTGCCAGGACCAACACTTTGACCTGAGTGGAAAAGCATTCCTGAGTCCCTTACTTTAAACACATCACATAGAGAAGATTAATTTAATTAATCCTTGTGATCCTTCAAAACTTCTCTTGCCATTTGAACAGAAAATTGTTCAAATTGTCCACAGCACTTCAAGAAGAACATGGGTTTTTTATGGAAGTTTTCAAAACTGTACATGAACTTATTATGGATGCTCAGCTATGCTTTTTATAAAGACAAAACAAGATGGGTCTGTCTAACCCTTTAGATGTGTCACATACAATACATACACTTTTCTGACTAGGAAACATTCAGGTATCTTTGTTTCTCCTCTTAAGTGACTGTAACTATGCCAATAGTTACGATTCAGAATAATCCCTGCCATTCAGATTGTAACACTAGTTTGGTTTACTTGCAGCTTTTCACACTCCCAGATAAGTGGACCTACAATGTTCATCTTTCATGTTTATCTTATCACACTACCTTTCTATAATCACAATGCATTAAATCAGGAGTGGTCATTAGAAATAGAGTCGGTCAAGATACTTACAAGATTAACTGAACACTTTTTTCTCCCCCTATCTTATTGATTTGGCAACCTGAAGTCTGTGGACAAACAATTTTATGGATGTGTTGACTACAGTTTTAAGAGATTGTATATGTATTTAACTTTACTGTCATGTCATCTGGGCCCGATCTTTGCGCTTGCCAGTACTTACATAAATGGCAATTATGTTATGCAGGCGGGTCTCAACTGGCACAAATGCTTCATATTGACTCATTACAGAAAATTCTCAGTAGTTTGTCAGATATTAGCTGATAGGATTTGCAAATGATCAAGGAGCCACATTATTTCCTCTTCCTGGCTGGACGGCCCAAGCAGCATCATGTGCCAAGGCAATGTAGGAGGCTGCAGTTAGGGCACACATTTCCTGCTTTGACAGCTGCTTCCCACAGACCTGGGACTGCTCTTTGGTATTACTTGCTACTTGGACAGAAGGAGCACCTAATCAATGTGCAAAACCAGATGCTGTAACACAGGCTGAAAACAGATTTTGTGCATATATCTCATATCTACCTCAGTGACCACTTTGTGAAGCTTTTCTAACCTTTTGCAACTAAAATAACACTTTTTTGGCCAAAAATATTGGCAAAAAAAAAATCACCTTTTCTCAGTGTGATTACTGTGCCTTGACAAAGAACAAAATTCATTGTTCATAGACATTTCTGTAGTTCAAACAAAGCTTTGCAGGTATTCCCGTGTGCCTTTGTGAGCAAATACTGCATAGTTTAAATGGTAATCTAACGAATTGTCTGTGAACAAGTTTCTATGTAATCCTGCAGTTAGAGTTAACATTGCTTGTTAAAAGGTTGTACATTCTGCAAGCAAGAGAACTGATGTTATAGAGGGAATAAAGCAGATCTCAAAATGACAGCAAGCCCAAGGCAATATTTTGTGAATTTCTTTAGAGGGTCAGACACAAAAATGTTTCAGAAACATTCTATTTTGTACATACTGTTTATAGAGCAGTGCATTTCTGTGGGGTTTTCTTGCCTTTCACCACTCTGGTTTTTTGTCATCCTATGTACAGTCCTGAGCAGTATCTTTGCTGTTCGTCTGTCATGGCACTGCAGGCTGGCAGCTCTCCAGGACCAGAGGTGCCAGGATCTCAGAGGTTGCCCAGGCTGATGGAGATCATAAGGACAGCCACAGCTCCAGGTACCTCTCTGGAATCAGGATAAACCAAGTTCAGGTCAGGTCAGGATATGGGCCTGAGGGTGGATCTGGCTTGTTAGGGCCTGAAGCCAAGCAGGGTATGGGAAGCCTTCAGAAATGACACCCAACAGCATTTTTCATTCATTTGTGACTAATCTCAATATTTAATCTGTCTTTTGTGAATAAAAGCCATCCTGTACGTGCTCACCCACTACCCAGGTGACTCAAACTAAGTGATGCTTCCACATGAGGTCTCACCTCAGCTGCCCCTCAATTTGTCTGCACCCCATGATCCCACTCGCCTAACTCCTAAAAGTGACAAGATGATATATTACTGGTAGTCTGTCTAAAAGATTACATGACCAGCACAAAGCACTTGAATTCTTGAGGAAGAAACTTAGAATTTACATTTTCATATGATTTTTTTCTTATTACAATTCCAAAGCTTCACAAAAGGATCTCAAATGTTCCCACTAACAGGAATCATACTCCCTCTGTTGCTGAAAATAGTATTTGTTGCATGGGTAATAACAGAACAATTGTTTAAACAATGCATACCAGGAATCCAAATATAGTCAGACAAATAGAAAATTCTGGGGAAAATTGAAGAGGTAGAATGCTGTGGTTGTTGAATTCTTTCTAATGTATGCAGAAAAATGTAGAACAGGCTATTTAACTATAAAAAAATGGGTAGGTAAAGGTTATGAAAGAAAATCCCCAAGATATTTTAATTAATAAATATTAACCAAGTTAAGTCATATTAAAAAATCCATAAAACATCAGTATCTGACCTCTTCCATCTCTCTGGAGTCTGCCCTCACAGCTGACTCAGAAAGAAGAACAATGTTTCTTACATTTACAAGCATTGGAAAACTGTATACCAACTGCAGAATAAATAGATAAATAAATAAATACGTCCTCCCATATTTGGATTTCTTTCAATCAACACTGTCCAAACACAGCAAAACAATTTTGTGTCTTTCTGCAAATTTTCAAACCACTCTTCATTCCTATCTGACCTCCTGTCATCACTAGTAGAAATAGGATGTGAATCT
>JANHGO010000027.1:24898028-24909053 GCA_024606505.1 Aquila spilogaster
GTCTTCAGGAGTCCTCTGGTGGTCTTCCATAGTCTTCCTCACTTGTCCGCTACTTGACCCTCCTCAGGTGATTCTGCCCAGCATGGTCCTTTACATGTTTTGGTACATCTCATCCTAAAGAATGCTCATTAGTCCCTAAAAATGCTTGTTAGTGCTCTTATTATCTAAGTTTCATTAGTGATGTAAAACTATATGGCTAGTTTAAGCTAAATTATCTACAAGGATGGGAACAGAGGCAGGAGTTCTTATCTTTTCTGGCCCTATCTATCAAGCAAGGCCTCTGCTTGTGCCTTCTCAGTAAGATCATAAATTCATCAAACATTTAATTAAGCTTTGTGATTGTTCATGGCTCCCTCTTGCTCATTCTCATTTTCTTGATCTTTCAACTTTTGCCATATCAGTATGGAAAAATGTAGGATAGGGAGTATAACTACAGATGATTACAACTAAAGGTTATAGAAGAAAATCCCCACTACATTTTAATTACTAGGTATGAGCTGCATTTTCTTTTAAATCATATAAAAAACCCACCACAACTAAAGCTTTAGTGTCTGTCCCCTTCCATCCCTATAGAATCTGCCCTCATACCCAAAGGAACAGCACTGCTTCCTTCATTTGCAAGCACTGTCACCGACTACAGAAAAATAAATAAAGCTTTCCTCCCATATTCAGATTTCTTTCAATCAACGCACTTGAAACACAGAAAACCATTCTTGTGTCTTTCTGCAAATTTTCAGACACTTGTCATTCCTATCTGATCACCTGCAGAAATGGGGTGTGAATCCTAGGATTTCAGTGTTTCTCACACTAACAATAGAAATAGAAATCATTAAAGACAAGAGATTCACTTAAATAATTCTTTGAAGGTCTGGGCAATAGCACACCTCATCCACCTATAAGTTGATACAATCAAAATGGGTGTTAGGTGGAAGTGTACCTGCAATAGCTTTAATGCTTGTTAACATTGTCCAATAGAGAAGATGGAGTCAAGCTGAGAGTCTGCATTGTTACTCCTTCTTAATGTACTTTATTTCCTCCATTATTTCTTCCATTTTTCCCAGCTAGTGAGGAAGAAGGAGGGACAACATCAAAGAGTTATTGCTTTTCGAGGATATATTAACGTGTTGGGTTGCTTGTTAGAGCAAATGTGATACCTTCTAAAGCACCCTAATGATATTCGAGGAATGTGAATACATAATTACTGAGGCATAGGGTGGTCAAGTGGTTCCAGATGCAGCAAGGGAAAAGTCCTGATCCTGACTGCAGTGCTCTGGGATATGATCCTGAGAATTCACATTTGTCATTCTTACCCAAAATTAGAGACATTAATTGCCACTGGGGTGGGATTTTTCAGGCTGTTCCTCAATCAATATACACAAAAAATAGCATGAAGATGAGGTCAAACCTGATCCCATCTGCATCATCTTACCAGTAGTTTCCATTTACATGGAACAAAACACGATTTTTGTGGATAAAAGATAATTGAGGTTTTTCACTAGAACAGGTGATTTACCGAAGAACTGAAAAATCAAGACAGAGCAATGGAACTAGCCCCTCACATGGTGAAATTTCAGTCACACCTTTTAGAAAGCAATAAGATGGTTCTATTGTTTTAGTGCAAGACTGACAGAGACATTTGCACTTCTTTTGCGAAATACATTTTTCAGAATAAATTAGGAGATTTATATGGCTCAAGTACTGGATTGACAGATCCTGAAGCCTTACCATCACTTTGATTCTCAAGGGATTTATCTCTTGGATTTCACAACCACCAATTATTATCTTATTAGGGATCTCTGTGGGAATTTATTAAACAAACAAACAAACAAAACCCAAAATGACACAAAAAACCCCATCAACAAACCAACACAAAAAACCCACAGAAAAACCTGTTCTAAGATGGGAAAAATCTTTTGCCAAAGATTTTCACTAACGTCTTTCACTGAAAGGTTTTGTACTTCATTTATAGAGCTTCTGCTGTACTTGAGTGCAGGGATGGGAGCAGTATTTTACATGTAACAACATTAGTGCTACTTCCTACTAGCTAAATTCCAGGAGGAAAAAGGCACTGGGAAAGACAGGGAAATGTAAATGGCATGCATGCTTCTCAACTTCCATGCCATGCTCCAAAGATATCATTGTTTATAATTGCAAATAATCCCAAAATAATTTCCATAGCTTCTTAACCATTTTACTTGTAGCTATAGCCTCCATCCAAGGTAAATTTAGGTAGACAATATTGAAGATACATGTGTCTGAGGGAAGATAGTGAGGGCAGTGTTAAAAACAGAAGTGTTTAAATCATTTTGCAAAGATCTGGATCTTGTCAGCCTTTTTTTTTCATTCTAATTTCTACTTTAGGTTGTTTGCCCATGGTCAGACTGGTTTTGGATTCATCTCCTTTAATTCCTGTGTCTGAAAGGTGGGCATCTAAGCCTGAAGATCACCCTAAAGTACTTACAGTCAATGAAGAGAAATGTCCAACACCAAGAGAGGGGCCATCATCATATGCCAAGCAACCTAGGGAGACTAGTTCAGGTTTGGATGTTCAAAATTAGGTGAGGTACATACTACCCAGTGTGCCTAATACTGATAATATCAGTATAAGAATATTCAAAAGTTTATAATAATGCAAAGTCCCAAGCTGCAAAGTGAATTCAGGGTTATGTCTCATTGCTGACGCCAATAGGATTCTTTACACTGATTATAAAAGCAACTAAATCAAGACTATTTCCCCACCGTAGGCAAGTTAGTGCTAATTTAAGCACCCTAAATAAAATGACTATGACAAAATATACAGATATAATTAATATTATATTATTATCTCTGATTAATTTTGAACAAATAGACTACTGAAATAGCAGGCTTTCATTAGAGGGAATTTGATCTATCACCTTTCAGTCATCATCTGTGGCAAAAGAAGATATGCTGCTCCGCAAACACTTTCTGCTTAAAAAGAAATCCAATTCCAACATCTCCTTCACGCTTGACTCCCTGCATACTCCTTCACTTAATATATACCTTTATCTTAAATTGCCAGAAAAGGCAAGGTTCATACAGCCAGACAATGGAAGACCAATATGAGGCCAAATCAGAATCAATAAACATGAAAGAACAAAGAGCAGGTGTTCACGGACTTGTGGTAGAGGTGGTGGTAGAGATGGTGGCGGATCCATCCTTTTTGTACTGCACAGTCAGAGCTTTTGCTCTCTCCAAAAAGCTCCCCTCCTTTCCAGTGCTTGATTTCTTGGTTGCCCATCACACTTTTAGACTTTCAACAGATGTTAACATTAACTGTAGAGCTTCTTCTACTGTAAAAATCAGAAGGGGAATATATATTTGTAGACCATAGTAACAGAGTAACGAGTTCTTTACCATAAAGAGGATCACTTAAAGTATTTTTCATCATAGAAAAGACCAGTAGAAGATCTTAAAGGCCAGGAAAATGCCCTTCTGTTGAAAAAGATGTGAACATTTAGTGCATCAGATGTGTAAGAAGTTTTATTTACTTTACCAAAATTGCAGTCAAATGCTATATTGAAAATTGAAATGGTATGATGCTTTTTTGCTGGGGGCAGATTCTAGTCCTTAGGGATGATTATATTGCATTTCAGAAAACTAGTGTCAGATGACAAAAAGAAGCTGACAAGTATGGGATTTCTACAAGGGTCTTTAGAGCTAACCCTGTTGAACACCCCTCTGGCAATACCTGGGTCAAAGACAGAGAAGAAAAACATTTGAGTAGATGAAAATTGTTTTCAGAATAGCACTTTACCTTGCTAAAAAGGCTTATTGCCTTCACCAACATCAAAGAACAGTTTAACTTATCAAACTTTTAGTGCTATTAAAATAAATGTCAAGTTCCCCAGTGAAAAACCAGACTATAGAGAGCATGCATATGAAATAACACATGGGTTGACTTGTTGACCTTCTATTTTCCTGGTAGTCAGAAATCCTAACTGATAGCTCTCCTGATAAAAAGCATAGTAGAGGAAGGGGTGATCTGTGCTACATGCCTGGAAATTGATATGACACAAGGTCATATGGTCTGTGGCATTAGATGACTCTCACTGATGCTAGAATTATGTCAGAATCTTCATCAGAGACTATTGCAGAAAGCTACATAACAAAAAAGATCCCCAAAAGGCTGCTGAAGCCAACGTAAGGCAAGGGAAAACTGGACCCTAAAAAAATGCAATTGTTTTTCTCCTCCTTCTGGACTGGTAAAAACAATTTATTTGTGATGCATTCACCTCCATAAAGAACAAGTTAATTACTCTCAACTTTCACAACTCATAGGTATTATCAAATATTGCCATGTCCATGAAGTCGTTTAAATAAATTTACCTAATATAGATATATAAGTACAGATGCATATATAGACTACAAAGAATTTTAAGAGAGTTTTAGTCTAAGTAATAAGTAAAAAAAAAAAAAAAAAAAATCTAAAATAGGAAAAAACCAAGAGTAAAATCCCTAAGAGGCTCCATATCACAAAGGGGGAGGGGGAGAGGGGAAAAGAAAAAAAAAAAAAGAAAAAGACTGACATTACAGTTTCACAGATGTAGGCATCACAAGATCACAAGTTCATGAACATAACATTCTGTGCTCCCTTTCTGATTTGGCAATATAGTCAAGTAACTTTAATGCAATGATGCCAAGTTCCTAAAAGCTGAAAGAGCTGTTACATCTAACATCAATGGAAATGCTACCATGAAATGTGTTGCAAGATTTCTGTGGAAGCCATTTACTTTTTAAAGAGCAATATACTTCTTCCCTGGAAAATAACATTACTGCATTTGGAGAATTTATAACAACCAGGAAAGAAAGCCTACTACAAACAAAAATGAAAGTAGTCTGTTTCATTGTTCATATAAATGGAATGCAAAAAAAAAAAAAAAAATCCCTAATCAGGCTTTTTTATATTATTCCAGTATTAATCCAGCATACTGTTCATTGTACAGGCAAGATCATGTTCAAAATTTGTGTTGGGTGACTACCTTGATGAAGGATTTTTAATCCGGTTTTTCATGGTAAGGCTAACTCATAACTTGGCCAAAATGTTTAGAAATTATTACTAATTAGATCCCTGAACTTTACTCATATAGATGTGATATAATCAGAAGCACATCTATTACTGCTGGTTCTAGGATTACACAATACCTCACAGCATTCTATGAGAGAGTAATTCACAAGCCTTCAGAGTGTGACAACAGCACGTGTCCAAGACCTAGATATTATGGGGGCAAGTTATATATTATATATTATGTAACAAGTGCTAAAACATGCAGCTATACTGCTCTTGAGACTACCAAAGGCCCAGGAGAGCTGCTCAATCACAGGCCACCATCCTCTTCAGAGCAGAAATACCAGAAATGCTCACATTAGAAAAGCATACATTTCTTTAACCAGAGAAACAAGACTGCTGCTTTTGAGAGGCAAACAACCAAACAGAAATTTCATGAGAATCTTCCTGAAATCAAGCCAGAGGGAATAAAGGATGTTCCTGCCAAAATAAACCAAAAGAACTGGTGTTTGTGGCCAGCAAATAAAAAACCAATTAACGTAATAAGTCCTGCAAAGTCATGAAGCCTGAATGCCCCTTAACCATGTTGCTTACAAGCTTTATATTGTATAGTAAATCTATTTAATTTGCATGCTCAGGTACTGGTGTATCTTTTTTTTTTTTGCTTTGAAATGCTCTTAGTTATTGAACTTATAACCTGCCTTTCCAACCCCCGTATATTTTCTTCTGTGGATAAACTGAAAGAGCTGCTGGCCATTTACATGCTTGCTCTGTTATTCACATCTTCAGGCTTTCAACGTGCAACTTTATTGCCCCAAACATGACAGACATCTACAGTTATTCCCAGGGACTAATGAAGTCCCATGCTTTGTCAATGTACGTATAGACACTTCAGGAAAAGAGCTATGTGTTTCATCTGCCTTCCCATCCTGGGAAGACTGTTATACCTTTGTGTCATGGTTTCAGCCCAGTCGGTAGCAAAGGACCACGCAGCCGCTCACTCACTCCTCCCACCCCCCTCCGGTGGGATAGGGAGGAGAATCGGAGGAGAGAAAAAGAAAAAAAACCTGAACCTCGAGGGTTGAGATAAGGGCAGTTTACTGGGACAACGCACAAAAAAAAGAGAAGTTACAACAACAACAACGGTACTAATAAAAGAATATACAAAAGGAGTGATGCACAGTGCAACTGCTCACCACCCGGAACCCGACGCTCCGCCACTTCCCCCACCGAAAGCCGAGAGAGCACCCCCAGCCCGCTCCCCAGTTATATACTGAGCATGATGGCACATGGTATGGAATAGCTCCTTGGCTAGTTCAGGTCAGCTGTCCCGGCTGTGCCCCCTCCCAGGTTCCTGTGAAAATTAACTCTATCCCAGCTGAACCCAGGACATTATCCTAGTAGTCCCTCTCTGCATGTGTTCCAATTTTAATGTACTCCCAGAACATGGATGATCAGAATTGCACAGGATATCCAAAAAGATATCCTACCTGCACCTCGGGCAGCTATATCACCACCTGTCTGCGCATGCTGGAAGTGTCTCAGTGTGTATCAAGATGATACCGCTCTTCTTCCCAGATCCTTTCCACTGAGGGGTCAGCTTTAGCCAGCCATGGGTGATACTCCAGTGTCACCAGCCTTGCGTGGCTTCCCCAGCTGATGTGATCCCACCTTACCAGAACATGTTCCCATTGTTATGACCTTGCATTTTGTACCACTGAATTCCAGCTCATTTCTAAATACTGCAGGTATCCAGTTCTTGCTTTATGTTACCCCTCAGCCCTCCTCTATTATGATGATAACCTTTTATTTTGTGTTATCAGCAAACTCCATTAACAGTCTCCTACAACTGAATCCAAGGTCCTTCATGGAAATATTAAAGATCACAAGACTCTTTGAGGAATGCTATCATTACCTTCTCTTCAGTCTGGTACTTCCAACCAGTCTCAACTCCATTTCCAATTCCCAAATTCCATTTTGGTTGATAATATCCTACTTAACACTTTATCAGCTGCATTACTGAAATCCCATTAAGACCAATTTTCCTGTAAAATTTCCATAAAATTAGTTAAAAAATGAAATTAAGATAGTTTGACACCATCCACCTTTGGCAAAACCTCAATGTTTATCCTACTTTCTATTAACCTCTGTATCTTTAATTATCACTTCTTTCCAGTTAAGCTCTTCAGTCTTGCCTTCTCCTGAAAGCTTGGTGGGGGCTCAGACCATTCCCCTGCCATTTTTACATAAGGGTGTTTTTATAGGTCTGCTTTAATATGTGCAATGCTCATACTAGTCCTTTAGCAATTCTGCTATGGAGATTACACAGATCACTCTCCTCTCTGCTTAAATGTATTCAGTTCTTACAGCTTTTATAAAACATCTACCCCAGTGATATCTGGAGTCATAAAGAAGACTCCAAGAGGAATCCTGACAATTCAAACACTGGATGGAAAACTAACTTTCAAGCTCCACACTGAATAAAGTAGCAGAACTTAATGTGAATATAACCAGGATTAATACAATTATTTTAACCAACTCACAATGGCTTATCATTAAGGCAACAGTGGTACAGTTTACTTACTGCACTGTGCTACTGAATCTACTGGAAGCAATAAAATCTGCTTATGTCACTCTGGTAGATATTTTTGCTCACCTTTGAGCCATCCTTTTTAACATTCATTACTAGCAGATTTTGTAATCAAATGCTAATAGTCATCTTTTATTTTAACTCAACCTTATAGCTAACAGTCTTGAAATGTCTAGATGATACAATCAATGGCAACATAACATGACTGACAGCCATCTTCACTAGACTCTTCTACATTGCATAGTCTCAAATTACTGACTCTAGACTATATCTACCATCATGCTGTCTGCCTCGATTTCAAATAATTTTAAATTTTGAAGAGGGCAGTTGGGCCATTTCACTTTTGGCCAAAATAATGAGGTTGAACTTTTTTAGAGAAAAATTAAAAATGGGTTCCAATTTATTTTTTCCTGCAAGAAAGTAAAGGTCCTGGAAATGTGCCACAGTGTATTACTTAGACAATAGTCTCTCCCTGAAGAACTCTGTCCTTCTACAGTGTTTATTACCATGCACACCAGGTGAGTTATTATTGTTAATAATACTGCTACTTTGCTTGGCCAGTAGTATTCACCCTATAGCTAATGGATAAGACTGTAGTTTCCAATAACCATAAGCAAAATTAAAATGGAGATTAGGAATGAGAGAAAAAGTATGATATTGTCTGCAGACTGTCACTTGCTCAACAATTATATCGAGGGGCAAGTAAAGGCTGGGTACTTCAGTGCTAGACACCCATTGTGGTATTAAATAGATCTGATCTGAAACCAAGAACTGCTGTTCTGTGAGCAACTCCAGCATTTCAAAATGTGATTTTGTTTCAAATTAGAAAGCAAATACAAAATGTTGGTCTTTCCCATCAAATAAAGTTCAAAACTTATTTCTGAATACAAAAATGAAAAGCTGTGAATATAGAAACAGCATTAAATATGGCAATTAACACTGTAACACAAACCTGAAGACAAGATGGAATTAATAGAAGTACAAAGTTGAAATGTTTTGACATAAACTATTTTGCTAAAGTAGACTTCTCCCTGGAGAAAAACACTGAAAGATGCATTCCTGAAAAAAAGAGTAGACTAAGATATCTGCAGTTTTCAATAAAAAGCTGCACCAATGGGAAAAAGAACAAATGGTTTTGTAATTGCTGGGTTGAAACAATTTACATAAACATGCACTTGCTGCCACATCTAACAAAACTAACAACTGTAGACCAAAATCTCAAAAAAGGAAATAAAATATTAACCAATATGCCACTGATGTGATCTGAAAATAGCTTTAGAAACAAAAAATGACCAAGATTTTTCAAATGCAAATGATGATTTGGAAAGCTCTTACTGGTTCTGATCAGCACTAAAAATAGCCAGACATTGTGAGAAGTCTCATGTTTCCAGTAATACTGGTAACTTCTGAATTGATCTCATATTTTATTTAATGAGAACTCCACACTGATGAACTAGGGTTGCTATACCACAAATAAAACAAACCACATCACAGACCATCAGGGAAAAGGTAGACTAAAAAATGCATTATATAGCTTGTAAAAATATAGCAAGGGATTGCAGAGGACACATCAATAATAAACTAAAATCCTTCTGGAGTGAAGCCAGGATAGATATTTGGTTGAGAGATGCAGTAAAAAAGAGGTCATTCCCTCCTCCTTCAGTGTGACACCGAGTCGTGCTGGACCACTCTGCTCCATCAGCACAAGGAAACACAGACCTGTCACATCAGCCACACACTGAGCACAAGAGTCCCTGCAGTGGCTCACGCTCCTCTTGTGAGATACAGACCAAACTGCACATTTACCATAGAGCTGCTACTGTCCCTTTCCTCCTACAGACCTCTCACGCCAGATGCTGATAGTGGTTGGCCTCAGCTGAGCAGCTGCCTCACATCAAGTGTCAAAGACTGGCTAGAGAGACCTTGCACCCCTCCACTCAGCGCTGACTTGGGCAGAGATCTGCTAGACAGAACAGCCTCTGTCATTGTGACCCAATGCACTGATATATTGTGCATCAGCAGACACATTATTTAAGAGATGACAAGAGTTCTCAAGCATGGGCCTGGAGAAAAACACACACCACTTAAAAAAAAAAATGCAGATGTGAGTCTGCATCTCATAAGAGACGTACCCTGAGAAGAGCTGCTCAGCTGGTACAGTCAATGCTGGCTATAAGCAGGAGAGAAGCCCAGAAGGTTACTGAGAGGAAATTACAGTAACTGAGACTTGTGGTCAGTCCATCCAATGCATTATTTTCAGAGTTACTACAGAATAAAGGAAAATCCTGCCTGAGCTGGAAAATATTTTTCAAGCAACAGCCCACCTATAATTCTCATGAGAAATAGCTTAGAAGAAAAAAACCCCAGATGTTCATAATATGGATTACTATTTCTATAAATGTTCCTCAGACTGAAGAGCTCAAAGAAGGGAACTTTCTACCAAGAGAAAACCATTCAGTTGGATTTACGTCTTTTCTGTTCTAGCGCAGCCAGACAGTAATAGCACTGAAATGCTGTATGATGGAAAGAAGGAGCCAGCAGCAAATGCCATGAGGTGAGATAGATCATTGTCAGCCAAACACTTTCCGAGCTGAGGTTAGCAACGGGCTCAAAAGAACTTACTGTGCGTGGTATTAAACAAGGGCGAGAGCACGGCTCTCATTTCCAGTGCCACAGCAATGACCTTACCCCTCTCAGCTGAGCCCTGTCTTCTGCAGAAGGATGTTTAACAGATGGACCAAACCAGGTGCAGACACTTGCCATGCCACATGCTCATACTCTTCAGAGAAACAGCACCAGTCTTAGACAACACACAGGTACTTTGACAACCTTCCAGCAATGAGCTTCAGGGATGCCTGCCTAGCACCCGATGACAGCCTGAAACAGCATCTCAGGGAACAAAACACCCTTTTCCTAATTCCTCCCAGTGGCAGCTTTAAAAGCTGATGGTAACACTCTGGTTTCAGATTTAATTATTTCATCTTAATTGTCCAAATCCTAATCATCAGCATGCATGCAGCTGAAGTAGAAATGAAAATTGCTGGGCTGACTGCTTGCAACAGCCAAGAGGAAGAAAAGAAAACAAAGTAAAAAGAGCGTGCATGGGAGGAGAGAGATGGCAAAAGGTGGCTAAGGAAAGGATGTGACAACAGTGGTCCCGAGTGGAGGCAGATCCTCCTCCTGACGCAGGGACAGTAGTCATGGGCCCTGCACAGCTGACGCCTCAGCTGAGGCAGTAGGCCACGCTCACCCATGCTCTTCAGCAAGGTTAGTGAGGAGCAGAGTCCTCACTGCTTCAGCATCTTCCTCAATCAAAAGCAGGGAATGGAGGGTGTCGTGGTTTAACCCCAGCCAGCAACTAAGCACCACACAGCCGCTCACTCACTTCCCCCCCACCCAGTGGGATGGG
>JANHGO010000027.1:24913017-24962782 GCA_024606505.1 Aquila spilogaster
CTTTCTGCAAATTTTCAAACCACTCTTCATTCCTATCTGACCTCCTGTCATCACTAGTAGAAATAGGATGTGAATCTCAGCATTTCAGGATTTCTCACTAGCAATAGATAGAGAAATTGGGAAAGACAAGAGATTAACTTCAATAAGTATTGGATTGACTGGCAGTGGCACTTCTCATCCACTTTTAAAGTCATACAATCAACATGAGCAGTAGATGAAAATACACCTACGACATCTTTAACACTTGTTAACATGCCCACTAGCGATGATGGAGTAAAACTGAGATTCTGCATCATTCTAAGTTTTCTTTATTTCAGTCTTTCACTGAAATTTACCAGATAACTGAAAAATCAAGACACAGCAATGGAACTAGATCCACACAGGCCAAATTCTCAAACACAGCTTTTACAAAGGAATAAAGATGGTTCTGTCGTTTGAAGGAAAAGATGATAGAGATATTTTTGCTTCTTTTGCAGAATAAGTTAGACATTAATATCTCTCAGGCACTGGACTGACAGATCCTATAGCCTTACCATCACTGATTCTTGAGGGATTTATCTCTTGGGTCTCAAATCCATCAAATTAATTTAAGACCTCTGTGAGAATTAAAAATAATAATAACAAAATGAGAAAAATCTGTCCTAAGATGAGACAGATGTTTTGCTAAAAAACTTACACTGATAACTTTCACTGGAAGAATTTGCACAGCATATATACAACTTCTGGTATAGATGAGTGTAGGGAAAGGAGGAGTATTTTACACACAACATTGGTGCTACTTCCTACTACCTGAACTCCTGAGAAAAAAAGACACTGGAAAAGACAAGGAAATGTAATTGGCATGCATGTTTCTCAAATTTCATGCTTCAAAAACATCACTGATTATACTTACAGAAATTCCAAATAATTTCTGTAGCCATTATACTTATATCTACAGCCTCTATAAACAGTAATTTTGGATGACTAATATTGAAGAAATGTGTTTAAGGGAAGACAGGGAAAGCCTGTGATATTAAAAATTAAACTGTTTTAAGTGTTTAAGACTTAGCTCTTGTCAGCCTTTTGTTTTACAAACTAAACTAAATTCTACATTACATTGGCTGCCCGTGGTCAGATTAGTTTTACATTTATGTCCTTTAATTCTTGTGCCTGAAATTTGGGCATCTAAACTTTCAGATTGCCCCAAAATATTTATAGCCCATAAAGTCAAATGACTAAGTTGAAAAGTGAAGCCATCATCATAAAGGAAGCAACTTTGGGAAATAAGTTCTGGTCTAGATGCTCAAAATTAGATGAGGTGTATACTACCCAGAATAAGAATACTCAAATGTTCACAACAATGCAGAGTATCAAGCTACACAGCAAATTTAGGGTCATCTGTCATTACTGAAACCAAGGAGATTCTTTAGTCTGATTATAAAAGCAGATAAATCAGTGCTATTACCCCCTATTACAGACAAATTAGGGCTAATTTAAACATCTAAATATAATGACTATAACAGGACATAATGAATACTATATTATTGTATTCGATTAATTTTGAACAAACAGACAACTGAAACAGAAGGATTTTCTTAGAGGGCCACATACACCTTCCATGTAAAAAAGATATCCAGGAAAATTCCTAAATCTTCTTCATACTTGATTCCTCACACACTGCTTCACCTAATGTATAACTATCTTGAACTGCCAAAAAAGGCAAGGTCCGTACGGCCAGACAAATGACAGACAACTATAAGATGGAATCAGAATCAATAAACAAACATGAAAGAATGAACAGCAGGAGGTGCTTGCTGAATTTTGGTGAAGGTTGAGGCTAAACTGTCATTCAGTCCGACCTTTTGCTCTCCCCAAAAAATCTGTCATTTCCAGTGCTCTTCTTGGTTGCTTATCACACTTCTAGACTTGTGAATATTAACAACAATGTTATACCCCTCTTCTACTATAAAAGTCAGAAAGGAAAATATACTTCTATGGAACATAGGAACAGAGCAACTAGTCCTCTGTCATAAAAAGAGTGACCAAAATATACTGGTCTTTCCTATGAAGAAAAATAAGATCTTAAAGCCCAGGAAAATGCCATTCTGTTGAAAAAGACATGAACATTTGGTGCATCAGATGTGTAAAATATATTATTTGCTAAAACTGCAGTCAAACACTATTCTGAAAATTGAACTATTTGTGTAGTTTTTTGTTTGTTTGTTTTTTTTTTTTGTTTTTTTTTTTTTTTTGCTGGAGACAATTCCCATTCCCTAGGCGTGATTATATTACATCTCAGAAAACGAGTGTCAGATGACAAAAAGAATAAGAACTATAAGGGGTTTCTGCAGTTTTTAGAGCTAAGGGATTTCTACAATCTTTAGAGCTAAGCCTGTTGAACATCACTCTGGCAACAAGTGGGTCAAAGACGAAGAAGAAAATTATTTGAGATCATGAAAACTGTTTTCAGAATAGAATTTACCTTGTTAAAAGTCTTATTTCTTTCACCAACATCAAACAGTAGTTCATCTTAACAGAACTTCATTGCTATGTTCCCCAGTGACAAACTGAAGTACAGAGTACCTAAATATGAAAAAATATGTGGATTGACTTGTTTACCTTAATTCTTCTTGACAGTCAGAAATCCTGTCCTATAACTTCTAGTAGAAGTGTAGTAGAGAAAAAGATGATCTATGCCACATGTCTGGAAAATAATATGACACAAGGTCATAAGGTCTGCAGCATTAGATGACTTTCACTGATTCAGGAAGTACTTCATAATCTTCATCAGAAACAATCACAGAAAACCATAGAAGGGAAAGAGATCACAGTTGGTCCCCAAAAGACTACCAGAGCCAAGGTGAGGCAGTGGTTTCTGTCTTCATTCATAAAGAAAAAGTTGAGCTTTCCCAACTTTCAAAACTCAGTTTTTTGAAAATATTGTAAAGTCTACAAGGTAGTTTAAGTAAGTATATGTAATGAATTTATAGACCTGTAAGGATATAGATAGAGATTACAAAGAATTTTAAGGGATTTTTAGGATAGACATTACATAAATTTAAAAAACTACAATAAGAAAGAGCAAGACCGAACTCCCTAAGAAGTTCCACAACACAAAGGGACCGGAAGGGGAAAAAAAAAGACAAGCTTCAGAGTTTCACAGATAGAGGCACCACAAATTCATGAAAGTATCGTTCTGTGCTCCTTTTCTGAATTGGCAATAATATCGAGTTACTCTAATGTAGCGTTGCCAAGTTTCTAAAAGCTGAAAGAGCTATTGCAACACCTAAAAATCAATGGAAATGCTATGATGAAATGTGTCACAAAACTTATCTAGGAGCCATTTACTTTTTAAAGAGCAACATTCTTCTTCCACAGAAAATAGCACTATTACATTTGGAGAATTTATCAGGAAGGAAAGCCTACTATAAAAAAACCTGAAAGTAAACTGTTTCATAGTTCATTCTAAGTGAAAGAAAAAATAAATACAAAAACAAAACAAAAAGAAAATAGGAAAAACAACTAGTCAGGCCTTTTATTATTACTCTGATATTAATCCAGAATATCATACACTGTACAGGTAAATTTTACACATGATTTTGCACTAGATGATAATCTTTATAAAATACTTTTAATCCACTTCTTCATGGTGAGACTAACTCATGACTTGGCCAAGTTGCTTAGAAATAATTAATAATCAGATTCCTAAATTTTACTCATATAGATGTGATATAAACTAAAGTACACGTATTTCCACTGGAATCCATACCATATGTTTCAGCTTCCTCTCCTTCCTTGTTATAGTACATTCTCCTTCTCTTGGGAAATTTATTCATCCTTGTTAATCACGTTACATGTCCTGTCCCCTACCCCAGAAACTCAGACTATCATTCTTAAGCTAGACAGCCTGTGAAGTATTACTTAATGTTTTCAGCAAGTTTTACCTGTAGCTATGTTTCTGTATGGGAACTGTGAGCCATCAAGAGGAATTTCCAAAAACATATGAATATTTCACTCTATAGGGTAGGAGACAGTGTTCAGATCCTTAGAATTCAGGATTATAGAACTCAAAATTTTGATCAGTTTCCCTCTTTTCTGGGGAGAGGGGAGGAACAAAAGCAGTAATTGCATAGTGTCAACTCACATACTGCATTACTGAAAGGTGTTGATATAGCATCCATTACAAAGATATTTGAAATTGGTTAGAAGAAATTCAGGACATCATTAATAGAATTTAATAAGAGAGTGTGCAGGCACAAGAAGCAGTGCTGACAAGGTAAGTTTTACCTGTCTAACACTGTGGAGTGAACCTTTGATTATGTTCCCAAAGACCTTCCCTTTAGTTTTCTTTTTGTCTCTAAATTCTGTCTCTATCTGTGAAAGTGCTACAAAGAAAACTGGTCTTAGAGCATTTCCAGCTGTGCTAACATCTGGAGAGAGAAGATATCTCAGGAGATATCTGCAGCTTAGTATCCACATCAAAGAAATTACAGAGACTTCTGAACTTCGTTTGCTTATTCACATCGTAACCTTCATCTTCCCAAAGATTTAGCTGTGGAACTGAAAGAAGATTTTTTTTCTTCTATTATCTTTGCATTATATTTAAAAAGTGACAAAAATTTACATCTTAATTGGAAAGGAGTTGTCACTTTTTTGTGTCAACTGAGATAGTCTTCCAAAGAATAGTCACTGTAACTCATACTCAAAAAGCCTTCAGCACTTTTTTCTTCTCATGGAATACAGGTTAATCAGAACAAGATACAAAAACCACAATAAACTGTCTTCCCACAGAATCAATTTAATTCCTATCTTTCTTTGTTCTTGAGATTTTCTGAGTTCAGATTTCAGACTGCAAAATCTTTGGAACTGGACTCTCCTGGTTTCTCTGTTTTCCATAGCATTGAACACTCAACCAAAAACAATTTGATCATCACTTAACACCCCTCCTAGAAAAATTAGCATTGCAAATTGCTTGCAAAGAACAGTTTCTCCCTAGGTTTTAAACCTTCCTGACAATCTTCAGATACATCCAATTTCCATGACAACTGAGTCTTCTCCCTGCTCCTCAACCTCCATTTTCACAGATCTTTTCCTCCATTCATGTAAGTCTGCAGCTTTAAAGCAAATTTCTAATATCAAAATAACCATCATAAAATTTCAGGATTTGGAAGAACTGTAATGTTAAATAGTTAATAAACAATTATGCTGCAGATAACTCCATTAGAGAGCTACAATCAGCAGCCTCCAATGGAGCATTAGTTTATCGGTGGCTCCAAACTACATCAAAGCCCATATTTTACTTTGAAACCAAAGCAGTATTTTTTGGAACAGTAACATAGGGCTTAGCTGCACTTCTGCCAGGGTTTCTACTCATGAGTTAGAAGGATAGTTGGAGAAAGCATCACTTGCGCTGTCAATGGGTACTCACGAATATGGAAAGCAAGTAGGTCTTCTTTGCTGCCATCTACACTGGTTCCATTACATTGAAATGGTTCATTATCCTTGAATACAACCCACCTGGCCTCCCACTCAAGCTGTCTGTAAATCAAATCTCATTTGTTACAATGTACACAGCATGTCAGTGGCAGCAAAACACTAAGGGTTGCCCAGATACAAATAGTGACTGACTGTGGGAACATTTTCCTGGATGAATATTGAGAACTTGCCAATTTGTATACAGTATTAGGTGAAGGATGGCTATATTCACCATCATGCTGGAGCACAACTCCCAGCTGTGGCTTTCTTGTATCTCATTTTGAAAGGTTGCAAGACCTCTGAAAGAAGAAAAGATGCTGTAAGAAGCAGGGAGGAGTGATTTGAATTGTTAAGTGGCCATATTCCATGAGATCTGGTGCTAAACTAAAACTGCAGAATAACAGAGTTGTCTGTGACATGTTAGAATGAGATTTAAGTAAATTAGTGCTGCTGCAGAAATTCAGACACAGCTTTTCTCTAAAATAGATCCTGAGTTTATTTCTATCTGAGGTTGAAGTTTAAGGTTTTTATCTTGTTATCTTAGTATGTTTTTACATTAAAATATACAGAACCAGATGGAAGAGCTGGTTTCTCAAGCAATCTGACATCACTTGTTCTTAATAAGCCCTGATCAGCCCCACAAAAGTTAGGACAAGAACATTCTCTAAGGCAAAAAAAGGAAAGCAAACACACGTAAGTATGAGTGCAGATCTTGTCTTAAACAATAGCTTTCAAAGAGATGATATACTGTCATTGTCCGTCAAAGGGACGCATACTAAAGTTTTGTCTAAATTTGGTACAAATAAAGCAAATAAACAATTCCAGAAATCTGCTCACTTTTCTGACATAAAAATTTAAGTTCCTCCTGAGTTCGGTCTCCCACATTTGTGACCACATAATAGTCTGGTGCAACTTTCCCTGAGTTAGGGTTATCTAGCTCAAATGTTTCCAGAAAGACTGTATTGTGATTAAAGACCTCTGCATCATCATAAATATGTTTGATTTGTTTTTACTTTTCATGATAGGTCTGCTGACAAGTAGAAGTCCTTTCACAGCATAGCTCAAAGACAAAAATAGAAGAAAAAAGTGACACAGGGCATAGAATTACTCATTTAGGAGTGGGTTATTAAAAAAAATAATCTTGTGATGAAGAATGTGGAAACATTAAAATGAATAGAAGATAGACAAAATGCTTATTTATAACTTCTAGTTTTCAAAAGAAAATTTTGACATAGAGAGAAAAACTTTTAATAAAAGCCACTGATTTCTGTCTCTCTCCTTAAAAGGATACATGTCTGTATGCTTAAAGCCAGTTATAACTGAATGTGATTAATCTTTTTATGTTAGCAAGAGATAATTAGTTTAACATTCTCAGATACTCTGAATGACTGCAGCTGGTGGCAAAATTTCAAAAATTACCAGAATTATAATTTAGGGAAGTATATTTCAAAATATTCAGTCCCACTAGAGGTTGTTGAAATTGCCATTTTCTGAGGAAAAGTAGGGTAAAATGAATTTCAGTATAATTAAGAAGGATGATCTAACTTTATTTGTCTTAATAAGTGAAAAAAATAGACATGCTGAGAAAAGGAGATTGGGAGATACAATACACATTCACTTCTTTAGCAGTGCATAGTGAACATGTTATTAACACGAAGACATAAATAACAAACATGGGAGAAAGTCCCTTGATGTCTTCTTGAACAGAGTTGAGGACTTTTATATTTCTCCTGCTGCTCTGTCATTTAGGAGGCTGTGGATGCACAAGGAGCTGGGAGGGGACACATCCAGGACAGCTGATCCTGTATGGCCAAAGAGATACTCCATACTGTATGATTATGTTCAACAATAAAAGATGGAGTAAAGAACTGAAGTGGGTGGAGAGGGAGAAGGTGTTGAGTGGAAGTGGTATGTTTTCATGGAAGCCTTGCATCTAAGCATATGACATCATATATCTGTTTTGACCCTGTCTTACCTTCAGGTCAAAACATGACCTGTGTACATATCCACCCTAAAAAAAATACACTTGTTTAGACTGAAAAAAAACTGTACCATGCTCCAACTAGTCTCTCAGAAGAGACACTGAAAGAAAGTGGAAAATACCAGTGAACACGTCTGTCCCTCAGATTCATTTCCCAGGCACAAACTAACATAAATGAAATCGAAACCTCACAGAAAGTAGGGCCTTGGGATGAACCAGGAAGTTAATAAAGCATAAAATCAAGACATGTGTTGTACAGTGCAGTCTGGTCTTTCTGATGAAATACATTATTCCTGATACACTTTCTCAGAGATCAGTTATTGTGTGCTTGTAGTTCTTCTCTACCTGGCAAGTGGACACAAAGCCTGGGGATCCAGAGTTTGGTAAACTCTGCAATCAAAGTAGAAAGATGAAAACACTTTTTTCCAGCCCCAAATCCTAAAGCATTCAAAAGCTGAGAAAATGAAAATGAAAAACTGAAAATGAATGACTTATTTTTTTCTTCAGGTTCTATATTCTTCTACATGTCAGACTCTCCACCCATAGAAGATGGGTACTAAGATATACCTAAAGATAACTGTCTTTATTAATAGCAATTGTGGCACTGTGGCATACTCAATTCAGACAGCTGATAACTTCAAAACATGATTGAAAAACTATAACTTTTGGTAAATATTAAGAACTGAAACAATCTGTCAATTTTAATCTCAAACTTTGTAGTTAAAAATCACAGGGCTAAGCAAAATTCTTTTGAATAGCTCCTGAAATTTATATTTCTGATTATATAACAAAGGGTCAAGATTTTCTACAGAAACATATTTAATGAAACTTTTTCTTCCTCCTACTCTCATTGTCTTTTTTCTCTATGGGAAAATGTTAAAAAAAAAAAAAACAACAAAAAAGAAGCAACCACACAAGAAAACATTTGTTCAGCCTCACTCTCAGACAGGAAATTAAAGATACGTTATGAAACTTACTTAAGACACCTCCAGAAGCCTAAATAAAATCACAAGCCTAAATTCAAAAGACAGAACACAGAATAAAAGACACCATTTTAACTAGTAACTGCCAGTCACAGGAAAGGCACAACATGCAGAAGAGCACTGAGAAAATGCTTTATCTATTAAGCTTTAGATAAACATTTGTTTTAGACAAAAAAATCTTAGTTGCATGAAAGGTTTATTTAGTCACCTGAATTTCAAACTTGTCCTGAGTTCCAACAATAGTACCTACAATATTAATTACCCTTCCCAGCCACTTAGAGTAAAGGCTCAGGAGAGGAAACGTTTAATTAGGATATATAATCTATCTGGAAAAAAATGTGCATAATTGGTTGTTTTCCGCATGAAGAATGGAGCAAAGCTGACATGCTCATTGCTTCATTGCTAAGATTCCACTGCTTTGAAGGAATTTAAGAGTTCTGTTTGTTTGCAGGACCCAAAGGCCCTTCTGTGTGGGTATAAGAAGCACAAGAATCTTAGACTGGTTAGTCTGTTGCCAATAAACAAGATTGTTTAATAGAGAGAAGTCTCATGATTACATCAGCCAACATTTTGAGTACTCTGGGATGACTGCCATCGGACCCCATAAAATTAAGTGCTTTCAGGTGGAGCAGAAAATCCCAAGTGGGTTCAGAGTCAGTTGTGAAGTTATTGTTCCCATAGTCATAATCCTACAATTCAGGGCCCCAAGTGTCTTGCAGCCCATAATTGGTATTAAAGACAGAGACAAAGAAGGTATTAAACATCTTTGCTTTGTCTATGCCTCTATGTGGGAGGTGACCAACCTCAACAAGGAATGAAGCAATGTTATCTCTGATCCTACTTTTGTGTTTCTGTTATCCCTGACAGCATCAGCCAGCTTCAACTTTAACTGGACCTTAGCTGCACAAATTTTCTCCCTACAGTGGCAAGCAGCACCTCCACAGCCCTCCCACATTACCTAACCTCCCTTCCAGAGACCATCCTTTTTTGTCTTTTTTTCACCTAAACTCTGGAAGATCCCTGCTCAACCAAGCTGACCTTTTGTTCCACCTTCTTGACTTCCAGTGCTTTGGAATCATCCATTCCTGTACTCTAAAGAGAAGGCACTTAAAAAGTGACCAGCACTGATGGATCCCACTGCCATCAAAAGCAGTTTCCCTGAGCTAGCTAGTTCTCTGAGTTTCCTGAGCAGCCTGAAGTCTTCTCTCCCCACACTTAAGGGAAGGTTTTTGTGGCAGTTTTCCTCCATTTTCTTCATTGTTACTTTCAATAGTGGAATATGGGGAGAATTCAGAAGAATGTGCTGTGATTAATGCTTGGCACTTCTTCATAATTTTGGTTCTATCTACACAATAAATTATCAGTATAATTAATGATTATCAGTTATATCTCTCTAATACCAGTTATATCCTTCTGACAAACTGAGACACTCAATCATGGCAGTGATAGCCTTTATAAGAAGTAATTTCTTAAAACTCACAGCAACTCTCTGAAGTCTTCTTGACCTATTAGTTCTGGGAGAAATGAATTGGCTATATTTAAATTGCCCATTTACTGCCATCCTGGAAAAGAAACCAGATGCCCTGAATACTAATCTTTTAATATAATCACATATTGTTCCTTTATTTTCCTCCTTTCTGTTGTCACTTTCTACTTAAGAAAAAAGGGCAACAACTAAACAATTGAACTCCATCATCAGTATGAATTTTAAATGTGTATTAGAAAGTTCACAGAGACTGAATGCATCAGGTCTGGACTAAGATATTCCTCTTAGCTGATCAACTTCACAGCTATCTCCCTTTTATCCTGGCCAGCTATATTTCACACCATCATCAATATTTATAATTATTTTACATAAAGTCAGTGCAAAATTTTTTAAATAATTTTCTCTGTGGAGAAGTCACCATTTAGAAGGCATTCGAATTCATTGTAATTATTAAACTATTATCAATCCTTCACTGAATATAGAACCAAGACTCTCATCCTGCTGTTTTGCCCAAGTCCAGATTTGAGAACTATTAAGTATAGCAGTCACAGTTATTATAACAACAAAAGCTATGTAGCCCATAAAGTATCACAGTATTCCTTAGAATCATCATGAATTTTGGTTCTCTTCTTAAGAAGAGAAATTTATCTTTAGTAAATTTGACAAGAAGAGAAAATACAATCATATTTTCTAATCAGCTTAGCCTATAGCATTCTGGCATATTGCAAACTGCTAGCTGAATGAATCCTGAGGATAGCTGAGATAAGTAACACATCCACAAGACATCAAGTAGTTAGTGCTATATGATATTTGAGGTGCAAGTATTCAAGTTTTGCACATTTTCATGGAGCTCCAACCTTCAATCCTCTCTCATTTATCTCTCTTCTGGTTAATGGACTGGAAAATGGATCTTTGTTTTCTCCAGGTTTAAAAATTTCCATAATAAAAGCAAATTAAATAACTTTTCTTTAGGCTGTTCTATCAATTATGACTTCTACTATCCTTTTTTCTGCTGTCTCAGTCTCTAATCTGATACAAAGTGGATACAAAAAGAGCATCTAGAGACAGCTTTGAACACCGCTGGTATTTATTTAAACACTTAATAGCATCAGACTTCTTAAATGCAAGGCAGCCAAAGCAACAGCATCCACCTCTCACATCCCGTCATTATCAATCATTTGACCAAGGCAATCTATAATTAAAGCTGAATAGATTCAGAGAATGCTTTTGGGAGGGTGGGAAGCTTCATGAATTAAGATGGAAAGCTAACAAACAAGTACACATTTTTTTTTAAAGGTTTGGATTTTACAAGACAAAAAAAATATTCGTTTGCTTTTCAGGCAGGAAGTAAAAGTAGAAGGAACTTATTAGGCTTCTGTTCCAGTACCTTAGTTCATTTCCTCCACTGTCTAGTTCTTTGCCTGTCTCTGCACTTCCTTCATCGCTCACTTGCAGAAAAGGGATATGAACATACTTATTGCTCCCTAAAAAATGTGGGCCAAGAAAATTGCAGACAAGCAGTCAAGGAGCTGTTTCACTGCTTTTCATATCTAGAAAGAAAAATTGAAGTTCTCAAAAAATTTTCTACTGCATCCAGAGTAGTTCTTATACAAAACTTGCAACAACAAATTTGGAAGACTCCCATTTAATTCTACTTAAAACTCTGTTTTGCCATCCTGTGTTCAGCTGCTCTTAGCTTCATAATATGATCATTACAGAGTACTTGAAAACTATGTTATTTTTCTTACTAAGATGGCAAGTCTTCTCTACATTTCTGTCACAGTATTTTTTCTCCTCTCATTTCACATCTGGCCCCACTGCTTTGTTCTTCTTGCTGCCTGTGCTGGCTGTACCTGTCTCAACAAATCCCAGTTCTGTAGAAGATGCTGTTGTGATGTGCCTCAGTACCAGCAGAACGTTGTCATGACTCCTGATCAATGTCCATACCAGTCCAAGGCACAAACATCTGCTGCAGTTTTTCTAGCTTTTCTTTGCCTTTTGTTGCCACAACTGTCTGTCTTGTACAAGAAGCACACAGCAGATTGCAATTTATCATTAGCAGCTCTTAGCTTCTAGTGCTGAAACTTCTCCTTCATTCTGCAAGCCCAAGCTGACTTGCTGACAAGAAGTAATGATGAACCATGTGATATCTTGTCTCTTTTAGCTACAGTATATCTTCACCAATTCTGATTTCCAGACACTGCATACAGCACCATAGCAACCTCTCTTCACAACAGTTTGTCTTCTTGGACTTGAAGCTGTCCTTAATAAGATATGTTGAGGTGGATGTCATTTTTGTTATAAGGGGAAAAGATTCTTTGTCCAGATAAAGACAAACGTGCTGTCTCTGAGGAAGGTTGTACCTGGGAAAGCAGAGTCAAACTGAACTCCAATGCTCTTAACAGTATCTGAGAGTTCCAGTTTTCAGCAATGTGTCTGTCATTGTTATCTTTCTGTTTTTTAAGCACTTGGGTCTTCATACTAAGCTGCTTCTCCTGTGGCCAGGGCTGGTAGACAACTAGATCAGCAGTCAGTGGGGAACACAACCCAAAGCTCTCTGCTGAAAGGTTCTGCCATTTGAAATCCACGATGCAAAGGGGCAGTGGAAAAATCAACGAGCAGAAAAGCAGAGCTTTCTCATGCTTTCCCCCCCCTAAGTAACAACATGTACAGATACCAGCTATTTATCTGTTTCACTGTTTGTTATTTTGCCAACTCCATAATTTTTTTCCACACTTGAACAGATTTACAAAGCAAGGACTGGATTCTGACCCAGTCAAAAAGCATCCAGCTCCAGGTACAAAGTGAGAAAGCTCAGAAGTGCTTCTTGCACATCTGCATTGAGACTGAACAGAATCCTAAACTCTCGTCTCTCCTCACGCACATAGCTGCTACACAAAAGATGGATGAGTTGAGACAGTTTCATAGAAATTAAAATCAGTTATCCATTTCTATGGAATCAACAGAGAACTCCACAGAACTGCAGTTTCAAAGCATTGATGACACTTCTATCAGGTTGTTAAAAATACTACAAACTCTCATTCCCTTCCATTTTCTGTAGATACTGCTATGGGCAGAAACATGGTATAAAACAGATAACAAAGGAGAGATCTGAAAAGAGGGACATGCTTCTTTGGGAGAACACACTGAATAAATACATAGATAAAGTTGTATATTATAAGATCCTTATGCAGGTTTTCCCTTGAAGCTTTTTATTGTCCACAGTAAACAGTCATATTTCCTCTTGTCACAGCTGACCCTATGATCCTAGCCTATAAATGAAGTGAAAGAGTTTGCTTCTCATGTTTCTTTGATTTTGCAGTATCCTTAGTAAGAGAGTATAGTGTGGGTTAATTCTCACCTGTGGCAGGCTGCAGTTATCTTTTAAAATCTTTGAAAAACAAACCTATTTTTTACCTGAAGAATCGAAAGCCACAGGCAAAAGTTATTAAACAAACATCAGAACATAACTTTTCAAACACAGACTAGGGATTTGCTACACATTAAATATCCTCCTAAAATCCAGTGTGGACAAATTTTGTTATAAGCATCATTTCTTTGATTTGTTCTACCTGTCTCTAGGCTCCTTCAAAGAGGAGGCGTCTGCATCCTCTCCCACTCTCCTTGCTGATAACAGAAGGTTTTTAGGTCATGTTTAGGGAGAAGAGCTAACTAACAAGTACTTCCTATTTTCAGAGCTGAGTTAGATCTTGTCTATAGGAAGGTGAACCCATACAGTCCCATTCATTCAATCTACCAGGCAGGCACTCTGAGCTATGCCACAAGGAGGGATAATTAGGAATGTTAATGACCTCTGTTTTGCTGTCTGTGGCAAAATTCTCCAAATTAGGCTGCTTTACAGGAAGAGAAGGAACTGTGAGGAGGAGAAACTGGGAGCACCAAAACTTAGAATACCCTAAGACCCCTCTGGAGGCTCTGCATTAAAATCTCTGTTAGGGATGAGATTGGCTGAAGAGGTATATTTACCTGTAGGTCACATGTCAATTTCTTCAGTATGCTCAAAGCCCATTCACAAAGTCAGTCCCAGAAACTAAGATAGGCAAGAGGATACCTAAGCAATTTTTGAAACCATACTTGTGGGTATAAAGGTCTGATGAGTTGCATGCATAGTAGAAATTTCAGAAACTATAGGCACCTGGAGATTTCAGGGCTAGGTTGCAAGGAACCAACTGAAATCTTGAGATCTTAGCAGATATTTCAATTAGGAGCATATTCCTTCTTCTTCTAATGTGAGGAAGGTTTTTGTTTTTATTTTTAATGTTTTTCCAGTTGCAGGGGGTTTAAAATAATATTAAAATAAGAATGTCTCCTGCTGTGGTGAACATTCTAAAATTACAATACAAAGGCAATAAAATTACTAGCTGTGAACTATGCAAAGGTGAACAACTCCACTTTTATGTCTCTATGTCTCAGCTCTGCATAATACAGAGCTTTTTTATTTTTTCCCTCTCACTAAAGAAGAAATGTAATAATATAGCAGAACCAGAGATTCAGAATGAAGATTTACCTGTATGCTTTAAAATGCCACCCGTACGAAGATAAGTTAGCATAACAACTAAACCATTGCCTGCAACAATACATCATCAAATCTGATTCCTTTTCCTTACACCTGAGATAATCAGTACATGTCCTCCTGAGGACTGGAAGGTTTCAACTGTAAAATCAATGAAAATAGTACTGATATATTTCAGGGCATACAAGAGAGAATAACCCTGTGCATATATTTTGAGACAAAAAAACCCACATTTCTTACAATGGGGATTTTCTGAAAATACTTCCACCTTTGTCTGACATTCCTTCACCACATCCTCCACTCTTCTATTTATTCTAAGATTGATATGAGATCAGCGGCATCAAAGGATGAGCATGGTATATACAGGAACTCAGCAAGTGTTTTCCTCTCCAGTTACTCTGTCATATATTAAAACTCAGCAATATTGCTTACACACTCTCTGTATGCAGTCACTAGTACCTGCAATCTACATGTATAACATTTAAGTGTTCAAGAGTATATTTAATGTTTATACATTAAGTTCTTGCTCATATTAATACTGTTCTATATTATTCAGAATTACACAGAGAGAAATCTTCACATACTATAAATCAGATTGGTTTTACACCCAGGCCAAAATGTACTAAATGCTACATGCATCAAGCCTCCAAAGCTCTGTATGAGTCACTGCAATTTCAAAACCTCTCTCTCCAAAAGGCATTGTTTTCACATGAACTCAGGGTTAGCTCGTGGAACTGGGTAGCACAGCAGGAAATCTCCAAGTTACAATGAACATCTGCAACTACACTCTTGGTAAAGAAGACATGGCTCACCCCACATTTGTCCAGTATCAAATCTCCATAATTTGTGTTGTCCCAATACAACTATTGGGAGATATTCACACTTCAGTTGTATTATGTTTGAATGGAGCTGCTTCACACCACAGTAAAACAGGTGTCTCATGAGTAGCTGTATCTGGTCCATTTAGTAGTAATTTAACAATTATGCTTTTATTATTAACAGTCTATAATCAGCTCATTGTGTGTTTGCCAATCTGCCCCCAGCCCCCCCCCCCCAATTTTCTTGTATGATTAAATATTTTCATATATTTTTATGAAACTACTCTTTTGTGCCTTATGACTAGCACAAGCAACAAAGACTTGAAGAACAGAGGCACACACAGTGGACCAAACAGCTGAATTTGTGATGCCTTAGTAGAAAATGTCTAATTACAGCAGAGTACACATGCCACCATTGATGGCAACACATTTGTATTAGATGCCTTTGTACTTGGTAGAGTCCTATCATTTATCTAAATGACTATTATTTTCCCTTTTTCCTCAGAGCTTTTATTAAATCTCTGAGCAATTTCAAGCCATTAGCCCACAGATACAGGCTTTATTCAACAAAAATGCATTAGCAGGAGAATGGCTGTCTGCCTATCTTTGTCTGGCGCTAGTCTTGCCAGGAGCCTCACGTCCAAGGAGCATGGTTCTTTGCATCTTGATTGATGCTCCACTCCCTTATTTTTGCTGCCAAGCAAAGTTGAAATTCAAGCCTGGATGATTCTGCTGTCATTTATTTCTGCATACAGTGCCTGTCTTTTTCTGGGTGTATTTTAATTCCTGGGGTTTATTTCCATTGCTGCCAAAATCTGCTTGATGCTAGAGAAACTAATCCCACTGCAAAATAATCAGGAGGAATATCTAGATGGAAAAGGATCAGGATGAGGAAGGAGCTAGTGTAGCTGACCTATATACATGCCTCTGCTTTTCATCTAGTGGCTGGTGTTGAACAGGGCACATCTGCAGTCATTTCTTCTCCAGGCTGTGTTCTTGTCAACCTGCCTTGACAGATAAAATCAATCATATCCTCTATGTTCTTCTTGCCTACTTAAAATAATTGGTCTATGGACTGCTTTCTCCTGCCTTTATATACTGCACCAGATGTAGTAGGCCAAGCATTATGTCACTGCTAAAATGCAAATATTCACTAATATTTTCTCATTAAATATCTTCTGGAATGTTTTGAAAAAAATGTGACAGTAGGACTGCCACAACTCCGGTCAAAGCATAGCTCTGATTTAAGGTATCATGCTTGCTCACTGTTGCAACTCAAACAATGGAAAGCAAAAGAAGAGGATTTACCATCAATATATTGCACTAAATATCATTAGCCATACATAGATCTCTGCAAACACAAGGGATAATTTAGCTACATTATATCTACTTCCCTTCCCCAAAAGATAACAATCTAAGGCATGCACAGACACGTTAAATAGAATTATATATATATTGTATTTCATTTTCTGCAAGAGATTAAGATCGATAAACAAAGCCAGCTTCCTTTCTCAGTCCTGCACTTTTCTAATAGTCTTACAGGATCTGCAAGTAACAGGAGGGGCAAAATGGCCAAAGGTTTATGTCAGAGCTCAGTAATCACAAGCTGAGATTTGTACAGTGTCATAGACGTCCAGTGTGACCTTTCATCCTCACAGATGAAATGGAGAAAGCACCAGTGTACCCTAGAGATGGTTTGAGACTCTCAAGTACAAGTGCAATAGGGGACATGAAAGCACCTAATGAACTAGTAAATTGAAGGAAAACCCTGACCCATCCTTTCATTGACTTATTTCACAAGATTAAAGTAGATAGCTTTCAGAAATTTAAAAGGAAGATAAGACACACATAGGAATAAGTTCTGCATCCACAATGACACTGGCTAGAAAGAGATTATAATGGCTATAAATCACAGATACTCAAAAATTAGAGCTACTTTATAGGTCACCTGGCCCATTCAATGGCAGGTTTTTCTATAGATACTATTCTCCAATGTCTTTTGCCAGTATCCTTCTAGAGTCTTCATGACTTGAGGCAGAAGGTGATCTCCAGATGAGGTCATAAATAAATTATTCCCTGTTGCACAGTACAATTTCCAGAGCATGTCTGAATCAATTTATTAATTTTCAGCAGGAGACTGCCATTTTTTTTTCCACCAATTTGAAGCAGATGGCCTCATCTGAAAGCTAGTGACCTGAAGATATGCATTTTCCCCTCACAGGTCAACCATTCATCAGTGACCTTGAAGGGGAAAAAAAAAATCCAAATGCTGAAAGAATTTGCTTTGCTAAAGGAAAAATGAAAACATTTAAAGTGACTCATTCAAGCTATCATGCTAAAATTACCCTGTGAACCAATTAAGCACTTAATAATGAAGCAATGCCCCATGTTATCATCCATTACAAGGGATTTCAGCCCACAAGCCATCTGTAGCCTCATACGACAGTTAATTCAGACCATAGCCTGCTTCCACGTTCTTTCAGAGGTCTGTCTGAACAAATAGTTTATAAAGCAGGATGGACTTTTCTGAAGGCAAGAGACTACATCCTCCCAAAACATCTTTTCCTGCATCAAGTGTCTCCGTGATCATAAAACATAAGAAGAACTGAGAGGCCCAAGAAGTAAAGAGCCCCCAGGCATAGCCAGTTCTTGCATTTCACTGTCTACTCCTTGCCCCTAATCCCAAGAACAACTAAGAAAAGTTGCAGCTGCAAGCAGGATGTATGAATTATTTCACTCATTTCATCCTGAAAATGAAAACTGTCTTTCCAGGTCACTTCTTAAACTTTGCTAGCTGCAGACAGATCTAATTACTGTTGTTGACCTGCATACGAGCACTACAACTAGCACTGTTCTCACCTGACTTTCTCCCAAATGCAAGCCAAGTATCACAAAAGTAGGTACAGGTTTCCTCATTCTATTCATGAGAACAATTTTGTTTCTTAAGATCCCTACCTGAAACTCACTTGTGTTATTTTACTTTCTTGTACTTCTGAATGAACTTTTTTTCATATCTCTGTTTTCCATTTACAGTGCGTGGTGGCACTGCTGAATAGCTCAATTGCTTTTGCTTCTGAGTTTATTCAAGGCTACAAATCCATATTCTAATCTTCCTGAAAACACCAAGAGCACATGAGGTTTTCCAATTACACTGATTCTAGCTGAGTAGTTCATCCAACCAAAAGGGATAAAAGACACCAAAAAAAAAAGATATAAATGGCTAATTTTCATGATGGAAAGACTAAAAAAAACCTGAGCTCAACAGTTACTAGTTATTCATACAAGATGTAGAGCAAAGTTATTCAGGGTAGTGAAAATAAGAACTTACAACTAAGAGTTGCAGAGGGCTCAATGCTAAATAGCATTGATACACACAATTCTGGTCTGTAAGTTAACACTTAAAAATGATCCCGGAATTCATTGAAAGTGTCAGTTCAGAATCACCCAAGTAGTGCAGTAAGTTATTAGAAAAAGTTTGGAGAAAAATACTAGGGAAAAAAAAAGCTTAATACCATGCTATTATAACAAGGAGCAGTTAAATGAGGGTAATGAAAGGTAAGGAGCAGATTTCAGATGAGGACAAGTTAGAAGATTCAGGACCTTAATTCTGGAAAATGGACACAGGAAACAGATATTACGACCAGCAGCAAAATCATGGTTGGCACGAAGATGAATAGGAAATAATTGTTTGCCATTCCACATAAAACAAGATCTAGAAAGAACCCAATACAACAACTGAACAAAATTTTAAACTAAAGGAAATACTCTTTTCACATCTCATTGCTTCAGGACATTATAGGGATCAAAGTATAAATGGTTAAAAACATAAATGGATTTATTCATGTAAGAAAATTCTTCAAGGGCTATGAAACTCAAAGACAAAGTTATACCACTCGTCTCAAGAAATTCTTGTACTAACAATTTTCAGAATCTGGGAATAAGAATGGGAGAAAGTATTATTTTATAGTGTTTTGTTCATACAGTTTTTTTTCTATTCAATGTCTACTAGACACCACAAAGAACAGTGTACTGAGCTAAACAGACTGTTAAATGACTTGATACAGATCATTTACTAGTATAGTTATTTTTAGGCCTGACCACCTTAAATCTTATCCACACCATTATGATTTCATAGTTAACAGGAGATTTATCTGCAGAGAGCTCTCATGTTGAGACAGAATGCCTTTTTGCAGTTCATCATACGTTGTGGGCCAGGAGTTCAGCTTGAGCATATCTACAGCTATGAGGTTATTACTGTGTTCTTGAATGAAAGTCTGATACAGATTACGTGGAATTTCCACATGGCAGACAAGCTGTTCAGGATTATATCTTCTACCAACTCCGACAGCTTGGGCTTTATCATTTGATTAACCTGTTTTGTTTAGTAATTTCACAGAGTATTTGAAATTGCTAGTTTCCATGGCAGTGCATGATAATGCCCTAAATCACCAATACGCTCTTGATAGAACATTGTCTTCATACACTTTCCTGAAAAGCAATGTTGCATTCAACTTCAGATAAAGGACCACTGTTTAAACATGTAACATATACCTCACAGTACTGTTAAACGGCAAATACTGATAGCCTGGGAAGAGTACATCTTACTCTCACTAAATAGTAATTCTCTGCGCAAGAATTCTTATTTTCTGTTCAAGCAAGGGAGTACTATTTGGCACCATTAAAAGCAATAAAATCTGTCTTAAAGTAAATGTTAATGGCACTTAAAAATACATAAATGGGTTAGAATCAGAGAGTAAGAATATAGATATAAACAATAAGCTTCACTAAGTACAAATCCTGAGAATGTGAATTGAATAAAAACCAGTTTCCAAATATCAAAAATGGTAAACAGATCTCTTTCACCTATTTATGTATTTAGTTTATTATCACTGTTGATTTCAGTACCTGAGTTTGCCAGATTAAATAAAAGTTTTAGGTAACATCTGCAGAATATTTTCACAGAATTGACATTAAATTTCTCCAAGAGAAAAAGACCAAGATTCAGCTGCATGTAATGCTTCATAGAAAATTATATCCTCAAATATTCTCTTAAGGAGCAATAAAGAAAGTCAGGTTACTTTATACGTAGTTTAAGAACAAACAAGTAACATCTAATATGTAACCGAAGGGAAATTTCAGAATGAAATGGAAGACTAGTTCTAGATACAGCCCTCAAAAGATGTGAATCTATGCAAGAATCAGTACTGCAGCACACTAATGTAAATCATGCTTCTATAGACAGCAATAGAACATACCAACAGCTGACACAACATGAAATAGCTCCATAGGTTATTTCATACTTTTTTCATTGAGAGGGCAGTTTGATGCTGGAACAGTTTCCTCAGAGATGTTGTGGATGCCCTGTCCCTGGAGGTGTTCAAGGCCAGGTTGAATGGTGCCCTAGGCAACCTGATCTAAAGCTTGATCTAGCAGTTAGGAGCCCTGCCTATGGCAAGGTGAGCAGGTACCTAGCGATCCTTGTGTTCCCTTTCAATCCAAGCATTTCTATGATTCTAGGATAAGGAAGAACATTTTCTTCTAGCTAAGGGTTCGTATAAAGAAAAAAAAAAGGAGGAAAAATAAAAAAGGAAAGACAGAGGGAGAAAGATGGAAGTAGTATTTCACATTTCTTCTCATACTAGCCAGAAAAATTCTCAATACTACTTCCTCCATCTGCTATTATTAAACACTAGGGAAAAAAAAAAACACATTGTGTTGCTGACCTTAGAGACTGCAATTTATCCACTCACTTTTCTTGCAGTGTTCCCCATTGCAGGTGGCTCACCAATTTACTAAAGAAATTGTTGCTCTCTCAGCAGCAGGCGCTGTCTTCAAACAAGAAGATTATTCATGAGTTCAACATGCCCCTCAGTGCCAGTACTCAGCCTCTTACTTGTTATTATGCTCTGTTTCTGGACCAATTTATGTTCATAAACTTATTTCAGGCCTTTTCTATCCTCCAGGCTTGTACATACATTTCCATTCCATGATTGCTTCCTTACATAATGGGGAAGTAATCGGCAATTGAAGACACTATTGCCCTTTTCTAGCTAATTAGCTTCCTGATCACAGTGTTACCATCAGGAATACTCAGGTGCTGTAGATTAAGATATCAGTCAGGGTTCTCAAACAGAAACTACCCAATGCTTTTCCCTTTTTGAGTTGCTAGATGAGGATGGTGTCTCCAAATATAACATCCTCTAACAGATTTACCTGCAAATTTCATCTGCAAACTTGGGTAAATAGAGCTGACATTTGAACCTAATACATTATATGCTTCCTGAAGCTATCAAGAAGTATAACTACATGGTGCAAACAGCTATATTCTGTGCCACAGGTGAAATTAAGAAGTTTATACCAATATAACAGCAGCAGAACCAGAGCAATGAGGTGTTACAAAAAGAAGGATACTCATCCATCTCTGAAGATCCAGGCTCACAGAAAGACTCCACAAAGGAAGGATCTCCAACAAGAGATCCTTCCTCAGTGGCAGCCCTTAAATGAGGTCTAAGAGGTGAATTCACAGGTGAATTGCCTTCACCTGTGCTTCCAGAGCTGACCGGATCTTTTCTCCAAGTGCTCAGTCAGTGGTTTGTGCTGGGACACAGCAGTTCCCATACAACTGGTAACATAAAAAAGAATGATCACTGCCATATATTCCACAAGTTTCAGTGACAAGGAGTTTTTCCAGATTCGCTCTTGTTTCACACATGGGCATTTTCTTAATTTTAGAATATGATGACAGTGCAAAAAATGGAACACTTGTCTTCTGAAGGTCACAGAGTGTTAGCTCCACAGATGTTTAAATGTCCCAGTGTTATAGTGACCAAAACCTCAGATATAGCAAGTATTTCAGACATGAACTCCCTCCTCACTCAAAAAAAAAAGAGATGAATCTTTAAGCTGAAACTTCACGTGAAGGAATTTAATGCTTTGCATAGTGTCAAAATACCTAAGAAGGCATTTCCTGAAATAAGATACAGTTTTAGTCACTCTTATAAAAATGAGAAAAAAAAAAAAGAAAAGGAACACATGCAAGAAACAGGTGGTTAAATGATTAGGAAGTCCCACCGGGTTGTTGTCCTTCCTCAATATAAACATGGAGGGAGGTAAAAAGTTTTCACTTTTCAGTTTTTATTAATTCTCAAGGTTCTTTTTTGTTTTAGAAACACAATGGCTGGAGTAAGTTTTGTCCTGGGCTGTGTCCTGGGCTAATATACTAGGTTGCTGCTTTTGTAAAGGCTGCAGCATGTGGTAGCATGCCATGTGCTATCCTTTAACTGAGAGAGAAAAATCAAAAGTATAGGAGTCCAAAAAACCTTCAAAGGCAAAGCTTTTTGCAGCACTCAGAATGTTTCAGTCTCCATCTGGTATTTGCTTCTTATGCTGGGTATGAAGATTGACATAGGGATTGTGTCATATCTGGCATTAACACTGGGCAAAAATAATTTCCTTGGGTACTGCATCATCAATAAATAAAACATTTTCATGTGTGCTGACTTTCATTCACAATAGGAACCTGTCATTAATAACAGGACTACAATCAAAAGTGATATAATTATTTTACTTTTGATCAATGGCAATTCTATTCTTTGTAAAGATGAAGATCCTACTTCTAAAACCCTTAATTCCTATGACAGCTTTGATAACACTAATGTTGATGGATTACTTTGCAAATCATGGTCATTTATCTCCAAAAGATACCCTACAAATGATTATGACACTATAAAGAGAGTTTTTCCCATGAGAGCAGATCAACACCTTTGATAACTTTCTTTGTAAACTACTGTTCAGCTAACTTGAAGTACAGTAACTGTTAGTCTTGGAAAAGTAGAAAACTGCACACTTGGAGAAGCAAAATAGACATACTAAGCAAAATTCTTATTTAGGAGCAGCATTTCTCTTTGTAACTGGTAGATTATTTTGCTCATCATAGAACACTCTTATTTTCTCAGGAAAATAAAACAGGAAAAATCAGCTACAAGTCAATCTTGTGTTGGCAGACAGTGCATCTGAACTTATTCTTATCATTGCAATGTGTTTGAATGTCCAGGTTACATATATTTTGTTTATCACCCATTTCTCTTAATAAACAGTCTACAGGATATAAGTGAAAATGGAGGTCAAAGTAATAGCAACAAAAGGTGCCTTTACTTAGGGAAAGCTTGCATTTTATTCATTAGATATGCACTGACTTAGATACTATCCAGGAATGTATTGACATTTGGAAGTTCTATTTCATACAGTGAAAACATACTTAAGTGGCCTGTAAACCTGTAATCTAAATCTGATACAAAAAAAAATATTCAAATACAAAAATCAGAATGACAATTGAGAAGTATTTCAAACCCTGGAAGATCCCAAAGGCAAAATCAGGGAAAATAGATAAAAATCAGTTAAAAAACAGAACAATCATAAATGGACACAAATAAACATATTTGCCTTTTTGAATATGAATAGGGGTCTGAGTAATAGCTGAAGAAGAATGATAACTAGGTAGTTAAAAGTATACATTTGAAGCTAGAATTTGTATAAATGAGAATATACATAGGCCACTACAAAAGTAATGCCTCCTATTTATTTCCATGGAAACTACAACAGATACAAAGATCAGAATAATACTATTTTTTGAAGCAATTTTCATCTATAAAGCACTATTTTCCAACATAGTCACCTCCATTAGCTATACATATTTCACTAGCAATGAACAAGAGACTCCATACTGTACTCGTAAAATCTGTACCAGTGAAGGTGACCCACTGTTGCTGTCACTACTACTGGAACACACCACCCACCACCTCACTGTGCTTACATCCACTGTTTAGTCTCCATAAATGACCAGCAAGTGTTGGTGAATGTCAATGGGTGCCATTTTTTCTGCATGGAAGAATTCACTGACACATCTTTGCTTCATACACACTTCTATATCAGATGCCATTCTGTCAGATGCCTTTACTGCCATCTGTCACATGGCAACAACATGTAAGGGAATGTTAGTGGAAAGGTTCACCTTCTACTGCAATACCACCAACATCTGCCTCTGATGTTAGGGATCAACATAATAAAATAAGAGACATTACTTTTGGAGCAACCCTTGTATGGAGCAATCTATGAATCACATAAAATTTCCAAAATTTGATTTCAAAGTGAACTTAATAACAAGCAGAGGTTAAAGTGCTTCTTGCTAAATGATAAGTTTCTTCTGCGACAGTTTCAGTAACTCAGAAGCCATTTTCCTCAACAAGTCAGAGATGACAGGATAAACATTGCTATCACTTAGCAAGTGATAAGTGCTCTGTAGTATTTATCCTTCTATTCAATTTCAGCTTCAATTTGTATGTGAGCACTCAGCTCAAAATGATTCTTCAGAACAAGATCATCTAGAATGTCTCCATTGCCTTATAAGGTAAATCTAATATCTGTATCCTATTTCATTGCTGGCTAGAACCACTAGGAAAAATTAGATTCTGAATTTAATTAAGAAAAAAAAAAATTAGTCACTCTACTGGTAGTGACTAAATCCTGTAATGTAATGAGAGAGAATAGGTAGAACTAGCAACAATGTTTGGAAATGTGGAAGAAGTAGTAAGAGGACAGGCATGTCCTTTTCCCCCACCATAAGCCTAATTCGGCACTGAAATGGCTCTTGACAGATGGTGGCTTGCTAGTAGCCTGTGTTAGCTGAAATCTCCCTATGAGCAAATCTTTTGCTGCTGTGAGTCATCTGCAGTAGTAGAAGACACTATGACCTGGAAATGAGGTACCTCCGTTATTCTTTGACTTACACAGTGTTCTGCTGGATTTTTTTTTTTCCCAGACAGCACAGCTGAAATAATGTTTAAAGACATTAGAAAATGCAGCTTGTCAGTGATTTTCAAATGCCTCAGAGAACTGTGTAAAAGCTGTTTACTGCCATAAGCAGCTCCTTCGCAAACATTACCATGTAATTATTTCAACCCTAAGATTTTTGCACTGGAGCAGCTCAAGAGAGGAGCTCTCTCAAGGTTCATAAGTCAGATGCCCTATAGTGTTTTTTCCTCCTTGTCTGTTGCAATAATTCTAATATTGATTAAATGGAAGCACACATGTTTAACCATTCCCTCTTGTACTCTGTCTTCTCTTTGTCTGCCTCTTCTAAAGAGGAATGTGGTCAGGGCAGGGTTCATGGGTTTTCTGCATCATCTGCTTCCTTACATTTTACCAATAGAAAATAAGAGGAACAAATATTACCAGAATATAATATTCCAATCAGTGAATAGAACTTGTTCTAATGGGGATTTAATTTACTTAATAAGGCTTCTTCCATCTGCAACTACTGATCAGAGTCTGGCTTCAGTGAACAACCTCCCAGGACTCTTGTTTCTTCTGTCCTTCTGCCAAACCCTCAGCCATACTAGAGTAAATTTGGAATCTCCAAAGCAGCTCAATCTCAAGAAGATCTGCCACAGCAAATGTTCAGCACAGAGGTAGAGGAGTGGAATGTTTCTAGCTGAAACTAAATGGTGGTGCTGACCAATAGTGCCTTTTCACCTCCACTCTGACAATACTAGTAGCAGATCAAACAGCAGGGAAAAGAGATGTCAGTGGATTTTGTGAACATAAGACTACTTTTCCGACTATGGAGTTTTGTTTCAAGTCATCCAAAAGAGGTCAGAGGCAAAAAAAATTGCACTTTGAACAGGAGGCCATTCAGAGCTCAGAGCAGAAATGCATCTACCACAAAACGATTCCTGAGAAATAGATTATAGAAATAAAGCAGGCTCATCTGCCCATAATTCTGGGCAGAGACTGTCAATATGATCTTTTCAGTTTTAAATCCATTCATCTAACAAAAAAGGTGCTACAATCTTAACTTTGTGTCATTGTCACCATGGCTTCCTATGTTGTCCACCTCTTTATGTTCAGAGGGCCAAAGAAAGAAGCTAGAACAGCCAGATACCAGAACATTTTCTTGCCATGGAGAAGAGTAGACAGTACCAGTCCTCTGTAATCATAAAATTATGGTCTTGCACCTCAAATCTAAACTATGATTTTTTTTTTTTTCCACAGAGCTCCTTAGCGGCATCAGCTTCTCACCCTGACCTTGGATAGTCACCTCTTGGTACTTGTAACACAGTCCCTGCTGTTTCCTCTAGAAACATGGGAAGAGATGAGAACCCAAACAAAAAGAAAACATCAATAACATGAGCCTGTATATTAGATCACAACATTTTAAATTGCTTTCATGCCTGAAAGTAGATTTCTATAGAAAGGAAGGAGCTCCAACAGCAGCCAGCAGAACTGAGTTTGAAGTGAGTGTTATATATGCTGTGCCTTACAGCATAGCATCTCAGGACCTGATTATTCCCCGACCTGAATGGAAAATGACAGAATCATGGTCTGCAGCCTGCATGCCATGATGTATGGTATGAGATGCATAAATGAAAGAACTAGCAGCCATACCACTTGAATGAGCACATTTTAGCTTCATCTTCTGATGTACACGAACTCTCCTTCCCCACTATGCCCCCCAAATAAAAGGAAAAAAATGTTAATACCTATTGCAAAATTGCTTCTACCATATTTCTATATACTTTGAGTCTGTTTTGTGACCGTAACTGACTGGAAACAGCAATCTCCTCAGAATTTTCTATTCTTGGGGAAAGAGTGAAAAGTCCACAATAAAAATTTCTACACTTCTTTCATCCTGTCTGTGAAGAACACGGGGTACACAACTTTTTCACTTCTCACTGCAAAGCCAAGATAGCAGAGGCAGCCTCTTTTAGGTGGCGAAGCCTTGCAAGGCCATCATCTCTTTACATGCCACTAAGTTTCCTTTTGAATGCATGTACATTACACATGCTTATGTTTATGGAAAAGAGGACAGAAAAAAACATATGTCCTCAGCTAACTTAAAGTTGTTTAATTCTTGAATGGATTTATTTTTGACAATATTTTTCCATGCTGTTCTGAGCTCCACCTTTTAAGCAAAGCAATGTGCAAAACACTTTAAACTACATCTGTCCATCAAAACATTTATATCAGTACAAGCAGTGAGTGTTTCCTGTGACAGGACCAAGAACATCACATCTCCATTACTAATTTCAGTGATTTCAATGCAGGCAGACAGCTATTTGCCATTAGTGGCAGCTTCTCAAGTGATGTGCTGCTTTCTCTAATTTAATATTTTTCTTAATAGAAACATTAGAGGGAATAAAGCAGAGATGTAAAGCTGTTAACTCAGAACAAAATGATGTCTGGGCAAAAACATTTAAGCTAAAACTCCTCAGTTTCCCCAGTAAGAGTTCAGGGAAATGTTGCCAAAATCAACCAAAGGCCAAAATAATAAAAAAAAATAGTAATAATATATATTTTTAAAAGCAAGCAAGTACAAAGTGAAAGATAAACGGCTCTAGTGCTCTACTTCTATACTTCCTACAGAATTTAATCAGTACATGAACATCATTCAGATAAGCCACAAGAGACTGAAGCTACATACTTGTGGATGAATATAGCACATGTAATCATTTTTATTTTAATCAATTATTTGAGATTTTGTTGGCTTCCTACTCATTGGTGACAGTGAGGAAAAAAAATTATCAGGGAAGTTTACCACCTTCAGAGGTATTTAAGTATAACCAACTAAAAACGTTACAGAGCCTATTTCTGCTCTCACTCCACATCCACAGACCGGCACTTCAGTAATACTGGTGCTGTTACTCTGATTTACACTTCTAGAAAACATACAAATGATATTAGTGTGTTTACATATTTCTCTCCTGACTTTTAGCATCCTTTTTTTTCTTTTATGAGGACTGCTCCAAGCATAATGCCTCTAATTTTATTATTACAGTGTCAGAGATGGATGTTGGTGGTACAGCAGTAGAAGGTGAACCTTCCCACCAACATTCCATTACGTGTTGATGCCATGTGACAGATGGCAGCAGAGGGGTAGCCTGACAGAATGGCATCTGATATAGAAGTGTGTATGAAGCAAAGGTGTGTCACTGAATCCCTCCACGCAGAAAAAATGGCACCCACTGACATTCATCAACACTTGCTGAACACTTATGGAGACTAAACAGTGGATGTAAGCACAGTGAGGTGGTGGGTGGGTGGTGTGTTTCAGTAGTAGTGACAGCAACAGTGGGTCACCTTCACTAGTGCAGACTGTTATGAGTGTTGCATGTAGGCTCCTGTTTATTGCTGATGAAAATGTATAGCTAATGGAGGTGACTATACTGAAGTGTTTTGTAGCTGAGAATTTGCTCTCTCAAATACTGTTATTGTACTCTTTATATATGCTGTAGTTAACAGGGAAATAAAAAGAAGTCATTATTTTCAGAGCAACTTGCCTATTTTTTGTGTCAGTGCTATTGTTTGTGATTTTTTTTTCCACATTTTTTTCCTAGAAAAAGAGGTTATTCTTGGGAAAGCATCATCATAATTTGTATGCAGACTCCAGATTTCATTTACATTTTTATTCCTTTGCTTCTAAATTAAAACAAGTAAATAAATAAATTTTTAAGGCTAGGTGGAAAGACTACTTTTCCCATAGTCATCGCAGTCATGAGACTACAGTGAAATGTTGCCAGAGATCAGATGGAGAAAATACACTCCATCAGAAGACCTGGAGCGTTGCCAGTGGAGAATAGATGCACAAGATATTCCCATGGGGAATTTCATTGGTTCAGGGAGATGTGGAGCGATCATGGACTCAGGAAAAAAAAAAAAAAAAAAAAAAGCATTTCCTTATTAATGTTCCTCAGAAATATCCTGATTGGCATTAATCTGATGAAAAAAATTAAATGTTGCCTGTTAGTACACAAGAGAAAGTTTATCAGGTAGAAAAGGATATAAGAGCATAGCTGCATTTCAATAAAATTTAATGGAAATTGTCAAGGATTTTTAACTGAGGGAAATAAATTACATTCTTCCATAGGCAGGAGAACTAAGGAGATATTAACTACCATAAATGTATGCTGCTCCCTGTCTGTAATTACTCCAGCTCTTTAATCTACTGTTACGAATTTGCAGATCATACCTTTCTTTGAAATACTTCCAGTTTCCCTCCCCACATTCTTAATTTCCTTTATTCCAATTCCACATTCAGCCTGATCCCTGTCCTAGTCGTCCTCTAGCAGTTCAAGCTACAATTCCAGCACCCATCAACATTAAGGTCATTCTGAAGCTTGAACTTGAGAGAATTCCTTCCAATTTTGCCTTTTATACATTTTTTTGTAAGCAAAATAAAGTGGTGAAAGTTCAACAACTCTGATTGGACAAATATTGCTGTGGACTGAAAACATGGATCAAATTTTCAAGATCATAATTCCTTGACCTAACACTGACGTGCAGTTTTAAAAGAACTGCACTGGATTTTAACTACTCATCTTTCATTAGTGCCTATGGAAGTGCTCCCTTGAGATTCAGAGAGAATTCAGCATCTTGTTTAGATTTTACATCAAAAGTTTTCACCATTTGGGGTTTTGTTTTCTCATGCAACCTTTTATCTGCTTTCTTTGACTTTCACTGAAGTTGTGAGCAACCTGCAACATTGTCATCACTTTTCAGAAACTGTCACTCCTGGGAAGTGAAGGGTACTAACCTACATCTCCCCAAAGGTAAAATGAGATTCTTGACTTGTCTCCTGAATTTTCATTAATGTTCTCTGTAGCTCTAAGCAGGAGTGTTTTTTTCAGTTCTGAATGCTGACATGGAGAACAGAAATAATGGTCATTATTGCAGTCATCAGTCACTTTATTCTGAGCTATGCCTTGAGGATCCTTCATATAGTATATGCCAACTGTCCCTTTCCAGGACATCTGAGTCTGTGCTGAATTTTAATCAGTTTCTAATAGCTTTTTTTTTTCTTTTTAATTGCTGAAGAATCATTTTTTCAGTACCTCTCCATCTTTACATATATCTGTTCTCCTTGTTTACACTTTCAGCTTGTTGAAAATATGTAAAAAACACCTTCAAAATTCCTTAGAGATCCTTCACATTTGCAGATTTCTCTTCTATATATTTCCTGTATGGGTCTCTTGTAATAGCAGAAACTAGATGTGGGGAAGACCTACTGAGCTGCTCCATTGCCCTAGGCTGGGACTGAGCTTTGTGATGTACTTTCAAGATTTGTGTCTGGATTCAAACAGCAGCTAAAGGCTCTGTAAGGCTGTATGTTGCATCTGACACACCAGGAATTCAGACCAGGCTTCAGTGCATGCAGACTACTCTGACTCTGTTGCCTCCAGTGGAGACTCGCTCATTTACTCAAACTGAGGTTTTGATCTGCTTTGAGATGCTGTCTTCTCTCCTCATGCTTCCTGCTTGCTTTATTCAATGGCACATTACATCTTGACTTCTTAATCATACATTCACCAGGTTATGCATAAAAGTATCTGCATATATCATCTTATACTAACAAAAAAACCTCGCATAACTCAATTTTCTTTTTCAAAAGCTCCCCTCCCGTATTCAAGGGAATATATCACCCTTGTAAGTTGATAATGTAAGTTTGGTGCTGTTTTTTTGTCTGTTTGTTTGTTTTTAATGGTAGAATAACACTGAGCCCCAATCCATTCCAATCTCAAAAAATGAAGCTAAAATAATAAAGCCCTAAGGCACATTATTATTATGTTTTTAAAATTCATGATTTTTATGACCGTCTCATAATTTTGAAGGGTTTGACTCACCATTCTGGAATGCTTGGAAATGACAATAGTGAATGACAGCAAAAACAAGGCTCCATCATAGCATAAGCCCTTAGGCAATACTGTAGTAATAAAACAAACACTATCATATAGCTAGGAAGCTATTGCTAGGTCCCTCTGGATGTCAGCAGGACTTAAGTAGAGAATAAAAAGAAGTGAATTTCACAATGCATCTAAGCCTCTGCAATAAAACATCACAGCTTCTGTGGAATTAATTTTGCTCACAAGGAGAAAAGTTTTCACTTCCATAATACAGCAGAACTATCTAATGAACCATTTTATTATGAAGTCATTATCAGGTGAGTTTCTATGCAGTGTTTACACTTTTTCTGTCACTACTGTAGCTATAGGCATCCCCTACTCAAAGAGTACACTGGCCTTGCATACATTATGAACACTGAATTGTAATAGAAAACAGCTTTACTGCTTGATAAACTAAGTATCATTTGAAGCTTTTAAAATTTTACTTAAAACCTCATAAACACGTGTTTGTTTTGCTAGGACAATGAAATGCAGTTTAGCTACTGAAATCCCAATTAACTAAAATTCTGTGCTGGTGTTACTGATTTAATTAGGCTATTAGACAGGCAGCGCAAATAAAGATGCAGAATGGGTTCCAACCATTTAGCTGCTACTAATTGATATGAAATGGAAGGCAACACATTGAATTTAACATTGCCTGTATAGATGGTTTAGTAGTCTTTCTTCATTGCAAGAATTTATGAAGTGCGCAATGATAGCACCAATGGAAACATGACAGTGTAATAGCATGACGCACTGTAATGCTTTATTCTCTATAGTAAAACAATTGGCAAATATGGGAGGTGACAGAACATTACCTCCCACATTTTCCAATGAACCTTTCTACACGACAGTGTCTCATGGAAGCTAAGAACAATGATACAGGTATCAGAAGAAACAGTTAATGGGGGAAGGGTCATATTATAATTGCTAATAAAGGCACCTAAAGTGTGCAGATTTACACAGAGGAATCTCCGTGTAGTAATATTTACCCTTTCATCAGTGGATTGTAGGTGGCTTGCCAATCAGGTGCACATCAGAGCAAGAAGGCATAAATAACACATAGGAAAAGAAAGATACCTAACATAATTTCTAGGAAGCTGGGAGCTCAATGGAGGAAAAAGATTAGCGAGGAGGAAGTTATTTAGACTCTGCATCTCAAAGAAATTATAACATTTAGGCCAAAAGGCAATTCTTCTCCTGCCTTATGTCTTAGAGCTATAAACTATTCTACAGCTCCCAGTACCTAAGCTCAGTCAGTCAGACATTTTCAATAATAAAGCTACATTTTCCATACAGGGAGGTCTTTATATGCCACTGTGTTTAATCTGAAGTACAGCTTTCTCATCCCCACCCACTGAAGCCTTTCAATTTTGTAGCAACGGTATAAAGTATTGCGCTGAAGGGAGGAGACAACTAACTCAGATCAGTAGTAAGGGTGATAGGTATTTAGGATCCTGCTTAAGTGAATATTTTGGTAATTCCAGTCAAAGGTTTTTAACTGGAAAGTGCTAGACATCAGAATGTATATTACTCCATCAGTCTGGAGTGCTCTAGGCTTAGGACATTTCTCAGAACAGGATTCCATCTCCAAAATCAAAATGAGGAAATTGTTGAATCAAACCAACTAAATAGTCAATATACACAGCTGATCACAAAGACCTAAGCTGACCTACAGATTATTACTTTTCTTTTGCTTCACTACTCTCACCAACAAACTGAATCATGCTAAGAAAAGCTTTTCTCCTTGTATTTTTTGACAGGACAACAAAGGAGATCTCAATGAGTATCCAAAGTAAAATTAAATTTTAGGTTAGGTAACCTATCTGCCATTTTAGCCATAGCTAGGTGTCTAAAGTATTCTCTTCCCTAGCTGAAGGCATATGAAGTTAGGTCCTTCCACAGCTCAAGAAATGTCCTATAACTAGGTGATTTTTCTTTTTTTTTTAGGTAAGGGGACTGAGGGCAGGAAAAGGACCCAAGGAAAGGCATGACCTCCAGATATCTCTAGCTGAATCTATACCAGTGCAATGAACAGTTGTGTCAGACAAGGAAAGATGAAATAACTTACAAAGCTTAGGAGATTATCAAGTCAAGGAAAATAAATAGAGGAAACCTAAGCCTTTTACCCACTTCAGTACAGCAAGTCTTTTTTTCAGAGAAGATTTTTCTGGCAAAAAATGAATGTGCACAAATGTTGTAAAAGGTAACAGAGCAGATCTTTGGAGAATCCTAATCTTCAGTGTAGTGCCCATCTATTTGTATCGATGCACTTAACTTGTGTTCTGTGATCATTTCCCATGAGCACTTCTATGATTGTGCTTCTCTGAAATTAATATTTCAAGCAAAATGTATTTATTATCCTGCATATCTAAATGCTTGCAACAATTACATCTGAAATGAGTTACAATCAGCCAAACATAAAATGAAAACTCTATACCATGACTCATGTGATCAATGGCATAGTTCATAGTATGAATTTCTGATTCGTAAGCCAATATTAGTCAAATGGTAGAACTGCTGAAAAACACAGTACATTTAAGAATGACATCTTAATGTATTTGTGTTCATTTCTTATATGTTACGATGTTCAATCTTTCAATAATTTTTAAACAGTGAAATTATCCTTGTCATTAAATGAATTGGGCCTTGACAGGAGCCTTGCCCCAGCTGTACATGTGCTCCTCCTGGGCAAAACTGCCAGAAATGAAAATGCTACAGCAGCTCATACAACATGGTGACAAGGCCTCTGATTGAATTAAATACTTCATAAAATGGGATACTTTCTTCTCTATCTAGGAGCATTGTCATGAAGTGTTGAAAGCAGAAGTCTGTAGTTTTCTAAGATGTATGTTGTTTAAGAATAAGGACTCAGGATAATGGATGTCTCAGTCTGAAGAAGGTAGACCTCAGAAAACAAAGTGTACCACTGCATCTTTTGGAGATGTCTGTTTTTCTTTCTTCTGGCCTCAGTATTGGAGCTTGAAACAGAAATGAACAAACTTCTGTACAGCCTTTCCCATACTTTATTGTTAACTATCAGATGCTCAGCATCAGGAACAATAATCCAGGATAATTACAAAAAAAAGTTGTAAATGTCAAAAAATAGAATAACAATAGAATCTCAAAGGAGAGGCTGATTTGTCAGTTTGTTTTATATTACGTGTTTCTTGAAGCAAGCAGGATTCTTAAGAAGAAAAGCTAAATGTTGCTGACCCAGGAGTTGGCAGTATGCAGGTCACATAACATAGGAATAAGGACAAGAGAAAAAGGGGGAAAAGGTTTATAGTAAAACTTTGTGGTAGGGAAGACTGAAGAGCAATTAAAGTACAAAAAGTAGTATGAATGCTATTGAAACTTGATAATAAGGGAGACTAATATCAAACAACCAAAGTTTATCTTTTTGCAATGAAGTGAAACTAGAGAGGGCACAAATACTGGCCACAATTGTGCTTGAATTTTGTTTGCCTTTACACTTACCTTTGAAAATAGGAAAATATTTCTGGTCTGGGTGGATCGCTTCTTTGTATCAAACTGTCCTACCAGCAGATAGGTGACAACTCTGGAAGTAAGTGGTGAAGGCGATAAAAGCGTATCTGGTCACCAGAACAATTAGTGTGATCCTGTTAATGTATTTTCTAGAGATACTTGAAACTACATTTGATAAACATGTATGTGTTTATATTTTTGATAGAGTGCGATTACTGTACTGGAGTGGAATATACAAACAGGCAGTAATGCACTTGTAGCTCAGTCCTGTTGATATCAAACTTTGAATGCCCTATTGACTGTAGTGAGACTTGAAGTTGGTCTTCTGAGGGTTACTAACCTTCTTCTGTATGTTGTATTGAACCACACAGAATGCTTTTGTGTGACCCTTTAGAGAAACAATGGCAGTACCTCAGACAAAGCTTATATCTGTTCTTTAAAAACGTATAGGTTATTTTTGAAGTAACAAGAAGGAAGAAGAAAGCTTTAATGACTCAAAAAGCTATGCAGTGAAAGAACTTGAGAAAAAAATATGGCAGACTTCACTTCTAAACCTGTCCTATGGAGAAGTTCTTTGAGAAGTCAAATACTTCTTTGTACCTGAACTTCTTTGGTCTTTAATGAAGAGGGTACATATACTGAAAGCACAGGGAGAAGCTGTAAGATCCAGAAAGAACAATACCTGATGATCTGAATATATTTGAAGCTTTACTTAAAAGGTGACCTGAAATATGACATAGCATCTCAATTGTACAACAGTGAAAACTGTTTTTCAAAGTTTCTCTTTTTTTTATCTCTTGAATGATGTCTCTGATGCTTTAAGCCAGTTACTGTTGTCTTTCTAGGAAACTTGCAGTTTGTGCATAGCTTGAGTGCAACATAGGTCTGGATTTTTACAAGATGTGAATGCTCCACATTCTTAACCCATTACTTTTGTAAGTTGAAAATGCTTGGAATATCAACAGACAGAAACAGATAGGACAGAGTGGCCTATGAGAATTTTTATCTATTACTTACAGACATTGCAGTGTCTAAAACAATAAAAGTTATGGTAATCTGTATCAAAAATAGCACATCTTCTTGTAAAAATTCACTTTTGATTGTATGTTCTAATTGAACACTTTCAGAAGAAGTGATGAGCCTATTGCAAGTTTATCCTTGCTCTGTTTTGCTCAGCACTTTCTTTTAGCAACCTCTCTACCTTTTTGCTCCCAAATATCTATACTGCAGTCAACGAGAGGAAAAGGCTTCAGGAAAGAAGAGCAAGATGAAGCCTTTATCCATTTTTATCAATCCTATATAGCCTTTTAAAACAAGAGCTCAAGCAGAGACTGAAATTGTGAACAGAAACTGGATTAACTGAGCCCTACATAAAGAAAAAAAGAAGTAAAAAAAGGACAAAGAAACAAAACGAAGTAGAGAGAATATGTACAGATACACTGGAAAAAAAGTTAAAGTAGAGGACATTTAAATAAGATAAACGGAAGAAAAAAACAGACAACTATTGTAAAATGGATCATTATGTATAAAAAAAATCTCATTAAAAACTTAGAAACGTTTAAGAGAAAATCTTTGATTGTGAAGTTCAGCACTCTTGCATTCTTTACAAGCAACTATCCTGTCCAAGCATTCTTGATACAGTATCAGAGGATAATACACTTTGCATTTGTAAACTTTAAAAAAAAAAAAAATTGTCACACAACACTAGCAATCACAGCAGAACAGCTGTAGGTAGAGGTAGAAACAGATCCAAGGGGTCCACTCAAAATACAGGCCATTTCAATACCCAGTAAAAATGAAATTATCTTGTTCATAGCAAAGCGCAAAAGGATTTCAATAGATTTGAAAATTGGTAAGGTTAGTATGTGAGCTTGTGACTCCTTAAGTGGACCATTTTCTTTGTTTATTGAGGATAGACAAACATGAGAAGAAACTTTCTTACAAAAGGCAATTCGTGCTTGTTCAGTGCTTCAACAGAGAAATACCAGAAAAGAAGTTTTCTGGCTGAAAAGCAAATAATTATTTTCAAAGCAGAAAGCACAATAAAGGTCAGGCAGATTATCTTCTAACATTTAAGAACATCCAGTATTTAAAATTAGAAAGTCACTAAGTCAGAGGCTGTCTTTAATTCTGCCTGTCTGTGGTATTCTTACCATGCTCTTTCCACAGCTGAAAACTTAAGTGTAAGTAACTATGCTTGAAGTATCTGAAATAGGCTGCCTTAGGATTCTAGGCTTCATCTTCCTGAAGTGAAAAGTTTGGTGAAGATTTCATGTTTCCTCATATGATCCCCCTCCATTTGTACTCCCACTCAATCTGAATCTGTTATCTTAGTTGGCAAATTCTGAATGACATTTCACATTTTGTCTGCTGGGTCATGAGCAGAAATGGTAGCACAGAAGACTCCAGTGTGAACATTAGGAGTTCATCTGATTAAGAGCTCATCTATTTCTAATTTGGACACACTACATTTAACCTCTTTGTTAGGCAAAAAAAAAAAAAAAAATCAAATTGACATAATTACTTTTTTACAGACATTATATGATTTTCTCAATTTTGCCATTATTTTCCAATGTTTTGACAACATCACATAAAAGAAAGAAAAAAAAATAGTCAAATTGGGCAAGTATTACAGAATATGCAGTATCCTGTAATCAGTTTTTCCAAGTCTGTATGTGGACGTCAGAAAAAACTCAGACCAATACAGACCTCTGGAAATAAAGGTTTTCTTTCATTTATTCCAGTACTTGTCTACTGAAGAAACCATTTTCTAAATAGAGCAACCATTTTAGAGAAGGTCCGTCCCATAATCAGGCTAATGACACTGTTCTTAATGATGACAGTGTTCTTTGTGATGATTGGCCTCACCTGTCTATACATGAACTTTATGGAGCTGAGACTAGGATGTTGTAAGAAGCTACTTAGATGGAATTACTTTGGGTCACATATTTCAAGATTTGTTTTCATTTTTCTTTATACTACATTTCTAAAGAGGCAGACTGGTTAAAAGAAAGAAGTAGATGTTAACACTCATCCATTTTATCTTAGGTTATATTTATTTGGAAGGTTGATTCATTACTCGTTGAAACGTTAATATATAAATATTCAGCAAGACACTGCAAGGGTGATACTATCGTTTCTGATTAATAAAAGTCCTACTAATGTGCATTAATTAACTACAATATGTGATTTCTATAGTTCAAAGGTCTGACTCTTTTAAGCAATTTATTGCCAGTAAAGTCCAAGTCAATGCCCCTTATAAATCTAATTCATTAAAATGGTACATTTAATGAGAAAAAGATTATTCTACAGAATTCAGTCTGGCTGCACATATTAGATTTAGAGACTGATAGACCTTTTCTAATCTTGCAATAATTTTTCAGCAGGAAATTCTCTGCAACATATTCCTCCATACTCATGGCAGTTTCAGTCAAATAGAAACACAAGCACAGGCAAATCAGAAATAAAACATAAACAGCTCCTCTGTTAAAGGGACTCTAGAATAGCGTATTAGAAATAGTAATATGTTTGATTGGGCAGGAGACAGAAAGTATACTGCCTTCCCACTGTTTGTTTCAGCATATACATTACAAGATATTTATGTACTTTAAACGATATAATAGTACTATAGAGTACAAAATAGTATTATGAAACATAATAAGTAAGCAAAATTGACACATTCCATCCAGAAAAGACGATCATGATTATTGACCTAATTTCCTGCAATAATATATGTCATCGAATTTGGCTTTGAAAATCCCATATGAAACACAAATCTTTGTTCAGATTTTAAAGTTGGTCTTCTATTGAAAGTTGGTCTTCATCATCATGCCAAGATGAGGATCCATTGTCTTGTATGTGGAGCCAGTGTGATACACAAAGTGCTCAGCAAATATAATTTGAGTGACAAAGTTCCAGAAGAGGTCTAGTTTATTCTGGACAAGTTGAAATATTATGATTCACGTATGCTTTCCAGTAAATAATTAGTTAATAGTAAGCAAAATGGCCAGAGAGTGCTGTACTGGGTCCCTTTCTCAGTCATGGATGGAGAAATATCTTTCTGGATTTGAAATAAATATCAAGAATCAAGGGAATCCAGAAACACTCTCAGGCTGTGATCCCATTTGACTTGGGGGAACAGAGACTGTTGGTGCATACAAATGTGGCACCACCATTAAAATACTGCCTCCCTTCCTATCTCTAGCAGCCCTTCGGATGGATTTAGGTTTAGCCAGTTGTTTCAAAGCCACTTGCTGATTTTATCCAGTCAGTAAGATAGACACTTGTTTGATAGAGATCTGGGCTCTGCCATAATGGATTTTCACACAGACCACCAATAGACCCAGGTGGTCATATCGTGAATTGGGCAGCAGAAAACTGTGTCTAGTTCATCAAACTTGCTGGATTCTGATCACAGTCACAGAAGACCTAGATTGCTACCCAGATATCATCCTACTGGTAGTATTATATACACTTTCTGAAGAAGACAAGGCAAAGCTGAAATCCTACAAATTTATGTAACTTAGTAACATATGATATCTGCTGGGACCCATGCACAGCTCAGACCTGAGCAATGGTCATATTTCAAAACAATATTTTGGTGACCACAATTGCAATATTTGTAAAAGCACTCCCATGCATCACTTCTAGCTTCAGTGGAAAATAAAGATCTACTTCTGAAAATCCTACTGACACTGAAGTACCCTGAGAAGCATGGCTTCCCTGTGGTTACAAACATTATCCCTGTTTTCTTCATTACATGACTAACAACCTGCAATGCCAGGATTTGACAAACAAAATGATCTCTAAAACAGATGTCCTGCTTATTGTGCTGCTGCTTTCTTCCTAGTCAGGATAATTTGGGACAGCTGTCTTTTTAACAGTTCTTTTGAGAGGTGCTTGTTTTCTGTTCAAGCTCCAGAAGTATACTACGAAACTGTAAATGCTGTGATAGCGTGTAAGTCAGCTTTCTTCTTGGGTACAAGTAGAAAGTGGTAAACTGTTGCTTTTAATTAGGTTACAGCTGAGAGAACAACTTCCTAACTCATCAGCTCACCTGATGTTATGTTTCATTGCCCCTTTTCTATCCTTCTCATCTTTTCAGCAAGTATTGTACAAGTTGTGTATATTATATCAAAGTATCTAATAGCCATAAACCAGTCTTGTCACTTGACATGTTGAACAATTCAGTAATAGGAAGAAAGATGATGAATATCATGGTTACTGTGAGAGGCAACTGTAGGGAGGCAGAGACTTGAGAAAAGAGGAGATGTTTAAAAATTATGCTTAAGGTCCTATGTTTCCCATAGCACCAGGACAGGACTAATAGGAGGACTATGACTGGTTGATGTTCCCTCAGTCACGTCCCGTTTCCTGTGGCCACATCCCCTTCCTTCCTCAGGGTTCTGTAAAGATATTGTGCTCTCATGTGGTGGAGAGCCAGGTTGCAACTAATCACTTTTTGTAGGTATAAATTTATAAGTGAGGAGCATAAAGACAGGTAGTGATAGAGCATGCATACAAGAAATGATGTTTATGCAGGCAGTTTGCTCAGGTTATTTAACCTTGTAAGGTGGAATTTAGATGGGAAAGAAAAAGGTGATGAGAGAAAATGTATCTGTGTATTACAGCATTCCTCTGAATCAAACTGAGAACTACAATAAATTAAAAAGCAAATTTTCCAAAGACCTTCATCAGACACTATGCAGCATTTTTTAAATGATTGATAAAAAATTATAAATCTGCTGTCACACCTCTAGCATCATAATTCAAGTTTCATGACTAGAGAACTGTTTAAATCACTGGTTCATGTCAGGAAAAATAAATAAGTCTTGATTCTCATTTAGCACTGAGTTTTCCTCCTCATTTCTACCCAAAGTATTTTCCCTCATCTATGCTCACACAGGCTAACAAGCCAAGCAAATTCCTCACCTAAAGGAAATGGCTGATATAGCTCTTCACCCTGTTCGGATAATCTCCGGGCACACTCTCTGGATAGGCTGCTTAATTGTTGTTCACAGGTGCCAAATACCCCACGGAAAGTCTAACCATTGCAGGGGATTTAGAACTAGTCTCATGATGAAAATATTGCCAGCTTCTTCCAGGGAAGCATACCAAGAAACATGGCATTTGCAGACTAATATTTATCGCTCAACAACAGCTGGCAAATTGCTCTCATCTGATTTGGCTGGCTGCTTTGCCTTGGAAATCAATAGCAGATTGGAGATATTGCATAAAAACCTCATTTGAATGTGGGTGGTGTTCTGTTAGCCAAGTTGCAGCCCAGACATTACGTTTGCAATACATGCGTAGCTTCTACAATAGCTGAATGAAGTATATGCAGCCAGCCAGCTGTGCAGCTACCTCTGTAGTTCTGAAAACAATTGAGGAGTTCATTTTATTAGTCGTGTTCTCATATTACAGGATGCTGTGGTATAGTTACCAAAAATACATACCTGGGAGAGCACCAATGAAAAGACCAGGCAAAGAACATGTTGTAACTGAGCTGCCTGTCTCATGTTCAAGAGAAATGCATTACGGAAAAGAGATGTGATAAAAAAGCTTTTCAAACAAATTTTCCCAGAGTTCAGAAAAGTTAGTATTTTGCTCTAGTAAAAAAGAGAGCTTGAGTTATGGGGCTTTTCTTTCTAGTTCAGAAAAATATCTGGTAGAGCTGTCTAACAGGGAAGATAAAAAGCAATCTAATCAACACACCAAGAGTCTAGCTTTCCAAAGTTCACCAAATCACTACTTTGATGATCTCTGCACCCATGATACTCCAGAATGTTGTAAGTGGCAAATATGTTGCATAACCAATATCTGCTGAAATAGCCAAAAGTTCTTTGTGGAAATATAATCAAAGTTTCATACCCAGCATTGTCGCAGAGAAAGTGAAAAACTGGAACAACACAGATTTTTGTGCCTACAGATGGATGGACAGAACCAGTGCTGTACTGTTCCTAAGGGTCACTAGCAAGGCTGTTTCCAGCATTGGTGAATGTAAGCAACCGATAAGCTACTCACAGGGCAATGAGGGACTGAGGGGTATTAGCAGAGCAGTGTTGGAAGCAGTGTCTGAAATTATGAAAGCTAATGCTTATTAGATTGATTTGCATATGAAAAAAAAACTTGAGCAAACTCTACCTGTTTTTTTCCATTGTGTAGTTACACATCGTCATTTTCCTAGGATGTCACATTCTTCACAATTTGTTGTCTCTTAACATAGAACAAAGACAGAAAGACAAAGGTGAAAATCATTGTATTTCAGACAGCTATTATCGACAACAAATCCAACCAAAAGACATCTTCTTTTCTAGAACTCTATTTAATTTCCTTCATGCTAACTTACTTTTTTAATCTTTTTTGTGTAGTTTGCTGATATGTGAGGTTTATAGGAAACTGATTTCTGGGAAATGATTTCAATTTAGGCTGAAGCTATGTGAACGGCCATCGTGGTGACCAAAGATAAGGGTGGGCCACAATAAAAAGAATTTACATACTGACAACAATGTGTTAACATCATATGCAAACTACACTCTTCCCATGCAAACAATTGATCACTTGGAATAGCCTTGCCTTGAGGTCCATTTGCATTTGAATATAACTAGATGCAAACTGATTGTTTTGTCAGTGAGTTTTTATAATAAGTCATACACCTATCTCCTTCTTGAGGTCTCATATTCTTTCAACGATAAATGTACTGAATCCTCCCTGAAATCAGCCTAAGAAATATGGAAATGGGAAGTACATCAATGGCTTGGATGAAAGGTTTTCATTTTTTTCACATTTAATTGTCATAAAGATATATTGGATTTTAGGTTGCTACTTTTATTTGTATTCTAACCCGCTATTAAAAATATATGATTAAAACCTGCTGCATTGGGTGCATTATATGTGGGGGTGCCTTTAACATAAATTCAACTAACCAAAGAATGTCTGAATAAGCTACATATTTCTGTGAAGAAGTGAAGCCCTATAGATCATAGAAGTCACCTGTGCTCTCAGCTCTTCATTCTGGTCTGTTCCAGACTAGATTCAAATTCATAGAAAGTAGCTTTGAAAAAAACTTTATTCCTTCACATTTTAGGTGAGTTCCAAAGCTTTAGAACTTAACTCTGTTGCCAAAGCTCAGGGACTGCACTCCTTCAGCAGACAAACAAGGCAACCTCCTTGACAGTGTATCAGCACTATTTAGCTTTTAACTAATACTTCTATTTGTTCATCTACATTCTCCAAACTGCTGCCTTTTGGAGCATTCCCACAATCTGAGCACAATTCCAGAATACAGCTTGTGTGCCTGCACAAAGTCTTTGTGCACTTTATGCATCTTTTGTTAAACAAAATTAGAATGAATTTTCAATATGAGCTTGACATTATTTATTTTCAGCATAAGAAATCTTAAAAAGTCCCTTTGGGATGTTTTATTGTCTGGAAAGAGAAAATTACAGACAATAACTGGAATCTAAACTAGAATACACACAAGTTTGTAAGCACTTCTCATTTGTTAAGTGGAAGGAAAGCAAGAACATCTGGAAAGGTTGAAACTGATGAGAGAGAATGTCATCAAACTGAGTGAAGAGACTTCTAGATTAAGTCTCTTTTTACAGCTTCTGTGTTTCTATAGGATGTATGCGGTTTTAAAACTTTAATTGAACTACCACTACCTAGGGCAACTATATTTTGGCGGTCCTTGAGTGAAAACAACACAAAATAAAACAAAAAACACAACCCACAAACAAAAAAAGGAATAAATTTGCATTTAGATCATGAAAATATATTTGTTGTTGTTTTTTCCCCTCTTTTCTCTTATGTTTTTTTTTTCCCCTTTCCTTTTCTTTTTGAGAATGTAACAAGAAGAAAACTATGACAACTTCCAATTTTTGAGATAACATCCACTTGGAATAATGCCAGCTCTGATCAAATTAGAGGTCTGCCTCTTATTTAAATATATTCTCCCATCACAGACACACTATATCCCTTTCTTTCAATTTTATTCTTTCCCTTTGGCATACATGTGGCAATAGAAACAAATCAAATCAGCTCATTTTGTGCAAAATCCAAAGAATGAATTACTTTCAGTAATGTATCCACATTTCCACACTTAAAAAAAGATAAGTTTGCCACATGATTCCAGAACATTAATTTTGGTAAGCAGAACTGTGAGGTAGTCAGGAATGTAAATTCAATGAGTCTCTACTCACAGTCTACTCCAGCTGATCCTTAAACCAGAAACTAATTTTCTGCAATGGGAATTTCACTTTCTTGACTAGCTTAGGAGTAGAAGAAATTAAATTGCAACAAAACCATCACAACCTCTCATCATTTGCCAAAGCCAGAGTTAGGGTCAGCCTGAATGTGGTAATTTTCAGGAGGCAGTATTTGTGGCACTGTTACTTAGATGTAAGGGATCAAAGCACCAAAGGATAGTCTCTGGGTGAGACTCAGACTCAGTCTCAGACTCAGTCAATAGAGAATCTGTCTGAAACAACTGTCTTCTCAATTTCATTGGATGCTTCTGCATGAGCTTCAGTCCTGTGGTGTGTTCTACACTTTCCAAACAGTGAGTTCACAAGGTAAGGGATTATTATAGAAGATTAACACATTCAGCCCAAGGAGTTAAGGAAGTTAGAGACAGAACGTGAAAGAGAAAACTGCTCTCTTCACTTCCAGAACCCATAGCTTAAAGAATAAACTACTTTTTATGTATACATATGTATATATATATATTCACATATATTGTGTTATACAAGAGCAAAATCACACTAAATCACCTTTCACACTCCTGTAACTGAAGCAAAATCACACAGCAGTGCTAATCAGAAACAGTTCAATAGTATTTCATTACTAAAATGCTACCTTGTCTGTTCTAGAATATGTTGATTTTGATTGAATTATTTCTGTAGAAAGCATTTTGAAGTAATTTTATGTCAGAATGTGATGTTTCATTTTGATGTTCTAATTTGGTTCCCTTCTGACTGTTTTGAACATAAATAATTGTTTAAAATAGATGTTTTCTGAGAAATAAAAAATACTGTAATTTGGTAGTTAACCTGCTTTAATACAGACCTCTTGAAGTTTCATGATATTTTTTTCTAAACTGTATCACATGAAAATTCATAGTTTAAACAAATCAAGGAAATATCATTGTATCATTGCAGAACTGGAATTTCCTTCAAAATACAGTTTCTATTTTTGTGAAGACCATGCACTCATTTAATTTTAGGAGATCCAAATAGTTAGATTCAAATAACAAAGCTGTATATACTTTGCCTATTGTGATTCTAAGCCTGTCGTTTACATTCATACAACCAGTATCTCCATTCCACACAAAGTCTCTGCTCCACAGTCTGAACAACCATTATGACATCCTCAGTGTAAAAGGAATTGAGGCAGAGCAGAAAATTGCAGAAAAATAAATGGAAATTGTAGAGGTTTTTACCTTCTGAATTCATGCACCACTGATTTGTCCTCTATACAGCTAGCAATTATTTCCCAATTGTATGTACTGGAGGATATATAATCCTTAAAGGAGAAAACTAGAGAATGAAATGTGTATGTAAGTATTGTTTCCATAGTATGCCAAAACTCTGTAGGATGCCATCAAGAATAAGTTTGACTTCGTATTTTTGAAATATTCAGTAGAGTTACCTTCAAAACATTAATATAAACTGCCAATTCTATCTAGATTATTTAACAAGTGTTCACTCGATCTTTATCTGACGGTCCTTGGTCTTGTAAAGTCTATATAGATTTCTCAAATACTCATGATTTTAATGATACACAATAAACCAAACTAATAAGATCTAACCCTAGTTTATAGCTACTAAAAATTTTGAAATGTGATTTGGTCTGGAAAACTGTTCAGTCTTCATTACTATTTCTACTTAGAGTGCAATATATGTTGTTCAATCCCGTTAAAATTCCTAGAAACCTGAAGTATTAATTTATAATGTGGCAAAATTATTCAAAATGGGAGATGCGATCACTGTTTTCCTATTGGAGTGTAATGGTACAAAAGGAAAATAACACACCTATTCAAAAATCAGTAAAAAAACACCAGGGCACACTGAGTTAAAAAGGAAAATTGCTTGAGAATGTTCCTAGTAAATATGGAAATAAAGCGTTATCAGCCAGTTGAGATGTTTCTGGGAGCAAGTGGGTCAGACAGCATCAAAACATATGGAATCAGTCTTAAGCGTGAGATATTTATATTCAAGCAAGACATGAGCTTCACAGCACCTCCCATGTTCACTAGGGATCACAGTGTGACTGGAACTGACACACCGATTCTTAACAGTTGGATAGTACACAGTACATCAAAATACAGCAGGTACAGATTTGTGTGGGGAGAAGGAACGCAAACATAAATGGCGTGATAATTATCCAAAGTGCTGAATACTCACAGATGTCCTGAGAGTCAATGATGTTGAAAACCTTGGATGAGATAATGAAGGCACCTGGCTTTAAAAGGCAGAGTAGAGGTTGACAGTTCTCTAAACATTTTTCTGATGTTTCAGCTGACAAATTTGGAATAGAAAAAATGCACAGGAGATGGTCCTTTGCAGCTACCCAAATAAATTTCCACATGAGAGCATGTCAGAGGTTTTCAGCCCAAGTCCATACTTTCTACAGTCCTCCTTCCTATGGCTCATTTTCTTCTACACCGACAGCTTTAAGATCAGAACAGCCTTTTTTCATTTAAATTCTTATCCAGTGTAGAATTATTGCAAAGCTCATTTTTAAAGGTCATAATTTATCAATTAGCATCATGAGGACACAATCAGACATGAGGTATCCTAGAGAAAGTATCTCCCAGGAAAGGTGAGGGTTTCCTTTTTAATCCTAACATTATTTATTAATCTCAGCCAGAGACCAACTAATATTCATGTAGGTATGTGTGGAAGTTAGCAAAATGTACAGACTCAACAGAACCTACGGCTGGGATTCAAGGCTCATTTTAGAGCTGAAATGTGGCTTTTCCCAGATAAAGACTAAGAACGTAAGATGAGGATACATGGGAGGGGGACAAAAAATGTCTGCTTGCAGCTAAGAAGGGAAGACCTGTCTTCAAGTACTAAGAAGGAATAGAGGGAATTGACAGAATAAATTCCAAGCAATAAACAAGAAACCAAATGTGACTATCTTCTTTCTATGTTGCCTTGTGACATAGCAATATGTATATCCACTGAATCCATCATCCTAAAGGATGACTGGTAGTTTGTGGGCCAGTTTGAAATAACAGGGCTTACGCTGTCAGTACAAATCCCTGTGCAAATAATCAACGGTGCTCATAATGCCCTTTAGTATCTGCCAGTTTTTGTTCAGATGTTGGCGTAGAGCTATGAATATCCGAGAGTCACTTTCATGTGACCTCAATTTGAGAGCAATAAGGTATGGAACAATAGCACATACTACCCAAATGTCACCGTGAGCTGATCACCAACAGAGTCTGGAAAGAATGGTGCTTCCCTTTGCAGAACACAGTATTGATAAACTTCTGGTTTGTTTTTGTCTCTGGAGCTATTTGCACTCCCAAAACACTATTTCTTTTTCTGATGATACTGGCAATACTGTTCCCATATAATCAAAAGGAAGATCATTTCAAGCTGAAGAATAGCATTGCCACTCAAGATAAATTTTTAAGACTTTGCTTCTTTCTCTGGTAGGACCTTAGTATTGACTTTCTCAGAGACAATCTTAATCTGAAAGATGCTGTGAACGCATTGAGAGATATCCAGATAACTTCAGCCTCAAAGAGAGAAGTTCTTCGCTATCAATTCAGTATGAATAAAAAGACTAGGGAAGAGGGGGAGCCCCATTAGAAGAGTTTGATTTTAATAAGAAGATGATGAAGTTAATTAAAGCTCAGTGCCTGTGAGCAAAGTGAAGAGAGTACTTTGGGGTTTTTCCTTTTGCTTTGCTCCAGCTGTTCCTATCTCTAAGCCAAATACATGAGCCAAAATGATAAAAGCTGGCAGCATTTTACAGAAAGTGGTTAGGTTGGTTTAGTTTTTCCATAAAATGATGGGGTGTATAGTTCCAAAGTTTTCAACAGAAATTCAGCCATAGCTTTTTAAGCCTCTCTTTTCATTCTTCTGCCCACAAATTATACGATGAAATCTCTTTTCCTTAGAGCACCTCTCATGTCTGGAGTTACTTATCAGTTTCTCCTTTGCCTGTAACAATCTTAACATTTCTATGCATTTTGTGAATTCTGTGCTTTCATTTATAAGTTTATTATGCCTAAAAAACCCTGTTTGTGTCCTAGCAAAGAGGTATTTGTGTATGTAAATTAGTTAATAATTCGCCAGCTCCTTAAAGATGTTAAAATCCAAAATTCAATAGGAACATAAATCTTTCAATATTTCACCTATTACGAATAGCTTCCACGACACCTGCTTGCAACAGATTCAGACCAGCATCGACAAAGCACAAGATTTAACTCTTGTCTAAAGCCTAGACTAGTCTAAACTACTGAATTTTCACATAGGCCCAGACTGTCCCAGCCATCCTTAATGACTGTCTGTTGGTTCTCACTCTTGACTTTCTTCTGAAATAAACCCTCTTGTGGACTAGTTCACGTTCCTGTGGATAGTGGGAACACAACACCTGTAACTCCCTTTACGCCAGGTCAGCTGGGCCCATGTTGTCCTTGCAACTATAACATACCACAAATAAGCTGATATAGGCTTATACTGACTGGAAGTTTCAAATTTTTCTACATTTAAGATCTAGTTCTCCAGAGTGCCGAGTATTTCTTGAAAAAGAAAATGATAATGGTTGATATTGGTTGATAAATTTAGTTTTACCTTGCATGTACTTGGCCCCATAAAATGATGTGATGCCAGAAGAAAGTCCTGACACTGGTGGATTTGCCACTGTTTTGCTTCAACAGATATAAAAGTCAAATCAAGATCTGTGGTCTGTCCTGTTCTCTCTTCTTTCCTAATTACTCATTTATTAAAGTGGGAATATGACAGGATCTTCAAGCTCTAAACTGCACAGTAAGACAGCTAAGTTAGTTTCGACCAGGATTTCACTAATTTAATAACAGGAAAGAAGAAAATTAAAAATTTTGCTAAATTATCTGCATGGCAGTCCTCAGTTTCAATAGAAGCTGACAAATTTCAGACTAAGAAGCTCATTGGAGGAATCTAGAGGGATGATTCCAAAAGCGTGACAGTCAAGAAAGGCAGCTTCTCATACACATAGCTATAAACAGCCTAGCTAGTACTTTAAGTTTACAGTACAGTGCAGAATATCAAGCAGTTTGTCAGTGACTCTTTAAATATCAGAAATGTCAACATCTGAAAGCAATTAATGATGATATTTTGTAGGAAACTAGAAAATACCTTTAACCTCCATAAACTGCACCAGTATCCATTAGGTTTCTGGAAGATAAATGACTAGACAGCATGGGTGAAATGGCAAAAAGACAGCCTGTGCACTAAATTCTCAAAACATTAGGAGGAAGTCACTGAAAGTAAAAAAAGTGCTGAAATACCAAAAGTAGACAAACAAATACACAAACATTTAAAAAATAACAAATAAAAACACCTGGGAACTAACTCAAGATAAACAAAAAGAGGTACTAAAGTCAAAATGTTAAAAACAAGGGTATAAATAAGGAAGATTGTTTATTGCATATACCTTCACTCTGATTTTAGATAAGCCTCTTATTTACCTCGTTCTTTTTTTTTTTTTTCTGTCTGTCAGATAGATACGGGAGATAAAGATAGATACAGATCTACAAGACATGGATGCTGGAAGGTTTCATCTCCCAGTACTAATAGAGTCTAAATTATAACACATAGCATCATCAAAAGTGCAATGTATCATCAGAGACAGCCAGTCCTGTACTTCACTTTACAAACTGAAAATAACCGAATCTGAGTTAATTTTCTCTCTTGAAGGACACTGCTGAAAACAAGTCCATTCTGGAAAAGCAAAGCAGATAGATTTATCGTACCTTTCAGGTAGTTATAGAGAGTGACAAGGTCTCCCCTAAGCCTCCTCCTCTCCAAACTGAACAATTCAACTTCCTCAGCTGCTCCTTATAAGCCTTGTGCTCCAGAACACTCACCAGCTTTGCTGCCCTTCTCTGAAGGCACTTCAGGACCCCAATGTCTTTCTTGTAGTGAGGGGCTTGAAACTGAACACAGTACTTGAGGTGCAGCCCCACCAGTGCTGAGTACAGAAGGATGATCACTTCCCTGCTCCTGCTGGCAATACTATTTCTGATACAAGCCACTGGCCTTCTTGGCCACCTGGGCACACTGCTGGCTCACATTCAGCCGAGCATCAACCA
>JANHGO010000027.1:24962882-24990377 GCA_024606505.1 Aquila spilogaster
TAGATAATTATTAAACAGTTCTTATCTACATCCATATATCTACTATATCTACTAAGGTTCCTTTGGCTCCCCGTTTCCATGGCTAAAAAACATTGTAATTTATTTTTTTTTTATTGTACTAAAAGGAGAAGAGATGAAAAGTGTTCATAGCACAAAGATAATTCTTTATAGCAACTACTTAATTCTGCAGTTTATTTCAATTTCCTCCACTTACTTATCCTAAAAATAAACTCCGCATGTTTTCTGAAAATTGTATTCTTGGCATTGCTTGCTCTCCTTCCACTCTGCTGTAACCTCAGCTCTAACTTTGCCTCAGGTCAAATATAATACTTAGAGCTTGGAAAGTGATTTTTATTTGATGGCTCAATTTGCTTTGCAAACATTAACAAACTCAGTCCATGTTATTTCCAAAAGTCAGGTACTATTTGAGGAGTTAAGGAAGATAGTGATAGAGCCTGGAAGACAAAAGTGCTGTCTTCACTTCCAGGACCCATATCTTAAACAAGAGACAATCTAGTTTTGTTCTTTTTTTTTTTTTTTTTTTTAAAGGGTAGAAGATACATTGTGCTATACAGGAACAAAACTGAGCTAAATCACCTTTCATGCTGTTCTTGTAACTGCAGTGAAACTGCATACCACTGCTAATCAGAAGCAGTTCAATAGTATTTCACTAGTAGAATGCTGTCTTGTCTGTTTTAGAAGGTTTTGATTTTGATTCAGTTCTTTCTATAGAAAGAACTTTGAAGTGATTTGATGTCACAATGTGGTATTTCGTTTTGATTTGCTCATTTGGGTCTCTTCTGACTTTTCTTTTTTGGACAAAAGTGGATATGTTGAAAATAGATGTTACCTCAGAAATATAAATTATTAAGGTTTAGTAGTTAAACAACTGGTTTTAATACAGACCTTTTGTCATTTCAGAATTAATTTGTTTTGTATTTTTTTCTAAATTTTATCCCTTCAAAATTCATAATTTATGCAAATCAGGGAAACATCCTTGCAGCATTGGAATTTCCTTTGAAATACAGATTCTATTTTTGTGAAGACCATGTGCTCATTTAATTTTAAGAGAGTCCTGTAGTCAGGTCCAATAACAAGCTTGTATGTGCTTTGCCTATCATGATTCTAAACACATTGTTTACAACCATGCACATACTGTCTCCCTTCCATACAGAGTCTCTCCTCTACAGTCTGAATAGCTTTTATGACATTCCAAACACAAACGGAAAAGAGACAGGACAGGAAGAGGTTGAAGACAAAACGGAAAGTGTACATTTTTTATCTTCCAAGTTAATGAAACAACTGACTTGTCTTCTACAGACCAAGTAAGGATTTCCCAATGGTACGTACTAGATGATGTGATCCTATACAGGGAACCACTACAGAATATAATGCATGTGCAAGTATCATGTTTCCATAGGCATATGCTAAAACTCTGTAAGCTGCTATCAAGAAAGAGTTTCTTTCTACATATTTTTGAGACTTTCAGTAGAGTTGCTTCCAAAACATGTATATAAACTTCTATTAATATTAATTCTATTTAACAAATATTTGTACAATTGTTACCTGACAGTGTTTGGTTTTATAGAGATTTGTTAAATGCACATGATTTTAATAAAGTTAAAGTATATGCAAGTACAGTAGTGTAATGCTATATGCTAGTACAGGTCTAACCCCAGTTTACAGGTGCCAAAAAAACATTGAAATGGGGTCCCATTTGGAAACAGTGTTCAGTCTCCACTACTCTTCCTACCTTAAGTGGAAGTTATGTTGTTCCATTCTCTTACAATTCCTACAAAACTGAAATCTTCAGTACTGTGTCAAAGACTGTGTCAAAATAACAGTGATTAAAAGGAGGGGAGATCACTTCAATTTCGTGCTGGAATATAATGGGTTGGTTGGTACAAAAGGAGCATAGCATGTTTGCTCATTCAAAAATCACTAAATGAACACCAGGGCACACTAACTTATAAAGGAAAATGGCTTGAGAATATGACGAGTAAATATGGAAATAAACAGGATTGCCAGCCATTTGAGACATTTCTGGAAGCAAGTGGGTCAGACAGCACCAGAACATATGGGATCAGTCTTAAGCATGAGGTATTTATAATCAAGTAAGAGATGAGCTTCACAGTACCTCCCGTGCTCACCAAGGATCACAGTGTGACTGGAACTGACACACTGATTCTTAACAGTTGGGTAATACACAGTGCATCAAAATACAGCAGGTACAGATATGTGTGGGAAGACTGAATGCAAACCTAAATGGTGTGATTTTTTTCCAAAGCGCTGAATACTCACAGATGTCCTGAGAGTCAATGATGTTGAAAAACTTGGATCAGATAATGAAGGCACTTGGCTTTACAGGCAGAGGAGTGTATGCCAGTTTTCTAAAAATTTCTCTGATACTTCTGCTGACATATTTGGAATAGAAGAAATACACAGGGGGTGCTCCATTGCAGATACCTAAAAAGATTTGCACACAAGAGTATGTAAGAGATTTTGTGCCCAAGTCCGCTTTTTCTACAGTCATCCCTCCTATGGTTTATTTTCTTTTACATCAACAGCTTTAAAATCAGAACAGCCTTTTCTCATTTAAATTCTTAACCAGCGTGGAATTATTGCAAAGCTCATTTTTAAAGGTCATGGTTTATCAGATTAGCATCATGTGGACACAGTCAGACATGAGGTATCCATAGACGAAGCATCACTCAGGAAAGGTGAAGGTTTCCTTTTTAATCCTGACCCTGACGTGTCATATTAATCCCAGCTAGAGACCAACTAATGCTCAGGTAGGGAGAAGTGGAAGCCATAAAAGTGCACAGACTTGGCAGAGGCTATGGCTCAATATAAGACTCCTTTTAGTGCTGAAACACTGCTTTTCCTAAATAAAGCCTAAAAAAGAAAAGTAAGGAGACATGGGAGGAGAATAAACAATGTTTACTTGCAGCTAGATGACCACAAACAGGGGATTTGTATTCAGGCAGTAAAAAGGAGTAGAAGAAATTCTAAACAATAAATAAGAAAACAAATGAGACTATTTCCTTTTTGTGTTGTCCTGTGACACAGCAATAGGCATATCCACTGAGCTCATCACCCTACAGGATGATTGGTAGCTTGTATGCCAATTTGGAATTTGAGAGCTCATACTGTCAGTGTAAATCCCTGTGCAAATGGTCAATGCTGCTCATAATGCCCTTTAATATCTGGCAGGTTTTACTCAGATGTTGGGGTAATGATATGAATATCTGAGGGTCTCTTTTGGGTGCCCTCACTTTGACAGCAATAAAGCATGGAATGATAGCACACACTACCTGCAGGTATGCCTGAGGTCTTTGTGAGCAGATCACTAACACAGACTGGGAGGAACAGTGCTTCCCTTTGCAGATACTATTGATGGAGATAAAATTCTGGTTTGTTTTTGTCTCTTGAGCTCTTCTGTACTCCCAAAACACTATTCCTTGGCCTGTCAACACTGTTAATAGTGTTCCCATGTAATTAACAGAGGAAGATTACATAAAGATGAAAAATAGCATTCCCATTCAAGACAATTTTTTAAGACTTTGCTTCTTTCTCTATGGGATCTTAGTATTGGCTTTCTCAGAGGCAATCTTAATGTGAAGGGTGGTATGAATGCTTTGAGAGATATCCAGATAATTTCAGCCTCCAAGAGAAAAATTCCTTGATATCAACGCAGTGTAAATAAAAAGTCTGGGGTAGAGGGGGAGCCCCATTAGAAGAGTTTGATTTTAATAAGAGGATGATTAAGTTAATTAAAGCTCAGTGTCCATAAGCAAAGAGAAGAAGAAAGCGCTTTGGGGTTTTTCCTTTTGCTTTGCTCCAGCTGTTCCTATCTGCAAGCCAAATACATGAGCCAAAATGATATGAGCTGGCAGCTTTTTATAGCAAGGGGATCATCTGTTAATCGGTTAGGTTGGTTTTGTTTTGCCATAAGAAGATGGGGAGTACAGTTTCAAAGTTTTCAGCAGGAATTTAGCCAAGTAGTTCTCATTGCTTTTTTAGCCTCTCTTTTCATTTTCCTGTCCATAAATTATACAATGAAATCCCTCTCCCCCAAAGCACCTCTCATGTCTGGAGTTAGTCATCAGTTTCTCCTTTGCCTGTACCAACTTTAACCTTTCTAAGCATTTTGTGAGTTCTGTGCTTTCATTAATAAGGTGATTATGCATAAAAACCCCCACCCTGTTTGTGTCCTAGAAAAGAGGCATTTGTGCATGCAAATTAGGTAATAATTGGCCAGGCCCTTAAAGATGCTACGATTCAAAATTCAATGGGAACATAATAAGATTTTCAGTATTTCACCTATTATTAATACTTTCCAGGCCACCCACTTTCCAAAGATTCAGACCAGGAGCCTCAAAGCACAGGGTTTAACTCTTGTCTAAAGCCTAGACTAGCCAGACTAGTGAATTTGCTCTTAGGCCCAAACTCTCCCAGGCATCCTTAGTGACTGTCTGTTGGTTCTCAAATTTGGCTTGTTTCTGAAATAAGTCCTTTGGAGAACTAGCTCACACCAGGTCTCATTCCTGTGGATAGTGAGAACACAACACATGACTCCCTCTAACTGCCTGGTCACATAGCCACATACTGTCCCTTTAACTAAATCATACCACAAACAGGCTGGCATAGCCTGGAAGTTTCAAATTACTCTATATTTAAGATCTGGTTCTGCAAAGTGTTGAGAAATTCTTGAAAAAGGCTGAATGTGCTGAAACTTACTTAAGAGAATCGGTATATTTACTCTCGTCCTGCATGCACTTGGCCCCATAAACTGATTTGATGCTAAAAGAAATTCCTGACATCAGTGGATTTGCTGCTGTTTCACTTCAAAATATGTAAAGTAAATCAGGTCTATGGTCTGTCCTGCTGTCCCTTCTCTGTTAACGAATATTCCTCTCCATCTGTGCTTTCTTTGACCAAGACAGTTCCATCATAAGTTGGAATTCAGAGTCAGAACCTCACTTTCCCATGTTTGCCTTTTCTGCTGATTCACCTCATTCTCACACGCTCAAATCTGAGGAGTTTCAAGTGCTAAGACACTAATGTATAGTCTCCAACAACTGGAAGAAACACTTCCACTGGGCTGTACCTTCAAATACAAACCATTCAACGAGCAGCTGTACAACAAACAAATTAATTTGTTTACAGTCGCAACATGTCAAGATCTTTAAGGATTGCACAGTGAGGCACCTAATTCAGTCTTGACTAGGAGTATTCCCCAAGTTAATAACAGGAAAGAGAAGAATCAAGAATTCTACTAAATTCTCTTCCTGGCAGTCCTCAGCTCCAATAGATGCCAACAAAGTGGAGACTAAATCTGAGACTAAGCTGGTTGGAGGAGTCTAGAGGTATAAGATGATTCCAAAAGGATGGCAAGTGGGAAAGGCAACTTCTTGTACATCCAGCTGTAAACAACCTAGCTAGCAGATTAGTTTGCAGTATGATGCAGAAAATCAAGCAGTTTCTCAATGCCTCTTTAAATATCAGAGTTGCTAATATTTGCAAGCAATTAATGGTGATAGTGGATAGGAAACTAGGAGATATCTTTAACCCCCATAAACTTCACTGGTATCCATTTTCTGTGGTAGGAGAAGTTTCTGGAAGAGGAATGACTAGTTAGCATGGGTGAAATGGAAAAAAGACAGCCTGTGCACTAAGTTCTCCAAACATTTGGAGCTCTAAAGAAAGTCCCTGAAAGCAGAAAAAGTACTTTGCAGTGCTAAAATTACAAAAAAACCCCACCACCACCCCAAACCAAACCCAACAACAAACTGGGCAGTATCCCAAGAGTGCTTAAACTAAAAGTTGTGACAAAGTCAAAGTGCTGGAAGATAAGGGTATAAATGAGGAAGGCAGTGTTCTTTTCACACAGTCTTGTCTCTGAGATTTTAGATAAAACTCCTAGTTACCCTGTGGTTTTGTTTCCACTTTTGTAAGACAGATAGATAGAGAGATCAACGAGACATGGATTCTGGAAGTCTTCATGTCTGAGAGTTAATGACGAGAGTCTGAATAATAAGACATAAAATCAGCGAAAGTGCAATATCTCATCAAAAGCAGACTCAACTTTCAGCCAAGCCTCCGCTTCACCTCACAAATTGAAAATAACTAAAATTTGAGTTAATTTTCTCTCATTCAGGAAACTTCTGAAAATGTTGCCCATTCTGGAAGAGGAAAGCAGGGTGCTTCTTAAGATACTTCTTTTTTGGATGGTGAATGAACGTTTGAGGCTGTGAGCATAATGCGAGAAGAAATCCTATTGTCAGGAACTCATTGGCCTCCACATAAATATTTATAATATATTACTAAGACTATCCCCTGGGTGATTTTACATCAATGCTCAACCTTTTCAGTGATAAACTAATCATCTACCTTGAAATACTGTGAAGTATTCCAGGCAGTTATAAATAACTCCCTCCATCAGATTCTCAGATCATACAACACCATAAGGACTGGTAGAGTCATCCCAACATTGGATTTGGCTGGCAATCCCTGCCTCAAAGAACACACAGAGTCATTTCCATGATACAGCAAAAGACTGATCAAGGAGATCAGGACAAAGTCAGATGAGAGTAATAAATAACTGGATTGTAAATAAGTGGATTGGTTTGTCTCATTTTTCTGTCACAATTATTAATGATTCCTTAATCTTAACATTATGACAAGGGAGAGAATTTCACTCCATATCAATCTAATGTGCTATATAGCTAATAATACCATTTGAGAACTGGTAATCCAAAAGCAGGGAGGCAATACCTGGTGGCATAGCTTGCCATCCTGTGTTACCTGTTCTTATTTTGACAGCTGTATTAGAGAAATTGCAAGCCTCCTTTTCCCCATATCCCCAGATTTGGATAATTTTCTGTCATAGTTCCAAATGTGTAGGGCTGCAAGATCAATTGGCGCTGCAATCCCACAACCAACACTCATTTTTTTGCAAGGTTGCCCTTGACCTATAATGCATAAGGTATATTCAGTTTACCTGAAGGAAGGGAAGACAGTTTTATTACTACAGAGGACTGTACCTACAATGAGGAAGCAGGGACAGCTGTAATTTGTTCCATGGATTTCTTCCCTACATGCAGCTGAAGCAGCTAATGACAGTCACTGCAGACTAATGGCATCAATAGCATTTTTGAAGGTCTTCAAGTAAACAATACTCAAAGGTAACAAAAGAGGCAAATAGTCTGTATGATGAGGGAGCAGTGCTATCAACCTGAAAGCATTCAAGTTCCAGAGATGGAGTGCTATATGTCAAGTGGTTAAAACACTGACCAAGGAAACAGAGTAGGGCACAAGGACCCAGAGCCGGTTATAAGGATTCAGAGTAGGGTATTTGCTTGTTCTGTGTGACCTTGTGCTTCCCACCCTTTACCTGTCATTATCTCTTTTGGGATAAGCATTGTCTTTCACTATCTGGTCACATCAGAGAGCACCAAGCACAATGGTGTTCCTCTTTCACATGTGACCTTTTAACACCAATATAAAGAGTAAGAAGCTTCAAGACTTCTTGTAGGTCCTGCATCCAAATCAGAAATATATCAGTGAAAGTTATAAGAAAAGCCTGCCCTGATGTTGCTCTCAATGTATGTTTCCTGGAGAAAGAAATAAAGATGTCACTTGAGTATCTTTCATCAATGCCAAATTCCCTTGCACTAAATTCATAACTTACAACATATTGTTTCAAGACAATATGAATAACGAGATGGAGATTTTAGATATAAATGGAAACCTAGTAATTATTTTTATCCTCAGAAAATGTAAGAATCATCTCTTTCAAAGACGAAGTTAAATGACTGACCATCCATTGAGAGCAGTGTAATTGATCCATTTAATGAAAGATGTAGTGGGGGGGAAGACTTCAACAGTGATGAAAGAAGGAAGAGCCTAAGCAGCAAACATGAAACCAGCGGAAGAAACACAAGGTCAGAACATTATGCAGATTACTCTTATGTGGCTTGTAACTCAACCCATAAATTTAAAAGATGGTGTGCACCAACTATTTTGATTTTATACTGCTTTTGAAATGAAATATCTAAGAACTGATAAAGGTGTAAACTCCATCCACTGCTCGTTGCTGAAGCATTTAATCAATGTTTTACTAATGTTCCCACCCCTATCTGAACTCAGTTTGACTTTTCACGGTAAAATCAATGGAATACTTCTAACCTCAAATACTGACTGTCTTCCTGGAGTGAAATATTTGGAGATATAATTATGGTTGGGATTTCACTTTTCAAATTATGATTTCTTCTTTAAGGACTAGAAGGTTTTAAGTTTTTGCTAGTGGCCAAAGACAAGGGCAGGATGAAACCACATAATGGCATACTTTATCTGGAACCTGGGCTGTCTATGAGTGTTGTCCCATAATCTTGACTTATAACAATATTATAAAATCCATCAAAATCTGTGGAGTTCAATTAGACTCACCTCTGTCTTGCCATATGTGAAGAGCCTTTCTGGTTAATACTGTCCAATGAAAGACACATATTCCTTCTCCTCACTTCTCTGCATTAAGAGGAATGTTGGTTTGTTTTTTTTTTAATACTTTGACTAAACGTTTTAGAGCTTTGTACAGGTGATCCCATACCCCAGAGATAAAAAGCTCCAGAACCAGCAGTGTGGAATCACATTTACATTAGAGTGTATGTGATACCTACACAGGGACACTGAGGTCATCAATTAGATTTAAAGTCTAGCATGAAAGGCATAAATCCTCACCACTTGACCTGAAGGAGCAACTCTTTTGGATGCACTAATAGCAGGCTTTTAAAATTCACTAGGCCAGCCTTTGGAAGCAAACAAAATCACATGCAGTGAATTAGAGAAACAAACAAGCAAGCTCTGCTAAGGCATTTGCAATAGGCACTGCAGACTCACAGGTCTTGCTCTGAAGATTCAGATTTAATGCAGAATTAACCGTGCCTACTCTAAGGGACAGAACATGGACCTTCGTGGTTCCTTCAATGTTTAGGTCCTTTAGGAAATATTTGCTCTCCCTGGTCAGACAAACACCCCACAGGAACTGTACATTCTGCCTTTCACAAGGTGGAATATATGAGGTTTTCAGAAATTACATGAAGAACAGCAGTAGGTGCTCTGCTCCTACAGCATCCCTCAGCACTTTTTTCATCCCAGGACTAAATCTTTTCTTAATCAGAGGTCACTTTTTTGGCAGAAGTAATAGATTGTGCCCACTGAACCCCTTTGCCAAAATGCAGTGTTCCTGTGGAGCATGTGGAGCTTATTTGCAGCAACGCCAATGCAGCCATGATAAATAGGTAATTCTTGATCAACACAGAGGGGCCTCTGAAGATTTCTCTCTACAAAACTTCATTGGCCATTCTATCAATTAACCAGAAAGAGTTAATGTAGTGTCTTCTCTGAAGAAGTGAAAGAGTGCAAAACAGCTGTTACCTTCCTTTTTCAAGATGCACATCTGCTCAACTCAATGTTCTTGGAAGAACATGCTTTAATCTCTTGGTGGGTCTTACGATCTTATTACAGACTGAGCTATAACAACCTGGGCTACAACTTCTATGTCCTCCACTGGCAGAAACCACTGCTTCAGTGATCAAATCCTTGTTTTTATTCCCATTGCATGTATTTTGTGTCTGTAAAGTGAACACAAAGTAGAGATCAGACACTAATCCTGCAAGTTATGAGACTTGAATTCCATTCTCCACTCTGCCACTAGTTTACCTCATGCAAGTTATGCTTGTTCCTTAACCACTCTTGTCACTACTCCCATAAAAGTCAGCTTCTGTCTCACAAAGCTGACAGCAAGCCTGCCCAGCACTCTAAGCCCACACAGACAGACTGTGAACAACTGGAAAAATGACACTTTGAGTTCATTAAATGCTGGTCAGAGCTATTTAGCTCCCACATTCTATATCTATGACCAAGGACAGATTTAAACTGACATAAACAGTTCTTCTATTTCCTAGTATCATTTAACTTATGACACATTAACTTGTGCTTTGCAAGCATGGCCCTTCCTTAGCATGAATAATTCCATCAGCTTAATGACACAGGGAAGGGGAAGATGTCCACATGCAACCTGCTGCTTGCTTTTTAACAGTCACACGTACCTGGTATTTTAGGAAGTCAACAGATTTTGCATCCTTATTCTGGAAAAGATATGTCTGTATTTGTTTATCACTGCTATAAGTAATGTGTTCTTTTCAGTCCAAATCTTACTTATACAAGCATGAAAAACAGACACACACATAAAGAAAGATTAGAAGTTCACATTTTTAAGTTATCTGAAGGTCTTATTACAATTGACAAAAAGCCAGGAAACTGACAACTAAGAGCTGACACTCCATGTATCGTGTTCTGTCAGGTTTTATTTTGTGTGTGCGCGTGTGTGTGTATGGGAGTGTGACTTTTCCTTTCTGGGCTTCTTCAATGTTAATTTTAAAAAGGGACTCGTATGCTGGAAGAAACTTGAGAGACAAGAACATGAACACAAACAGACAGTGTCCTTATAAACAATAAGACAACACCAGCAGACAACATCCGCTGTAATTATCTTGACACGGTTCTGTGCATCTGTCTCAGGGCTACTTAACATGACATTTTTAACCACAATGCCAAAGGCTTTCTCTTGCACTTCCCTGCTACACTGGTACGATGCCATTCTGCCTCCACCCCACTTTGGGTAACGTGGCTATTTCAGAATAGACTGGTCATGGACCACAGAATACAACAGAAGATTATTTGGCACATCATGAGACAGAGACAGCACAGAACAACCTTCATTACTTCCTGTGAAGATCCCTGCCCAAAGGCCTCAGAATGCTTCACAAGTGCTCATTAATTAAACATCAGAGGAGCCTCTAATAATAAAGGGATTGTTTTGTACAGGTCCACAGAGCTGCCATGCTGGTATACTTCATCCCCCAATGGGAGGCTACACTCCACACGGAAGGTGGAGTTCCCACCGGCAGGGTGGGAGATGTGAGAGCAAGGGACAAGCCCAGCATTGCCTCCTCTGGCAAGAGGGCTCCCTTTCTAAAGAGTATGAATGACTTACAACCTTACAGCTTCCAGAGCAAAGTCCCTGTGGACAAGGGCTTACACACACCGTTAATGGTAAAACAGCCAGTGAAAAATGAAGAAATTACTGTTTAAGCATACCCTTACTGCCATGGGTGATACAGCCTCCTAGCAATGACTCTCTTTTTTGTGTCGTTAGGCACTTAATGACAGGCTGCCTGGATATCTGTGAATAGGAAGATTTAACTAAAGCATAGATTTAAGAGTGAATAAAGCAGAAGAGGATTGACAGACTTGACGTGATTAAATGTCTCCGCTTATTCTTTCTTATTCTTTTTCCAGGTTTAGAATGGAAAACAAGGTGGGACTTAACTGTTTCACAAGCACCGTACAGCAAACAGCAGGCAAACATTGATCTGCAAATTCAACTTACACTTTCCTTCTCTCTTTTCCTCCAAACACATTGATTCTTAATGCCGTTGTGTTTCATTACAAAGTAATTTAATTTGTTTTCTTAGCCACCTCTAGGATTCTTTCAGCCTTGTTTCTTTTTCACTTATCTGTCTTCATTTGAACAGCATGGATTTGAAACATTATTCTCCAGATAATTTAATTTGCATGCTATTTTCTGACCATGTTTTAACCTGTAGATCCTTTATTATATCTGAACTTGGACTGACATTTATAATATTTTCCAATACACTTTCATATATTAATTAAGAGGTAAGGGATTTCTTTTCACTTTTTCTAGGCAGCACAGAAATGACCCTATAATTAGATATCATGAATGGCATACAGGAATATGACCTCAGGAAGCTAAAGGTGCCAGTAACAAAGATCTTGTTTTCAGATAATACTCCTTCTACCTCTGTAAATATCTGCACCTTCTTTCATTTTTTTCCAAAGAACAATGTCCACTATACAAAGGACACTGTGATACTTTAAATGTGCTTAGGTACATTCATGTCAGCATTCTTTACAAAGTGTTAAAAATCTTTTCATCCTCCTCACAGCTTTCCTGAAGTCTGGCTCAAGGTACCTGGAAATGATCGCTTTTTTGGATCCTGACTCCCAGAGACTATTTAAAGGCATGGCAATTGCCTTATTATCCATCTGATAGACTTACTCATCCATCATGCTATGGGAAGCAAGAAAAGTGCCTGAAGTCCTGCCAGAGGACCTAGTAACTCTAGCTCTGGGTCTCATGATGTTATAGTGGAACTAGCGACATCCAGAGTAAGGTATGCAAGTTATCTGCAGGGGGTGTAGTCAATTTAGCAGATATTTGATGAATATGGAGCTTGGGTGTGAAGGATGCATAATTGACTACCATATATAAACATTTTCAAACCAAAATACAAAACTAGCTTTTCAACATGAGTTTCCCCTGTTACCTAAAAAAAAAAAAAAAAAAAAAAATTGCAAAAAAAAAAAAAACCAATGCAAAAGAGACTTGCAGAGTAAAATCTACTCTCAACTAGAAAGAAAGTAATAAAAATATCTTTATGTGTAATTTTCAGGATTGCAAAAGATAGTGTAAAAACAAATTACTAGAACTTTCTAGTAATTTAAAGACTAAAGTAGCTGAGTGATTTCAGTAATTATTTTCAACTCATTTTTTCTCTTTCTCTGTTTATACATCATCCTTCAGGAAATCACTATTTTCTTGAGCATGTTGTTCATTTAAAATTACTGCTCCATTATACTCCTTGCATGTATCCCATATTATGTTTTTGTTCTTGTACTGCGTGAATACCATTCTTGGTATCATATTTTATCTCCCAAAAAATTCATTGATGTTTATTTAATTATTAGGGTCTTCAGAAATACTCTTTCTTCTCAGCTACCTATTTTTTAAGAGGAAAGCAAATCCAAATGGACCATCTGATCAAATTCACTTAAAATATTAATTTATTTTCCTGGAATTCACTTTTTTTTCATTATTTTCAAAAATATTTTATTGCACTAAAAGGAGTAAGCAGTGCATTTTTTTAATATTTCATGGGTGAAACATTGAAGTCAAATTATTTCACTGAAATTGGTGTTATTCAGTGATATTGAATGTTTGTTAGTCTAGCATACTGTGGATAGTGTAGTGCACCCTATACTTGAAGACGGTTTCAAGTGATACATATAAAATTTTGTGAAGATCCCTGAAACCATCTCATGTAGGTTACAAAAGCAGCCAGGGTGAACTATTGTTTTCTTGTCTGCTATCTTTAATCCAGGAACAGAAATGTGATTGCAACAGAGTGGCTTATTTCTTTCAGTTCTATCCCTTTAGCATCTTCTGTGCTAACTATGTCTTGCTATTTCATCATGGTTGGTGGTATTTTTTCACTGTGTAAAGCTGGACTGAGTGGTACTTTAGATCAAGTGGCATCTCTATGCCGTGATAGACCTGTGGCTGAGAATTCTTATTTGTGAAAATCTTTCAGATTTCTGAGTGTGTCCTTGTTCATATCAGAAACGAAAATGAAACCTTTCATAAGTCATTGGTTGTTGTTTGTTTGCTTTTTAAAAACAGGGCAGTTGTATCAAAGTTTCTAGTTCCAAACAGAAAGCTTCAGGTCTGTCTTGAGAAGAGTTGTCAAAATGTCCAGAGATGGGTCACGTAGTAGCTAACACGCCCTACTGAGGATGTGAGATCAATTCCAGAACTTCTTCTGAATCAAAGCAGTATTAAATCTAGTTAACATTTGAAACTGTCCCCCTTGTATCTCATATATATTTTTAACTGCCAGGTGCAGAGCAGGCAATTTGGTTTTTAATAAGAACAATTTTACTGAAGTTTATTCAGGAAAAAGCAAAATATGAGGCCAACCAGACACTGCACTCAAGCAGAGCACCTAAGAACTATGGTATTGCATGGCTTCCATTCCTTGAATAAAGAAAGATATATGGCATCTTCTACAAGATGCTGGAGAAGTCACACATTTGGGAGCTCTGTAAAACACAGCCAAAATCTACTTGTCATTTTCAGAGTGATGGATCTCGATCAGACAGGATGAGAATTCACTATTTTCAGAGGTCTTGTGTGAAGATATGATCTCTCTTTTCCTTGCTCATTCTCCTTTTATCTCCTAAAAAAAGGCAAAAAAACTTTGATATTTGGCTTCAAAATGGAAATGAAACTTCAGAAATAGCTAAGAAAGGGAACAGAACTTAAACTGTAGGTCACTCTATGGATCGTCTATTAGTGAAAACAAAAGCAGAAAGCTCAAAAATGAACGTTTACCCTTTTGGCATTAGTGTGATATGTGGTTTTGGGCTAGCAAAGAACACTGTCTTCTTCCAGAGATCAGTTTTGAGTCCTGTCATAAATCACCCAATTTTCCTAAGGTTGAGTTAATGATTAGGTGTTTTTTTGTCTTAAGTGAACAACAATGTGAGTGTGTCAATCTTCTTTGGAAAGCAAAATTCCACTTTCTCCCTGACTGCTTTAATACTTCCTCTTCTGGCCCTTGCTCAGCTTTCAGCAGTATCTTATCTTTTTATTCTGTGTGCACCAGCCATTGGAAGAGCTGCTTTCTATCTGGGGAGAACTGTTAAAAGCATGAACTTCTTTGCACAGCTGTGTGGTCAGAGCTGCAAGATGGTTCATAAATCCCCAAAGCAGACACATGCAGGCTATTGCTTTAGTACAAAGTACTGTAAAAAATAGCATGTGGCAGAACAGCCACAGGGAGGCACAAATAGTACCCAAAGGATCTGCAGCGTAACAAGTTCAAGTAAAAAAGGTCATGCCAGTTCAAGCAAGATGCGTAAACCTCTCTTACAAAGTAACAAGCTGGGCTTTTGAGTCTCCTGGATTTTCATGATGATTTGACTGGTAATGGTCAGAAATGTTTCCAAAAAATCAACTCTGCCAGAAAAATGCCTGTCCATTGGAAGTGAAATGTTTTGCAGAAATGTGCCACTTTGAACAAGACTGCTAACAAAACTCACAAGTTCTCTGCCTCTTCTGTTCTTTGCTCATCCACCTAGCTTCTCAGATGCTCCCTGAAGGACGGCCACACAGCTCAGAACCCCAGGGCTTTTAAACTCCTGGGATATCTGCCTCCCAGAATTGCTACCCACCTTTTATGCTCAAGAAACTTGTTTTCATCAGCAGTGAGAATTTATTGGACAGGGTTTCCAGTCTTACTAGTACAGTGTTCAGAGCCCGAGTCTGGGATGGGCTCCTGGTCACCCTGCAAACCACCATCCAGAATGAAGTGCAAAGGAAACCAGAGTTTCCATTGCTCAGCCTGGCTACTGGCCTAGGGCTTGTTGCCTCACTAGTGGCTAGTGGCCCTGGCTATGTGACCACGGCAGCTTGGGGAGCCAATTACCCAGAAAGTACAGCAGTCATCTGTCCCAGTAACTTTATGTTGGAGGACTATGAAATTGCCCAGAAATAGCCCCACTTTAAGTCAGTAGGTTTCAAGAACCTGGAGAAGCAGATTTTATTTTAGGAATATCAATTTGCAGCATTTTTGAAACAAAATACTTTGGAATTTGATTTTAATAAACATCTTTAAATTTTGGTCTCTCTTTCTGAAGATGAAAAGGTTTTGGATAATGCAAAATAAATGAAGAATGAGAATGTAGTTTTCTGACCTACTACAGTCTTTTCTAAAGGGATAGCTCAATAGCTTGTAGAAATAATGAGTTACTTTACTGCTTTATTGCTACCTCCCAACCCACTGCTAAGGGAATGAAAACTCATATCACCCTTAAAGAGAATGAATGAATGCAAATAAATACTTCTACTACAAACAGAAGACCTGGTTCTTTTCCCCTTACATCAGTGAGACTGTCCTAGGCCAGTCCTCAGCCATTGACCGCACAAGATGAAGATGTGACTTGCATCAACTCCCAGCGAAATACAGTGGTGGTAACATCAGGAATTTTAAGGGAAAAGTGGTAGCTTTTACTCATTAAATCTATTCTCCACTTGAACAAGCCTTGTGCAGTGAAAGTTGAAAGTGGACAGGAAACAGATCTTCAACACTGCCACAGATCACTCACCCTTCTTAAAATGGCATGCATGCTTCACAGTAGCCCCTGCATCATAAATATTGCAAAGTTTTTGTTTCCAATGGGAAAGCAAGACAAAGAGCAGTCAAGTGTTCACAGGAAGTCACTTAGAATTAGTTGGAAAGTATCTGGACTAGACCAAACACCTGGAGAATTTCTGGTTTCAGTTCTGACTATATTGCATTATTTTACTTTACTTTTATAAATGCTAACCCTTTAGGAAAAGGCATACTGATTCTACAAAAATGCATGTATATCACCACTGAATCCCCTTTCTTCCCCCACCAATAATCAGTCCCCAAAGTCTATGAATCATTCACTATGTCTGAATTTCAGATTTAGGTTTCAGGACATGGAATAGAGTGTGAGCCATTTATAAGTACTGAGGGAACACAGTGCAGGTATTGATTATTACAGTTCTGCAACATTCTGCTGGATTCAAATCAAGGACAGAGAAACGGGTTTGGCTGAAATAAGATTTCTCACTTTTCCCTTTTATCTTTTTCCTAGCTAGCAAAGCTTTGCTCCTCAAATTACTTTACATGAGCTGCTTCCCTCAGAGTCTTTCATTGTGCTCAACTTCAGCACAGCCTTGATATCTTCAGGTTTAATTTGCAAAAATACAGAGGGAAACTCTGTCAGGAAGAACTGCATTAGTCTAAAGATGAGCAGAAAACCCAGATGAAAAGAATCTGTCAAAAAATGCCTAAAATGTCAATGACATTTTTGTCAACACTGTGAATTGCTATCTCCAGAAAAGGATTATTTCTTTCTAGAAGATAAGATTTTTTTTGACCAGATAAACTTCTGACATTTGGAGTAGCTATATTTAAGTAAGTACACTGTCCACACAGTATTTGAATAGAGATTCTTTCTATTCCTGGAACCTCTTCAGACCTAGAACATGACTCTGAATCTACAGCTTGAACCTCTCTCTGCTCACATGAAAAACTGACATCATTCTCACCATCATTATACACCATATTGTAACTGCTAAGCAACAGCTCTGTTTAATTTCAAAGCACGTTATTATTACTTGAAACTTGGAGCCTTCCCGATTTTGTCACTTGTGAGAGATGCCAAAGGATATTACAACAGTTATTCATTAATAACTGTCATTCAAATGTTCAACAACTAAGCCCATTATGGCAGCGTGTGGGAACACAGTCTCTGCCTAGGTGTACAGTCTGTATAAGAAAGACAAACTGAACCAGAAACGTCAGTTGTGAATTCCCAACATAAAAACACCTGTGAAATAAAGCAAGCAGCTCCTTCCCACAAACAGAGTACAAATATTTCACCACCATTTTTGAGGGATTTTTAAGTAAAGTTGATATTGCCACACAGCAGTAAGCATGATGATGGCGATATACATATTATGCATATGATCTTAATGCTAGCAGTTTCATTATTTATTAATTTCTCAGATGGTCATACAGCAGAACACCATATAATTTCTTCTTCTACCTTGCCACTAAAGGTGAAGGTGCCCTAATGGAATTGACTTGTTCAGTCAGGTTGTAAAATATTAATTAGTTTTCAGAAAAGATTAATCCATTGAATTCTAAGTGTGTGAATTTATTCCAGGGTGGTGAAAAAACTCACTGTGGTATGCTTTGAATTAACAAGCGATGTCTTTGGAAAACTCCACAAAGTAATATTATGATTTCCGGGGCATACTGTTCCACATGTCTCCCAATAGTAAAAGGTTAAAACACAAGGAAGTATCACAGGGAGAAAAGGATGAGATGCTACTGTTTTAGTGCAATTTGAGCAGAATCCACATTTGTACAGCTAATTATTATAAAAATCTAATCCAACAGTTTTCCTGAACTCCTAGTCTCTGTCATGGTGGTGTTTCTGCTGACCACATCTTAAAAGAAATTAAAAACAATCTGACTTACTTAGAGAAAGGGGCTATAAAGATGAAACAAATACAGAAAAAAAAAGTTTATAGCCATTAATAAAATTCAGATATTAGCAGTTACAGGAAATTGATAGGGGGGAGGAAAAGGATATCAAGGGAGTGATCTGTAGCCTGAGAAGTTTAGTAGATAAGAAAGAGCTTTTAACAACAAAAAGAATGTGAACATGGTCCTGACTTATTCTTACCCAGAAAAAATAAAACCATTGATAAAAACATGCAAGGGCTATATGCATTCAGTAAATATTTGTGTTCTCTGCTTGGAAAAAACAGGTAATGTATTCTCAGCACCTGACAGTCTCTCAATACCTTTCTTTCTGCCACCAGTGCAATAGAATGTAGAGAGAGCTACTACTACTAAATATATTTAAATCAGCAGACCTATGTAGTTAGTATGCACAGATTTTGAAAACTAAGTTCTCTTTGACATAAATGTTGATTTTCAATGAATGTTGGAAAACCAGCAGATTCCACAGGATACTTAAACAAAATTACCTGAGTCATTGTCAGTCTGACACTGATCACAAACACAGTGTGATAGAAGACTGATACATGTCTAGATTAAAACAGAATTAAAGGAGGGAAATATAATTAGCTCCAAGCAATGCGAGCTTATGCAAAGCAGATCCTATCAAGATAAAATCAGAACTTACTTTGAAAAAAAAAAAAGCTCATAAATACAGTAGATAATATGTATTTCAATTTGATTTCAAAAGATATGGTATGACATGGAAGTTTTAAAATCAAATTAGTACTATATAAAATCAAGAAGGCATGTATTACAGGAATTAAGAATGGACTAATTGGCAAGCTTCAAAAGGTACTTGTGAATTACATTTCTGTAAAAGACCAGCCATTGGTGCCATCCAGTCAGAACTCATTCTTTTTCCTAAGTTATCTGCCTGATGTAGTTGCAGACTCTGAAAGCTTGTGATTATGGAGATGGGAGTAAACTGAGGGAAGAACCATTTTGTACATACCCTGTTCCTTATAATTTTTCCTTAAACATTTTTTGCTGGTCACTGGTGGAGGTGAGGCATGCACTAATGTAGTAATTTATTTTTTTTAACTGGTGGCTCAGAAATAAACACAAAATTATTAATCTTCATGTTTTCAGATAACACAAATGTTAGGGAAGATAAATAAAAGTGAATAAAATGGCTAATTAGACCATTGTACATATGAACAGGTCAAACAGCAGTAGAGCAGTTGTATTGCCTCTGCCTACGCTAAAGAGCCTTATAGCATTACCTGCAAGACCATGTTCAGCTCTGGGGTCTGTAAGGATGTAGACTATGGAAGAATTGGAGAAAGCTCAGAGAGTAACTCTGAGAATGGTTACGGAAATGAAAACATGCCCTTCTAAAAGAGATTCCAAGAGCTCATCAAAAAGAAGGTTTACTGCATAGCAGTCTGTAAGTATCTTCTTATATCAGGAAAAGGGACTACAAGGAAAGAGGCACTATATAATTCAAAAGTGTATTTTAAAGAGTAGGTTATCTAAATACAGGTTAAATTTTATTTGGGCTGTTGTAGAGTCCCCACTTCTGGCATTTTTTGAATTAATATCATATAAATTATGTTTGTTTTCTTAAAATTTGTGTCATGATTCCCCAAGACATTATAGAAAACCAAGAGAGAAGTTTAAGAAAGAAATGTTAGGAAAGGCTTATGAAGTATTTAAGCTTACGAAATTCTACCTATTTCCATAGGGGTTGCATGAAGACTGATGATCAAAAAGGGAGTTAAACTTTCAAAACATTTGGGAAATAAACAATTAACTACAGAAATCCTCAAGGCTTATTACAGGCAGAAGATCAGGTGAGATAATCATAATGTCCTTTCAGTTCTTGTAATTTATTTATCAATTAATTAGACCTATGTAAGTGGGGATTTGATTGCTCCAAGGCACCAAGCTGGAAGCTTAATTTAACTGGTCTGCATGGATTTACTGTACCAGATGTACACAAAATTGAAATTAGAGATTTAAATATATGTTATTGACCCAGCAGTCGGGTCAACAAAGGGCAGGGAAGTAATAAGACAGCTATGATACAGACATTTTTGCAGGCATGAGTCAGGATTTATGCCAACTCAGGATCTGCCACTCAGTATAGGCCTGCATGGGCCTATACCTTCTGCTGTCATAAATATGGTAGAGGTTGTAACATAATTAAGAATGGCTTCTGCAAGTTTAAAGAGCTCTCTAATGTTTATCTAAGTCTTTTGGACCACATTCTAGCCCCTGTGTGGCTGCAGAAAGTAGTGGTGTTCTTTGAAATGGCTATGTTCATTATAACATCATCAGTTTAGCAGCAACAACTCAAATATGTATGGTGGCACTGGGAATACATATTTAGTCTAATCATTCAATAAGAAGGAAAGAAACAATGGATAGGGTTTTTTCTGGAGGATGAAGAACACAGAGAACAAATATTAATTTTAATAATTCAACATTTGTTTTACTATTTCTTAAATAACTAGTTAGCATTTATATTATTATTTATTACCATCTAATCTGCAAGGGCTACTCAGTCCTCTGTGCTTCATGCCATAGCGAGCAATGGCTCCCACTGCTCCTTTAAACTAATATTATTTTAGTAAAACAAGGAAGGGAGAGAAAATGCTCAATCTCCCATTATCTTGGCCATCTGTGTGTTTTCCTCATGGCATGTCTCCAAATGCTTCAAAAAAAATGCCAGGTAAAGTGTTAATGGCTAATGAAAATACACAATAGACCCTGCTCCCCTATACTTTATCTTCTCCTTGACCTTCTCTTTTTCTCCTTCTCCAAAAAATGAAATACAGAATAATTTACCTGATGAAATGCCATGTGACCATTCACACTGCTAAATCTGCTCAAGACTGAAAGCAACCAAAAATAAAATCCTAATGTCTGCTTTTCCTACTAAAAACCATGTTTGTCTTGCTTCCAGATTAACACAAATCTACAGGTAATCCTTCCCATTCCATGGTGGTGAGGTTAGCAAGGATGACTAGGTGGAGAGTGCCTGAAGGGCAAGAGCCTTGCTGGGCTTGTAAGGGTTCTTGCATTGGAGCAGAAATCCAGTCTACAAGGAAGAAGGCTTTCAGTATTCCCATTTCTGGAAAAAGGGGAGTAAAGGAGACTTTAGACTTGTCCATCTTTAGCTTTTTCCGTTAGGCCTTACCTCCACGCTGGGTTCTTTACACAACCTGGAAGAATAGGATGAGCCACTACTCCTTTCCAGCAGATCCCTACAGACTTCAATTTGTCCTTAGGGTGCAGAGGCAAGCTGCAAGCCACTTCCTTTTCTTCTGGAAGCAGAGCAACCGGTTGTACCATTCCTGGCTCAGATCCATCTGTTTAATAGTAAAGTAAGGCAGTACCTCCTCCAGGTGCAGCGCCTCACACTGAACACAGACCTAACGTCAAACAATCGCTTGTACATACTGCTGCTGTAAAGGCACATGGTTCTTCACAGGTGGAGGAAAGCCCTCTGAAAGGATCTGGCCAGATGCAAGACAAGCTGCAGTGCAAGTCACTTCCTATACTAGAGGGGCTTTTAACACTCACTAGCTATCAGTATCTGCACTAATAAAATTATAATAAAGGAATACTGATGCAGAGTGATCCACCATGGATGTGAACAGACCTGGCTGGAGATGTGTGCTAAACATCTGGCTAGCATGCTATCCACTTCCAAAGAGATGGTTTCAAATGACTTTTTTTTTTTACCCTGTATCTTCCTCGGTATGTTTATTCACTTCCTTTTGAAGTCTATGGAGAGTTTTGCTCCCAGCAGATGGAGGTCAGGTTAAGGGCTTTGCCTGGACAACCCTTGGGAGCAGGAACCTCATCTTCCTGTCTGTCTATAAAATATCATGCACATGGGGTTACCCACAGAAATGATAGATCAGTTAAATTGGTTTTCACTAGTATCATAGACTCGGATGTTTTCCAAATGTAAGGCTTTGCACTTGTAGGCTTATTTTTAGAAACAAAGAACAGTAAACATAATATGTTTTTAGTATGGGTGCCCTTTTATAAATATTTGACCATTGCAAGCTTCTCACTGAGCTGTTACTCATTTTATCGGAATGGGGCTTTCCTCCACCGCTGGCCCTCGCACAAAAACAAATTTGCCATTGCACTTGAGTAAAATCATGGTTAGTTTTGCTCTGGTCATTCTGCAATGATTTATCATTCTGTAGACAAACCTTGTCCTGCAACTATCATAAAATCAGATGATAATAAAGAAAGGAAATATTCCAATCATATAAGACAGATCAAGAAGGATTTAACCACAACACCCAGTTTGTTGAAGGCTAACAGCATGCTGGAATGTGTAGAATTTAGCACATTTCTCATTTTTAGACTTATTTTTTATGTTTTGAAATTACTGATATATCTTAATTTGGTGTTAAAAGTCTATCTGGAGAATAGGAACATAAAATTTTGTTTTGAGGTTAACATTACTCTATTAAAAAAAAAAAAAAGAGAGAAAAAACATGAAATGTTTCCTGACCAGATTTAAATTTTTCAAGGTTTCCAAATTGAAATAGAGAAGCACACATTCTAGATTCTCTTGGATAATCCTATGACTCTTCTTCCGTCTTGCATGTGGATTTATTATCATGTGGCATTGACTTTTATGGGATGGTAATGTTTTTGCTTTGATTTAGATTCTTTCCAAATACCACAGTCTATTAAAAGCATCAGTTCATCAAAGTCCACAGTATCAATTTACCAGGAATATCCCCACAGGTTTTTTAAAAATAATTTTGTATTATGAAATCATGCTTCAAACTGAACTAAGAGATCTCTATTCATAAATGGGAGCACAGTGCTAATTAAACCACCCACTCCAGCATTAAGGCCCACTTGGGGGTATTCACATTGGTAAACTGCCAATTTAAGCTAAATTGTGGGATATAATATCCAAGTATTGGTTAGCCCTACCTTTCTGCTCCTCTCTCTCCTTTGGCCTGCTCCATAATAATGAAGTGTAGAAGGCAAGAAATCCAATGATTTTTTAACCCTTGAAATATTTTTCTGTGAATAACAATAGCTACTGTAGTAGCAAGGGTCAATCTAAAACATGAGAGTTCCCAAGCCTGACTCTTCACATGGTTAAAAGTAACCTGACATGCTCTCTGACATGCCTGGCTTGTCCCAGATGCTGTCCCAGATCATCTCGTTTGCCCAAGCCATGCCAAAGGACTGAGGAAGGCAGCTGTGTGCTAATCCATGCTCAGAGCTTTGCCATTTCCTAACAGAGAGTCTCATTTCAGGAGGAAGGGGTCATCAACTCACAGTGGCCCCAGCCACAGCACTGATATGGCCCATCTAGCTTCGCTGCCTTGAGTCTTCATGGTAGAGGGGAGGTTCTCCAGCAGAACAGCCCTAACAAACCCCTGGTCACTCCAGTCTGATCTATAGGCTCTGATAGTACAAAAGCCAAGTGCTGTCTGGGCCAGGTAGCCTTGATCTTGTTTTCTGTCATTTAGACTGAAGGTCACCTACGTGACAAGCAGCCTGTGCATGATAAAATCACCTGCTCTGCTCTGATACTTTGTTCAGAGAGAGAGAGAAAGATACATTAAAATGAATACTCAGAGCATTCATTTTAATGAGAAGAGAGATGACCTGATTCTTAGTAAGCCAGTACTCTGCTGAGAGATACCAAGAAAGTGATAATGACTTATTCAAGGATTTGATTTCAGAGTAAGAATAGTGGCGCGTATCTTTTGCTCTGAGACAGAGGTAACGAGGTCATAGATGCCTTACCACTCTAATACAGAGAGAAGGATGGATGGAGAAGTGTCATGGCAATCAGCCTTTACTAGGTAGTGATAACCTGGGCTCTAGGACAAAATATAGATAGAAGGAGAAATCTTAACACGTTATGTCTAGTACTATATACGCATGATATCTGTTATCTTTCCAACATAACTTAGTTTTCTATTTATTACATTGAAGTGTTTGGCCTCTTAGATACCACCTGCGTGTTACCATCAAACACTAATGGCAATTTCACCACTGTAGTGGACAGATCCATAGTCAAGCTGGGAGCTTTCTTACCCACTAGCAATGTTTCCTTCCAATCATGTATGTCTGGAGAGATCCCCCAGCTAACTTTGAAAGGCTTATGTGATGTATCAGTAGAAAGACACACAGGACTATGATTTCATACAATAACTTACCAACTAAATGGTGTCAAGCTTGTTCACAATTTGGCTGAAAAATCTCTGAAGACAGCCTAGGGAAGGAAGCAGCACTAGCACTTTGCAGGTAAAGTGTCCAATACACAGAGAGTAGCAAAGCACTGCTTAGTGCACTGGGGCTCTTACCCAGCAAGAGGAAGGCTGTGTGACTGAATACTTGTGGTCATTAAAACACCAAAGTGCTGACCAGAGCAAACATATTTCCCCAACAGGAAAAATAATCCTGTATGGGAAGATAAAATTTCTTATATATATAGTATTATTTTTGTATTTTGTTAGATGTGGTAGTCTTCACTTTTTCCTATGTATTTATGTATGCTTTTTATCTCTTATGCTGCTCTATGTTATTAACTGCCATAATTCATACCAGATTTTTGTCTTGCATGGAAAAAATCCCGTTTCTTCTTTGTGAAGCAGTATTGTTTTGAAAGATGCTGTGTTCTCACATGCCTGCAATAGAATTCCTAGGTGACATGAAGAAAAAATAGGCAAGTATGGCCATACCTTATAGAATTAGATTTGCTTGATGCTAAGACTCAGTTCTCAATTTCTTACAGTTTTTCTGAACTTTAACAGTCCAGGCTGAGATTTATTATCCTGACCATTTGTCCTAAGCTTTATCAGTGACCTGAGGAGGTGGGGAGCACACCATCATGAAGTTTGCAGGTGACACAAAGTTGGTGGGAACAGTTGATATGCAAGAGGGCAGGACTGCCATTCAGAGGGACCTAGAGAGTCTGGAGGAATGGCTAGACAGGAAGTTCAACAAGGACAAATACAAAGTCTTGCAATGGGGAATGAAAGGCCCCTGTAGTGGTACAGGCTGGGGACTGATGAGCGGGGGACCAGCTCTGCAGAAAAGGATCTGGGTATCCAGAAAGAAAGTAAGCTGGGTATGAGCCAGTAGCGTGCCTTGACAGCAAAGAAAGCCAACAGTATCCTGGGCTGTATTAACAGACCAGCCAGGAGGTTGGAGGAAGTGATTTTTCCACCTTACGTGTTGATCATTAGATTGTATCTAGACTACTGTATCCAATTTTGGGCCCCCAATACAGGACAGATATTAACAAACTGGAACAAGTTCACTGGGGCCACCAAGATGTTCAAGAGCAGGAGCACTAGTCCTGTGAGGAGAGACTGAAGGCAGGGGGCTTGTTCAGCCTGCAGAAGAGATGACACTGTGGGCAGGTAACAGCAGCCTCCTAGTACCTATGATGAGGTCACCAAGAAGAGAGGCAACTTTTTCACAGTGGTGCATGGTGCAAGGATGAGAGACAATAGGTACAAATTGCAACAAGAGAGAACCAGAATGGGTATAAGGAAAAGCTTTTTCACCATGAGGACAGCCAAACAGACAAGAGGTTATGCAGTCTCTGTCCTTGGAGATGTTCAAGACCACATTGAATAAAACCCTGAGAAAACCAGCCTGATCTAATGGCTGACTCTCCTTTGAGCAGGAGATTGGACTAGAGATCTCCCAAAATCCCTTCTAACCTGAATCTATGATTATAAGCTCATTATATAAAGTTTCAATCAGGAGAGTTCAACCATTTCCAAGAAGGCATTTTTAGACACATTAAGATACTTCTTACAGAATATTGTTTTGGAAACTCTAGTGCCCCAGAGACTAGAAAGAAGACATTGTTCATATTTTCTTTTGAAGTTACCTCTATGTTGGGGATGTTCCTTTTACTGTTCCATTAAAACCCATTCAAGCCAGAAAACTTTGTAAACCTCTTCCCAGCAACAAAGCAGTGGGAACAGGTTAGAAGTTGCTGGGAAAGCTACCTGGAAACGTCCTTGTCTCTTTGCACTGATTGCATAGGAAACTAGCATTGAGATTCACTTCATCTACCTTTAGAAGTCTACAGTGTAGGTGTTCACTTCTGAGCTAGTCAGCCCATGCTCCTTTTATAGCACAGTGTAGGAGTTAACAGCTGGTTAGCAGAGTCCTGCCCTGGATGACTAGCCTAGACACAGAACTTTTAGAAGATTTAAATTAAATTAGATGAATCTCATGACTAACAAGCAGCTATCTAATCTGTATTTGCTTTTTTCCTCATTTCCCTCCCCCCCATTATGTGACCAGAAAGCAATATTACATTACTTCATCAGGTGGTTTTCTGTAGTACTCAAATGCTTCACACAGGCAATGTCATTTTAATCTTCGTTTGAGTTTATTCTTATTCCTACTTTATAGATGGAGAACTACACCATCTGCAGTAACAGATACCCACAGACATATTTGTCTAAAGACACTTCATCTTCAAATCCCTGTCCTTAGTCTTGTTGGTTTGAGTTGGTTTGATGGACCTTACAGGAGACCTTCACATGTCCTGAAATATGGTTTCCACAAATTTTTGCTAAAGCAGTGCGTGACACACGTAATGCATTGCACTTCTCTCTTTAACTTTACTCGCACACTGATCACAAAATGTTCCACAAACGATGGTCAGCAGGGTTATCACCACTTACCAACATATAAACTGAGACACTAAGAGTTTAGAATGTGGCTTGTAGAAGGGTTCAAATTGTCAAGTGCCATGACCCAGACTGGACAGACCAGGGAGTCATGTTTAATTCGAAATTCCCTCAGGCTAAATTAAGGTGAAATGACACCAAACTATCAGTTAAAGATTTTATTCATAACAGAAGCAAGCTGAACTGGGGAGGCGTGATAGTAGGTGGCAGGGTTTCTCACAACAGGAATTGGCATAAGACTACTTCTGTAAACCATGTAACCCAGGGTAACCACACACATCAATTCAGGGAATAAGGATATCCCTCCCATCGAGTCATGAGGTACAGAGCAGACCCCCCTTGCTTTCTAGACTCCTCCTCAGAGAAGGGCCTGGGGCAGCTGGATCCACTCTTAGTCTCAGACTTGGTCAACGGTTTATGTCTTAAAGGGATGAGATGCAGGGATTGTGGAAAAGGAAAAGGAAAGAGAGAAGACAACAGAGAGAAAAAAAGGAAGAGAGAAAGATTTCACTGGTTCTGGGTCCAGCGTTGGTTCAGTCAGCCAAGGGGTCCAATTCCGGTGGGCTTGCGCACCTGGGGCCTCAGTTTGTGTCCTTTTCTCATCCTTGCCCCTCCTTTGGGCGGGCACTCAAACTTGTTAGGCTAATGAGCAGTTTGTGAGCCTTTGGGTTTGGGGGTCATTTGTGGAGTAACTTCTCCTTTCCTGCAGACTTGGCCATTGTTTGATCTTTGTATCAGAACAGGGAGCTGCAGACCCTCCACCACACCCTCCCCCTCCTGTTGCTGATGTCTGAGCTGATGGGCTTTTCACCTTGGTTCCTTGCTGTGCAGGGTTTGTC
>JANHGO010000027.1:24990477-25037304 GCA_024606505.1 Aquila spilogaster
TGTAACCTAATCAATAAATGAGACTTGTTGACCATGATAGCATGAGGCTTGTCTCCCGCGATTTCTTCCGACACAAGGTACTTGGAAATTATTCTTATTTCTGTTCCCAACTCCAAGACGCTATTTAAAGATAGGGTCATTGGCTTACATTCCATCTGAAGGATTTGGTCATCCATCATTCCTTGGTAAGAAAGATGAGTGCCTGAAGTCCCACATGAGGACCTAATAAGTCTAGCTCTGGCTCTTATGGTGTCACAGTAGATCTGCCAACATCCAGAGTAAGGTATGCAAGTAATACGCATACAAGGGGTAAATTAACCTGGTACTTGATGAACGTGGAGCTCAAGTCTAAAAGAAATATGACTACCCTAAATAAACCAAAGTACAAAATTAGCTCTCAACACGGATCTCCACTTATCTCAAAAAATATTGCAAAAAAAAAATAGAAAAATAGAACAATGCAAAACAGACTAGCAGAATATAATCTACCCCTGATGAGAAAGTGATAAAAATATATTCACGTGTGTAGTTCAGAATTGCATATGGTAGTCAGAAAACTTATGAATAGCACTGTCTAATAACTCAAAGACCAAAGTAGCTGAGTGATTTGAATAGTGCATTTTCAACTCATTTTTCCTCTTTCTGTTTGTGTATTATCCTTGAGGAGATAGCTACTTTCTTGAACATACTGATGATTTGAAATTACTGTCTGATTATATTCTTTGCACATACTCCATGTTATGATTTTGTTCTTGCACTGGATGAATACCACTCTCAGAATAAGATTTCATCTCCTCCAAAAGTTCTGTAACATTTATTTAACTATTAAGTTAAGGTATTCACAAATACTCCTTCTCAGCTTCCTACTTTTTCAAGTAGAAAACAAAGTTAAATGGAAAATCTGATCAAATCACCTAAAAAAATGAATTCCTTTTAAAGGAGTCTTTTTTTTTTTTCAGCATTTTCACAAATATTTTATTGCAATAAAGTATTGCATTTTTTTTCCTATTTCATGGGTGAAATAGCACTGTTAAGTGATTCCTCTGAAACTGATGCTATTCAGTGATACTTAATGTTTGCTAATCTAGCATAGAGTGTATAGTGTAGCACACTACATTTGAAGATGGTTTCAAGTGATACATATGCAAGATCCTTGAAATCATCTAATGGATGTTACAAAAGCAGTCATGGTGAGTTATTGTTTCTTTCTTGGCTATCTTTATTTCAGGGATTGCAACAGACTTTTTTTTTTTTAAGGAAGACATAAAAAGGATTTAACTTGCTAACTATGCCTGCCTTTTTCATCACAGTAAGGGACATTTATTCACTGTGTAAAACTGGTCTGAGTGATACTTTAGAGCAAAGAGATCCTCTGTTCTCTGACTGAGTTGTGGTTTAAACATTACATTGAACAAAATTTCAGATTTCTGAGTACATCCTTGTTCATATCTGAAACACAGATGAAACCTTTCATAAGTGATTGGACATTATTTGTTTGCTTTCTAAAAGCAAGTTGTATCAAAGTTCCTATTTCCAGACAGGAAGCTTCAGGACTAATTCAAGAGGAGCCGTCAAAATGTCCAGAGATGAGCCATGTAGCAGCTAAGCTACTGAGAGAGATGAGATCAATTCCACACCACCTTCTTCCTGAATCAAAGCAGCATTAAATCTCATTAACAGTTGAAACTGAAACCCTTGTATTTTGTAAATATTTTTAACTGCCAAATGCAGAATAAGCACTCAGGTTTTATTTAATAGGAACAACTTTACTGAAGTTTATTCAGAAAAGAGAAAAATACGAGGCCAAACAGACATTACATTCAAGCAGAGCACCTAGGAGCTATCGTGTCACACTGCATCTGCTTCCTGAGAAAAACAAGAAATATGGCATCTTCTGCAAAAAGCTGGAAAAGTCACACATTTGGGAGCTCTGTAAAACACAGCCAAAATCTATTTGTACTTTCCAGAGTGATGGATCAGATGGGAGAATTCATTATTTTCAGAGGTCTTATGTGAAGATATGAACATTTTTTTTTTTCTTCCTTACTCTCTTACATCCTAAAAAGAAAAAAAAAAAGGGGGGGGGGGGGAACCTTTGGTGTTTCACTTCAAAATGGAAACTTCAGAAATAGTTAAGAAAGGAAATATAACTTGAACTGTAGGTCACTCCAAGCTTCTTTTAGTAAAAACAAAAGAAGAAAGCTCAAAAAGGAACATGCTTACCCTTTTTGGCACTAAGGTGATGTATATTTTGGAGTTGGCAAAGGACAGTGTCCTCTTCCAGAGATCAGTTTTGAAATGAGGCGTAAAACATCCAGTTTACCTAAGGCTGAGTTAATTTAATTTAATTTTACATTTTGTTTTAAGTGAACAGCAATGCAAATGTGTCAATCTTCATTTGGAAAGCAAAATTCCACTTTCTCTCTAACTGCTTTAACACTTCTCCCTCTGCTGGCCCTGGCTCAACTTCCAGCAATATCTTCTCTTTCTTTCCTGAGTGCACCAGCTATTGGAAGAGCTGCTCACTATCTGGGGAGAACTGTTAAAAACATGAACTCCTTTGCACAGCTCTGTGGTCAGAGGTGTGAAATGGGTCATAAATCTCCAAAGGAGACACATGCGGGTTATTGCTGGAGTACAAAGTCTTGTAAAAAACAGCATGTGGCAGAACAGCCACAGGGAGGCACAAACAGTACCCAGAGGATCTGAAGAGTAACAAGTTCAAACAAAACAGGTCATACTAATTCACACAAGATGCGTAATACACTCTTGCAAAACAACATGCTGGAATTCCATGATGATTTGACCAGTAACCATCAGAAATATTTCCAAAAAACTGACTTCTGTCAGAAAATTGCAGTCTGTTCAAAGGGAAATGTTTTGCAGAAATGTTCCAGTTTGAACACATCTGCAAACAAAACCTCAGTGGTTCTCTACCTCTTCTCTTGGCTCGCCCACCCAGCTTGCTAAGATTCTGCCTGAAGGGCAGCCTTACAGCCCAGATCCCCAAGGCTTTTAAAATTTCAGACTATTTGCCTCCCAGACTTACTATCCACATTTTTATCTCAGGGAACTTGTCTTCATCAGCAGTGAAGGGAGTTTATTCTTTCCAGTATTCTTTTTTTACATTGTTTAGAGCCTAAAAGTCTGGGATGGGCTTCTGGTCCCCCAAAGGTCATCAACCAGAAAGAACTTTGAGGAAAAAAAACTCCACTGCTGAGATGCTAGTGGCCTAGGGCTAGTGGCCTCTTGTGGTTCTGTGGCTGTAGGATCACCGCAGTTTGGGGAATTAATTATCCTGCAAGTACAGCAGTCATCTGTCCCTATAATGCTGTGTTGGAGTACCATGCAATTGGACAGAAACATCTCCACTTTGAATCAGTAGATCTCAAGAATCCGCAGAAGGAGATTTTACTTTTATTTTTTCTTTTTAGGAACATCAAGTTGCAGCAAAAACAAAGAAACAACTTCATAATTTGATTTTGACAAGCATATTTAAATTTTCAGCCTTTTTGTCTTTCCAAAAATGAAAACATTTCTGAAAATGTAAAATGTATGAAGAATGGAAAGGTAGTTTTATGACTGCTGTAGTCTTTTCTAAAAGGATAACACAGTAGGTTGTAGAAATAATGAGTTAGTTTACTTCTTTATCGCTACCTCTCTACCCACTACTAGTTACTGAGGGAATGAAAACTCCTATCAGCCCTAAACAGAATGAGAAATGCAACAAACAGAAGGCATGATTCTTTTTCCCTTGCAGAAGAGAAGCTGCCCAAATCAGGACTTTCAGGTCTTTATCCTGCTAGACTGCAGGTCAGTGAAAGACTTTGTATGGAGGATACTGGAGAAAAAGTTTTATTTGTGAATTCTATTCTACACTCGAACAAGCCTTATGCAGTAAAATTGAAAGTAAACAGGAAACATGGTGTACAACCCTGCCACATACCATTAACCTTTCTTAAAACTGCATGCATGTTTCACAGAAGTTCCTGCATCATATATATAGTAATGCTTATGCTTCCAACAAGAAAGCAAGACAAAGAGCAATCAATGTTCACAGGAAGACATTTAGAATGATTTCAAAAGTTTCTGGTTGAGACTCAATACTTGGAGAATTTCTGGTTTCATTCCTAACTATATTGCACTATTTTATAAATGCTAACGCTTAAGGAAAAGACATACTGATTCTACAATAACGTATACATATCCCTGATGAATCCCATTTCTTCCCCCAGCAATAATCAGTCCCCAAAGACTCCAAATCATTCACTATGTCTTTGAATTTCAGATTTAGGTTTCAGGACATAGAATAAAATGTATAAGTGTGGAGGGAGAGTAGTGCAGATATTGATTATCTATTAAGGTTCTATAACATTTGGCTGGATTCAAATCAAGGACATAGAAATTGGTTGGACTAAAACAAGATTTTTCTCTTTTCCTTTAATGTTTTTCCTAGCTAGCAAAGCTTTTCTCCCCAAATTACTTTCTATTAACAACTTCCCTCACAGTCTTTCATTGCGCTCAACCTCAGCACAGTCTTGTTATTTTCAGGTTTAATTTACAAAAAAGATAGGAGGAAACTGCCAAGAAGAACGGCATTAGGCTAAAGATGAGTAGAAAACACAGATGAAAAGAACTGTCAAAAATCCTTAAAATGTCAGTGACATTTTCGTCAACGTTGTGAATTTATGAATTGTTGTCTCCAGAAAAGAAATATATATTTTTTTGGAAGTTGACTTAAAAAAAAGCCTTCTGAAATTTGGAGTCACTTCATATGTTGATGTACACAGTCCAGAAAGAAAGTATTTGAATAGAGGTGCTTTCTCTCCCTGGAACCTCTTCATATCTACAGCATGGTTCTGAATGTCACAGCTTGAGCCTCACTCTGTTCACCTGAAAAACTGACAGAATTACTACCATCATTATATGCCATTCTGTAACTGATAGGAAGTAAGATCTATTTGATTTCAAAGCACATCATAATGACTTGAAACTAGGAAACTTCCCAGTTTTATTACTTGTGAGAGATGCCAAAGGATGTTATAAAAGTTATCATCCATTGATGACTGTAGTTGAAATGCTGAACTCTCAAGCCTATTAAGGCAAAGCATAGGAAGATAGCCTCTGCCTAGGTGCACAGTCTGTGTAAGAAAGACAAACTGACAAAGAAACTTCAGTTATGAATTCTCTACCTAAAAGCATCTATTAAATAAAGCAAGTAGCTCCATCCAATAAATGGCATACAAATAATTTAAGACTGGTTTTGAGGGATTTTTTTAAAGTAAAATTCATATTGCCACAGAGCAATAAATATGGTGATATACATATTATACATACAGTCTTAGTGCCAGCAGATTCATTATTTATGCTTTTCTCACATGAACATACAGCAAAACACCATTTAATTTCTTCTATCTTGCCATCAAAGGTGAAGGTGCTGTAATAGAATTGACTTGCTCAGTCAGGTGGCAAAATGTTAATTAGTTTTCATAAAAGATTAATCCATTGAATTCTAAGTGACTGAATTTGCTTTCAGGGTACTGAAAGGAAAAAATCACTGTGATATGCTTTGAATTAGCATGTGATATCTTTGGAAAACTCCAGAAAGTAATAGCAGGATTTCCTAGGCATACTGTTCCACATGTGTCTGAGTAATTAAAACACTTGCAGGTGCTACAGGGCAAAAAGGATGAAATGATACTGTTTTTGCGCAACATGAACAGAATCCACATTCATACAGCTAATTATCATCAAAATCTAATCCAACAGTTTCTCTTACTCTCTGTCATAGGGGTGTTTCTGTTGGCCATATATGAAAAATTAACAACAAATAGGCTTAGAGAAAGGGTTCTACAAAGATTAAATAAACACCAAAATGTTGATAACAATAAAACTCAGATATTATCAATTACAGAAAATTGATTGGGAAAGGAAAAATATATCAATGGAAAAATCTGTTGACAAGTAAGTGCAAGGGACGTATGCACTGAGTAAATATTTCTGTTCTCTGCTATTAAAATAAAGGTAGTTTATTGTCAACAACTGATGGTCTTTCAATACCTTCATTTCTGCCAGTAACACAAGAGAATTTAAAGAGTTACTACTATTAAACACAATTAAACTATCAGACTCATGTAATCATGCACAAGTATTGTAAAATAAGTAGTTCTCTTTGATGGAAATGTTGATCTAAAGTCTTAGAAAAAAGCAGATTTCCAGAGGATACTTAAACAAAATGACCTGAGTCGTTGTCAGTCTGACACTGATCACAAACGCCCTAATGAGAAGGCTAATACAGATCTAGATTAAAACAGAATTAAAGGAGGGAAATATAATTAATTCCAATTACTGTGGGTTTATGAAATGCAGATCCTCTCAAGCTAACATCAGAACTTACTTTGATAAAATTAAATCCTCATAAATACAGTAGATAACATGTATTTCAATTGGATTTCAAAAGGTGTGGTATGACATAGAAATTTTAAAATGAAACTACATCTATATTAAATTGAGACGGTATATATCTCACAAACTAAAAGTTGTATAAATGGCAAGCTTCAAAAGGTAATCATAAATTACATTTTTGTAAAAGATCAGCTATTGGTACCATCCAGACAGGATTCATTCTTTTCCCAAGTTATGTCTGATATAATTAAAGTCTCTTGAAGTCTCATGATTACGGGGATGTGAGCAAACCAAGGGAAGAATCACCTTTTGAGACAAGGCATTGAACTAGATGGTCTACCCTTAACAGTTGCCCTAATGCTGTATTTTTCTACAATGGCTCTGAATAAAAGAAAAATACTAAAATCAAGGTTTTGAGATAAAAAATATTAAGAAAGGTGTGTAAAAGTGAATTAAATGGCTAATTAGACCATTGTACATATAAACACATCAACCCTAGAGCAGTTGCATTGCCTCTATCTACACTGTCTACAACACCATGTTCAGCTTTGGAGTCTGTTATCATGTAAGATACGAAAGAATTTTTATGTAGGTAGATAGTGATAGGACAAGGGGGAATGGATTTAAACTGAAAGAGGAGAGGTTTAGACTAGATGTTAAGAATAAATTTTTCACTCAGTGGTGAGTCACTGAGATAGGCTGCCCAGAGAAGTCGTGGATGCCCCATCCCTGGAGAAGTTCAAGTCCAGGCTTGATGGGCTCCTGGGCAGTCTGATCTAGTGGTCAGCAGCCCCGCCCGTGGCAGGAGGGTTTCTAGTTCCAACCCTAGATGATCTTTGAGGTCCCTTTCAACTCAAGACTTTCCGTGATTCTGTGATTCTATGATTCTGTAAATTGGAGAAAGCTTGGAGAGTTATCGTGAAAACGGTTAAATAAATAAAAACATGCCCTTCTAAAAAAGATTAAGAACTCAAGAAAAGATTTATGATATAGCAGTTTGTAAATATCTACTTAATTTAAGAAAAGGCTCAACAGAAAAAGAGGGAATATATAATTAAAAAGTGCATTTTAAACAGTTGGTTTACCTAAATACAGGATAAATTTTATTGAGGTTATTGTGGAGTTTTCACTTCTGCTATTTTTTTTTTAATTAGTATCCTAATAGCTATGATTATCTTCTTAAACTTTGCATCATGATTCCCTAAGACATTATAGAAAACTGAAATGGAGAAGGGTAAAAAAGAAATGTTAGAAAAGATTTAGTGTTTAAGCTTAAGAAATTATGTGTATTATCATAAGGAGTTGCATAAAGACTGATTATCTGATAAGGAGTTAAATTTTTAAAACATTAGGGAAATAAGCAATTAACTCCAGAAATCCTTAAGGCCTATTACAGGCAGAAGATCAGGTGGGGGTAATCACTATGTACTTTCAGTTCTTGTAATTTATTTATCTATTAATTAGACCTATGTAAGTGGGGATTTGTTTGCTCCAAGGCACTGAGCTGCAAGCTTAATCTACCTGGGCTACATGGACTTATTGTACCAGAAGTGCACAAAATTGAACTTACAGATTTAAATATATGTCAGTGACCTAGCAGTCAGGTTGGCAAAGGGCATGGAAGCAATGAAACAACTAAGATACAGACCTTTCGCAGGTATGAATCAGGCTTTATGCCAAGTGAGGATCTGTTGCTCAGTTTCAAGCCTGAATTAGCAAATACCTTCCGCAGTCATGAATATGGTAGAGGCTGTAACATAATTAAGAATGGCTTCCACAAGTTTAAATTGTCCTCTAATATTTTCCTAAGTCTATTGAATCACACTCTAGTCCCTATGTGGCTGCAGATAGTAGTGATATTCTTTGAAATGCTTATGTTCATTATAACACCACCAGTTCATGGTTGCACTGGGAATACATATTTGGACTAATAAGTCAATAAGAAGGAAAAAAACAATAGATGATTCTGGTTTAGCTTCGTTATGGCTTTTCTGGAGGATGAAGAACACAGAGCAAGTATTAATCTTAACAATTCAGCATTTCTTTTACTATTTCTTAAATAACTGCTTCATATTTCTATTACTGTTACTGCCATTCAGTGTGCAAGTGCTACTCAGTCCTCTAGTTCTTCATGCTACAGTAGGCAATGACTCCCACTATTCCTTCAAACAAAGAATAATTTAGTAGAACAGGCAAGGGGGAGAAAATGCTCAGTTTCCCATTATCTTGACCATTTGTATGCTTTCCTCATGGCATCTCTCCAAATGGTTTTAAAATTGCCATGTAAAGTGTTAACAGCTAATGAGAATGCACAGTAGACCCTGCTCCCCTATACATTATCCTCTCCCAGACCTATTCTTCTTTCCCTCCTCCAAAAAATGAAATGCTATGTGACCATTCATGCTATCAGATCCTCAGGAATACTGTTTCAGAGCAACGCACTCTGAATTTGAACAGACCTGGCTATGCCTGATGGAAAAGTGTGCTAAACCACTGGCTAGCATGCTATCTACGCCCCAATAGATAGTTTCAAATAACACTTTTTTTTGGTTCTTGTATTTTCTTCAGTATGTTTATTCATTTCCTTTTCAAGACTATGGAGAATTTTTGCCCCAGGTGATAGAGGTCATGTTAATGGCTTTGTCTAAATGACCCTTGGGAACAAGAATCTCATCTTCCTGTCAGCCTCTATAACATGTACTTACTGATGGAAGTGATAGACAGAATTCAGTTACAGTGGTTTTTATTAGACTCTAATGTTTTCCAAAGATAAGGATTTGCATTTTTAGGCTTAGTTTAAAAATAAAGCACACTAAACACAGTTTGTCTTCAGTATGGTGTACTTTCATGAATACTTCATCATCACAACCTTCCCACTGATCTTTTACTTCTTTCCCTCATTTTATCTAAGTGAGACTTCCCTCCATTACTACCCCTCACACAATTTGTCATTGCACTTGAATAACTTTGATAAGTTTAGCTGCGATCACTCTGCAATGATTTATCATACTATATACAACACCTGCTCTACAAGTAACAGAAAGTCACATTAAAAGAAATAAAGGAAATCTTCCAATCTCACAAGACAGAGCAAGAACTGATTTATTGAAGATAAACAGTATGCTGAAATACGTGGAATTTAGCACATTTCTCCTTTTCAAAATCAATGACATCTTAATTTCATCTATGTTGAGAATATGAACACGAATTTCTGCTTTGAGGTTAACTTTACTCAATTTTTAAAAATTGAGGAAAAAGAAAGAAAAAAATAAGATATTTCCTGATCAGATTTGCATTTTTCAAGATTTACTAATTGAAAAAGAGAAGCACACAGTCCAGAATTTCCTCGGGTAATCTAATGATTCTTCTTTCTTCTTGCATTTAGATATATAGTCATGTGGCATTGACTTTTATAGGATGGTAATGTTCTTGCTTTGATTTAGATTCTTTCCAAATACCACAGTCTATTAAAAGCATCAGTTCATCAAAGTCCACAGTATTAATTTACCAGGAATATCCCCACAGGATTTTAAAAAATAATTTTGTATTATGAAATCATGCTTCAAACTGAACTAACAGAAATCTAATTATAAATGAAAGCACGGTGCTAATTAAACCACCCACTTCAGCATTAAGGACCACTTGGGGGTATTCACATTGGTAAATTGCCAATTTAAATTAAATTTGAGGATATAATCTCCAGGTACTGGCTAGCCCTACCATTCTGCTCCTCCTTCTCCTTTGGTCTGCTTAATAATAGTAAAATGTGGAAGGCAAGAAACCCAAAGATTTTTCAGCCTCTGAACTATTTTCTGTGAATAGCAATAGCTACCATAGAAGCAAGGATCAATCCAAAACATAAGAGTTCCCAAGCCTTACTCTCCACATAGTTAAAAGTAACCTGACACGGTCTCTAACATGCCTGATCTGTCCCACATTCTATCCAAAGTGATTTTCTTTTTTTTGCCCATAGCAATGCCAGAGGACTGAGCAAGGCAGCTCTATGTTAATTCATGCTCAGAGCTTTGCCATTTCCCAGCAGAGAATATCAGTTCAGGAGGAACATATCATCAAAGCACAGTGGCCCACCTCCGGAACTGATATGGCCCATCTAGCTTCTCTGCCCTGAAGTCTCATCATAGTGGGCAGGTTCTCCAGTAGAACTGCCATAAGAAACCTCTGGTCAATCTCATCTGATCTATTGTATTTGATGGTATAAAAGACAAGTGTCATCTGGGAAGAGTAGCCTCAATCTTGTTTTCTGCCATCTAGAGACTCAGGATCACTGCTCTGATACTTTTCTTTAACTCTGAGTGTTCATTTTAATTATGAGACAATTTGATTCCCAGTAAATCAGCACCCTGCTGAGAGACTGTGAGAAAGTGAAATGATTTACTCACGGATTTCATCTCAGAGTAAGGATAGTGGCTGATATCCTTTGCTCTGAGAGAAAGGTAGCTGCACAATAGGTGCTTTATGACTCTGATTAGACAGGGAGAAGCATGGATGAAGATGTACCACGACAATCAGCCTTTGCTAAGCAGTGATAAAATTTTGTCTAGGACATAATGATAGAATGACACAGTTACTGTCTAGGACTGTACATATACACTATGTAATCTTTCCAAAAAAAAGCTCATTGTTTCTATTTATTACACTGAAGTATTTGGCCTATTAGATATCACCTAGGCTACACCATGAAACTCAAATAGGAATTTCATTATTTTAGTGGACAGATCCACAGTTAAGCTGAGACTTTCTGGCCCACAAGCAGTGGTTCCTTCCAATGACATATGTATTGAGATACCCACTGGGTAATTTTGAAAGTTTTTTTTGTGGTGTATCAGTAAAAAGACGCACTGGACTATCTCATACAATATCTTGCCAACTAAATAGTGTCAAGCTTGATTGAAATTTGGCTGAGAAATATCTGAAGATAGGCTAGGGAAGGGAGTAGCAGACTCCCTTCCAGCATACACAGAAAACTCTCATACACAGAGCACTGAAGAAATTCTTAGTGTACCAGGTCTATGCCAGCAAAAAAAATAATTAAAACAGCAAAATGTTGACCAAAGCAAATATTTCTCCAACAAGAAAATGGATCCTGAATGTGAATAGAAAATTTCTTCTATATATAGTGTTATTTTATGTTGAATGTAGTAGCCATCACTTTTTCATATGTATCTGTATGCCTACTTTATCTCCTGTGCTGCTCTATGTTATTAACTGCCATAAGTCATAACACATTTTTATCTTTCAAGGAGAAAATCCAATTTTTCTTTTTTTTTTTTTGTAAAGCTCTATTACTTTGAAAAATGCTATGTTCTTACATCCCTACAATGGAATTCCTAGGTGACATGAAGCAAAAATAGGTAGGTCTGGCCGTACATTACAGAACAGGATTTGCTTGGCACAAAGACATTGTTATCAATTTCTTATAACTTTTCTGAATTTTGACAGTCTAAGCTAAGAACTGTTATCCCAAACATTTGTCTAAAACTTTACCAGTGACCTGGAAGAGGTGGGGAGCACACTGTCATAAACTTTACAAACAACACCAAGCGGCTTGCAGTCAAAAAGCATGAGGGCAGGACTGCCATTCAGAGAGACTTAGAGAAGATGGAGCAACAGCCCAGCAATAAGTCCAGCAAGGACAAGTGCAAAGCCCCGCACAAGGGAGAAAAGGGCCTCTGTAGTGGCATAGGCCATTTTGCAGCTCTGCAAAAAATGATCTGGCCAGAGAGCATGCTGAATGTGAGCCAGAAGTGTGTGATGCCTACAGCATCCTGAACCACAATAAGAGAAAAACCATTAGAATTGTTTTCCTGCGTTTACTTCGCAACTGCTTCGCAACTACTGCACCCAGTTTGGGACCCTCACTAGAGGAGGGACATTAATGAACTGGAGCCATCATGTGTGGGAAAAGGACCTCCTCCAAGGAGAAATTGAGGAAAAGGGTCTTTTTTAGCCCAGAGAAGAGCTAGTTTTGTGGGCAGCTAACAGCAGCTTCCTAGTACCTACAAGGAAGTTATCAAGAAAAGAGCCAACTTCTTCTCTGTGGTGCATAGTGAGAGGATGAGGGACAATATTTACAATTGAAACAAGAAAAATCCAGACATTACATGAAGGAAAAAGAAAGGCACCATGAGGATAGTCAACCAGAGGAGCAGGCTGGCCAGAAAAATTCCGTAGTCTCCATCCTTGGAGGTGTTCAAAACCACACTGGATAAACCCTGAATAATCAGGCCTGACCTATTTTTTGCCTCTATTTTGAGCAGAACTGATTAGAGGTCTCCTGAAGTCCTTTTAATGTTAATTCCACAACTCCAAGACTCTTCTTTTGAAAGCTTCACTCAGCTCAACCATTTTCAAAAACGTATTTTCATACATTAGAGTAATCTTTATAGAATATTGTTTTGGAAACTCTAGTGCTCCAGACTCTAGAAAGGACAGTCATTTGAAGTGACTTCTGTGCTAGGGATGTTCTTTTTGCTGTTCCATTAAAACTCATTGAAAACAAAATAAGAATACTTGGTAAACCTCTTCTCACCAACAAAACAGCTGCCAAAAAGCTACCTCAAAATGTCCTCTCCGTGCTGATTTCATAGGAAGACTAGCATTGAGACTCATCAAGTCTACCTTTTTGGTGCCTACAGCATAGATGTTCACTTTGGAGCCAGTCAGCCCAGGAGGCTTTTGTAGAACAGTGTGGGACTTCGCAACTGGCTGACTGAGTCCTGCCCTGAATGACAAGCCTAGACATGAAACTTTTAAAGATTTAAATAAGAGATTCATCTCATGACTAACAAGCAGCTACTTTGCCTGTATTCAATTTTTTCCTTATTCTCTTTTTTCCTGTTACTTGACCAAAAAGCAGTATTACATTGCTTCATGTGTTTTTCTGTAGCAACTAAATGCTTCAGACACAAGCAATGATAATTTAATCTTGTTTTGAGTCAATATATTATTCCTACTCTATAGCTGGAGAACTGTAGCACCTGCAGTTACATACACACAAGTGTATTTACCTAAAGACACTTCATATTTAATTCCACATCCTCAGCCTTGTTGGTTTGATTTGTTCTTTTTGTGACCTTACTGGAGACTTTCAAACTTCCTGAATTAGTTTCTGCAAATTTTCACTAACATACCGTTCAACACCTATTACACATTACACTTTCTTTTCTCATGTACTGATCACAAAATGTTCCACAACCAGTGCTCAGGAGGGTTATGCCGATTTACAAACAGATAAAACAAGACATTAGGATTTTAGAGTGTGATATGTGCACATATCACAATCTGCTGCATGTGCTATTTTCTCTCAGCATCTATAGGCTGGTTTCTTCTTCATCATACAACTGCATGTAAAGCATGAGTCAGATACTTCTCTGATGCTTTTTGGAACAGATGTGTCTCTGATTAAATTGCTGTAAAAAAACTAATCTTAGAAATAAGTAAAAAACAGATTTGGTTCTTTAAATCATAGCTTGCTGAAATATTCAAGTGAAGCTTACTGTGTTTGTTCAAAGTAATCTTCCACATGCTTCCTAATGCTTTTTGCTTCCTTTTGTTTGTTTTTTCTCCCTAAGCCTAAGGGAACACAGAAGAAGAGAAACTAAATTCAGGTGCTCTATACCAAACGCTTTGTCAGTGCTCTGGGAGATCCTGGAATTGTATGAATTCTCTAGGACAAAATACGCAGTTGCTGTTTACAACATGTTTTGCCATTGTCCATTTTTATCTTTTTAGTTCCTGGAAACTGAGAAAATGAAGTGAATAATTCTGATATTTATTTAATGTTTAGAAGAACTGTTTCACAGCTCCGGATGTCTGTGAGAGGTACCAGATAAGTGTAATTTAAACCTCTTTCAAATATAGGGATTACCACTTGTTCCTCAAGTCTGCTGTTCTGTCATTGTGTGCAGAAGTGGAGCACACTGAAGGTATTCCTTCTCCTGTTCTATCTTGCCATCCCACTATCACAGCTTAAAGGCTCGTGAGACAGGGATTGTAACTCAAGTTTTTAGTTGAATAGCTACTGAAAAAAATATTGAAGATTCTCTGCAATTTTCAGGTAGAGAAGCAAGAAAAAAAGTAAAGATCGTGCCAGACACCTTTCAAGATATACAGTATGTGCAGAAACCTGCAAGGTGGTGTTCAATGATGCCTGGAGTAACAAGGCAAAAGGCAGCGGTTCTTTCCTACTTGTTCATTCCTACTTGCAATCTGCACTGAAGCCATATGCATAACTAAAAAAAAAAAAATCAGATGCTGATATTTCAAAGGCTCTGGCAGGCATTGGTCTCACTTCTTGTTCATCATAGGCTGAAGGTGTGCCACAGACTCCTCCACACAAATGCTAAACTCATTTTCTGAGGAAGGCCAGCAACTCAAAAAGTTGCATGCAGCTGTGGTAGGGAGTGTCTTTGCACTCACATAATCTTTTAATTCAGAATTAAATGTATAAACATTGAAGGGGGCAATTTTTTCAAGCTGCTGTAAATATCCAACATTTTACATTTGCTAGTTGGGAACATATGTTTTATAGAGAAAATAGTTGTAAAGGGCTTACAAACATAAGCCTAATTCATAAGCAGTAAACAGAGGCACACAAAGGAAAAGCAGTCCCAAAATACGTGTGCTTTGGAAAACTCTGAGCCTTAAGGTAAGCATCCCAATGCAGCATACAGGGAATATCACTAGATGCAGGACTTGAATGAATGTACCCCCAGTAAATCACTCAGTTAATGGCCTGTAAAATTAGGTGCTGTTACTCCCAGGCCTAGTAAATATTTAATGATTTATGTAAAGTGTAACCTTTGCAGACATATAGAGACAGATGTAAGTTCAAATGTCTACATGGACATTTAGAGATGAACACATTAACAGTCAGTATGCTATTAGTAGTGCCTAGGATGTGAGCTTGAGATGCTGCTTTCAGTCAAGCAGTTCTGTAATTTAAGTACTTTGTAAATAAGCCAACTGAGTATAAGACTTCTTGGAGAAGAGTGGTTAGGGATGTCTCACTTGATCCCACTGAAGACTGCAAATGCAATTGGGACTGGAGACTCCTTTTACTGTCTGGGTAGCAGCTGACTGTCCTGCATAAGAGCTCTGATATCTCATATGAATATTACAGCAGGAAGATTACTCAGTTTATTTTTTATATGTCTAATTTAAAAAGCTCCTCAACAGATCATCCTCTGTCACAGGTAACTTATCCTATCAAAAACTATTATGTACTATTAGCATTTATGAACACTTGTTTTCTAAATTGAGTTGAAGCTTTGGTGTTTGACTTTTCTCAGGGGTACAGGAGCAAACAAGTTTGAGAAAGAGTAAAAAAATAGGGATGCATAGGTTAAAAAATTGTTCTGTTCTTGCAGATACATTTCTGAACCTACTTACTACTATTTGCATATAAGTGTGCGTAATGTAGGATTCATTGCTCATATAAGTTATATAAGTTTCTGGTTAATATGCTTTAAAAGCTTCATTGAGAACATCATCATTTGAATTATTTACATTACAGACATTTTTAAAGCACTTACCACTTTTTATAGCTTATATTGGGCCATTAATAGATAAAAAGAAAAAAATCACCATCTTGCTATCCTGCTCTGCTGTACTCTATAGCTGAAAGGTAAAGAAGGTGGTTTTGTCCAGTGAGCTTCAAAAGCTGAAGTTCTTTTCTTTGAATCTGCCCACACATAGAAATACAACTGCAATCTTTCTTGAGCACACTCAGATGTGATTCAATGTTATTCTGATTGAAGTTACTTGCAAAAAACAGGTCACTTTTTCAAAACGTCCCATCTCCCCACTCCAGAGCCTTCATCCTGGACCTGTAGATGATCACAACTTATAGGAATAGTAGGTACGTAATCAGGATAGTTGACCCCCTATCCTTGGTCATCAAACTGGAAAATAGAATAGCACCTAACAGATGCACCTGCTCCTGTGAGACCTATTGTCTAACTGCAGGCTGTGGGTGGAATATGTGTATGCCGTGGGAGGAATACAGAACAGGTTTCCTGCATGATGTTATCTTCTCGTGTTGGAGAAAGTTGTTTTAACTATATTTCACTGATTCCTCAGCTAAATCAGATTTTGTATCAGCTTTAGGCTAAGAGGATAGATCAAGAAAATTACTGCAGACTAGTTGATGCACATAGGTGTTACCTATGGTACTTGTACTTTTTCATACATCTAAACCACTAGATAACTCATAGGAAGCAAGATAATCTGACTTAACAACTGCCATGGGCTAAAAATAAAACCAAAATGTCTTTCACATCTTGAATGCTGCATTGTTACTTGTCACCTTAGAACATATTCATATGTTTACGTCATAAGCAAGATTTTCTTAAACATTTGAGAAAATGGTCTCTAGGGCAAGAAGAGCAGTGTTCAGATCTCACATAGGGTTGTGCAAAACGCATGCACTTCCCTGTCCTGATTCTGAGTTTTGGCCACAGGACTTCAGAACCACTAGTGAACAAACTGTGCTTTTCAGAGCATCAGGAGTCAAACTGTTCAATTCAGCACTTTTCCTGTACTTGTCACAGCTTATACACTATACTTATTATTCACATCATGATGTTTCCACCGCATCGTGTTGAACTTGCCACTTCTTCTGAAACTCTATTCCATTCATGACTTTATTACTTTTAAACTTTTCTTAATAAAAAAAATAGCTTTTTCTTGTAGTTGATCTTGTTAACCTTCCTCACTATGCAGGAGAAAGTAAAGTATTTTCTTTTATTAAACAACAGCAAAGGATTAGCCTCTAAAATAAATGCATTTGTTTCAGAAAATAAAAATAACTGAATAGTCATACTGAATCCAATTACATCACTGGTCAATGGCACAAACTTGGGTAAAAATATAAGATGAGGATAATCCTGTATTAATGCTTCACTTCTATAAGACCCAAGACTTCAGTAGTCACTGGTTTACAGATTTACTGAGCTGTTCCACCTGCATCTTCACACTCCAGAGCTCTCAGTCAACTTGTCTTCCATGAATATATGTATTTTTGAAACCACTTTGGAGCCCTGCAGCAATTTAAAGCAATAAATTCTTCTGGTTCATTGTACAAAAAAAATACTCTTTAACTTTAAAACCAGCACCTGATTCTTTCCGTTTTACTCTAGTTCCTCTACATTATTCTATCATGAAAGCTTGTGCTTTCCATGGCCAAACTGGTATGACCACTCCTTGTGATACTTTCCAGCTGGTGACCAGTTTTCCATTAAACTCTTCTGAATGATTTGATACTACAAATATTTATGATTCTCATCAAGTCATTTATAGACTAATGTAATCTAGAAAAGAAAACAGACATCTATTTAGCTCCTTGTGTCTTATCCTTTAATCCTTGAATCCTTAAGATGAAGGAGACAAAGGGACGAGGACAGACTTCTCAGAAGTGTGTGGTGATAGGATGAGGGAAAACGGTCACAAACTGATGCATAGGAAGTTGCACACAAATGTGCGTGGGAACTTCTTCACAGTAAGGATGACAGAGCACTGGAACAGGTTGCCCAGAGAGGTTGTGGAGTCTCCTTCTCTGGAGATACTCAAGACCCGCCTGGACGCCTACCTGTGCAACCTGGTCCAGGGATTCTGCTTTGGCAGGGGAGCTGGACTAGATGATCTCTAGAGGTCCCTTCCAACCCCTGCAATTTTGTGATTCTGTGAATCATTTTTATGGTTTTTAGTATTTTTTTTTCTACCATATTAGCAGCTTGCTTATTGCTATTTAAAATAGCCCTCAAAGTTGATCCATCCTATCATTAGATTACAACTCAGCAACCTTTCACTCCTTTCTTCCTGACAAGCCACCTCTATCTCTGGATTTCAACATGCTATTCAGTTTGACCACTCTAACATAATTGTAACTTTTGCTGTGCTGCAATGTTGGCAGCCTGAGCCCAGTCCCACTCTGATTGTCACAAAGAGTGAGAGTTAATCATTCATGACCACATAATCACCAGCCTCACCGCTGAAGATGACAACAGAGGTGACAATTAGTGTGAATTACAGCAGCCACTTGCATGGAAAAAAAAAGGTATCTAGGATACCTGAGAAGGAATTTTAAACAAACATGATCTGGGGACAGAAAAACAGCACACAGAAAACTGCAACATGTCTGCTCCATGAGAATAAATAGGTATGCAAGGCATACATTCTCTTCCTGCTCTAGCAAGCATCTTTGTTACTACAGCACTCAAAGGAAATACAAATTAATGAGGAAAAACATTTTAGTCATTGCAACAATGATTGGGTTTAGAAATACTGAAATGTCTTATTCCTAGAGAAAACTGAAAATAAAATACTACCCTGTATCAGAATTAAAACTGCAATGAAGTTTTGCTCATGTGAAAAAAGCTCAGCATTTCATCTTCTTATAAATCCAGTACAACAAGAAGTACCAGAATTTGGTACAGGACAGAAGCCTTGATTTTTGCTCAGAGCTCTTCTGTCTAGACTAAGAGCCTTCCAGGAACTCATTTTGCAAAGTACTTGCACAGGCATTAGATCAAAATGCCAGTGTTGCACCAGCCTTAAGTGAAGTAAAATCTATGATAGAGAGGTATTCTATGAATTTGCTGTCACGCTGGTACTTCCTGGAAGATGCCCTGGACTTCAGATTAGCACAGGGAAAACATTCTTACAAAAATATTAGATGCAGTAAAGGCACTTATTGTACAATAATGTTTCAAACTGAATCCCTGAGACCTGTTGCATCACAGAAACACAGAATCCTTAGAGTTGGAAAGGATCCTTAAAGGTCATCTAGTTCATCTAGTTCAACTACCCTGCAGTGAACAGGGACATCCACAGATAGATCAGATTGCTCAGAGACCAAAAACTCACAAACCCTAATATTTTAGTGGTACTGAAAAATAAATGGATATTTACAGAGATAAGGACATACATTGATTTGAAAGGATACAAAAATTAAGAGACCTGGAAGCCTTTATGGCTTTATTACCAGCTCTGAAAATGGGATAATGCTAACTTGAAATGGAGGTTGTTTGCAACTGTTTATCATTCAGACACTGACACTACTCACAGCAGAATCCTGTTTCAGAGAAGAGTGTTAGACGTACTGCCAAAATAATCAACAGTCTTCCTCCATTTACTAAAATCATGTGGCTAGAAAGCCTCTGAATGAGTGTGTGAAGACTTTCTCAACACGTAGATTCATAAATTTACCTGCAGATTTACCTAACAGCTGACTGCAAAGCTCTGTTAGTGAACAGAGATCAACCATCTATATGACCAGATAGCACACAGTAGCTATAAAAATTGCAGTGCTTTCCTGGCAATTCCTTACATCCACAGCTATACTCTCTTCCTGGGACTGATGGAGACAAAGAGAAGACATCTAGAAATGATACATAATGAACCTGGAAAAAAACTGGCTTCAAACCAGGCACTCCCGCTCCTGCTATGCCTTGCTGCAGTGCAGTACAGATCCACCCTGCTGCAGAGCACTAGACCCACAAGCTTTCTGCCAACTGACAACCCTGGTTAAAGCAGAATAGTTTATTTCTGTCTAATCAACAAGTGATTTAAAGCTTCCTGGAGGATCAGAGTAACCCACAGGAAACTGCTCCCTGGAGCTTTACCCCACAGAGTCCTACACTTGCCTGACAGTGACCCTCTGGAAGAATTCCAGAAGCTGTGAAATACAGATGCATAATTATTGCTGTCAGGAAAACTGTTGTTGAGTGCAGTTCTGCAAACACTGCACTGCAGTTCCCTTCCATTCCTCTCTTCAGCACAGAAGTCTCTCTTTTTGAGGACTTCCAAAGGGAAAAAAGAAAGGGAGTAAGGAACCAGTGTTTATGCACTGCTTCCCCATTAGACCAGATCTTGAGAGGGCTGCACTGAATTCAGACACTAGTTTTAGGCCCCAAGATGGGCCTGGAGACTGCTGAAACCACAGTTCACCAGAAAGTTAATATTTCTGGTACTCACCCTAAATCTTCCTTATCTAGATGTTTTCTATGTACTGCCCAAAGAGTGTCTTCTCCTCTCCCCTGCTGCACACTAACATTTGCAGATCTGTTTTATGCAGTCTTATCAGAGAAAGAAGCAAGTAAGGAAAAATACGGTAAAATTAACTTCAAGCAGAAGTAACACAGTACATTGTATAACACCCATTTTTCTTGTCAAATTCTTTGAGCATCATTGCAATGATATCTAAGAAATCAGACCATAAGTTAGGATACATAGAGATGAGAAGATCCATTTAGATTGGTGAAGAAAGTCCTTTAAATCACACTGACTGAAATCTAGAGTTCTGTATCACTTACTGACATTTTTTAAATAATTTAGAACTACTGTCCTTACCAGAATCTCTAATTAAATCCAGTTAGTAAGCAGTGTATACCATTTTCAGGGCCCCATTTTGCAATGGGAACTAAACTGTAGCAGGAACTGCCAAGACAGATTTAGGCTGTAACAAAATGAAATTGATTGGTTTTCATGATATTTAAAGTGCATAGCAAACCATCATAAATCCTACTTTCTGTGTATATATATATTGCCAAGAAAGGGCATGAGCAGCACATATTTTAAATAGCTCAGAAATCAGCCTATTTATAATCTTTTTGATTTATTGGCTATGTTGTAGATTTATTTACTTTATTATGAAGGTGGGAAATACTTGTTGCTTAGTCCAAAGGAGACTTGAGACCATATATGCTAAAAGAGATGCATAGCAGACACCTGAACAGTGGAATCCTTGAAGCTGCAGAGTCTGAGGGAGACTTATGTTCAACCAAGTCTAACTTCCAAAGAGAGGCAAGAACATTGCCAGGTGCTTTATCTCCAGCCATCCTTCTTTTTCTCTGTCACTCAAGCAAGTTAAAGGGAATTAAAAATGGAGGTTGAAGAGGAACAGTGGTTAACAGAGGAAAATACAGTAGAAAAAAATCCAACAGAAATTAACCTGAGTGCTGGAAAATAGTTTTCTTGATAAAACATTATTGCAGTTTCCCCTGTTGCTCTAGTAAATGAAATTTAAATATTTAACCAGGGTACTGGCATTACAATGCCTGCAGTATGTGCTGTGCCAAGCCCTGCCCAGGAGAGGGGCAGAGGAAATCTCACAGAACTGAAGTAGCCTTGCTACTATCTGTGGGGCTGCCTGGCTCCACAATGCGCCCACCTCACCTGCTCACAGTAGCTCTGCTAAGCTCGGACAGCTGCAGATGGTGATTCAAATGCCATACAGACAAGGCAGGTGGTACCAGGTCCTCCTGCTGGTACACTGTATATTATCTTGGGTATAAGCAAAGGACAGTGGGACATCAATCCTTCAAAAAGAGCACTATGGTCTGCTGCAACCAGGACAGGCCACAAATCTCTGGCATGTAGCGTGGCAAGAAAGTCCAACACAGCCTTCATGGCTGGGAGAACGAGGCCATGGATGATCAAAAACCCAGTTTTTTTTCCTTGAAGAATTTGACACCTACAAGTCCTGCTATAGTCAATGTTAGGAATAGCTACATTATACATTTAGAAAATCAGGCCATTTACCAGGTAGCAGTCAGGCTCCCTGCAGAGACAGGATGGTTCCTTGGAGTAAATGCAACAGTACTCTGTCTTGTCTGCTTTTCAATGGTCTGTGTAACAGAACCTCCCTTTGTAACACTCCCATAACCTAACAGCCCTCATTTCTTGCTGTCACATTGAAGCATTCCTTTCTTGATGTAATTATCTCCATCCTACCTTCTACTCTTTAAAATAATTCCTTTATGATACTTCTTGGGACCCCCACTTCCAAATACTCCAAAGACTAATTTTTCTGTACATATTTAAAGCTTAATTTCTTCATTTCTACAGTAACCAGAAAGACAGATAGCATTGTTCTCTCCTCTGTGCTTTTGCCATCCAGAAAGGATTGGGTCTGTGCTATGCTTGGCTAACAAATGGGCATAAAAGATAGATAAATGGCTTATGTAATATTCACAGTAGTATGTTGCAACTGCATCAGAACAACTACTCCGGGCTTTGTCCAGGTAAGGAGCCCTCTTCTGTGATCCTCAAGTTACATTAAAGCTTGAATTCTGTCCCATTATTTAGTTGTAGTGGACTTACCAATACATCCTAAAAGAAGCATAGGTATGCATCACAAATGCAGCTATTTGTAGTTTAGAAAAGCTTTTGCCTAAAGAGACAATCATGTAAGACAAAAGTATATACTTGGATGGGTTAACAGCCAATGGAAGAAGACTTTCTGAAGCTTGAGCAAAGTCTTCAAGAAAATCAGACCACAGGATTACATAGTTTCCTCTCATTCTTCCTTTGCTTCACAGTGGAGCAAAGGCCCAAACCCTCTGGTACAAGCATGTGGAGTCTTGAGGTCAGCATGGCTCTGCAGACTGCAGGGCACTTATTGGGAAGAAGTGGTCTTCCCTTCATCTTAGTTATGATTCCTTAGAAAAGCAGGCATGGGATGCTTTTAAACCTGTTTCACACAATCTCTCCCACCTGCCTGCAAAGTGCAAACCTTACTTGAGAAGAGGATTCAGACTAGATCTCCAAATTTCCCTTCCAACCTCAACTAGTCTGTGATAACCACTGGTTTTAAAGTCATCTAACTTTCCCTTGTAGTATTCATTGCTTTTTAACTGAAATAATATGGACAGTTTTTGTTTAAACAAAACACTCCCCAGAGAACAATATCATGATTCTAATTGGATACTTGAAGACCATCACAACAGTTTTTGAGAAAGAAGGATGTATAGTCGGTCTACCAGCCAGAAAATATAAGCAGCATTCAAAGGAACAATTTGTCTAGTTAGCTGGTGGGAAGGTTTGTGGTCTGAATTATGTACACAGCATATACCGCACCATTTGTCCATATCAGCTTCTACAAAGTAATTTTACAATTACCCCTTACCTGCTTAGTCAAAAGCCCCTGTATTAAGAGGCAAGAACTACCTCATAAAAACACATAGTTATCTGTTGTGGTTATCTTTGTGCTATCATGGTCCATTCCAGTATTAATACTTACAAAAGCATAAGGTCTGATTATCCATCTTTTCCTCCACAGGGAAAAACATAACCACCGGCCACTCATTTCACAAGAGAAGAGTGACAAAACTTCTTCCTAGTGGTAAAGTGTATCAAATGAAATCTGCCTTACTTTTGATTCTAGTTTCTCTGTCATTTTAATTCAGAAAGCACCCTTTAATACCGAAAAAGTCACTTGCTACTTTTGCTCCTTTAAAATCAGGTCCAAATCAAATGAAAGCCCAAGGAGAGAACACCTGAGTTAAGGGGCTCTCTGCTCATCAGAACCCTTCTCTACTTTACATGGTCCTCTAGGAGCAGCAACAGTTTTTACTAAAGGAACTATGTGTAGACAGCAATACAATGCTTCCCCATGACTGAGAATTTCTGGAAAAAGCTTTATCTGTTTGTTTGGTTTTTTAAGCTGGAAGTGCTAAAACTTTACTACAGCAACGATGAGGCAATTCTTCAGCTAGAAGATGCAAGTAGTTGGTGTGTAAGACCTATGTTTCTTGCTGATGGTTTCATTTACACAGCAATGTCTCCTGTAGGGTACTGCTTTGGAGCACAGAGCTGCTACTGCCGCATGGGTAAGAACTGGATTAAACACTGAAAATGTGATGTCCATTAAGTTTCTGTGAGAGGTGAGAAATCTAAAAAAATTTAAATTGAACAGGGCATAGTAGCAAAGCTGAAGGATAAACTTGTTGAGTGGGATAGGTTGAGAACAGTTGGGTCTAAATTCCTGAATGTACACAAGGAGAGAGAGATGCCATTGGTCTTCCAGGCTGCAAGTGCAAGTCCAATCACAATACTTCCCAAAGAGACAGCACATTCTGAGTAACGCTGAAAAAAGCACAGTCTTCAGGTCACCAAGCTACTTTCTCCCTTCACACTCAGAAAGGTCAGACTTCAAGTAGAATACAGGTAGACTAACACAATGTATAAACTCACAAGTGTAGACCAGTTTACAGTAATTATACAACAATACTGTGCCTGGCTGAGTTTCATCTCTGTTAGGCAACTCTGAAAACCACTTGCTGAGTGATTTATTGTTAGAGTTCCCTAGAAAAGTTTGGTTTCATAAGGCCCTGGGGCTGCAAGTTAGAGCAAATGCATTCTAATATAAAAAAAACCATCAAAAAGAGAGAAGGAAAGGTGGCACCTTAAATATTGGCACATGTAAGCCTGTCTTAACATCCTTTTTGCAATAGGAAGGTGTTCTGTATAACGACTTGCTTTTCTAGAGAGAAATTTTACTTATTAGAAGAGTTTTCTTCTACAGTGGCAATCCCACAAGCTGTTTCGCAGAGCTCTTCAGAGAATACAAGGTGATCTTTTGTAGATACACAAATATAGCAAGGTACTTTTTTTCCAGTATTTTTATAGTTTGAGCTTTTCCTAGGTTTTGGGTTTTTGTTTCTTTTTTAAATCTTCTCAATACTTCCTTACTACATGAAGACTGCTGAAATACTTGGCTAGGAGCACCAAGATTAGGAAAACTAAATGCCATCTCATCAAATAGAGTGCCCAGGAAGAGAAAGCCTAAGGGAAATCTAAGAAGCTCTGTAAAGCTATTTTGTACAGAACCCTATAAACTGAGATGAAGGTGTTCATAAAAGTTACCAAAAAATCTGTAAAATGTCACCAGAAATACCTGAGGTCTAATCTTCAGCTCACTCAAATCTATACCCAGATGCCTACTGTGTAGATCTAGCATGAATTCATGCTTAAAAAAAAGATATTTAACTTTATTATGTCTCAGCCGCAGGACAAGCATGCTTCATGATAACCTCTGGTCAAGCAGGCTAGGCATTTCAGCAAGATAGGGCCTGCTCACTGAATCAGTCAGTGCAGCTGTGCACTGAAAAGCTTGGTTCTGCCAGAGCAAGGCTCACAAACTTAAGTAGAAGGATACTCATACCAAAGTCAGCAAGGAATTAAGGATTGGCATGTACTTAAGAGTTCTGCTGTATCTGAACAAAAGTGGCCCAACGCCTTAAGGGCTGGAAGTCTAGTACTCAAGCAGCTGGATTCCACTTTCACTTCACAGTAATGTAAACCTAAAATAACTCAACTGAAATTAGTGACATTAGTTTATACCACTGTGCAGTAACACCAGAACTTGACTGTATTAACTGCTTCTTACTGTACTCTGTACTTTTGAAGATACCTTTGCCAGAGATGCTAAATTTCTGCAGAATTTATATTGTTTGGGGCAATTCAGAGATTTCCATCTCTATAATATTAATTTCTCTGCTTATACCAGCAAGCCCCAAGGAATCATCTTTAATCCCTGAAACAGAGATATAGATAAATTCCCTAATATTTACACTGCTCTCCTTTTCAGTGCTAGAACTGAATTGATTTATAGAGCAGATGTTAGAATCATGGAATAGCTTCGGTAGGAAGGGACCTCAAAGAATATCTAGTCCCAACCCATCTGCCATTTGCAGAGCTGTCAACAAATGGATCAGGTTACCCAGAGCCTTATCCAACCTGGCATTGAATGCCTCTAAAGATGGATTATCCACAGCTTCTCTGGGCAGCCTGTGCCAGGGCTTCATCACCATCATAGTAAAGAATTTCTTCCTAATATTAAAATCTACTCTTTTAGTTTAAAACTGTTATTCCCTGCTTTATCACTACACTCCATGATAAAGAGTCCCTCCCCAGCTTTCCTGTAAGCCACCTCTAGGTACTGTAAGGCAGCTATAAGGCCTCCCTTGAACCTTCCCTTCCTGAGGAAGAACAAGCCCAGCACTCTCAGCTTGTCTTCACTGTGCTCTCAGAGATCTCATCTAGACTCACTCCAGCAGGTTTATATCCCTTATCTTATGTTAGGAGTCCCAGAACTGAATACAGAACTCCAGGTGGGTTCTCCTCACATCGGAGGAGTAGAGAGGATGAATTGCCTCCTTTGACTTGTTTGTCATATTGCTTCTGATGCAGCCCCAGCTATGGTTGGCCTCCTGGGCTGGGGACACAGATTGCTGGCTCATATTGAGCTTCTCATCAGCAGTACACCCAAGTCCTTCTCCCCAGGGCTGCTCTCAATCTGTTCTCCAGCTGGTCTGCACTTACGCTTGCAACTGTCTTGTTGAACTTCATAAGGTTTGCATGGATCCATTCCTCAAGCTTCTAAAGATCTCTGAATGGCATTCCTTCCCCTCAGAGGGTCAACTGCACCACAGATCTTGGTGTCACTGGTGAGCTTGCCAAGGGTGCACTCAACGCCACCGCCCTGCCCAACGCTGGCATGTTAAATTGCACCAGTCCCAGACCCTGAGAAATGCCACTTTTCACTGCTTTCCACCTGGGCATTGAGCCATCGACTGCAACACTTTGTCACCTATTGGCTGGATAGCAGCACCTGCTCTTCTAATTACTCCAATATTGAAAATATACCCCACCAGCAAACATGCTATTAGTCTCATGGCTTAGCTGAGGTGATGTTGCTTTCTTCTTCCTAGTAACAGTTCTGGTTGTTGAAAGAAACGCTGAATCAAAGATATCTTAGGGCATCTAGCGGTTCATAGGGGAAACTGCATCTTCATGCCAGTGTTTTGAGGATGAACTGGATGCTTTAACAACAGAGGAGGTGATAAAGGTGTTAGAGGGGAAGAACGTCACCCATTCCAACACAGGTCAGCAGCAAGTCTCTGGTTTCGACCTCACAAGCTCACTCTTTAAAAGCTCTGCACATCACTTGTCCCACCATCACCGCTCAAATAGCAGCGACAATCACAAATTAAAGAATTGCAGGGTTTGGAATGGACCTCAAGAGATCATCAAGTCCAACTTCCCTGCTAAAGCAGGTACCCCACAATAGGTTGCACAGGTAGGCATCCAGATGGGTCTTGAATATCTCCATACAAGGAGACTCCACAACCTCTCTGGGCAACCTTTTCCTGTGCTCTATCACCCTTACCATACAGAAGTTCTTCTGTACGTTTGTATGGAACTTCCTATATTCAAGTTTTAGGCCATTACTCCTCGTCCTATCGCTATGCGCCATCAAGAACCTGACCTCATCCATTTTCCTCCCACCTCCCTTTAAATACCAATAAACATTAATCAGATGCCCCTCTGAGTCTTCTTTTCCCCAGGCTGAGCTGACCCAGGTTACTCATACTTTCTTCATATAGAAGATGTTCCAGGCCCTTTATCATCTTTGTGACCCTCTGCTGGACCCCTTCTACGAGATCCCTTTTTTGAACAGGGGAGCACAGAACTGGACACAGTACTCTAATTGTGGCCTCACCAGGCCAGAGTAGAGTGAAAGGATCACCTCACTCAACCCACTGACCACTCTCTTTCTAAGGAACCCTAGGATACCATTGGCCTTCCTGGCCACAGGGGCACAGATAGCAGACAAGATCTGAGGAAACTAAGGACCTGACAATTCGTCCACTTCATCAATTCACAGAGTGCAATAAAACAGTCCAATTCTAATTGAGCTATAAAACCTGTGAATTAGTCTTTTGATTAATGTGATATGAAGCTCGATGTGAAATTCTGCCTCAGTTTTCCTTGTATCATTAATGGCATGCATTTAAAAAAAACTGAGGATTTACTTTATGGAAACGCACAAAAAAATGTCCCTCCGAGTACAGAAGCATAGGAGATGGGGCATAGCTGCCATAGCCTCATGTGTTGCATTCAATGCAAGTGTAAATAGCTTGGCTAACAGCATTCACTTTGTAGACTACAACACACTTTTCTGAGGTTATCTTTCGTATGGCCTACAGCTAGGCTGCAAGGGGTTTCTTTCTCAGCTCTACATCTTGTGGGAAACTGTTAAAACTTAAGTATTCAGAAACCCCAGCTGAGACCAAAGTTTTGCTGTGCCAAGCATTGGGCAAACACATAAAAGAGCCCCAGGTCCAAATTAACAATCTGAAAGAAAATGAGGTGAAGGTCAATCCACGTGTAGAAATGGATGTTCTACTGCAAGAAAAAAGGAAAAAACACAGGAGAGTGAGTAAGAAATAAATATGTCCATAACCTCTTTCAAGGGCCTCTCCAGAGTTCCCCATACTTCTACTACAGAAAATGCAGGGTAAAAGGTCATGAAAAAACACTGCCGTGGCTGGGAAGGGTACAAGTACACCTCCATCCTGATAGTAAATTCAATCTGTAAACACTACAAGAAATGAAAAGCATTTTGCTGAGGTTGCAACTTTGCAGTGCCAAGTTAGAAAACAGCAGAATGATGGCAGCATACAGTTCACTCCTCCTGTGTCTCTATTATGGCACACTTCTGTTCCATGATTGTTTTCCATTTTTCTTAGCAGCTCTCTGACATATATTGCAAACCTGGGCTGAACTGATTAGCAAAATTACGCACAGCAACTAGCAGGGAAGCTGTCAGCAACTGGAGATGCCTATGCTCAATTCAGTAATGCTAGAAAAAATGAGGCCTGTAGCTTACCTGACCAAAGTAAGACTTACATATCAGTGTACCTGCACAATTCTCCAACACAGCATTTGTGTGCCAGAATCTCTCTGAAGGTAACAAGGAAGACATATGTCAAACATGCAATTAACGTGCTTAGCAGAAAATGGGTAGTTTAATATGTACAGGCATTTGGAGCCCTTCAATGAATGGATCATGCAGTGACAGAACATACCCTTCTGTATAAAGGAAGTCATGGCTAGCTTATGTTGTGTTCCAGCTATCAGATGAAATGTCACCGGCTGGCATCTGCTGTGCTGCTTTACATTTGCCATTGCCAGAGAGAAGATTTCTAAGTAGTAGTTCTAGTACTAACTCAAGTATGTGCCAAAGACGACCAAAGATGAATAGGCTGAAAAAGGCTGGCAGAGTAAATGTGAACAGTGATGGGTAGTTCTTCTAAAGCTGCTTTATTACTAGCAGGTAGTAGAACTCTTAGAAGCTATTTGTTTTTGGAGCAGATAGATTGGATATGCATTTTTTCTCTGGCATAATACACAAAAACATCCTTGAATTTCCAAGTGATCATAGATTTGCATTTCCAGCAATTTTAAGAAACGTTACTCAATTTAAATTTCTTCTACTATCATATTGTTCTTCACTATGTTAAAAAAACCAACAGCTTGAAATACAAGAGATGGAATTTGCCTCATTTATTCAGACTAGGCCAGGTTGATGGCAAATGATGATACTGTTCATTGCAAATATCTTAGAGAAACAGCAGCTCTGAGCAAACCAGAACGTTTGACTTAATTTCAAAGTAAAAGTATTCTGAGTAGTAAGAATATTTCAAAGGGCTGAGAAAGATATATTATGAGTAGGCCTATAGGAAAAAATGATTGTAGCTATGCATTCTTTCTTGATTCAATCACAGAAAAGGTACTTGAGGAAGATACAGAGATTTAAGATAATGTTAGATACAGTAAAGAGTAAGTTTATTTGGTTATTATAAAGAACAACATCAACAAGTGTATTTTAATGCTGCTTGTCCCTGATAGGATAAAAATTAAGAAGAGGGCTAGTATCCCTGCTTTGAGATACTTAGTAAAAAAATGGCCCTGGTAAGACCACTAAAGAGGATTAGTCTACTCAAAAGGAGGATGACTGCTACCCATAACTATCCATGTCTATTCAGGGATTATCTAAGGAAGAGAAGACTTGCACATATCCTTAGTATTAGTATATTGCCCTCTCCTAACTCCAGCTTAAACACTCTGCTAATCAGTTTCCAATAATTTAAAACAAAAGCTGCTTATCTTCATCTATTACACAGATTTGTGTGAGGAGTTTAACTGGGAAAAAAATGTCTATGAATATTCAAATGAATTCTCTGTAGAGACATTTCTTGCTCCCCTGGAGCAGTTGTTTGTGTACACATGAGCATCTGTCTTTCCATAAAATTATGAAAACAAACACAAGAGAAAGGAAACCCTACAATAGCTCCATTAAGAGAAAATAAAGAATGACTTCATCAAAACTTATCTTCTTTTTGTAAAAGCATAAACACCATTATGTGTAGCATTCTAATACTTTTTCGCCTCTTCTGGAAATAGGAAACTGCTGATAATAACATCTAAAGAGCAGAACTGTAAGTGTGGGATCATAAGGTTATTCTACAGCAGTATCTAAAAAGGTTGCTTAGTAAGTCCTCAACAGCAGAACCTAGAGGGATGCCAGCATTTCTTGAAGGTGGGATAACAGTGCTTGATGACAGGTAAGTGGACTGACTCTAGACTCCTACACTACTTGCTTCGAGTGAAAGAGGCCTGCTCCTACAGTAGCTTGCAGGGAGATCAGATAGTTGTTGCTTTTGTCTTTTCCCCCCTTCCCACCCTTTTCTATTTTCTCTCTGCAGGCTTAACATTCAGAACAGCAATCAAGCCATTGATGTATGGGGAAAAGTTCTTCCGTGGTACAAACTCAAGCTAAAGTCTAGTAGTTCATTCTCTCACTGACACTTCACTTCTTTCCTCCTACAACATAAAAATTACTGAAAGTACTGAAAGGAAGAGAGCTCTGCAGCAGTGTCGAAACTCTAGCACCACCAGAAAAAGAATCATAATTTGCTGTGTTACCTTACAAATAGTGTGGTTAGACTCCTCTGCGCCTTCCTTTATTCTGTTCTGTAAAACTGAGGTAATTAAAACCACCTATCTCATGGGAATGCCTTACACTGATACTTAATGGATTAACATTTGTAAAGCTCTTTGAAAGCCTCAGATGTTGGTCTCCACAGTAATGCAAAATATTATCTTGCATTATAAACAGTCATTTCTAAAGACCAACCCAGTTTTATGCACAATGTGAAATATGATAACATGGAGATTGATGCATCAATATAATTCAGATAATATAGAAAAGCCTGCTTATTTGCTTGTCTTTCTAACAATGCCATTCTGTCTTCAACATCTTCTGCTTTTATCTTCACCTGAGAGTGAAAGTTCTGGTACATATAACAGAAATATAGGAACTAATGGCACAAATGCATAGTTTTTGAAAATCTGACAGGCATATTGAATTACAATCCAAAACAATTACATTTTTCTTTCATATAATGTACAGGCTAAGTGTAACAAGGCAACCTTTTCCCCATGGCTGCTGATGGATGTTGTCCTCTAAAGAGCAGTAATGTCTGCTTCTACATAAAAAGAGCACTTAGTTTTTGCTATCATAGTTGCCTTTTGCCTCTTACAGAAAAGGTTTGCACACCTTAGAGATAAGGGAAGAAAGATCTAATTCTATTTTTCTGTATATATATAGCGTATCTAACAGTTTTGCCTGTCCTTCTGAGAATGGACAGATCTCTGCACCATCTCTCAGGTCCATAAATGAGACCAGTTAACAGGTCAAATATGTAAGTAGTACAATCAAAGTCTTCAACATGCATCAGATCACAGTACTCCAAAAAAAGAAACATATACCCCACTATCAGACCTCACACCAACTTGCACTTTCCCCATACTCAGGTGATTGCCAAAGTGAAAGCCACTAAACCAAAAAAACAGGTTACCCTACATATGTTCCTTGTGTTTCTTGACAATAGCACAGTTCTGGAATACAGCTTTTAAGCACAGAACTTTTTTTTATCTGTTCTAATTCTTCTGCTACTTCCTACCTTACAAAATAACTCTATTTCTTAATTCCATGTAGCACAGGCAGATGAAATCAGCTAGATTCTTCTTGTTGTTCATACATTGCATATCTGGCTAAAATGTTACAAGAAATCACAATACCACTGTAAACCTTCACTGCAACTGTGTTACACGTTAAGAGCCTAAAGCAGGCAAAATAGAAAAAAACTTGATACTGAAAAAATAACCACTGAGGATTTTTTCAAAAAATTGGATTTGTTCTCATCATCAAAAAAAGAAAAAAAATGCAAGCTTTCCAATAAATAAAAGCTTCCTTATAAGTACACTAAGGGGAAATGAAAAAAAATAACTTTATTTTTAGCAAAGAATTGAGTATGAGGAATTGCATTCTATCAGATGGACTAATGAAACACTAGACCAGGGTGTCTAGGTATATGTAATTGCCTTTATCTATAGCTTAAAGGAGAAGATAATCAATCTAAGGATGGGCTTCAGCTAGCTGTTCTCTTCTTAATAGTGGAGGTTGGAGTACATTAGCTATTAACCTGCCTTCCAAGTCCATAGTTCCCTTCAGTGTGCACATCCCACTCTTGGCTTGCTTTGTACAAAGTCATCATATATTTATGTAACAACCTTTAGAAGCTTGTTTCATAAAGTAGAAGAGAATCAATATTTTCACAAGTGGGGGTAGGAAAACAACGATTCTCTTGAGGTCAGTCATGAACATGTTTTGAAATATGAGTGCATGAAACACACAGAATTCAATACTTTTCAGTCCCTCCCTTACCTCCTGCTCACTAAATTATGCTGTTTTTTTTTGCTTGATTAGCTCATCTCTTGCTTTAGGTGTTCACTTGTATTCACTTCATTTGAATATTCATATGTATTTTTATGTGACCTTGTAATGCAATGGAAGGCACAGCAATGACAGCAGAGCAGCAGGTAAGAACTTGCTCAAATGCAACAGCCAGAGACACATAAATGAAAGAAAGAAGCTGCTTACCTTCAGAAGGCCTCTGGCAGGCAGGGATCTCCAGCAAGATTCCCTTGCCTCCACTGCCAACCCTTAAATGAGGTCTGGGAAGGGGTGGATCCTGGCTCCACCCCTTCCAGTCACTCATCATCATTGAATGCACCTGGGCTCCCCTGGGTTGGCCCTGCCTTCCCACCAGGTGCTCAATCACTGTGTCAAGCCATGACTCAGCATTTCCGCTACAGACATAATTTTAAGTCTTCCATTCTTTTGGAGTATTACATTGTAACTGTTTTATTCCAACTTGGTATTTTGGAGAATGCTTTGTTACAATGCCAAAGCTGGTGGTAGTTTTCTGCTGGCTAGCAGGATTTGAGTCATCAGTAGAACAATGCTCATGAAAGCGCACATAGGGAGTATCCCATTCACTAGGGAGATCTTGCCCCTAGGGAAAAAATTTAGCCTGTCCTTGTGCTGGATTGAGGAAGATCTGTGTCATCAACTTGTGTTGTTTACTGTACAAAACGAGCCAAATCGTCTAGATCTGTAAAGAAGCTAAGAAAATTTCTACAGTGTTCTTTCCTACCCTCAACCTTCCATAGGATATGCTAAAATGGATTCTTTTCTACAACCATGAGATGTATTAGCCTGATGTAGGAGGTGTGATAGTTGAAAAGAAATGTGAATCTCAAGATACAAACAAAAATGCAAGTTATTTTAAGATATACTTGTATTTAAATAATTGCAATAACATATTGTCTTTGTGGTTGCCTTCATTTTTGCTTTGGAAGAAATAAATGCTGTCAATGATGGCTTGGTTGGTTGGAGTTGTTTGTTTGCTTTTTTAATATGTTTTCACCATAAAGTATTTAGCGTGATCATAACTTCATTAGGTGGGGGGAGGGAAAGGACATGTATTTATGTGTTTTATTAAGTTCCCTTTGATAATTTTTCATAAACAGGCAGATTCAATAATATAATACAGATAGATGCACGCTTTCTGCTACTTTGAGTGACACCGATCTGATTAAGGATTAACCTGATCAAAGTATAGTTTTAAGCATTCTGGAAAGCTCATTTGATTCAGTGAGGCAAATTAAATCTTTAACATTCATTAAATGTCTGGCTGAATTTGTGCCTATAATGAGAAGCATAAGGAATGTTTTCTTTCCTTTTTGAAAATGTGTTCTGTGAATTCTTCTGATTCGAACACATGTGCCCATCACAGTATTTGCAATTCGTCTTGTGAACTTGTGCAATGATCTCTAAATTGGTTCTGCAAAATGCTGTGTGTTAGTCAGAAAGACTGTTATTGTACCATTACAACTTGAGCTACATCTTACTGATGCCCTTGAACTTATCCTGAAGAGCAATCTGGATGAGGATGTCAACAAATAACAATACAATGTACTCTGAGACTTTGATCTGATGAGGGAATGATAATCATTAGTCCTCTAGGGGCCTGTTCTGGTTACATGCCGGTTTTTCACAGGAGTCATTCTATTGACTTCTTTAAATTTGCAACACAATTAGGCTCATTCCCTCTTTTATAGCATATTTTGATATATTAATAGGTGTTTGTTATGGAGCGAGAATGTTGTTGAACTTCAGTCACTCTTGAACAGTGGCATTCTATGATTAATGCAAGATAGATCCTGGTCTCACAGGGCATTAAGTAGCATGAGTTTAACAACACCGTGTTAAAAATGAGTCACTTAATTAACAAAGGCAGACAGTCATTAGTATAGTCCAGAATAAATGTTATCCAGATAAAAATATTTTCTCTACTTCATTCTTTTGATTTATTTTTATTTTAAATTACACAGATTAGGGACACTGGGCTGAAATATTTCACCACACAGTCCAAGCCTGAATATTACAGTGACAGAAAACAACACGACTTAAGTATGCAGCAAGCAGATCTACAGATAGTCATTTAGAGTTGTGTTGGTTAGGTGAGGATGTGCGCTGGCAGGGGAACTTCTGGTCAGCTGACAGTAACTCCTAGAGTACTCTAAAGTGAACTCTACTGTGTATCTTCCTAAGGGGCAAGCATTTACCTGGAGACCAACAACACAGAACATATCAGACATATTGCCATAGAAATGAATGAAATTATCAAATAGTTCATTTCTGACCAAAGCTGAGTATTCTCTTCTAATGATTACCAGAGAGTTTACTTCTACATATTCCAACTATTGTATTCTACCTTGCAATTCTTGTTTTCTGTCTAAATTGGAATTACTCCCATCCCATTTTGTCATGTTGTTTAGCCATTTCTCACACCTTTCTTTCATTAAACCAGAAATACTTTGTAGATTTTCCTTTTTTGCGTTTTCAGTTTTCATTCTGCTATTCCTTTTACTGATCATCCCACTCCTGAGAACAGATCACTAAAAACAATTTCTTTTAAATGTCAAGAAATTCTTTGGGCTGCCTTCTTGATGGCTATGTTTCTGTTATGAAGAAAATAGGACCAATGAAGATATATTTGTCCCACATGCCAACTTCTCACTTCCCCTCCCCACCTCACCCATCCAAGTTTATAGGAACATTCTTGTACTCTCCACCTCTAAAGTGGAGATGATAAAAATGGCTATGATAATTGTGTTCTGCTGGAGGGTAAGGTTAAAATACCTTGTGGATTGTTTCAGGCAGATAACAGGAGCTGTGAATGTATTAGAGGTGGGACATAAAACTGCAGATCAGAATTGAGGTATGGGAGAAAACCATTAAGAGAAATTCCTGTACTCAAAAAATAGCACACTGAAAGATAAAGATGGAAGAAACAATATAGGATAACTTGCAAACCTCTCTGCTATACAAAGCTGAAGCCATACTGATCAATCCCCTTCTTTGTGTTTCTATTATCACTCATTTACTGACATTATTCTGCTTCTAAACAACTGCTCCTGATAAGCTTATTGTAGACTCCTATGTATCCATAGGGAAATTACAGCAAAAAAAGAATGTGATTAGAGGCAGCTGCCAAAATTGGACAGTAGAAGGAAACAAAACTTCAGAATTACAGAGGAAATCAGGTGAAATGAAAGGAACTAGCCCAGCTGAGATAGTATAAGGATATATGTATTTGCCACACTTACGAATAAAACATTGACTTTTTGCACTCCCAAGGTGTACAGATATCAGGACATTTAACATGCCCACACATGTGGGCAGAAAGCAAAGCCATATAAAAAAATGGGATCTTGAAAATTCCATTCATGTTATTTGTAGAGAAGAAAGGGAAAATAAGGAGAATCACAAACAGACATTTTTTCTTTAAAAATCTTTTAATATGGACCTGGGCATAGAAAATATACTAGACTTCCAGTACAGTCATTTAGATGATGGGAGATAAGTGTCGCTTCATTTATTACTGTCTTTGAAAGGTTTCTATGTCTTTTTCATTTTTTATCAGCAACTCAACCCATTGGAGCTTGACGTTGTTTTTTATTTTCAGCAGATTCAAACCTTTCTGATAAACAGAATCCAAATAATGTGATTTCTTGTTTAAAACATGCAAACACTTGGGCTTTAAAAAGCAGGTTCTCTTTCTTTAATTCCTGGTATTTTGAAAGGAAGGAAAACCTCAATACTGTGTGCTCCAAATGAAGTGGGCGAGAATTTGATGAATTAATAGAATACAATTCAGAGGTATACTGCTGTAAATGGGATCTCAAAGTACTCTATAGATTTAAATTGGATAGAAGGATCAAAAAATTAAAAGCTAAGTGAGGAAATAATGAATTTCATTCACCTCAAAACCGTTGTTTTGGCACAACAGCTGAGAAAGGTGGACAGTTGGACTGGATGATCTTAGAGGTCTTTTCCAAACTTGGCGATTCTATGATTCTATGAAAGGTCTTACATTAAGGTAATAGAGAGAAATGAACAAAATCTATATGAAGAGAAATTCTGAATGTTTATAAAAAGTGTGAAAATTCCCTTAGGGTTCAGCACAATTCATTGGAAACCCAAATACAGAAAATTTAGTTAAGAGAAATAATTTCCTTGACTCACTACAGGTGCCAGAGAGGAAGAAGAACACTTTCAGGTGTTCCATAAAGATTTTAGAGGTGACAGAAAAGCTGACTTTCCACACAGATGAGACAGCTTTCACTTTTTATGAATCCTATCACGAAAGAAAGTTCCTCTAACTTTTTTCAAAATCTATTTATTTGGAGTTTTTTTGTTGCTGTTTTTTATTGTTGTTTATTTGGTTGGTGTTTCCATTGTCATTGCTTTGTTTTGTGTGTATGTGTGTACTTTCCCTCAAACAGGAACTGCTTTTTGTGGAGTTCTGTTGGCATGTTGGCATTTTGAAGGACTGTGGACATCCTACTTACTGATGTGTCTACCTGCTTACCAGCCAATCTCTAAAGTTACTCATTACTTCATTTGTGAACTTATGACACCTTTTGTTCATTTCTGGTTCTTACGGTATTGCTCTAGACAACCCTACAGTCAATAAATGACAAAAACTTTCTTTGTAATGAATTACTTTAAATCTACGACCAAACTTGGTTGTCCTAGATGACATTGCTCATCAGTGTATCCCTGCCTGAAACCATGGTGCCATTTCAGTACAGATTTTAGCTGTTCTGGACTTCAAGGGAAAATTCTAGTTCTTCTGGCAACGTAGCACTGGCTCATAGACACCACAGCTAAATTTGTTCTGTTGCTTTCCCCCTTTCCTCCACTGTTGCTGACTTCAAATATTTGTCAATGTAGGCAAAGGTGGACATGATAGATATGACATCATGTGCTGCATGCTGATGCTGCTTATTCTGACTGCATTCCTGAAGTCTAGAAATACAGCCTGTTTTGTTTTGTTTATCTTTTTGTAGCAGTTTCTTGGTCATCTTGACAGCTGCCTATGTGTTGCCAGCAGACAAAATGTGATACAGAGAAACTATTGTCAGAATTCTGCTCTCTTTGCGAAGTGTACAGTATTCCTGAAGGCGGAACAGAGCAAGATGAGACCTGTCATGTCTTGAAGCTTTTACCTTGCAAAAGCAAATCTCTGGCATTCAGTTCAATAGACTGCTCTTATTTTCACCTAAAGTATACAATTTACAATTAATGCTTGGTTTATTAAATGTAAAAATGGTGTATCCTCTGATTGGCATTGGTACGTTAGCTGCGAGGCTTTCTAATATTTATTGATAACCCAACCACATGCACTGCAGCAAGAAGCTTCTTGATTTTGTCTAATCTTACATTAAGATATCTCAATACAATTGTTCAGCTCTACTAAAAATGAGTTTAAATTAATATCACTTCTCTGAGCCTTTAAAAAAAAAAGGGAAGGAGGGGAAAGGAGGAAGGGGAAAACATCCCTCATGGTCCATCTGTTCTTGAGAATCTTTAACCGATTTACTTTTTGTTGACAGCTCTATGTGTACACATAAAAACTCTTCCAAGCCAGTTTGCAAATGTCAGTGCAAAGCACTATATTATGAAAGATCAGGCATAATCAATAACCCATGCATCTGACCCAACATTTGCTTGTATGATGATGGTGGAAAAAATTTTTCAGCTGAACACCAGAACACAATCGTCTGATGAATAATGGGCTACACTGTTATCACAATGTCTCAGTAAGGGCTCAATACTTGATTTTTATGCCATTTCATCAGCTTGAAACATCACAGATGGATGTTTACATGCCTCTGAAGAGTGTGTTCTGACTGTGCTGGAGACAATCCTGGTAGAGCAGCAGCAGAAAAGAGTAGTGAGACAGCCCAGTGATGTGAAGGCCTGCATTCTTGCGCTTGTGTACATGACTTCTACAGAGTCTAGGTACAAATCACTGGGTTTGGCTGTCACTGAGTGGCAGCCAAGTATCTGACTGTCACATATAGTCTGCAAGTGTGATTAGGAAAAGCACTAATGGAAGCCTTCCTTGTTCCTACCACTTGCCTGTCTGCCTCCGGTTGCCTGTGATAAAAATAATGGAGTTTCTAATGGGATTAATAATTTTACTTTTTTAAATTCCAGAAGTTTGGTCTGGTAAAGGCATAACACTAAACAAGATGTAGTACAGATAAGCAGTAAGTAGCAATTCTTCACACAGTTCTATACACATTTTCACTGCAAATGTCACTACAATAAAGAACTGTATAATCATGGCACAAATAAAGAAAGAGCACAGAATAAATACAGCAACCCTCTTACTGCAAAATACACAATTTATATTTATTGAAGTGTAAAGAGTGTACTGAACACTAAGAAATGGATCACCTGCAGTAAGATTGTTTTTCCTTTGATGATATGGTTCCACAAGATGTGGTGACTCAAGAGTAGGGAGGAAAGTATAAGTGGAAAAGGAATGAAGAAAAGTATCACAGGAGGAACTTGAAATGTAAATTACTGGAAAGGCATCCTAACTACGAAATTCTGTGTATGCACTTCAAGTGCAGGGGAAAATCCCAGATTTTAATCCATTTAATTCATCCAGTGATTAAGCCTCTTGAAAATAAAGGTTTAGTTTTACAAGCTCTGAACATAGCCAGCAATGTTCTGTTACACCTAGAGATTCTATTGCCTTTAAGAATGTTCTCTTCTGCATATGAATATTCATTATTTTCCTTAAAAAGACTTACAAGAGAAAGGGTTTAGCCCTCTGCCTTTTAACCTCATCTACAACTGATCATTGTGTCCTCTGCTGTATTCTGTTCACCAGCTGTGTTTGGGGTGTTTGGAGCACGGCTCAAGCTCTCTGTCAGGGACTTGAGCAGTTTCAGCATGTCTCCTGCCCACATCCGTGTTGAGGAGTTTCAGCCCAGTCTAGATACACTCCTACTCCTCTGACAGGGATTCTCTGAAGTGTACAGGAATTTAAACTTAGACACAAAGGATCCTTCCTTGGCCCAAAATAGGGGTATAATATTTAGGAAGTACTTGAAGACAGTTGGTCTCTAGGTCATTGAAACTCACCTGAATTTCAGTCTTTCTTCAGGTAGAATCCCACTCCTAGTCTGCTAATGTGTAATTTCCAAAGTGGCTGTGTGACTTTGTGAATTACAGTAAGCTCTCAAACAACAGAGAAAATAAGCCTGATTTTTACAGAGATGCATGTAGTATATGGAGATATTCAAGAAATATAAAGGTTACTAGCTACTCAGATCCAGTAACATTCTGGTATTTAAGATCTATGAAATACTGTGCCTGTTGTAAAAATTGTGTCAACAGGAAGCTACATAAACTGGAAGCAATGTAGTAGCTGAATGTCTCAGTAGTAAGAAAAACACAGAGGCAATCAAGAGCCCACCTACTATTCAACACTGTTTTCAAGGGCCCAAAGAGGGATAAAGCCAAATCTCTTCAGTCAAACTTTATCTAAATCCAAAGCCTGCATACTTCTGAAATGAGTAAAACAATTTTCAGTCAGGACTTACTGAACTGAGAGACTGAATATGCCTCTAGAGGTGCAACTTTGAATCTTTCCCTACAGAGAGAAAAGGTGTGTCTAGCCAAAGTCTTAAGCTTCTGACTGAATAAAACTAGAGGAGATGGTTCCTAGGATTTCAGACTGTTCAGCCCCCATCCAAGCAAGATCTACTACGTGTCTGGCAGATCTCATTTCATTGTCTAGCACTTGCGTGAACAAACTAGATGAAGAACTTGTACAGAGTTGAAGCAAGTCAGAGAACACATCTCCTGTCACAGAAGTTCCCCAATACTATATCAATTCTTCTGCTGCACAGAGGAATCTTAGAGTAATTCCTATTTGCTTTGGGGATGTCATAGGACAGGAAAGAATTCTGAAGAGACTAGAAACAGCAAAATAAGACATCTGAAGCACTTTCTGACTCTTAGAACACAGTCAGCTTTCCTACAATATCATGTGTAAAATGGAAGTTCTCTTGCAAAGCATCGTTGATTTTGTTGACAATGCATAAGGCTATGGCACCATCTAGCTGCAAACACTTGATCTGTGGTTTTTGTTATTCTTTTTTTCTTTTTTTTTCCCACTTCAAGGAACATCTTCTAATTTGGCTCTCAGCTTTACTTCATCTAGCATGAAACATGGAGAGATTGACAAAGCAATCCCTACAAATAGCCTTATGGTCTAACCTGTGGTTGGCCAGATGTGTTCCAGGTCTTTGCGTGTGCTGGCTTGTCATTTATCTGTCGCTGCATAAATGCTTAGTTACATGCACTGACTTGGTGGAGAGAACTCAGCTGTCTGGGGATCACTACTAATTGCTAGTGATTTAACTTCTATTTCTTCCTGAATCAGAACATATAGTGAAATTTTTCATTCATTTAACTACAAAAACAAAATTGTGTTATTATGCCAAACAGAAACAAGATTTCGAAATCTAAAATAAAGCACACCAAAAATTATTTTAGGGCAGGAATATGGTTGCCTTTTAAATGTTGACAAATAGTTGTGTCAAACTATGCTCTTCTGTGGAAACTTGGAAGTATCTGTTTCTTTGGAACAAATGTAGGAAAAATTTCAGCTTCCCAGAAGAAATACGAAGTTGTTCTTTTTCCTTTGACTTCTCAAAAATGACAAATACATTTTCATTTAAAAATAAAACAAATTACTATAATATTCAAGTTTAAAGGAAAAAGTAAACCTAGAAAATGGAACAGTTCCCTTCACAGGGAGCCAAAAGAAATATTCTTACTTAATAGAAAGTGGTGTTTTGTCTATCTTTAAATAGATAGTAATTTCTCTGTTAACCTAAGCCAATATTCCCTCTTTTTCTCTTCTGGGGCACTTTTTGCAGCCATCAAATGAAATCAAATACCATGTTATTTCACCAACTGCACGAAGAAGGCTGGAGACGCATCAAGATGTATTAGTATCTTCATTGCTCTTGATTTGTTTCCCAGAAACACGGCATAAAAAAAGTTAAATTTGACATTTTAAAGATTGGTCTTTTATGCACTCAGTGGCCTTGCTGTCAGAACAGATGCTTGAGTGGTAATGGAAAGGTCTTCATGAGTGAATGATCACTGTATTAGGGAACATTATTACATTTAGTGGAAGAACAGGAAGTTGAATTTTTGCTTTGTCAATGTTCATCTTAGAAGAAGAAACAGTACATACTTTGGAGTATAGAAGATAGATTGAGGGTTTTCTCTTCTTTTTAAAGATAGTATTTTAAACATGATAGCTTTCTTGTCTCTTCATAATATGGATGCAAGATTCAGACTTTTCTTTCCATATTGTTACTAAAGATGCTTCAGAAGAGTTGAAATGACAACCTTAGCACAGTTGGAACTGTGCTGTCTCAGCATGCAGCTACCTCCTTCACATAGCTCTGGCTGGCATTTAAAATGATTTATTTTGGAAGCCAAAGGCAGAAAAAGTAGAAGAAAGAGAACAAAACACCATCACCTTAAATCTCATGCTCCAAGCCTCAAAGGCTGCCACCACAGCATGACAAAATGTGCACATGCTCTCCCCAGCTGAGTTTTCTGTTGGCAACTAATCAAGCAGAGAACCAGTTATAGAGTTTTTATTAAGCACACCATAGGCTGTTGTTGTACTATGGTAAGGTGAGCTGTTTGAATCAGAGGTGCGGCAGCCTTGCATTTTATCAGCTCTATTAACTTGGAAAGCTAGATGTTGATTTCTGAATTCCAATAACTGCAAATACACAAATGCTTTTCTAAAGCTTAGTGAAGTTATTGTATCCTCCTTCCAATGCATGAGTGCATTGACAGGTCTAGTCTTTCAAGCCCTACTGTTGAAGTTTACCAAAATGATAAGAGAATAAAATTGGAGAAAACTTTCAAATAAGTCATGTGTTCTTCCTGGCTTTCAGGAAGGTTTAGTCCTTAATGGCTCACACTTCTTCCAGACTAAGTAAGTAAGGGTAACAGCTAATTTGAAAGCATTTTTTTTTTTTATATATATATATATATAAAAAGTAGTAAAAATTCCAGGAGAGGTTCTGCAATTTTGAATCCTGGTTAGAGTCAGACACTGCCCAGAAGGTCTAAGTAAGGCGTCCAAGGAAAAGAGTAACAGGAATAGCCGCTTCCCTTCTCTTCCACTTTCTATTAATGAGTTCCTGATTTCCTGCTTGCCATGTAATAAATCCTTACTGTGTGATGCAGTCTCACGTTAACACTACATAGATGAATCCTAATTCTGCCTAGCAAAGACCACATCACACCATATTCTGAGCATTCATGTGCACATGCTTGTTTATATGTTTTACTGTGATGAGTGATTTAGTGATATTTACATGCTCCTCCTAGTTGGAAATGACTTAGCTCTGGTACTTAAACTTTGAAAAAGATTTATCTTTAATTTTGAGGCCTTTACACTACTGCTTAAGTCAATGTAGGGATACTAAAGGTTAGGGAGAGAATGTGTATGCTTATTAATACAGGGAGTCTAAGCAATGACAATGATGCCATTGCTCACTCTTAAATGATAGAATTGTGCTGCAGTAGTGATTACAAGGAGAGCATGTGTTAGCTATATGCTGCTCAGGAAAGATAAAGGCAGAAGAGTAACTTCATGTTGAATAATGTATAAAGTTATAAAGAAATGGGGACAATTAGTTACTGGGACAAGAGCCCAGAGAGGTTCTGGAAATCTTTATCCCTGTTGATTCTCAAGGCTTGATTGAACATAGGATCACAGATTCATAGAATGGTCTGGGTTGGAAGGGACCTTTAGGATCACCAAGTTCCAACCCCCCTGCTACAGGCAGGGACACCTCCCGCTAGACCAGGTTGCTCTAAGCACCATTCAGCCTAGCCTTGAATGCCTCCAGGGCAGGAGGCATACACACCCTCTCTGGGCAACCTGTTCCAGTGTCTCATCATCCTTACAATAAAGAATTTCTTCCTAATATCTAGTACAAATCTACTCGCTTTCAGTTTAAAGCCATTTCCTTTCATCCCATCACAAGTCCTTCTAAAAAGTCAGGTACTGGAAGGCCACTATAAGGTCCCTCTGGAGCCTTCTCTTCTCCAAGCTGAAAAACCCCAACTCTCTCAGCCGACCCTCATAAGGGAGCCCTCTGATCATCTTCATGGCCCTCTGCTTGGACTGCTCCAACATGGGCTCAAGCTCATCCCAGACTAGGAGCAGATAACCCTAGAAGTCCCTTCAAACACAAATTATTCTGTGGTTCTATGCAATAAGTGATAGAATAATTAACGTAAGTTCAGAGAAAGTTGAGAAAAGAAAGGCAGTTTAGATAACTTAGGATGTCAAAGAATACAATGGTCAAAGAAAGACAGTACTGAAATATCAGTTACTACTTTTCATACACAAATTGTTTAGGGAGAAAAAAAAAGAAGGAAAAAAAAAAAAAGGTACCTGGAAGACATAATAAAATATACTAAATTTAGAAAATACGAATATTGCTATTTTTTCAGACTGTTTGAGAATATTCTTCAGTAAAATATATTCCTGTTTAGACAAGAGAAAAGATATTATTAAAAAATGGTGCTAGGTGAAAAACAAAAAAAATAATTAGAGAGATGAGGATCCGCAGAGAACAGTAAGCTGGTTAAGAACTACCTAAAAATATCAAAGAGCGTTTTGCTGAAAGAGAAGAGCTAGAAAAAGATGACTAGCAAAGGTCTTCAGGATTTGTCTTTGGTCTTTTCCCGTCAAATATTTTTGGTAATGATGTTGGTTCAGAAAGCTGATACTCTGAAATTTGTTGCATAAACTTTGCTTTCAATAGTAAAGTAGAGTAGCACTGAATATCAATAAAAACTGGATTACTATGAGTCTCTGTGTAACAGAAACAAAATTAAGTTACACAAAACAGGTCATGCATGTGGAGCATAAATTATTGCTTGTTTCTCGTCAATCAAATGACAGAAGATCTTGTGTTTACTACTTAGTCATAGCTTGCCTAGTACCACCAAGATAACACACTATCCAAATGACAAACATATCTTGGGATCATGTTCTGAAAAAGAAATCTATCACCAAACGTATTGAGAAAGGATTAATTTTAAAATGTAAGGGAGAGTTCATTTCTGAGATGCTGCTTCAGTGTATCCTAGAAGATACCTTCAAGTAGTGACACAGGTGAAGAAAGTCATTTTCTTCTTTCTCAATACTGGAAAGGGGAAACAGAGTTTTGTAGAAAAATGATCAATGCATGTGCCATGACAGTTCTATGGACTCTCAGTGCCATTTGACAAGTGGCTAAGGGCCTCCAGAAACAATTTAGTCAGAAAGTAGCAACACTCACTGGACAAACTGCTTCTAAAGAATTTTAAGAACAGTTTTAATCACCCACAAGCAAAATTAATTATGGTAGAACAAGTGCAGGGAAAGGCTTTCCAATTCCCTGCTCACCCTAACAGCACATCTATAAAAGGAGCCTAGATAAGGTGCATTTCATTCATCTGTTCTAACAAGTGGTACACATAGACAGAAATCAGGAGAGAGATGTGTATAAGACAGAGGTCAACTTGTGCATAAACTATGACAGGTTGAAATTTAGAAGGCTTATAGTCATCAGAACTCCTTGGCTCTAAACCAGATTATCAGCAAGAGTAAAGGTGCAAGTTTGTGATGTGGCCATCTCCAACAGCTGGTGACTCATCTTGATGACTCTCAGAGTCCCCTCCTGTACTACTAAGTTTCATAGGGAAAATTCTTAAGTCAGTTTTCCCACTTATTCTTTTTTTCCCTCTGACAGATACCTCTGTGATTATTAAAGGCCATAGTTACTGGAAAAGCAGACAAAGAAGTGCTAGCAAGTAGTGAAACAGAATTATAAAAGTCTTGAAATCATGGTAACTTAGTCACTTGAAAAGATAAGCAGAGAATATGAAATGCCAGTGGCTTTTGTTTTGGTGTTAACTCTGTTGCAATATACCTGCTCTTAGAATTACCTTTTGCACATTCTCATTCTCCAGACTCTCAGTCTGAATAAAGTCTTTTTAAACTTCCTCAAGACTGAGTCAATATTCTAATCATAAATAAATTAGTGAGACTAGGGGCATATTCTACTTATTTTCCAAGGACAAACGTTTTCCTTCAATTTTGCTAGAGAAAAATTGGATCAAAGGGCTCAGTGCTCTGTAGCCCTGTTCGTTCTTGCAGTCATTTACCAGTGCAAGTTGATTGCAAATTATTGTATAAGGCAAAAGCCAATGATGAAGCAACTGCTTGGATTATATTTCTACTTAAAGGACTCTCCGTTCCCCCCTCAGGCGTCAATTGTATTAACAAATAAAGTGAGCTGTTAAACAGTTTCGTTCTTCCAAAGTAATAGACTGCTGAATTGCCTTTTTCCAAGGACGTGTTCCACTGAAATTTTTTCTGAAGTCTAAATTTTTAAGCTTTTTTCTCAGAAATTTTCCATAGTTGTATTTTAGTATATTTTTTTTTTACTTTTTTGCAAATATGCAAAAAGAAAGAGAATATATGTGGCAGAAAATAATGCAACATTTAAAGTGTTAATATGGAAATAAACAGAGAAAATATGCTCTTGAGGTGTTCACGTTTACAGACCAAAGATGATAGATTAGAATGAACCAGAGATTAGGTGGTTTCATTTAATATTACAGCTATGTTCTGTCCTAAATATGTTTAATTTGGTTTTGGTTTTCTTTGCATACTAAACACTTTAAGGGGAATGTTTTATTATATTTATGTTTACGGTTATAGTTTTCTATGCTAGTCAAATATTATGACAGCACAATCAAACTTCACTGAAGTCTCCAGAAAATTTCTTTGTTGTGACACACAATTAGTTAATGATTTACAGAAAGTGGAGCCACTTCTGCTGGGTGGAAATTCAAGAACCAGTACCAAGACCTGCAAGGTTCTTTCTTTTCTTTTCTTTTCTTTTCTTTTCTTTTCTTTTCTTTTCTTTTCTTTTCTTTTCTTTTCTTTTCTTTTC
>JANHGO010000027.1:25048087-25060417 GCA_024606505.1 Aquila spilogaster
GGCGAGCCGCATGGCGGCGGCGTGGGGGCGGCGCGGCGGCCCCGCGCTCTTGCGGGGGGTGCTCGGGGCAGCCTCGGGCCGCGCCTGCAGCTCCGGGGCGCCCGTGAGGGCTCCCTCTGCCGCGGCTCAGGTGAGGCGGGGCGCTGAGGGGTCCGGCGGGGGAGGGCCGTGAGGGGAGGCCGGTGCGGCGCCGCGGGGCGAAATGGAGGGTTTGGGACCGAAGGTGGGTGCCGGCGCCGACAGCTGGTAACGGGCGGGTGCCGCTGCTGGGGGAGCGCTTGGGAGGCGTGCGGCCGCCGGAGGTCGTGCTTGGGGTTTTGAGTCCCGGGCCGGTGCCTTGCACTTAAGATTAAGGAAACGTAGTTCGTGGAGGGGTACTAGTTGTAACCTGGACTCCGCCTGGCGGGGTTCCCGAGGGGAGCTTGGGTTTGAGAGTTCCCCATCCATAATCCCCCACCAGCAGCGTAGGTCACCGCAGCTGGAATCTGCTGGGGTGGACGGCACCGAAATTCTGCCTCGTGCGTTCTAATACAAATACTTAATTTTGCAACCTGTCCCAGACCAATAGGTAATTCGTATGGTGAACGTGACTTGATTATATGAGAGGGGGGGAAGGGGTGTCAACAAAACATGTAGTAATATATAATTCTATGGCCTTACTTTGTTGAAATGTCACCCTGACTTTGAAACTAAGTGGGACATTCAGTCTCTTGGACTGAACCAGTTCTGTGTTCCTTCCCAGTCAAAGAAGAGGTTGCACAACGGCATTTGGTCTGCCTAGGTCAAAATCAAATGGTTTTGCAGCTTTTGGTGGTTGTGCTCCCAGTGGTCACGCAAGCTTTACAATGAAGCTGTTTGTTTGTCGCTGGCATGAAATCAATAGAGGTGTTGTCCAGATCTAGCTCCTCCTAGTTTAACTTTTGGTCCCCCAGATGGATTTGGTCTCTTGGTGTCCAAACGTGGGAGAAGAAGCTGCACAGAAAGGGAAAGGTTCTGCAACTGTCTAACAGAAATAGGGCATGACATGCAGACTAATCCCAGCTGGGACATGATTTATCGAGTTACTTGCAATTGCATGGCTGGCTTTAAGAGGCAGAAAATAAGCTAAAACTACTAGTGACAGTCTTGGGTCACCAGAATTGAATGCATTCACTACCACTTATTTACAGAAAGTCAAATGGATTTGTGTGTTGCTTTATTGAACGCTTACTTGGCTCAGGAATCTAGAAAGGTTATTGAGTTTCTTTTGTTTTTTCTAAACCATGTACTTCTTTATAAATTCTGATCAGAATTACTTTTAACTACTTTCTATAAGTCAAGTAGTTCTAACATACATTCAGGAATACTTTTGAGAGAGCTTGATTACAACATCCATCTCGGAAAGCCCTACTGCTTTAGGGGACAAAAGCCACAGTGGTTGGAAGAATGGGATGGCTGATTTGTGTGTGTGGCATAGTAAGTGTGACAAGTGTGCTGGGGCACTGGCTAATACCCTGCAGGGCCTGAGAAGCAAGCTAATGCAAAAGCAAAGACAGTGCAAACTTAGCAACTATACAGTGATAATGTATTCATTGCTCCTTTCTGTTCTTGGTCTCTCCCAGGATTCATCTGTAGAGAGGAGCAATTAGCATTACAGCCATAGGTGACAGTGAAATGTGCTTTCAGATGACAGGATATTCAAACATTCAAAACAATTGTGAATACTGCTTGACTATCTTTTGGGTTGGATCTGAAAATGTTCATGGGTTCTGTTTAGTTTCATGAGATTTCAGTTGGGTGCAGGGGGTGCAAAGGGGAGAAGAGAGCGCTACTCTCTGTATTTCATCCCCTTTTAAAATGGTCCTTCCAGCTGTGGAAGGAAGAACTGTGTAACTCGGGAGCTTCAGGAGACAACTGAAAGGCTGTGTCCAAGGCCATCCATTGTAAGCCTTTAGGTTAGGTTACAAACAGTGGGGTCGGTACAGCTGCTGTATTGATATTGTGTGGTGAACTTACATTCTACTTATGGCTTTTTTTATCCTGTTCCTACATGCTGGTTTTTGAGACAGTGGGAAGATGTCTGTGCGCGTGCTACCCATTCTGTATCCTGCATTTGCTATCTGTCATAACACTTTCTATGAATGCTTCTGAATGACTCCCTCAAGCAGAAACAATAGCTTTTATTCATGGTTTGAATGTCCATTAAGTCCTTATAATGTTCTCTATATGAAATACGTGGTGAAAATTGATGTAGTTATAAAAGTGAAATGATACTGATTAGAAGACCTGACTGGGCAAATCAGAGGCTGTGAAAATTTATGTCAATTTTGAAGGTGAAATCGGATATACCTAGGAAGCTGATCCTAAATTGTTTACAAATAAACCCCAGAACTCGATCAGTTTATTATTGGAGTGGTTAGTCCACATGTTTGAGCCTGTTTGTATCTTAAATACTAAGATACAGTTGTCAGTCTTGGAGATGTGCACAGGGTGGAATCCCTTTTTCTAAGACTAGATAAGGGCAGGTAGTGACAGCCACTCTGAAAGCAGTGTTTTCATGGTTGTTTGGTTGTGTAGAAGCATTTCTTGACTAATTTACAGTTAACAAAGGAAAATCTGATGCCATCCTGTCATCTTGTACACATGATGATACATGTCCAAATTATATTCTTGAATAAAAAAAAATCATATAGGATTACAAATTTCTACTACAAAACTGTGTATTTTCCAGTACAATAGAAAAAGTAATTTGTACTACTATTTTTTTTATTTTTTTTTTTTTTTTAAATTGTAAGCTGGAAGTTTACATGCAAAACCCCCAGCTTTTTGAAACAAAGAAGGAAGGTGAGAGGACTCTTAAAATAGTGAGGCTTGGGAGCAATAATGTTAAGGAAATAAGCTTTTTTTTTTTTTAATCTTGCTCTAGATGTATCATTTCCAGTAAAGGTCTTTGGCATCCTGATACAAAGTTTCATTTCAGCTTCCTCCATCTGTTCATGTAGAACCTGTAATTCAAACATAACCACCTGAAATTTTCTGTGGCCTCAATGAAGTCTTCACCACTGGGATAAACGGGAGAGCCCAGCTTGTCTAGAGGGAACTCATATGGCCCTTATTCTTGGCCAGTCATGTCTAAAGCTCTCTGTGTCCTGGAGCTCCATTTTGCGGGTAGCTGGTCAAAGTCTCTGAGCAGCACTCTCTGTGCCAGTAACCAGAGCTGTAGCTTGCTCTTTGGGGTCAACTGTTGGGCAGCAGCTGCTGAGCCTTCAGAAAAACATTTGTCTTGGACTTCTCAGCTCAGACCTCATTCTGGCACTTGGCCTACTTAGACCCATTTCAGCCTCTGTGGTTGTCTAATATCCAGGTTGAACAAGGACACTATGTGACCGCTTCCCCGCAGACTAAGATATTAAAGGTGAGCATGAAACAGAAGAGCTTTTGCTGAGTTGTGTCCATGATGCTAGCGTGGCAGCATTAGGTACTACAGTGAGGTGGCAACACTGATGCACAAAGCCAACAGGATTGCAGGAGCTGAAAGAGCCAGTGGGTGCAGGAGCAGTGACAACAGTGTTGTAACTGCACAGGTTGTGGTGGTCCCCGAGACCTGGGCTGAAGAAGTGTTTGCAAGCATTACTCTTCCATAGTGCACAAATATCACTGGGGATGAGGTGAAGGTGGAAGGGTAGAGCAAGTATAGTACTCGATCTTCAGCTTGATAAATAGATAAGAGCTCTGTTCTCTTCCCCCTTGTGTTTAACTGAGCCTTTCCAGTATCTTGTCAGTTTGTGGTGTTCCTGGTGGTTATTAATACCTCTGGTGACAGTTTCCAATTGTGCTGCATTGTTAGAAGAGTTTTCCTGGAAATCACAGGTGAATTGGCAGATCTGAAGGGTTGACAGCTTGTCAAAATATAGCTGCTAGGTGCAGTCATCTAAGCTCTCATTCTTTCAGTACCAGTATAGAACATGAGATTGACAGCCCGGAGAGTGAAACTGTTTTTGCACGGATCAGATAAAGCACACTCTGTGACAGTGCGTACTCCTCCAATTTGTAGAAGTATCCCCTGTCAACTACGGATAGAGGGGAGTGGGGATGTGGGGATTATAACCATTGCTTTTAAGTGAAAAAGTTATGTGGTTGGGCATTAATAGGTTAAAATGCCAACAATTGCCCATCTTTTCCAACTGCAGGGAACTGAATAACCCTGTCTCTGTAGCCTGGGAACTGTAGCAGGCAGCTTTTGCTTTCTCCCTGCTCCAACAGGTCTCACACAGGCTGCAAATGATTAGGTCCAACCTCGCCCTATTCTTCCCCTTCGGAAAATCCTACTTGCACAACTACCAGAGAGAGTGCTTCATCCTTGCCCTCAATTACCAGGAAGGCAGCTGGGTTTCCATCTCTGATATTTGGCCTTCCCTGGGGAAGTGATAAAAATATGAGTCAGTGCTGGGTGCAGTAGCAGTTTTGGTAATACAGGATCCATTCCCACTGGAGCTCAAGCTGATGCTACTGAACATGGGTGTCTCCTAATTCCTCCTTGCTGACATCAAACTGGACAGAAACTGAACAAACAGCTTAAAAATTCCATCTCCAGTCATTCTTTCCTCCCAGACAAACCCATCTCTGTACATGACAAGAAGTTGATGGAAAGAAGCTCTAGCAGCTCTGGAAAACTTTTTTTCTTTTCCCCACCCCAACACCCACTATTTTGCAGCAAGAGAGCAAAAGTTAGTTATTTCCAACAGGAATTTTTAAGTATATTGACACCAACTGCCTGCTAAGTGCCTGTTTTTTTAATGCTGTTTCTTTACAGTTCACTTTAGAGTAATTAATGAAGGGCAGTATTATTCCTCCAGTAAGTCCTCTTACTTTAGCTTCCTTGCCTGTAACAGGCACACAGGTGGATGGCAAACCACAAACAGAACTGTTGTCTCCTATGTCCCACTCCAGTGGTGCCTCCTTCCTGAAAATAGGAAATTACTTTAAGCATATTATTGTCCTTGAAAGTATGCAGTTTTGGCATCGATTACATACAATCATTAAAGGCTCCCTCTCTTGCTTTCTTTCTGTCAGGGAGGATAACTTTTCGCTTCTTTCCCCTCCCTGTAATGCATACTCTAAAACAGGGAGACAGGAGGTTCATACTGTTCTGTCTTCAAGTGGAGTGGGTAAGGAAGCCTGATCCTGAAAAAGGTGCAAAAATGAATTATTGAGAAAGAAACAGGAGAGGAGTGTTCCTACAAGAAGGGCTCAAATAATTTTAATAAGCATGGGAGTGCTTTCCGTCTCAAATGTGAACACCTTTCCAAAATAATAGGAAGGAGAACATCAGAAATCCAACCAGGCCAAGAAAGCAGTGAAATTTTCAAGAAAAAATACTTCTGTGTTGTGGTTTTTCTGAGTTTGGCGGTATTTAAAATATCTTTAGATTTAGTCTGTTCAGCGGTGAGTTTTTTAACTGGGGAAGAAGCAGAAATGAAGTATGGATATTTAGCTGGGTTCTTCGACTTAACCCTGCTTGTATTCTGAGAAACTCTCACAATAAGTGCAACAGAGCCAGCATTTCTAACAAACCAAGCTCCCAAATTGGGATTTCTTGGGGAAACTAAAGTTGTGCAGAGCTCACAAACAACCCGGATGTGCCCGGGTTGGAGCATTTCCCTGGGGAGATTAAAATCCAGATGACTTGCTCTGCCTGTGCATGTCGGAGAAGAGGGAGATGTAAGAATGTGTGTAAGTGTGAGCAGTGCATGTGGCTTTGGAGAGGTTGCCACTGACCCCTTTGGTGCTGCAGTGAGGGAAGGCCAGGCCTGGGGAGGGCTGGCCTTGCACCCCTTATCCCTCTGCTCTTGTGGCCACCGCTACAAAATGGAAACTGAAAGAGATTGCTTCGTTCTGGCAGAAAAGCAATTACGTGAAAACTAGTACTGCTGTTTTATCGGGGTAAACAGATGCTTTCTGGGCTTTGAAACAGCCACTTTGTGTCTCCTGTATCTTCTCTAACCCCCCCACTGCCAGGGATGTTCTTAGAGATCTTCTTATCTAACCACAAAGCTGTTTGGATCAAGAAGTGTAGTGGATTGTTTAAAGGCTAGTGGAAAGATTATGCTGCCAAGAAAGACTGTTCCTGCTTAGAAGTTTAGCAGCAGCCCTGGTGTTAGCACAGCTGGAATCAAAATTGCTGCAGCTGCTGATCGCTGAAGTTGGGCCTCTTCCCCAGACAACCTTTGCTGTCTGCCTGATCTGGTCACTGAGGGTGTCCTCTCTGTCTTCCACCCACCCACAAATCTTTCTTACAAATGCTTTCAGAATAAAATGTTTTGAGGAAGCATACCTGGGTGGTTCAACATTTTAGCTGACCATTTCCAAAGTTCTTGCAAGGGCTGTTTCAAAATACTGTGCAGGATTAACTCCTATGGTTACTAGCGATGACCAGACACAGGGAGATGATGGCCACAGCTATGTGTGTTTCTGCCCAGTCCCTTGGCATCATCCCATACATGCCAATTTTAGTATGTCTGGAGATTTAATAGGTCTGTTTTTCACTAGATGGAAATCATGACTTTTGTTCAGTTATGCAGTTTGAATACTAGCTAATGTGTCATTTTGTCCAGTTCCTCAATCTACATCTTGAATTTACATCAAAACTTTATTTAATCCTTTGCCTGCTGCAGCCTATCAAGACTAGCCAGCACTATTTTGACTTGAGGCACAATTCTGCAGCTGATTTTTTGCCTCCCTCATGTTTTTTAACTTTGTGAACACGTTGTATCCAGAAATGATTTTGTATGTGCTCTTTCACTGGAGATGAAATTCACTGTAAGTACAGGAATCCCTTAGCTTTCTTCCAGTTTTCTTAGCTGGCTATTAAGTGTCTGTGTGTGGTTAACTAACTAGGACACAGTGAAGGTAGTTCCTTTAATTATTTTGATTGTGTTTTCTCTGTTGCGTTTTGTGAGGCTATGCAGCTGGCCTCTGTTAGAGTTATTAAATTGTCCTCCTATAAAATGTTAATTTAACTGTGATACAGTAGATGAAAAGACACCAGACTTGGCAGAGTTTGGATGATGTTGTTTGTGGACGTTGGTGTGTAGTGCCTGAACCAAGTATCCAGCTGATTAAAATATGTTGGTAAACTTTTGCTTTTCTGCAGTACTGTGATAAGAGTTGGTTCAGTCAGTGTATGTTTCACTCAAGGTATTGAAATATTTTCCAAAGGTAGCAGAGTGGTTTCAGCTGTGCTTTACAGGTGCAGAGAAGCAGAACTACAACATGGTAATTTGAAAGTCATGGGCTAAAGGCAGTGGGACTCCCTGCATTTAGACCTTGCTATAACCAAGTGTTATAGTGTTGATGGTGTTGATGTTCTGGTATTGATGGTAGTGATGTTTTAAAGATGCTTGGTATAAACTTGAACTGTATTCATTTCCAGTAGCAGCTACTAATTTGGGATATTTAATTTGATATCTAAAGTGATCAGCCCTCATTCAGTACTTCCTGAAAACTGTGTTGCTCTAGAATATGTTACATTGTGCTTTAAAAAAACCAAAAATTGTAAATAGAAATCACTTTTAATATTCACTTCATTAAAGTTAATAAAGACATTATTAAAATTCTGAATCTTTTTATGCAGGCTTGAACAGGTGGGAGTGTTCAGGATCATACATGTCTCTTCTAGTCCCACTGTCCCTGTATTATTTATTATATTTTAACTGAGATAAGCTTTTTGGAAGTATTCTGTTGTATGGATTTGGGCAAGAAGACCTTGTTGGAAATGTTCTTGAACCAGACATCACAAAACATAATTGTACATAGAAATAATTTGGGTTTGCTATTAACAAGATGTTATGCCTTACACATGAAAGTTGGTAGGGACACATGCAGAGATGCAGTGTTTCATCAACTTCTAGCTTTCTTGCACTGAAGTGCAGGGAGGGACCCTTCTATATGATTTCATTTGTCTGAGGGCTGTAGTGAGATTGGGTGGTCCTGGATCATTGATTCTGGAAAGTGAAGAGACAAGCAATTGAAAAAAGCTGCTTCCTATTCTGCACAAAAAGCCTGAGGCACCTGTGGCAAAGAGGCTGTATCTTAACATGCACAGGGAAAATTACAGTACAGTTCCAGGTAGTTAAGTACGGTGTGAAATTTAATAAATGGCCAGGTTTGACCATAAAGACAAGTCATGGGTTTTTCTTGTGCAGCTGTCCCTGTTGGGGAAAAATGGAATAATATTATCAGTTGAGTTCAAAGTTAATATTTATACAGCAAGTTGATAGGATAACTATTCAAATGTTTAGCACTTGCTTGTTTTCATTACAGGAACTGCAAAGCTCAGAAAGAGGACGCTTTGTACTGCAACATGCTGTTCCCTTCTCTGCTTTTTTGACAGACAGCTTTGGGCGTCAGCACAATTACTTGCGAATTTCTTTGACTGAGAAATGCAACCTCAGGTGTAAGTGTCTGCTTGCTTTCTTGCACAAAGCTCTTATGCACCATATTGTGCAAAGGCCAAGAACTGAGTTAGGGTACTTATTGCTGTGTTGGCCCTGTGCTATTTCTTGTCTTCACAAAGTAATGTTAAAGGTTAGATAGAGACTGATTTGGGGCTGAGTGGCTGGTGGGATGGGGAAGCAGGAGCAAGCCTAGGGATCTGCCAGAGACGGGTGGGAGTGACAGGTCTTTCATCGGGCTTGGTGTGGTTTGGATGATGGTACTTGTGGATGTTTGTATGCTGTACACAAAGTGTGTGATAAGCATGAGACCTCCTACCTAGGCATTCCCACAATTAGGTCTGCAAAGTTTGTGGCAATGTCCCAGTGCTTGCCCGTTCAATTTGGTGTCTCTGAATGCAGGTTAGATAGAAATAAGATCAGCTTTTCCTTCAATTTGGATCTATTGTAATTTTGAGACCCATCAAATGAGTCTTGGGTTGTCTTCTGAAGGAAAACAGGAAATTGGTAGGAGATTGCTTGTAAGATTTGGTGTATTCTTCTCTGTATTTCAGAAAAAGAGAGTTGTTTGACATCCATTAAAGACAGTTGCACTTGGTGCATTTTGACCATCAATACCAGATTAATTGCTGCTGGTTATTTTTCCCCCCATGTATTTCTGTATTCTGTGTTTCAGGTCAGTATTGTATGCCAGAGGAGGGTGTTCAGCTGACCCCTAAATCAGAGCTACTTACTGCTCAGGAGATAATCACCCTAGCCAGACTGTTTGTGAAAGAAGGTGTAGAGAAGATCCGACTGACAGGAGGAGAGCCACTTATCCGTCCTGATGTGGTTGATATTGTGGGTGAGTTCCCAATAAATACAGTGTGTTTCAAAATGACTTACTATATATTGATCCAAGAACTACACTTATAACTATCTACTAATACAGTCCAGCAACATGGGGAATAATTATACATTAAATGACAGTCCTTTTTCCCAACATTGTGAAATGCAAGGTAGTTCCTTTCAGAGAACTTCTGCTCTCCTGCTTGGATGGAACTTATATCTCTTCATATTATAACAGCTGAACTTAGCATTGTCTTCATATTCAACATCTACTAGAACAGCTTGCAATAATGGAGCCTTGGGGTGAAAAATCAAGTATTGATGTGACCAGGTCCTCACTGGGGAGGAACAGTTGATACATGCTTACGAACAAAACAGGTTTTCTTTTGGATTTGGGGGAGGGGGTGGTGGTAGTGGGGTGTTGTTTTGTTTTGTTTCCTTGATAACAGATGTCACTTGCTTGTCTGTGTTTAATAAGGAATGGTGGAAATGCCTGTGTTTTTACAGTTATTGATGAAGACTCTTACTTCAATGGACTATAAATTACTGGGTATTGTATTGACTGACCTTTCTTGCAGTATTGACTGCCTGTTCTTTCCTTGAGCCAGGTGTTTTTTTCCCTGTCCAAAGTCTCGTATGTTATGGACATTACAATAGCTTTGTGTAGTGGCAATGTATTCGATTAAGGCTATGTAGGTGGGGGCACTTTGGTGTATTGTAGGCAACAGAACTTGTCTGTTTCTGCATGTGTAAGTACTCTTATAAGTACTGAAGATAAGAAAGGGTTAATATGGAAGATGAAGGTCTTGAAAGTAGAGTAACTGTCTACTGATACACTGAGCTTTGGTGCAGAAAACATTTGGTCTCTGCTCCTGCTGTGTTTTGTTCAGGATTTGGACAGCCTTTATGGTCTTTTCCAAAGGAAGCAGCAGAGCAGTGTAGTATGTAGAACTGACCTGTTTATAGCTGGAAAAGGTATGGCTAGAGTGAGCTGGCTTGAGTCTCCTTGAACCTTGATTGTGAGGAGTCCTGAAACTGCACTAACTTCATCTTTTTGGAACTCTGGAATACCATTCTCTAGGGCATTTTGCCCATGCATGATAGGTTATTTTTTTATTTAGGATTGAGAGAGCTATGTGCCTTTCAAGACACCTGTTTCGTTCAAGAAGGCATTCCCCATTTCTAGTAATAATAGATATAATTATTTTTAGATGGCTTGTGCCAGCCAAAATGGGGGCAGAGTTATAAAATAAGTTGTATTTTAAAATACAATGAAGCTTTACAGTTCAGCATGTAGCATTGGCATGAAAATGAGTTGAAAACAACAAGATCAGTTCAGTACAGAACTTTCCTAGTGTATTTACCTTTTTGATTTATCAGCAGTAGCTGATGGCTTTTTATACGCTCATCAGCTACTCTGATGTTAAGAGTGTAAGTTGAGCAGCCAGGTCACTGCAAAATAATTATCACATTGCTGCAGTCCTGAAGTATTGATATTGGAAGGATAGAAAGTTTGGGTGTTTGGGTTTTTTTTCCTTTGTTTTACTACAGTGATAGAATTCTCAAAGGTTTATTTCTGTGGCTGAAAGAGGGAGACAGATCTTTTTGAACTGCTGGGCTTTCATTATTCTGCCTGTGTTCATGTTCACAGCTGAACTTTGACAGATTCTTAGTGATCATTTTAATGGATGACAAGAGAGATCTTGGGGTAAAGGTAATGGATGTTAAGATGATTGTCCTTTTGCAGTAGTTCATTTTGTCAGGAATTTGTATTAGCCTCGCAGTTTTTTTCTAAGGCATGTTGAAAATTGGCAATTTAAATCTATGAACACTTTTTGTCTTCTCAGCCTTTGATGTTACTTTATGGTGCACAAGTCTGGGATCAAGATAAAGGTCTCAAAACTAAATAGATCACATGTAAGAACTATGAGGAAAACTCACTGGAGGGAAAACAAGCCCAAAAATGTCTTCTGCAGAATTTGAGTTAGGCACCTTTATTGAAGCCATTTTAGCACAATATACTGGTTTGGTCTGGGACAGAGTTAATCTGGATTTCTAGATGGTTTATAGAAGCTGGCTACAATATCTCAGGTGTTGAATAGGGTTGAGATTTAAGTTAGGTTTGTTTTCAGCAAACCTTTCTCTTAATCATAAATGGTCTGTGAAATACAAATGAAGCTCAAAAATATTAATGCTGTATTACTATTACTGTATTTTTCTAATATTCAAGTTCAAACTTTTTAGTCTTTCAGTGAGCAAATGTGACTTGAAGCTACTGTAGGAGACCATGTTATTCAGAGACCTGCTACAGTTCTTTAGCTTATTTGAAATGTTCTTTTAACGCATGCACATACATAAACTATGACTCAGCAACACTGACGCTTGCTGAAAGCTGAATCATGTCCTGGCGACTGCTGAAAACATGTTTGAGACTTTCCTGAAGCAGCTGGTAGTGGAATATAGAATCCATCTCCTTTGGGATACTCAAAGTTTAAAATAGCACCGGATATAAACTGTGTAATAGCTGTTTATTATTAATAGTCTAAGTAATACACATCTGCACTGACAAAATCATTTTCCATGGGGTGGGGGACAGACAGCTAGATGCCTTTTTATAGCAACATACACATTTCGATTAGGAGATACACATACCTTTTCTGGACTCAATCAGAAGTGCAGTTGAGGAAATGATTGGAAGAGAATATATAAGCAACTTGTCTATTTAAGAAGATGCTCCTGATCCTAAAGGAAAAAGTAAATGTAAAAGGGTTTACCTGATGGCTTGAACCTGACATAGAAGCTTTTAGCTTCATGCTATTGAATGATAGTATTTGTTCTGTTTCCTTTTCTACTTAATAGTTTTATCAGTTGCCTTTGCTTGTGCTGATTGTTGCTAAGGCAGTGACCAAAGGTCAGCAAACAGACTTAATACAGGTACAAGGTGAGTTACAAAGTTATGAAATCTCTTTAATCCCTTTTGAATTTAGAGGTCCACTAAGCAACTGCAAATGTTCCACTTAGCTTGCACTAATAAGGCAGAGTGTACTAACTGGTCCTTTTTAATTTGTTA
>JANHGO010000027.1:25063529-25179550 GCA_024606505.1 Aquila spilogaster
GACAGCTTAAAGTCACTATTTCTTGACACTCCCACTAGGTTAGAACTGTTCTTTTTCTGCAACGCTGCAGGGTAGTTGTTGCTAGTTCAGGTGCCAGGTGAAATGGGATGTCTTGCTGCTGCTTACTACTACAGAACAGAGAATCCAGTTTGTAATGCTAAATTAAGGAAAAGGTGGTAGAAAAGATCAGAGGCCTTCTTCCAACAGTAGAGTAGCTATGGAGAACAAAACTAGTTGTGTTTTCATTGTTCTTCATAACCAGTTTTGCATGCAACAACTACTGTTGCTTGTACCTTTTGAAATAGGTGTATGCTAAAATGGATCTCCTAAGCCATCATGGCTGGAAGAAGGCTGAAACAGTGATGTGTCTGTGTTTTCCTCCCACCCTCGCTGAATTTTATTTGTTTCAGGAATCTTTTTTGGGGGTTTTCTGTTTAATACACAGTTGAATTACTTCTTTTAAAGTGTTCTTACTTTTTTGTTTTCCTAGGTCAACTGTACAAGCTAGAAGGGCTGAAAACCATTGCTGTCACAACCAATGGGATCAACTTAGCCAGGTTATTGCCCCGACTGAAGGAAGCAGGACTGAACGCTATCAACATTAGCCTGGATACTTTGGTTCCAGCTAAATTTGAGTTCATTGTCCGGAGGAAAGGTACAGATTTGTCTTTGAAGGCAACGTTGTTAATACCTGTAGTAATGTGAATTGTTAGATACGTTTTTCATATTCAGCTGTTTTGGAAAAGAAATGAATTAGTATCCTTTTGAGACTAGGGAAAACAACCTACACTAGCAATTTAGATAGTGACCTTCCTTCTTTCTACAACACTAAGAGGTAGAACCTTTAGTTGGATCTGTTAGAGTAGAAGAGGCTCAACTCACCAACCACTGTCAGTGGAGACTGTGTCTACAGTTACCAGTAACTGTCTGAGTACCAGTTAGTTGCGGAAATTAAGAGAACTCTCCAAATCTTGTGCTGGACTCGTGTGCTGCTGTTCTTTAGCACTTTTCAAAGAGCACGTTTTCCCACTGTAGCAGCCAAGGATTAATATGCTACGAGAATTAAACTTCTTGTCACAAAGAACAGCAGTTTCTGAAAGTTACATTTGGGACGTGCCAGATACGTTCTCATTTTTGATTAGTGGTGTTTCCTACAGCATTATGTTTTAAAGGTAGTAAAAATAAACTGTTCCTGAGTTCATTTGAGGAGAGATGCAAGCTTTGTAACTTCTCTCCAATTGAACTAGTAATTGCAAACAATTTCAGAAATGTTGTTTCCAGCATTAAAAAATCTTGAATTCTGTCATGAAGTTTAGAAGAAATGTTTGGGTTTTCTTCCAACCTAAAACTGATACAGTTTTATATCATTTCATTTTGGTCTATGTAATATATTTAATTTTTGCAGTTCCTGAACTTCTAATTCAGACAAAATTGCCAGGTAGCCACTAGATGGTGCAACAGCTTAAGCTAAATGTATGGCAAGGGCTGAACAAGTCCAGGATACTGTGAGAAGTAACTTCTACATTTAAATCACTGTCAAATTGAAATTCTGTTGACAAGAGTAGAAAGGAGGTTTTGTCTGCAGCCTGTCTTGGAGTGCTTCTTCAAGTTTCTACATCACAGTGCAGGTACCTCTTCCTGTCACAAATCTGACTGTTTTATTAATGTGGTTGTGTCATGGCATAACTGGCATGCAGAGAAGTATCTAATTGGAAGCAGGTGTTGACTGTGCTCTTTTCTTCTGCTCTCTGCATTTGAATATTACCTGATTTGTGACATTCACTGGAAACAGGCTCTTCCTTTGCTACTGAAGGGGTAAACCTCATCCTGTAGCTTCCTGAATTATATGGCCACAGCTCTTCATATCTGATTGGAAGCTATTAGGAATACACTGTTTATAACTAAATTAAAAGTTAGTGGGAAAGAAGGATAACTTATTTATATCAGTGGTCTCTTTTTCCCATCTTCAGATTAAAAAGGGCCTTTAACCACAAAGAGAGAAATTGCTCAACTAAATAGCATAGAACAGAGAAACTTCTGTGACTTTCTTTTTTAAAGAGGAGAATAAAAACTCCAAATCATATATACTTCTTAATCAAGATCAGGTTAAAAACAGCATTGCTGAGTGCTTTTTATTTCTTTTTTCCTTTTTTTAAGGGCTGAAATTATGTAAAAATACTTTCTAAATTGTTCTTGAGGGCTTTTTATTTAATAGGAGATTTTCAAGTATGGAATGAGCAGAGAATAAAGCATCTACCCTGTCTCGTGTGGCAGTTCCAGAGGCGACAAGATGTAGCTCTGTTGAGGTGAGAGGGATTCCTGGTCTTAGACTCCTACAGTCTGGTAACTTCCATGGAAGGCAAAGGTGTCATCTAACTGGAACTAGCCAGGAGCTCAAGAAACTTGAAATAAATTTTTCAGCTCCTCTGGAAACTTATTCTAGGATTTTGATTTTGTATCTTTAATGCAGATGATATGTATTGTGTCTGCTTTTAATCCCAAATGGTTGGGTTAATGTTGGAGGTACTACTGATGAGTAAAAGCACATTAGAGGACCATAATATTTCTTCTCCCTATCTGCCACATTCCAAGGGATGAACAAATAAATAATATTTGCTGCACATAGCCAGTCTAATCTGTTTCACGGCCTGTACCTTCTTTTTTTGTTCAGTACAAAGAAAATGAGATAATATTTTACTGTAATTGAATCATTAAACATTGGCTTGAAGCCTATGTTCCAGCCGGGATGAAGCCAAGGTGTCATCCCTCCCATATGTGATTGTTCTGGATATGTTGAAGAATCTCTACAGAATCCCGCTTAAAAATACTATAACTGTGCTTTAAAGTTGGCTAAAGTTATGGTTTCAGATGAAATCTTAAAAGATGAAAATACTGATTTTTTTTTTTCATTGTCTGAAGAAGGATTGTAATTTTGGAATGTCAAACAAAACGTTGAAAACTTCTGCTTCTTGACAATATTTCCTGACAAAATGGCATTTCATTTCTGCTGTAGTGTATAGAAATATTTTGGTTTTGCTCTTTGTGCAGTTCCATTACCACACAAGGATTTTGATCTAGAAAGGAAGTGTCAGTAAGTACCTTATGGCATACAAATGGACTCTTAACAGCTTTCCATAAGGAAAAGCAGAAAACAGTTAACCTGAAAATATGAAATGCAGTTAGAGTTATTTTTTTTAATGTAATGAGTTTTTATTTTGAATAATTACCCTGCTCCCCAACTCTTTGAGCTTGTTTCCACTAACAGTGGTTGTTAATCAAAATAGCTTTTTTTTGGTCTTTTTTTTTTTTGTCTCTGTGTAGATTTTTGATAGCTTGTGGTAGAGTGGCAGGAAGTAAGAGGTATAACTGGTTAGAACATTGATTTAGATGCATTGCAAGCTGTAATCTTCCATACCTCTATATGCATAGTTTTGTTTTGGTTTTTTTTTTTTCATCTGTTGCTTGCTGATTATTGCTTCCCTGTCTCTTTTAGTTGATTTTTATTACTGTGAATGCGAAGTCGCACATAAGGTTTTCTTAGCTGTTGCAGAGCTTTTTGATACAATTTGAGGCTCTGGGTTGTGCTTACTGCAACATATCATTATCTCTCTTGCCACATTCAGCTCATAAACTTAATTGGAAGGAAAACATGGCTGCAAACTTCCTGGGTGCATGCAAAACAAGTAGGTGATGAAGGAGTAGAATGACAGGCTCTAACTTCAAACAGTTGCTTGCAAGAGTTAGGTTACTATCCTGTCCTCGCTCTTCACATTCTTTTTACAGCCAGGAGTAGTATTGGTTATGCATCTCCTGCTTTGCTGTGTCTATGCTTGATGATACTCTTAACAGACAGGAAACAGTTAAGTAAAAGTTTAGTGTCTCTCCTTTCTATTCTGATCTGGAGCACATTCAATGTCAAGTGTGCAAGAATACTATTAAGTAAGCTATTACTTGTTTCTGGTAAGTGCCTTCAGATAATTAAGTTACAAACTTTTCACTATGGAACCTGAGTTTCCAGTAGATGAGAGATTGGAAAAGAAGGCTGATGAACCTACCCAGAAAAAGATACCGTATAAGTAGGAACAGCACAGGGATTGTCAGCACAAACTTATGGAAGATACTGCCCTTTTGCTAGCATATGTAAATTATTTGCTGTTGGAGACTACAGCTTAGGGAAGAGTTGCTCAGCGTCATACAGTGCCTTGTCACCTGTGTTTGGAGTGCAAAAGAGGTAATAGACTAAGCACTCTTCCTAACTAGTTAAGAGACATGCTTGCAAACACAGTATTTGCAGCTGTGCACATCCACTCACCAGAAATGCGTCCCCAATGGGCAGTAGCTTTCTGTCTTGTTCTCGCTACTATCACCTTGTTCCTCTGCCAGCTGGTGAGTGTGGTAGGGAAAGAGTAATATGTCAAGTCTAAAAGTGATACCTCGATGAAAGGTGTTAACTTTAAAGCTGACGTAAGGTGTGATTTGAATGAATTGATGAAGAGGTTTTCATAAAGGTCTTTGGAATCACAAAATTGCACACCTACTTTTTTTTCTTCCACATTTAAGAGGTACATGTAGAGGGAAAGTACTTGCCCTTAATTAACTCTGTATCTGTGTCTGGGAGCTGCTGACAAGTACAGACCACACTAAAGGGGAGGGTGAATCTGGGCACCTCATTCCTTGGAGTCACTTCAGCTTTTGACATATTTCATTTGTTTTTAAGGGTCAAAGGACAACTGCTTGCTTTTCTAAATGCTCTGACTCATGCTCCCCACATTTTGGGTCACCAAATCCACATGTTCAAAGTAGTCATAAAATGACAGTCCTGTAAAACGCTGCTGCTTGTGATCTTTAATAGCTTTGGAAGCCAATTAGGTCTGTAGCGAGGGGGAAAGGAGAGGCTTTTGTTTGTTCCTACCTCCGCTCTTCCCCACACACTCATTACAAAGATCCTTTTAAAATTCACTTAGCAACACTGTAAATACCAGATTTGGACCAGCGAGATTCTGCTGTTTTAGAAGACACATGTGCTATTATTATCAAATAAATGTTAATTTGGTATTCTTTCTTCATTCCATCTGGAGGCAGTTCACAAATGTTTGCCACTCCCTTTAAGATGAACATAATGCAAAGCAAAGTTGAAGTATGGAAAACTGGAGAGTCATATGTTAATGCTATATGAATGTCCAAAGACGCAGAAAAGCATCTGAATATTTTTGACTACCCAAATACCATTAAAAAAAAAATGTATTTCACTAACTTGACAACAGTAATGCTGGCAGCCTTTAGAGGAGGGATAGAATTGAAGTCTCTTTACTTGCATCTTTTCTTAATCCACACCTTCTGAATTGGATTTTGTATGGTTTTTTGTTGGTGTTTTTTTTTTGTCATCTTTTTGTCCTGTATCTCCTTTCATGTTCTGTTTATAAACAGGAAGAATAAAATTTTATGTTTTCTATATCTTAGGCTTTCACAAGGTAATGGAAGGAATTCACAAAGCCACTGAACTTGGCTACCGTCCTGTTAAGGTAAAGAGAGTGTTAATTTACTCTTTAACTGTTGTTGTTTTTTTTTACCATAACCTGTGATAAAAGTTGCAGCTCACCTGTTGAGGAATTTATTCCCCCCTTCTCGTCCTTGCCCCAGATAATTTTTGGTAAGTCTGAAGATCACATCAAGAGGTACTCAGGGAAATTCATATCTCCTCGTGCAGCTCAGGGTACAGTTCACATTGCCACAAAGCACACTGCTTGTCTAGCATCGGGCTGCCAGGTGGTCCTGCTCTGTAATTGGCTCCTCCTGCCCCCCTGTATTGAGTTGACACTTGTCTGACCCAGCTGTGAACTTGGCCAAGGGAGTTAACAGGCAGAAAACAACCCTGCAGAAAGACTTTTTTTTTCTGGTTTATCTCCTTCATCTGCTCATAGCAGACTCTGATGAGGACCAGTGTTAGAGACAGGCAAAGGGAGTTCTCCTTTGGCAGTGCAGGTAAATCAACTTAACTGTAATATGAAACTTCACCCTAACTCAGCTTACAGTTCTGTAGCAGTTGTTCCCTTCTGTTTCACAAATGTTTTGGAAGGTCACATAAGTGTAAGCGATTTAGGCTATAAAGCTCTGAAAAACACCAGCCAAAATTCAGACTTTCTGTCTGAGAACACTGTCCTGCATCAACAGCTCTCCTCATTTTAGAGTCATTTGCAAACTTAGTGTACCTTCAAGTCCTGCAACAAGATCATTTATGTAAATGTTAAAGAGAACTGTACCCAAAACAGAATCCTAGGGAACTGCAGTAGTGAATGGTCACTAGCATGCCATAACTCCATTTACTATCACCCATCTGACCCCAAAGTTTGACAGAAATGATCACCTATACCACTTCAGTCCTGCCAAATTCTCTTTACATTTTCTTTCAAAATAAATCATTCTATCTACTGTATGTAGACTAGGACTACAAAACCTTGTGTAAGAGGTAAAGAAGTCATACCCTGCTCTCTAAGTTCAGGTGTCTGCTTTTCCTGCAGGTAAACTGTGTAGTGATGCGAGGTTTGAATGAGGATGAACTGCTGAACTTTGTGGATTTCACAAAGGATCTGCCCCTTGATGTGCGGTTCATAGAATACATGCCCTTTGATGGTAACCATTCCTTCTCTGAGATTTTTCCTGGTATATGGTGTGCATGAATATATGTGAATCTGGTTGGGGTTATTTATTCCTTGGGTTTTCTTCAGAAGTTTTGGTGAGCTCTTTTGAGGAATTTTGAAATTCTCGTAAGTTATATTATTTTGTTTGCACCTTGCCTATCTTCTGTGGGTACACTGGTAAAAGATTAGTAGCAGGATTTGTTGGGAGTGGGATGCCTGCAGTGAAAACTGAGATCTATGGGGAATGTAGAGGTGGTTCTTTCCTAACTGAAAAAATAAAATCCACAGTCTACAGCTGTGCTGGTTTTGTTAATTTTAGGCAATAAATGGAACTTCAAGAAGATGGTGAGCTACAAAGAAATGCTTGATACAATTAAACAACGATGGCCTGAATTAGAGAAATTGCCCTGTGAAGCTTCCAGCACAGCCAAGGTGGGGATAGACAAAGAATATTTATAGCATATATATTATATATATATATCACCCCTCTTTATCCCACATCGCTAACATCTGGTAAGTTCAGCATTTATATCTGACAAAAAAAGCAAAAAATACTCAGTGTAGTAATTGTGGAATTTTGGTCAAGCTGCCTGCATGTGGTTTGACACTTATTTAAAACACTAGTCATAATCTTTCCCATTAGAAACACAGTATGTTTACTAAATGCATCAGTGAGATATAAAGAATGACAGGCTTGTTTCAAAATCTATGAATACAGGATACTTTCACAGTTTATGTCTATATGTCTGACTGCACATTAATGAACTTGATGAAACAGCTGTTCACTGAAATAATAGCATTGCTTTAGAGCGTGCATTGTCACATGGGGAATTTCTAACCTACATGAATCTGTATCTCATGTCTGCCTGAGAACTTTCATACTACAATCATTCGCAGGTCAAATACAGTGGCAAACATATAACAAGTTTGTGCATTTCCAGGAATGGAATAGAGTAGGCTGGAACTCCTGACAAACCTGGTTTTGCTTTTCTATCTTGTGTAAACTTAGAACCTGAGAAAATGTGCGTTAAAATGTCTTTTGGTCTTTGGGCACATAGAGGTTTTAAAATGAGACCTCTAATACTGACTCCTTTTTTCTCCTCTCCATTTCTTTTAGAGTTACAAAGTACCACATTTCCAGGGACAAATCAGCTTTATCACCTCCATGTCAGAGCATTTCTGTGGATCCTGCAATCGGCTGAGGATAACAGCAGATGGGAACCTAAAGGTTGGTAGTGAAAACATGATTCTCTTTGCTTTCATGAAGCTAAACTGGCATTGAAATACTTCCCTTAAAAGTAGCTAGGTTGAAAAGTAGGATGGAAAGATGCCTAGTTAGTACCAGCTAAGTTCTAGATTATCTGTCCTTGATTTTCTGCTGTATGTATTGTTCAAGCTCCTGGGGCTGTTAGGGAAATGTTGTAGCACCTTTTTCGGTTTCTCTGTTTTGCTAACATAGTTAATATCAGCTGTATAAGAATGGTTTCAAGGCCTATGAGTATAAACATTTATTTTAGTCTTTGATATAAGAGCATCTTAAACATGTGACAAGCAGATGATTTCACATTGAACTGTGAGGGGGGATAAAAATATCTAAGTAGGAGCTTTTGTATTCCACAAGGATCCTGACTTGTTTCACCAAAGATCTCCTTGGAAATCTTCTTATTCAAGAACAGCCTGCATATTTGCTCAGCAGCTGCAGAAAGGGGAGGAATAACTATTTCCTGCCACGTTGAAACTGGCAATTTCTAGGGGAAAATTAAAGTTTTCAATTAAAAACTGGCACTTATACATTGTCACCTAATATTGAGAACAGCTGCACAGCTGTCTGATGTCAGATGACCGAGGTAGTCTGAAGGCCCAACAGGAGTTAGATGTTACATAAGCTTCTCAGGCCACTCATATACATGGAGAGAGGAAGAAAATAATCTCCATAAGCCTTGTATTTCTTCAATACACTAGACCTCTACAAAATGCTTTACTCTGAAGTTGCTAAGAAGTACTTGTAAAAGATGGCATGCAGTAATGAGAGGACTGAACCTTAGCTGTATGACAGAGAACAACAGAGCCTTAAAAAAAGAGCTAGAAGGATGATGAGCTGAGGTTTATATGGAAAAGTGGATTGAGGAGGGTAAGGAGACCAGCTGTCACATAAGCTGTGGGAATTGATAGTCAAAGAAGTGCTCTGTTGCATAATATTTGCCAACATGGAATCTGCTCAGCTAAAGGAGAAAAAATGTAAATGTCATGAAAGCTTACTACCTACTTCTGGTAGTTTTGTGTGAGCCTATTTTCCTTTTTGACAAAGTCAGGCTGATGTTGTTCAGCAGCACTTCTAAAGGTAGCCATGCTTGTCTGTGTGTTACTGTATCAGATTCCTGTCAACACTTTTAACTCAGAAGCTCACTTCAACGAGACTTTATGTAAGGGCTTATGTCTTAAAGATAATAAATACATGAAAAAAGTATTTTTGACTCACTTTCTTAAAATAATTGAGTTGTCTCATGTGATGAGCTCAAAAAGCAATTACTAGGCTGCCTAAGCACCCAAAAAGACTCTCAAGCAATGAGTGAGTGATGTTACAAGCTACAGAAGACACATGCATCCTGTTCTGTTTTACAACTGCAACTCTAATTAAAATTGGAATCCTCCAAGTGACTAATGGTTTTGCATAAGGATCAGTATGAGCTTGTGTTCAGAATTACTTAGCATCTAAAATCTGAATCCAGAAAAGGGCATGGTATGGTTGTTGGCTTTCATTAGTAAGCTGTTTGTGATGTATCCATGGTTTCTCTTCCCAGTATCAGACTTGCAAAAGGGAAGAATACTTTAACAGCATTATTTAACAATGATAGCAAAGTATTGTGCTGACTGGCTGCTAGCATAACTCTTCCAATTAGAACTGAGTTGCATATCTGATAGCATACTAAACCACCATTTAAAGTTTTCAAGTGGCATTTACACTTAGTCATACTAATGGTGAAATGTTTGTTTTATGGGTTCAGCTCATGCTGCTCTTAGCCACAGATTATCATTAGGGTATGCCTTCCCTTAAAGCTGACTGTGGAGAGCTGCTTTGGCTTATGGCCTGGCTGGTAAGTAAGACAACCATTATAACAGCTTTACATTGTCACCTTCAGAGACTGACAGAGCCATAGGAGTCTGTGAAATAAGATGCTGTTGTCTTGAGGCAGCTTTCTACTTCACAGAAGTCTCTTGTCCATCATAGGAGGACCACTTATTTTAATCTTTCTCACATCTTTTCTTTTGTTTCCTTGGGTTGACTGCAGGTATGCCTGTTTGGGAGTTCAGAAGTGTCCTTGAGAGATCACTTACGGTCGGGTGCCTCAGAGGAAGAGTTGGTTCAAATCATTGGAGCAGCAGTGAGCAGAAAAAAGAAACAGCATGCAGGTATGTTTATTGTGCTGGAGGAATAACAGCAGTGACTAGGGTAGGCAGTGTTACTCTGTTGCGATGGGACATGTTGACTTGCCAGAAAAAGGGAAGAAAAAGGTTCTTAAATGAAACTACATTAGTTAAAGAAATAATTTTCCCATCTACTAAGAGCATTTTCTGATAGAAAGTTTTGTCATTTACTGGTCCTACAGTTACTCCAAAATTTGAATGTCAGTTTAGAATTTCCTAGTCCTTCATAAGACCTGGAACCCTGACTGTCTAGCAGTCTTTCAGACTGCTTTCCTCTTCAAAGAGATGCAAGATTGCTAATGATCACAACGGCAAAGTGTAAAGCTAAGCAGAAATCGGTGCAGTTGTACCAGAGCCCTTTTTTTCCAGAAAGGGAAGTAAGCACTAAATCTAAGTAGAGCCAAGGCATTAATACAGCTGCTTCATTAACATGTTTCTAGAAGTGACAAGTCTTTTTTGAGTACGCAGAAATATGCTGCCAATTTAATGCTCTGGATAAGGTAACGATGCAAAGTCCACAATGATACACTCATATCTGCATGCTGTATTAGTCTTTTCTTAAATATAGTTTATGTCAATGTAAATTAAGTTACATCTGGGCCTCAACATGTTGTGGTAATTTGACTGGTCGTGAGAATGCTGACCTTTCGCATATTAACTGTCTTCATGAGGATGGAATAATCGCCTTTACGTTGGCCCTCTTGTTCTCTTGCAGGCTCTACCTGTTTACTAACAGTTGGCTTTACCCTTTTTTGGTTGCATGTTAAACAGATTTAAAAAGCTCGTAATTCTGACCATAGGCTTGCTTGCAAAAGTGCATTGCTCCAACCCAGATAAAATAGTGCCTTGTAAACCTAATGGTAGGAGGGAAGACTGATTCCGTTCCTTTTAGACTATTCATTTTTGAGTTTCTGATTTGGGAAAGCGAGGAGGGTGTTCTCCCATCTAGTAAAGGCATTTCTGCCATTAACAACATTTACCCGATGCTTTCTTTCTTCTTCTGACTTGTGTTAATCTCAGTACTATCCTTGAGGATTTAGAAGATTAGACTTCTTTGATCTGGAACACTGTTAATAAGTCACCCCTAGAACTAATACAGTTCAGTGCTATTGTTAAGAAGTAAGATTATCCCAACTTATTTTAATTCTGTACTAGGTATACTGTAATTCGGATTACAGAAGGTTTTCTGGGAAAAGCTTCTACAGTGTCATAGATACACAGCAGCTGGATGCTTGGAGACTATGGCAGCTATTTTTTTAATATAATGCTAGATTCCTCCTCCCCCAGCTCCCTTGATCTTTATTGAGTTTTGGTTTTCCTAGCATGCAGGTTGCACTGTGAAGAGCAGAAAACTAAATATATATGAACCAGATGCATGACTTAAAACCTAAAAAGCTAGGATTTTTATGTGTTCCTTATTTTATTTCTAGGCATGTTTAACATTTCCCAGATGAAAAACCGTCCAATGATCCTGATTGGTGGGTGACAAATCAGTACGTAATAAACATACCATGATTTTGTTTGGTTTATGTCTTTTTGGGAGCAGAGTGGACTGGGCTTTTATTTTGAACTTGTGTACACTTCTGGTTTCGGTAGAGAAACGGGTTTCTTAGTTTTAAGCATAACTGTATTTTAAGCCAAATTTGAGAAGAAGGAAAGGCTTTATGTCCCCATCCTCTCTCTGATGGACAGTACTGTTCCTATTTTCTGTAAAATTTCCAAATCATTACATTTTCCAAAGGGATCACCAGCTTCACCTGTTTGCTTTTTTTTGTAGCAAACAATAATAGTGTATATTATTATTATATACTAACTAGTCAGGCGGTTTAGGGATGAGTATTATGAAATTTACTAAAAGGCAATAGAAGCATAAAGGATGCAGGACTTATTTTTATTCCTGAACTAAGAAATTCTCCTTTGGCTACATTATATAGAAGCAACAACACGACACATGCAAGGCTTCTCAGCTCCCTAATTCTTTGATTTGGAATCTGGAACTTACAGTTTCATTATTTTGAAATACCTTCTTAATGTTGCAAAGTCTCAAAGCATAACCATTTAAACTGCAGTATCTGGTGTCTCACCAGTCCTATGAACAAGAGCTTTTGTTTTTATTAGGTCTGTTGAAAATATGTTTGCTAACTTTTCATTCTTTTTAAAGCTCTGTCCATGAATGATGAGACACTGATGGGGATTCTCTTACAGATTTTTCACATATCCTTCAGCGTGGTATTGCCTCTTCCATGCCAACACTTCCTTGTTTTGTAGTATAGCTATCTTGGGAAATACTTGTTGTCGGTCCTTGGAAGCAGTGAATCACTTCTGATAAGCTCTTTGCAATACCAGGCAAAGCATCATTAGGAATATCAATAATCATATATAAGAAAAAGTTGACTCACCCAACTGGCAAAGAAGGTCTCTGGCTATAGAACACTCTTTCTCAGGAAGAAGCCTCCATCCAGGAGATTGTTCTCTCTTCAGAGGCTAGCCCTTAAATGAGCCCAGGGAGGGGTGGACCCAGGGTCACATGGGAAATACGGGTGAATTGCTTATACCTGTGCCCCCTGGGCCAGCCACGCTCTTCACCAGGTGCTCCATCATCAGTTCAGGCCCTGACATAACAGTTCCCTTACACCTGTCTTCTTCAAAAGATTAAATGGTTGTGAAAGTTAGCACTGAAACATTTGTTGGACATTATTCTACTGTGTCTTACCAGTCGGGAAAAATTGTAGCAGCAGTGGAAGAGAGTGTACCAGTAACTCTCATTCCCCCACTGATGCTGTGCAGTTTAAAACACAGCTTTTAAAGCAAGTTCCCTTGCAGAGAAGGGTAACATGCATTAACTTGCAGACTTTGCTACAAGTGATGCAGTAACAGCTGTAGTTTCAGTCAAGACCTGTGTGATTTTACTGCTGTTGCCTTTGTTGAAAAATACATTCTTCAGAAGTCTCTTAATACTGTTCCTGTTTTCACGATGGCTTTGGTGATGCAAGACCATCTAGCTAAGTTTGCTTTTGTTCTTTTGTATTTGGCTCCTGACACGTGTTCCAGGCAAAGGGGAAAGAGGAACTATTGCCTGAAGCGTGCACTCGTTACAAGAGGAAAATATTTTTTTTTCTTTAAAGATGATGGAAAATACTGAACTTCTGACATGGGGCTGAGACCTATATCATTTTACAAAATGCTTTTGAAAATATCCTCACTCCAAAGTTAATATTCATAGCTCTGATCTCTACATACCTAAAGATAACTATCTTAATTCCTTTTGAAGAGTACTCTCACATTGTCTTGCATAGAGTAAAAGAGAGAGAGGCTGTCCAGGTCCTCCCCAAGCTGTTCCATGTCCCTTTTATAATAACTGTTGTCAGTATCTTCATCAGTGGTACAGGGTCCATAACTGGAGATGAGTGGAGACAGCCTCACTGTTGGCACATGGAGAATTACATTTTGATTGACTAGAATTAATTTAATTTAATGAATGCTGTGGAAGTCACTGAGTGGTTTTGCTAGTCCTAGTACGACAAACCTCGCTTCTCCTCTGCACTGCAATTGTCTGAGTCTTTGCTGTAATATGGTTTGTATGCTATTCCCCTTACTAAAACACTCCTTTTGGCAGGTTGTTCTCCTCACAGGTTCACTTCAGTTCTGGAGAGTTCTTTTTGCTTTTAAGCATCTACTAGCTTCTTTCTTTTTCCCCCTCACCATGCTAGCTGGAAGCTAACTCACTTAACTTTCAGGTGTATAATGCATATTGTATAACGCACAGTGCTATAGAAAACCATTATTCATTTTTTTTGTATTTGTATGAGCCACGCATGAACACAGATGACTAAACAAAGGCAAAACAAAGATATTTGCATGCATTGCTGTCTGTTGCTGTATTTTTACTTCCCACTTTACTTGAACTAACATACTTCCCTTTCCTCCCTACTACCACAAAATTGTGCTTACCTGCCATTACACTTGTGCCTTTGCAGTCCAGATTCTCTCGGAGTCAAGGCACTGCAGGGGATTGACTTTAACTTCAAAGCTAATCAGGGGAACCAGAAGAATAATTTGAGTCTGGATTTTTGAAGGCATGTTCACGTTATACAGCAGGGACTACAAAGGAAGGGAAAGAAAAGATTTCTAGGCACAATTTTCTGTGCTCTTCTAAAGCAGAGCATTGTTATATGTAAAACAGTTATGTCCACTTAAACTCATTCCTCTGAGGGTAAAGACATTACCATTAAAGTTGTAAGAATAGTAATTTTAGTGGATAAGCCATCAGTTGTGGATCTGAAAGGGCTTTTGCTAGAATTTGGATTATTATTGGGATTATATTTAAAACATTCATATTATCTGTGGTTGATTAAACTTCAGTAATGGGCGCTTTCTGATCAACAGTTGGACGGTACTCTAGATGAGAAAGGTGCTAAATACATCCGTCTCTTGTTACAGTAGTGGATGGGACTAATAAGGAAGAGGTGCCTTTTTTAAAACAACAACAAGTTGAGGAACACAGCTAGAGCATTATCCATCCTGTTATTGTAATGTGGACAGTTCAAGGCAATACCTGTATATCTGGGCAGTAAAGGTAACTCAGCAAGGTGCTCCAGGTTTCCCACAAAGTAGAGCAAAGAGAAAAGGAGCTCTACGAGAAGTGTGGTTATCAGTGAGGTTATTAAAGAAGGACTTAGCCACTTACTTCTATACCACTTTGACTATACTTACTTACAATACAAATCTCTTCTTTTATGTGGAAAAGACTCCTTCTGTCTTGACACTTGGCATTAATCCCTCTGCAAATGCCAAAACCAAGGGATTAAATGTGAAAGGGGCAGGAGGGCTTATTGCCTCTCTGCCAGCTGGGAGCTATGCCAGCTCAGCTTGGAACATAGCTCTTAGCAGATTTAAAATCTGTCTGTGAGAGGAGCGTGATTTTTCCAGTGCTTAAACTTCAGCTGTCATTAATGTGGTATAAGAGCTGGCAGTAATAAGGAAGGTTCCCATCGCAGAGCCACCCTGCATGCTGCAGACAGTGCAATTGCAGATGGTGCTTCTGGTCCTTGCTGCCCTCAAGTGCTGGCATGACCCTTCTCTGCAGGAGATGAAAACAGGAAAAGTGCAGCTGCCTGTGATAGGAGAAGGTGTTTGGAAAAGAGGAGCTGAGAATCTGAATGGAAGAATTTTTTTTTTACTTACCCTGCCAAGCTTTCAAAAGAATACTGGAGCTGGGAGAGTCTCAAATGGGTGCTGAGATGCTGTGACTTGCTCATCTTTAGGCCTGCTGTTCTTGTAAGCCTTCTTGGCTGCTATTTCTCAGTAAGCATTGATACTTTTTAAAAGCAAGTTGTTTCCTCTTGTCAGAGACTTCTAAATAAGTGTTTTAAGTCTTGGGATTTGTAACAAACCAGCAAATGCTGAAGTTTGGGTGAGTGGGAAGACAAAGCTTGAAGAGAAAAGGGGATGTTTGCAGGGTTCTTAAGTTTTTTGTAATACAGAAGGTCCCAGGCAAGGCTCCAACAGTGTTCTCAGCTACTGCAGACTTAGCTTAGCTTTCTGGTTAGTAAGACATACCCTTATGTTATTTTCTCTTCTTTTTCAGAGCCTGCATTGATGTCATTCCCTCTACGCCAAGATGCCCTACAGAATCCCCCATATTCAAAACTGCGGGGCTACACATTTAGCCATTGGCTAACTTTGAGAGCAAGTTTATCCAAGCAAATGGGAAAAGCATTAATAAGAAACAAACTTACAAAACAGCTTATCCTGCCAGGATTTCACCCAGAGCAACAGTGGTACCTAAGGACAAGAATTCTACAAACCCAGCCGAGAGGCTTCTGTGTCTTCCAAAAGGACTTGAGCTCCGCATCTGACACAAAGTGCCTTGAGGCTTCTCCTGTTGGCCAAGTTTCTGTGGACTGTCTGTCCAAAGAGGAAAGTCAAGGATCTGAATTCTCTAACAGGAATTCAGGATCTTGCACTAAGGTCCGTCGTGCCTCTGATAACTTGACTCACACAGATGAGGAAGGACGGGCCACAATGGTGGATGTTGGAGGGAAACCAGATTCCAGAAGAAGTGCTGTTGCTGTTGCTATTGTTCGCCTGGGTGACAAGGCATTTGGGATGGTGAGGCAGAACCAAATGAAGAAAGGGGATGTGCTGGCAGTAGCACAGATTGCAGGAATTCAGGGAGCTAAACTGACCAGCCAGTTGATCCCTTTGTGTCACAACATCCCTCTCAGCCACGTTGAGGTGTCCCTGAGGCTGGATGAAGCCAAATGTGCAGTGGTGATTCGCTGCTCCTGCCAGACCTGGGGGAAGACAGGTGTGGAGATGGAAGCTCTGACAGCTGCCAGCCTGGCTGCCCTGACTGTGTATGACATGTGCAAAGCAGTCACTCATGACATTGTGATCGAGGAGGTGAAGTTGCTTAGTAAGACAGGTGGGCAGAGAGGAGACTTCTCTAGAGTCTAGATCATATCCAGACACTTCCAGCCCTCTAGATAACCACTGCTAGAACACAGCCTCTTACAGAACAGCATTTGCTCAGCTGTAGTAAGCTTGCAGACCTCAGTAGGTGTACTATACAACTCTAATTTTGCCTTACCCCGTCACTTCTGAATGAACAGAGGAGCCACGTAGCCAGCTGTTGAGTAAGTGGGTTTTCTAGAGGACAGACTTCTCTGCTCAGCCAGTAGTTTCATTTTAGTGTCCTCACCATGAGGTTGAGCAAAGATTCCTCGTTATAGTACAGAAGGTTTCTTTTTCTTCTTGCTGTGAAATATTCACAGCTGCTGTCATCACACCATGCAACTGCGAGCTCTGGAAATGAAACAAGTGTTGAAAGTACTGTTATTTGGCAACTATTCTTAAGTCAAGGATTAGGATTTCAGAACTGTTTCTGTCTGTCTGTCTTGTGCCCCCATCCCGTCAGATGAGTTTAGATGGTGACAGGGAGAAGAAAACAGCTCTGGGAATTTATCGTATATTGGAGATAATAGTTGTGGAACAGTCAGGGTCAGAGGGGCAGCTCCTGTCCCTTTTCAGTGTTACTGCTTTCCTTGCCCTCAAGTGGGAAATATCCACCTCTCTGTTTCAAAACAAAAGGAGATTGCAGCTGCCCAGCTCTTTCTACCTTGGACACTGTGAAATGGGATGTAGAACATAGGGTTTCTGGTGTTGGAAGAATTATTTTGCTGACCTGAGAGGTAACTTTTGTGATGTTAAAAGCATGTTCCAGCATTTTGACCGTAGCAGCCAAATACATTGAGGTGCTGTGTCTGCATGCATGTCTGCATTAAGGGTTTAATTATGCCATGCATGGAAGTAGGTTTCAGCTCCCCCTGACTTTTTTAAGAGCTGTCACATCAAGCCCCAGAAGACTACACTTTTTAATCTTACAGCGCAGCTTCTAGTAACCAGCAAGCTGCATGGTCCTGACAGGTGAAAGGCTGTAATACCAGCAGCCACGTACTTAGAGGAGTGGGATTGTTGCTCTTGCCAGAGTGCTTTCCTGCATTCTTCTCGAACTTGCTTTCATGAAGTCTTCAGGTATTTAAGTGATTCCAGGTAAGTTGCCAGAAGTAGATTGTCATGTAGTCCTGAATAGCTTTAATAATTGACCATCCTAGAAAAGAAATCAGTCGGCATTCTTTTTTTCCATACTGGTGGATCCCTTTTAAACACGAATTTATATGCTCTGAAGATGTTTTCAATTCAGTTTACTTGTTTTCTAGTACTTATGGCTAATGTGAATCTCTGATTGATTCAGGGTGCTCCCTCTCAATACGCACAGAGAGCTGAAGACAGCTTTAAGTTAAGGAGTCCACTGGGAAAATTGTCTTAAACTTTGCAAGCCATTGCTTCTCATGGAATAAGGTTAAACTGTGAGCATCAGTAAAGCACACAGCACAGTCATGCACATCCTGCTCTTTTAAAGTAAGCACAGGTCTAATATGAGGAGTCAACAGGAGATACTACAAACGTATTCACCTATACGTTACGAATCTCATACAGTAGTTATAGTAGTTAACACAGAAAGCACTTTTTCCATTGCAGGTTAATTAGATTCTTTTCTTCGTTATCATTGAGGTCAGGCACATATAACAGCTACAGCTACTGCTGAGCAAGCTTAGAAATGTGGAAGGAGCCTGCAGAGCTTAATAACAGAGATGCTCAATGCTACAAACATTTGTATGCCTGTATTCACTGTTATACTCCTGATTCCATCAATATCACTAAACTGTTTGTAAATCAATAGTAAGTCAGCTTAACATTGCACAGGAGATAGTAGTGAGTTATCTCACTCAAGCACCTTCCCCAGATAGGCATTAGGAATTCCAGCTGACCCTGCAACCATGAGATACCGCGTTCATCTGTGGAAATGCTGTGCACATCATCTCCCTTAGTTCAGCTTAGAAACAAATCCCCCGGAAAAGGCAGCACGCCTGTAACCTGCTAAGTTATCTGACTTACACAAGCACTTGACTCCCCCCCACCATGCAGAGCACCCACTGCCCTCCCTGCCTTCACCCAGTCTTGAGAAATCGAAGGAAACTAGACATACTTGGTAGTAATAAAACAATGCTTTGGGGCATATGATTCTTTGGCTTCTGAGAAGTTTGCTGTCATGCTGTAAAGCTCACAGAAAAGACTTAAGATGATACCAGGGACTACAGAGCACATGGATGATCACCACGCACATCTTACCACTTACGCACATCTCACTACATACTCTCTAGGGTTGAGAGTGACTAGAAGCTTTGGGCAAAAGGACTTTGGTGCCATTTTATGCTCATGTTCTATTGTCAAGTCTTGAAACTATGCACATTTATAGATGATGAAACACGTACTTCAACAGAACATTTTGCAAGAGAAATGAGCTGGTATGTTTCAGTGGTGCTGGGTGGGCAGTGGTATAATGTGACGAATACTTTCTGGAGGCTTGCTTTTTTTGTCCACCATTTTTAATAAATGCTCGCTGTAATTGTTTCACATTGTTTTGAATACGTTTTTTTTCCATTCCCTCATTCAAAGGAATGCTCATTTTTTAGTCCTCAGCTTCTATAAGTAGTTAACTCAGGATGAGCAACAAGACAGACTTTGAAAGTTATTGTGATCAGTCAGCAATTAGGAAGAGATCAGTAAGGATAACATTACTGCAAGGAAGCTACTCCTTCTTTTGTTGTTGAGTGAAACTCAGCTCATCTGGCTGTTCTTAAATAGAATGATCTTGTAGGCTTAGCAGCATAATTTATCATTTCATCTTTAATCCTGCCGTCTCCCACTTCCCTGATTACATGTCAGTGGATGCGTATAACTTAGCACTGCTCTGTGCTGCAGACTCATGTAAGGAGGGAGCACCTCACCCATTCTCCTTTATAGCCTAAGCGGCCACACACTGAAATGAATGCCCACAGAACTGCCTCTACACAAATCCATCCCTCCTGAACAGAGAAGGTCATAAGGGAGGGTCCCTCACTGATCGAGCTGAGCTTCCAGAAGAGATCTCACCTTGTTTGCCATCTGGAAAGCCTGTAGGAATAGAATTGGTGGGGCAGTTTGCTGTAAGTTGCTACTCAGTGCAGCCCCATAGAAAGCCAATGGCAGGCACTGCGCAAGAGGGCTGAGACTGCGGCTGGACTGCTGTAAAGTCTCCCATCTGGCACAGCATCAAAATGCTGCTTACCCTGGGACTACAGCACAATATACATCCACTTCACACCCGCTTTCTGGTTCCAGATTTGGAAACAGGTCCTACGTTTCTGACAGTTTAAAATGGAGTAAAGCAATGAGCCTACCACATCTCTCTGGAAGATACCATAAGAGCAAGTTGTGCCACTAACGCTCTACATGCCAAATGCAACTGGAACACGAAGCAAGTGTTGCTTGCCCTTACAGCACATCTTTTATCCTCTCCTCCTGGAAACTCATTTGTCCCAGCTAATTTCCCATCTGTGTTTTATTGTCTCTTCCTTGCCAATCCAGCCTGTGTCTTTTGCGGCAGGCAAGCTCCTTTCCTTCCTGGCCACATCCTGAGGCCAGTCACCCCACCCTTAGACTGCCCTGGAAAAAAATTGGATGCAAAGTACTAAAGGAGAAGCCAGCAAAAGCTAGGCCCTAAGTAAAATAGGGACCTCTTTCAGAACGAGAATCACATAAAACCAGACCCTAAATGCAACAACAGCTGAACACTAAAAATGGGAAGAAAATTCTAGCTATTCTAAGCCACTGGTGACCTGCAGTAATTCTTCCTAAGTCACTGAGGTTACTCAGCTTCACGTGGGATTTGAGTGAACAGAATCCAGCCCTCTGTCCCACCCCTCCTTGGCCCATAGCTGGCAGCTCCTGGTTGGCTCCGCAACAGCTAGGCAGGCATGTAACAGCTTAAAAATGGCTGTAATGTAGTGTGTGCTTTGGCCAGGACACAGGACTGCTAATTAGTTTAATGAAAACATGGTCTACCTCCCTCCACTTTGGACAGCCTTGTTCCAAGAGCAGCTTAGTGTTTCAGCATATGTGAAAGCGGGAGCTGCTGGGTGCAGTGGGCTGACTAAGCTTTTTTGGGAGATTTCAGGACAAAGCCTCAACGTAGGTCTCAAAATCAAGTGATCTGAGGAGCACTGTAAAAGCTATGATGATGGCAAACCCCGTGACGTGCCTGGCACGCTCCCTGGAAAGGCACAGGGTGGAGTGGCTGAAGCCTTCTTCACAAGCTGGGCCTGAACGCTTTGGGTGAACTCAGTGCACCCTGTCATAATAAGAGCAGATTTTCATGTTGGTTACCACAAGCCTGTAAGGCAGTGGCTGAGGCACAGATCCAGCTAGCTTCACCTTCCGTGCCACCGGTGCTGCGTTTAGAAAGCCTACCGTTTAGCACCTCTATTTTTGAGCTCATCCTATTTGCTCCTTTGATGAGGAGAAAGCTCCCAAAATAACAGAGGTTAAGTATGGCCAAGTGGAAGTTTAAGGGCCGGATGCCCCCAAGATGCTGCTGGGACTTGCTCTGAGCAGAGCTATGTGACAACCCAGGTGTTGCTCAGCTTCACAGTCACAGCCTGACTGCAGTGGCGGGGCCATCACCAAGATTCTGGAGAGCCTGCTCAGAACCAGAAAACCTCTATACTTCCACTAAGCTCTTCTTGCACAGATTTAGTCTCAAAAATAAATGCAACAGAAACGCTCTCCTCTATACCCATGATACTTCCAGGGCACATAGCTGAAAGGATGCAAGGCCAGCAAAAGCAACGTTTCTGGTTCCAACGTCAAGGGCAGCTTGGCTGCAAGGTGCACAGGAGTGACAGGACGCAGGGGAGGAAGAGGGGGAGACAGCAGAAGGTCGGGCAACTGTAAAGTTGTGTTAATATTATGCTTGGAAGAAACATACGCTAGCAGATACACAGCTGCTCCATTAGCCGTGCCCTGGGCCAGATACCAGCTGGTGCAAGTTGTGGCATAGCTCCAGCAGCAGCAGCAGCAGCAGAGCTGTACGGCCTCACACCGGGCAAGGAGCCGGCAGGCAGCTTCTGCTCCTGGGAGCCAGGGAGAGGGGTTTCAGTCACACAGACCCGACCGCTTCTGCCACTTTCCGCATCCTTAAGGAACACCCTGATTAACTAACAGGGCCATTTCATCACTCGAGTCTCCCCACGAGCAAAGTTCCAGCTGAGCTGGAATTACTGCTGTCCCGGGGCAGAGCGCGGGGCTGTGTCCCTCCCCTGAAGCCACCTCCCAGCTGCCACCCACAGCCCTCGCGCTACGGAGAGCCGAGCTTCCCCACCCCAGGCTGGATGCTGAATGGGAACGTTTCAGCTCTGTGTGGCTCACTTGGCTTCTGCGGATTGGCTCCTGGGGTAATCCTCAGTCCAAATCCAAGAAATAAGCAGAGCAGAGGGGAGGGAGTAATTTTTGCTGCCCTCGGAGCCTCATCTCTCCTATTGCAGCTGGCAGTTCCAAAGGCTCCGTCCTGCCAAGACTGGATCTTAACTGGGTTCTGTGGAAACAGAAGTTGCTGCCAGGGCTGCTGTGATCCATGGTTTACAGGGAACACGGGCATAGCTCGCCTGGCCCCTCAGGAAAGGGCCTTCACTAGAGTTTAGGGGGAAAAAAAATCCCTCCGAATGAGTGATAGCAGTGAAAACCTCAAGCCGAGGCCAAGGAGGAGAGGAGATGGCTCAAGCAGGCAGTTTGAGGAGGAGCAGGCAGTACCACGTCTGTGGAAAATCCTCCCTCCTCTGGCAGTGCCTGGGGAAGGGAAGCCACCAGCCAGCCCAAGGGGCAGCCAGCAATCCCCGGGCCTTGCAGCGAATTTAAGTACTAAACCCAAACAGGCACACAGAACCTATCCCAATTTTGCCCAGAAACGCTCCTGCAGAGGGCTGTGGGACAAAGCACAAGACATGGGAAGACCAGAACAAAGCCTCTTCAAGCATCCTGTCAGCACATGACATGAGGATGCCACACAATACTTTTTCCAAGCCACAGATACTGACTTCAAACCCAATTGCTACAAAGGCCGCTGCCAGGGCTCACTCACACCTCCTCAATTAGGCACAGTCTGTCCTCTCCTTTGGCTTTGAGGACACGCTCAGTCGGCTGCTGCCAACTCCTAACACACCCAAGATGGGTGCTCCTGACCAGTAGGTCCGCCAGAGGAAGGCCATCACAGTAAGAGAAGAGCTCTCCTTGCTGATTCAGGGACACAGGGCTACCAAGAGCTTATGCAACAGATGCCATGCAGGCACCCCAGAGCTGCTGGACCTGAGCGGTGCAAATGGGCTCTTGCTCCGGTAAAATGACTTTAACAGGATTTTCCAGCCAGTGAACGAGCTTTGACAGACACACCCAGGACACTCAGCCATAAGCAACACAACTGCGTGCTGAAGGCTCTCGGCCAGCCAGACTGGGAGGGGTATTTAAACACAAGTTTCTTGCATTCATCTTTATAGCCTGCTGTTTCCTTACGGGGCTCACTGAGGATGCCTCAGAGCACATCCTTACGGGATGTCCCAGACACAGCTAAGGCATCGGCAGTAACACTTAGCTGGTCACTGGTAAACCATGGCTTTTGCAAACCTCTGCCAGAGAACTCTAGCTGAACCCCAGCAGCTGGAGGGGTTTTCATTTCCACTTCTCCGAGGCTGATATTTCAAGGTGTTTTTATTTCTTTTTAATCAATGCACACGGCCAGCTCAGGAGGGGGTCGAAGGAGGAGAGAGGGGCAGCGCAGCCACTGAATCTGCACAAAGTAGTTCCACATGCAAGAGGAACAGGGCTCAGCTCACTCGGTGTGTGTTTTGCAGTGTGGTTATGGGCCGTCATTCCACCTTGACAAAGCTGTTATTTATTTACTTAAAGACTTGCATTCCGTGGAAAAAGATGCCCCAAGATAGTACTGTGTTTCTAAAATTAAACCCAGCTGGCTGGACAAGGAGCAAGCAACCAAGCACTCCCATGCTTCACCAGCAGCAGGAGCAGGGCTCCCCACATCCCAGGGCCTCCCCAGCCCCACTGAGCTGCCACAGAGCCCAGCAAGGTCTCCCCACGCCCTCAGCCAAAAGGGAGGCAGCTCCCTGGGGCTTGGGTCACTTCATATGAGAGCAGGGGTGCCACTGTGTCCTACGGCATAGGATGAGACCTTAGTAAGAGCGAGTGCACTTGCTTCTCTATAGCCCCAGGAACGTTCGCGCTCTGCTGCTGGAGAGGGGACATCCCACCAGGTATCTGACACAAGTCAAAGTGTGGCCCAGGAGAAGTCTTTTCACACTTAGTGGGGACAGGCTGCATTCCTGGTCCTCGTCTTGTATCTAATCTAGCCAAGATCTTCCTCCAGCTCACGCGGCCCTGGAAGTTCCCTCTTCACAAAGCTCACCCAACCCTCACTGCTGTAACCTAAGTTAAGAAACCTGTTTTCACCAAAACCATTTATAGAAGGGAAGAACTCAAGTGTTCCTCCACGCTTGCCGGGCACCAGAAAGAATCTCCCCTGCTGACACGCTTTTGGCACCTGTTCCCCTGCTGACACACGTGCACAGAGGCCACGTCTACATCAGCAAGGAGCTCAACTGGGAAACAAGTACATCGGCCTGTTGGAGCAGCTGGGGCTGGAGCTGCTGTTCAGGGGTTTTACAGGGGCCTAGATTTAGCCTCATCCTTCAGACAACATGTCTCCACACAAACATGTGGCTGAAGCTCCCCAAAGGACAGGCCGGTCTCTGGTTGAGGCCCCTGTGTCTGTCAGGGCCAGGAGCACTTCCAAGACATTTGGGAAGCAAAGTTTCCGGGGATGACAAAGGCAGATCTGCGAGGGCTATGGGGAGGATGGCAAAGTTTGGCCTCAAACCTCACTGCTCTGCACCAGAGAGCTCACATAGAGTGAGAGAAATTGATTCCATTGCTGATCTGGGTCAATGTGATGCTGGGAGTGCTTATGGAGCCCCTGGTCCCCAGGTGCACAAACCAGTTCCCCCTTGGCCTCAGCACCACATTCTGCCCTGGGCACAGGCAGGAGCTCCTGCTCCTCAGCTGGGAGCAGAGAGATGGCCCTTGGCATCACATGTCACTTGTTGTACAGTTCTTCCGCTACAGGTCTGGATTGTGATCCAGGAGGACCTGACCACAGGGTGGTGGGCCAGACCAACATATGCTTGCTAAATCACTCAAATCATTGTCTGCACATGGGAACACTGACCCATCCTTCCCATTGCTCTGTGCATTCAGCAGCGTGCACCTGGAGACAGATCTGCAGGCCTGAGCGCTCTTCACATCTGACATGCAGGTCCAAGGAGAAGGTAACATCTACCATCAAAGTAGTGAAGCTGCTCTTCGCAGATATGGCTTCTGCCCCTCAGTTCGTCCCAGTTGCTTTATATAGATTTCACTTCCCTGCTTCAGAAGGAGAAAAATCCACCCGCTCAGTTCTGATCTCAGTGACTGCAAAAGGCAGAGCCAGTGATGATAAAGCTCCTCGTAGAGCTGCTGGAAAGTGCTGGCACAAATAAGAGGAAAGAGAGCTGGCCACCATTCCTGCAAGAAGCTCTTAGGAAAGAGCCTGCCCTCATCAGAGCTCAGCTATTTCTGTGATTGTGTCCATTTGCCCATAATTACACTGGTTCTGCTCCGTAACGCACTGTCAGGACTACTGATCCCTATCCAAACTCCTGCTGCCTTCCTGTTTGGATTAGGGTGCCAGCTTGGGTTAAAAATTAGAGAGTGAAATTGCTTCAATATCTGATTTAGCCCCTTCCTCCTCCCATCCTGCTTTGGGTTTGGGATGTGCTGGTCAGAATCCCTTTGGGAGGGGATTAATTAGGAACAGATCAGCAACTGGGAGCTGTCTCACAAGGACAACATCTCAGATATGGGACAAACTGGAGCCTCCCACTTTGACCCTGGTGCAAGTCCAAGACATGCTTGCTTTTGCAGCCCAGCACTGACACTCTGGGAGCTGGCAGGAGATCGGCATCCCAAAGGCCACAGCTAGCTCAGGTCCCAGTGTTATACTGCTTCAGCTCTGGAGCTGCTTCTGCAGTGAAAGGCTGTGTGTCCCTGCTGGCTCCAGAGACAGCTTCAGCTCTCCAGCTGCAGAAATGGCCTTCTCTGTATTTATGGAAAAGTTTTCATTCTAGGGACCAGAAGAAGGGAAGATGTTCTGTTACTGCTGTTTTAAAAGAGTAACATTGTGTGTGCAAGAAGGTTCATATCAAGAATGCTACAGAGAAAGAGCAGCAAATCCTCCTAAGGTAAGGAAGCTGTAGGCTGCCATGAGGCCTTCCCTCTGCCTCCTCTGCTCTAGGAGGAAGAAAGCAAGGACTTCACTTGCTCCCCATCCATCTTGCCTGCCAGACCCTTCCCCATCTTTGTAGCCCTCCTTTGTATGCTCTGGTCCTGCAGAGACATATGGCTGCCCTGGTGTAAGAGCACTGAGAGCAGGCATGGAGAGTTGTCTGGCACCTCTTTCCTCACCCCAAGTGACCACATACTGTGGGAGACCCCAGGGAGAGGCAGTAAGCAAGATGGAACTCCTCACCACATTCATGCCACTTTTCATGCTTTGATCATGGCTTGAGTTTTTTCTTTTGAACTAGGAGGAACCTCTACATTAATTAAGCATAGGAATAAAGAGGGGAGCTCAGCTGTGGGAGGAGAGGACAAATATTTGTCCTTAAAAAAGCAAAACTTCACCCTTTAGAAGAATCCTAGCTGTGGTTCCTTTCAAAGAGGCTTTTTCCTTCCACAGGAGCACTGGGAGGGCAATTGGTATTTCTATTACTAGATCATTTTGAAGCCTGGATTCTACTCCAATACAAGATCAGGACCCTTCTGATTTATAACAGTAAAAATAAAAATAAATAAAACCACATTTTCTGAAACAGACAGAAAAAGAATCACTTGGGGGCAGGGGGGAGATTATTTTAGCTCTCCCTCCCTGTTACATATCAACCAGCAAGGCAACAGTGCTTCTGAGAGGCCAGGCTGCCAACCACTTTTCTGCCATCAGAGCTGATACTGCGCACAATGGCAGTACTGCAAAGAGATCCTTGGGGACCTCCACCCAAGTGCAAGAGGCATTAAAAATGAGGGCTTTCTAATTGAAGCTTTGTGGATACCTCAAGAAACTCAAGTGCTTCCAAGATACAAGGGCAGTCAGACTGATCACAGGTGAATTCAGGAGAGACCCTCAGCCCACCATGCACAGCCCCATTCTCCAGCTGAAGGACACATGAGACATGTTTGTCCCACCCTTCCAGGCAAGAAGCTGACACACAGAAGAGGAAGAATAAGCTTCAGGCAAGACATACTCAGCACCTTGCTTTCAAATAATAGTGAAGACTCAAGGTGGCAGTGTCATAGGCTTGACCTGAAGTTTGGTGTTTGAAATCAAATTAAACCCACAGTAAACCTTTGTTAGTCTCCCTACTACTTTAATCAACCTTGATATGCATTTTATTATACATTTTATATCTTTTTTCTTTTTGCCTGGAGACATCAAGATAAAAACCAGGTATGCCAAACTGACATCCTACCCTGTTTTATTCTTCCTCTGTTCCTTTCCCTCATCAAGGCACGTTTGAATAAGGCATTTAGCTTTCTTAATCAATCTCTACGTTGCTATCTTACACGAAAATTCAGTCTTCCAGGCTGAGGTTCCGAAGAGCAGAGCATTCCACCCCACCTTCCTCAAAAAATATTAGCAGGCATACATAGCTCTACAAGCAGCATCGCCCTCATTTTCTCTAACCAATCTGCACTGAGACCAACGGGGACAGGAAAAAGAGAAAAATAATAATAAAAGAAGACCCTGCTGCTGAAGGTCTGACCAAAGTACAGATAAATAGCAACTGTGTCTCAGAGACAACGGCAAGAAGTCCCTTAGCTAAAGAAGCATGAAATGAATAAACAAAATCTAGCACGACAACCTTGAAACCAAAATCTTGGGACTTCGGGAGGGGGGAAGGGGGCAAAAGTATTTATTTTGTTACCAGGCAATAGAATGCAGTTCCCAAAAGGCCAAGCAGATTTCTCCCAGAAAATTCTGTATCTGCTATGGCAGAGATAAAAGCCATCTTCGTTTAAACAGAAGCCAAAAGTTAAAGAAAGGAGAAACCAATGAACAATAGATCTTCGGAGTTTCCCAGCATGACAGAAAAGGTCCCTTTACCCTCCTCCTCACTGCTACTCATTTAGGACAGCAAAACCCTGACGCTATTTTTGCTCAGAAAAAAAAGCCAGAAGGCACTTACCTTGCTTCTACGCAGTGGTGACGAAGAGCGGCAGTCTATAGCCACAAGAAGAAGCCAGATGGGAAGATTAAAGGAGGCTTCTGTACCAAAGCCATCCTGTAGGGCAGAACAGCAGCTCCTCACTGCATGCTCCAACGCCAGTCAAAATACAAAAGAAAAAAAGATCTTTGTATAATTCAAGCAGGATATCTCTTTGTTCAGTGCGGCCAGAATTCAATGCTGCTGAGCTTGACCTCCAACAAGTGGAAAAACAATGGTTTTGCTTTCTTTACTGAAATGCAGCTGCTAGAGAATGAAAAGAGACAGGCAGGTCCCTGTATTGTCATCTTCCCTCTGTCACTCACATCCTGCATGGATTTCAGACACATCCCTCCCTCTGCCCTTGTATCTGCAAAACAAGAATCTCATAGCCATGCTCAGCCAAGTCCGAATCAAACAGACCAAAGACAGAGAAACTAAAAGTCCTTTTAACACATACAAAATGAGTCTTTCCACACAGCACTCAGGCCCCCAGCTGCTGTCTGTTGGCCCTCAACCTGTGCAAGCAATTATCCCCTATTTGCTTTTGCTCGTCACCGTGGCCCTTCCCACCTAAGAGCCACAACCAAGAGCTGGGGCTTTGAGGTCCCATGTACTGCAGGAACGTACCTCGCAGCCTGATCTAAGCTAGGCATGAGATCTGCCAGAGCTCACAGTCAGAACATCACACTTTGTTGACAGCAGGTAACCATGAAAACTTGTGGCTTAAGGATGAATTTTGTCAGTGACCTATTTTTGTTATCAGAGACAGGGAGATTCATGTGTAAGTGAAACAGCTGCATGCTGTGTGTCTAAAATGAAAACAAGGTTCAGCCCTTGAGCTCCAAGGAATTCCTCAGCTTGTCCCTTGATTCACTCACTCTTCAAATGCATACAAATCAGCCCTAGCCCTTACATACCTCCTGCTTGCCCCACTGTGCTCTACCTGACTTCTCTCCCCTCACCTCCCACATCCCTGAAGGCTGCAGCCCTGACATTGGCTTTCCTGGCTTTTTTTCATCCAGCCTTATTGAACTCCTTCCTTTGAAGCCATCTTCTCCTACCCCCTTCTCCTCTCACTCACACTCTTCCTCTGAGAATGCTGCTCAGATAAGCAAGCTTATGGCCAGCACTGCAGCCTTACCTGCTGTTCTACAAGTGTGTCCATGTGTGGATTATGAGGTAATCCTCTGAGATAGCAGGAATAATGTGGTGATTCTTTTGTTCTTTGTTTAAGTGAACAACAGTGTTCCCTATGCTCTTCCACCTTCCTGCCAGAACTACCTCTGAAGTTTCTCCCCAGCTCCGCAGTGACTGTGTCACTGAAGAACTACGTGCTCTTGATCAAAGAGAAAGACCCAGAGCCATGAGAAAAACAGTGCACCCAGACTCCAACTCACCTGTATCGCTGTCCAGCAAAAGCACAGAAAATGCAACTACAAAGAAATTTACTGAGACGCAGTGGGGGCAATATATCTTTAATTTTTTTGCTTTTGTTTTTTAGTATTACAGTATATTCTTATAAAAAGATACAGATAAAAAGGACACTACAGGATTTGTACATTTAATTCACTTATAGTCTTAAATTGACTAAGAAATGAGGATACGCCAAGGCATTACAGCAGCGCACAACCTCCCACTTCAGTAAGCAGCACTATACTTTCCAGCTCGGCAGGCAGGGACACCTCCAAAAATGATCTGCAAGTTTCAAACTGAGCAGGCTTGCAGGGGAGGAGAATAGCTGAATATGGTTTGGAAGGGAGAAGCGTTGAGCGTGGCTCAGGTACCTGATGTCCTCTTACAATTCTAAAACAGCAAGAGACTGTTTAGGAGCAAGTCTGATGATGGGGAGGAGTGCGGAGGGGGTGGGTTGTCAGTAGCATATCACAGAGGCTTTTCTAGATCAGCTGAGTGAGAGCTCCAACTGTTGGACAGCTGAAAGGACCAAGCCCTTTGAAAGCTCTGTAGAACACCTTCTCAATAGCTAAAGGTGTTTAAAAGGGGAGTTTTGATCCAGATGCTGCTTTAGATAATGTTGGTGTTAAACACTGTACTGAGCATACTGGATCTATTCCACATTAACACCAGTATCAGAAGACTGGTTTAGAATACCTGTTAAGCATCCAGACTCAAAATGAGGTGCCATAACACCTTTCTAAGCTAATGACATCTTTCTCAGCATAATCTGGCCAGCTGTAGAAGAACCTGGTCATCCAAACCACTTAGAGCAGTAAACAGCTTTAAAAGCTACACCTAAATTCTATATTTTCAGTTGGCCAAACTGCATTACCCAAGTTGGCCTTTTCCACCTTTGATAAAGAAAGTAAGAGTGGCCAACAGAAGCTAAGTGTTTGAATGGCAGGCAAGCAGAAATCTTCCTAGTTCAGTACAGAGGCCAAAGAGCTGTGGCTAAACGTGATTATTGCTAGAGACTCCACAGAGAGAATACCAAACAGCCAAAAAATGTTGCTTACCCTGGATAATCTGAGGAAGTAGTGTGGAGGAAGAGAGAGGGGAAGCAGGGAGAATTCTTCTTCCTTGGCCTTGAAGATGGGAAGGAATATTAGCTCTGAGGAAGAAGAGCTGTCTCACCAACGTGTAAACTCTGGTGAGGGTACAATCCATACTTGTACGCCTATTTGAGCTTCTCTGGCATTACGTGCAGAATTCGAGTTGGAGGTTGAAATCTGAGTTAGCAACTGTGTAGCTTAACTGTTCTCAATATTCCCACCACGATTCATGACAAGAAAGCAGTTGTTTTTAGAAAGTATTCTGAAATAACCTACCTGCATCAATTCACCACATGCTTTAAAAGACATGCTTTCCCAAGTCCATTCTTGTTAGGGCAGAGTGATTCCTATGAAAGCACAAGTGAAGTCCTTCCTTGCCTCCCTGCCCACACCAAGGCTGCTCCCACACAACCCCTCACCCAGCTCAGCTTGCTGCAGAATGGCCACGCCGGCTGTCTAGCTGGTGTAATGCCCTGGCACGGTCTCAATAGTCCTTGCTGTAATGCAGTGTATACATACAAACATAGCGAACTAAAATAAGGCAAAATAAATAGAGGTGTCAGATTTACAGGTTCCCCTTAGAGATTCCTAAAACCATTAAAAAAAAAAAATCATTTAACCCCCAAACAAAGAAAAAAAAAACAACAAAACAAACAAACACAAAACAACCAACCCAGAAACAAAACCGCATATATCATGTACATCATCAACTGTACAACTGATCTCCTTTCCCCTCAAGGAAACTCCTGACACAAGCTTCTCCCGTGCAACCCAGCTCACAGTGTGAGCTTTCCTAAAAAAGAGGGAAGATTCAGCCAATGGAGCTGACCATTACAGAAACACCTGCTCCACAGCCTTCCATCAGGGCCCCTCACGATGCCTTTCCCTTCCTCAGACATTGTGAACACATTACAGAAATGCTTCTGAAGGATGCCCAAGCTGTCTCTCTAGTGGAGAGTCTCTCATCCCTGAATGTTAGTCCTGCTTCTGCTCTTGTAGGGAACCAGTGCCCGGACTATAGCTGTGCTGCAGAGCATGGAAGGGCCTTGCTGCCCCGAAGTCACTTTACTTTGTAGCATTTTCAGAGACTTACGGACAACTGAGAAGAGTGACAAAGAGCAAAGGGAGTGGGGTGTGTGGGGGGAAGTTCTGCAGTCTTTTCAGGGGTCATCCTAATGAAATCCACTTAAGAACAACGCAAAGACACATAGGTAAGTGAAGAAGCACTAAATCTCTACAGACAAGGTTTGGAGAATTAGAAAGTACCTCCTCTTCTAGGTGTGAAGAACTTCATCATAAAATTAGCAACAACTACATTTCTCTAGGAAGAGTATAAAGTAGAACAAGCCCTCAATTATAACCTTTTCCACATTTCCTCCTCTTCTACTTAAAACGCTGGTGCTAGGCACAGCTGCAAGGATAACAGCAGACCTTAGTTCTCTGTCCCTCAGAATATGATAAAGAGTTTTTGCCTTAACGTTATGCCTCATGACTGCTTGCTATGCCTGCCCAGGCTACAGAGGCACTAGAGGACAAGGATTAGATTTTCCTGCCTTCTTCAGCACTTAGCAACTCTATCAAAACTGCATATGAGGAACAGAGCATAGCTGCACTCGCAGCATGCCAGAGACTCCAAGCAAGGATGAACTTGGCTTTGCGAAAAATCTGAAGTCGGGTCCTAGAGCAGAGCCAACTTTTTCCTTATCTGCTGTGGCCAGCCTCATCTCTTAGAGCAGAGATATTCATGGGTGTCTCTGCTTGTCGCCACTTAACCACTGCTTGCCGCAGTGAGCAACCAAGCTTTTCCAGAATGCTTTTCATGAACATTCACCATGGAGTGAACAGCCAGGGGAGACCGTTCAGCATGCTGAAAGAAACCTTCAGCCACCACCACCGATTCAAAACAAAAGTCTGGGGCCCTTGAGTGCTAAGAAAGTTGAGCGGCAATGAACTGGGGGCATGACTCTGGGCTTTCTGTCAGTTTCAGTAATGTATCTCACAGCTGATTTATTGGAGTTGCACCATCTCTTATTACTGGTGTATATATTTGAGGGGGTGGCAAAGCTACAGCAGCTCTCTTTGCCTGTCACCGTGGCTGGTGCACTGCGTACCATCATACAGCTTTTCAAATCAGGGCTGAACTGTGTACACAAATGGTCAGGGAGATTATCAATCTCTCTGCTTTTGCTACATTTATGGCCTGGCAAAGTGACTTCAGTTTCAAAAAGCACTCCATGAACCTGGTTTGAAAAATACTGGGGTGGGAAATGCTGTATTTATATTCAAGGGTTTTGCCCTGAGGTGTTTCTTCTATAACAGAACTGCCTTGCTGACAGTCTGCCATATTGAACAAGTACCAGGGGAGCAAGCAAGCAGCCATAAGTTGGACAGAGTCACAGGTCACATCTTCTTGCACCAGAGCTGACCTTGGCACTGGCACTACACCTGAACTTCTGAGTGAATCCTAAAACCAAGGAGAACAAAGAGGGGGGAAATCTACAGTGTTCTAATCCCTAAAAGCATCATCTTTGGAATTCAGGGATTACCAAAATCTAAACTCAACTGTATACCAGTTTGGCACGTATTACCATCTCTCATATGGCTTACATGGCACAGGTTATATGGCATGCTTTAAAACAAGACGAACAAAAAAAGGGCTGAGATATGGCATGTCTACTTTGGGGAGCAGCAAGGAGCTTGTTAATATAATTTACAAGAGACGTTTCTAAAAATCCATTTTGTAATTTAAAATAAAAATGCTTATAAAAGTGAGAGTTAAACTTTCAAAAACCTTTATGAAATACAGTCTTTCTTCTACAAGGTGCTTGTGTCTGCTGCAATGGATATTGCTGTTAATAGCTAATCCCAGAAGGGCAATGGGATAACAAGGGAGGAGAATGCACCCAGCTCTTGTAAGATACCAGCTCTTTACGATGAGTATTATACAGAGGCGCGGCAGTCTGGAATGTCGTAAATAGGGAAACTGTAGGGTGGGAGTCTCAAAATTCAGTAAACAGTGAAACATTAGAGTTTAACAATTCTGAATTTTTTGCTTCTTTCCATAGTTTACATAATTATTTTAGTGTTCAGAAAACCACCACTGTTGGCTTCTCCAATATTGGTAGTGTGTAATACTGATCAGGCAGCGTGTATGGCAGAAGTTCTATCCTGCAGACTCAGTGCTGAGCCTGAGGTTAAGTGACATTCATAGAAAAATCGAACCAAAATATTAAAGTGACTAATGGAGCTTTTTCCATTTCCCTGGGATTCCTTGACATTTTGTGCTGTTTACTATTGATATATAATCTGTAAATGGTAGACCTCTCTTCTCAAACGTTGTTTTCTTCCTGTCTAGGAGGAAGAATCCACCACAATTGCTTTCTTTTCCTTTTTCCCTCTCCAGAGTTGGTAATCAAAAGAGGTGACAAGATTGAAGAAAAGAAATCATGACAAAAAAGGGCCACGGCAGCCCACAGAACTGAATCCCTTTCCTAGAGCTGTGAAGATACACCAAATTTAGAATTCAGACATCTTGGGGATCTCTGCTTTTCCACTGTGTGCTTCATAGATGCAGTGTAAACACAAAGTTCTTTTTTTCTTATAAATTAATCCGTTTCCAAAGCCTACTTCGCTTACACGACTTTGTGTCCTCCTGGAAAAAAAATCTCCGTTTTCCTTATGGGACCTTCCATTGGTTCGTGCTAAGTAATCCCTTCTAAATGAAAAAGGCTGTGGCCTGTACAGCTCTCCTTTGACATCACCGATATCTTACTGAACTGTGCGATTGCCCTAGATAGGATTGGGGTGCATGCAATAAATCAGCCTGTTATGCAGAAAGTCCAGTCCATTCCCACAGCAGATGCAGCTTCTATCAAGTGGAAAAGAAATCTCATTTCTTGCAGCTTGCAACCCCACTTGCTTTTTGCCACTTGTAACCTGTGAATGATACTCAGGAGCTTCCAATTTCCATTGGGCTGCACTAAAGAATCTTGCACAAATGGGTAAGAAATATTCAGCTGTTTCCTTCCCACTCTCCAGCAATTACAACAGGCTCCACATCGTCCAGGTGAAACCCCAACCTGTTAGTGGCATCGTTTTCTAAACAAAAAACAGAACTTCTTTCCTAGAAGATGAATTTCAGAGCTTTGAGGCTCAACCATCAATAAATTCCAGAAAATTGTTTCTAGAACAGCAGAATCCAAAAGACTTTGGCAAAGTAATTTATGTCAATCCTGATTTTCGAAATCCATTTTGTTCCAGAACTGATAACTTCCTTCTGAACATCACTTGCTTTGGACAGTATAGGTCATACAAAAACTCCATATAGAATATGAGATCAAAAGCAGTTTTCAGATGCTCATCAATGGCTTATAAAATCCAATTCTAGGAGGGAACTTGTAACCTCAAGAACCATACCTTGACAAGACCCTGAAGGCCAGTCTAGTTACGGAAGAAGCAACAGGTGTTTACAGAGCTGTTGTGAAATTAGTCTTGCTTGTTATCAACAAGATGGAGATCATAGTTCATTTTTACTTTGGCACACAGAAAATTGTATTTCTCCAGCTGCAAGGCTGTCTGGAAGGTCCAGTACTTTCTGTCATCATCATGAGGCCTTTCATGATGCAATCAACTCCCAGAAGCAAATCTGTCAGGTCTGCATGGCCCAGTCACAGACCCTACTGGCTCCATAGAGGCACTTTTATAATGGTTCAAATTAGGAGCGCAGAGAAGGGATGAGAGGAAAGCTGATCAATGGAAAGGTAACGTCTCTACCCACAGACCAAAGAAATTCTTTGGGGCAGCTGTCAGCCAGGCGCCATCGCACACATTCATCTTCCTTGTTTTGCTCTTCTTCGCTTATTTTGGTTGATTATTTTTCCTTCTCTTGTAATTAATAATTTAGTTTTGTCACCACCCGCTCCCGGCTTGTCTCTAAGCCTTGGTTCCCCGAACGCTTGCGATTACGCTTGAGCTTGGATAAGTCTTTGTCAAAGACTTCTCCTGACCTTAATGCTGACACCAGGTCATCAAACTCCCCGGTCTCTTCAGAGATGTTTCCTGCTTTCGCTTTCTTTTGACGCCTCTCTTTTTCCCTCTGCTCTTTCAGCTGTGGAGAAAGAGACAGAGCTTTAGGATTCACGGACCGAGACGCTAGATCACTAGACACTGTGTTAAGGACCATGTAGGATGTGTTAGTACAGTTTGGGAATAAAAGGATCAGGATCCTATCCATAAGGCCATCATGTGTTCTAAGGGCAACAGAGACCACACTATGCTTCCTTTCTTTTGCACAGGTGAGCAGAGAGCACAAGAGGTGAGGAATGAGCAGCATCTTCTGTTTGCCTCACAAAGCATTACCACCCCAGAGCAAAGAGTACCTGCTGTGCTCACAGTACCTAAACTGGTGAGTTCAAAATTAGTCTGGATGTTTCTGCACAAACCAGTCACCACTAAAGTCACAAACAGCTTTGCTTGTAGGGCATGGGTAGTTATATTCAAACAGGCACAAAGGTCACATTCCTTCAGAGGGAGAAAAATAAGAAGAGGAATACACCAGATGGCCACAAGCAAAACATACTGGACAAGGAAGATAGTGTAGCATACTGCAGAGATGGGGAAAAGAAAGAATATTGCCTTGACTCCAGAAAGAGAAACTGGTTATAAACAGAAAAAGCAGTGAAACAGGAGTGCTGATTTTACCAGTCAATGGTAAGTCTAGCTGTTGCTGTAATACTCTCAGTCTCCCCGTGGTAGCACGGGGAGCTCAATAATCCTCCACGCTGCTCAGCTCCAAGATGAGTGAAAATACCAAGGCACGGCTATGGCTCACAGGATGCAGATGGCTCACTGTGCACCAGTCCCATGTTTCAAGAGGATTCTTCTCAAAAGCAAACTGCAACCTCTCTCTCAGTACATCAGGCCCACAAAAGCTTCTTAGAGCTTTAACAGTGGGCTCCTGCACTTTCTGTGCTGGCTGAGAGGAAACTTGAGCCTAACTCTTGGCACTTTATCTCTGTGTCCAGAAGTTCCAAGAAGCCTGCTGGCATCCTGAAGTTTTACCTCTCTTCTCTTCTGAAAGAAATAAAAGGGTTCTTTTGGCAGAGCAAACTTCCCAAGTAGCATTTGCCTTCATTGAAGTTAGGGGCCAGGCAACTGCTGAGGTTAAAGTGTTGGCAGGGTGGAAGGAGGCAGGGAAAAGCTGGGCTGTTCTCATCTCCAGGAAAGCCTGAGATCAGAAGGGGAGGCTGGTTCACATGAATCCCTGGGGTTATACACGTTGGTCTCCAAGAGGCAAAATCAATGATGCACAAAAGCTCGACTGCCTCATAACACAGCCCCAGTAATCAAGGCATTAGGGCCAGCCAGCGCAGACTACAGCAGAGCATTTACTGTGTCACCATACACTGTCAGGGGACAAGAACACAGCACAGGATGATAAAGTCTGAGTGGAAGCTGCCCAGCTGGCAGGACCTGGCTCCAAGAACTTTTGCACAGAGCCAGCAGTCTGAAAGTAAGGCAGTCTGGCTCCACGCAGGGACAGCACCATCTTGCAAAGTACCTTGGCAGAAAAGGTAGGACTAGATTTGGGTATCTGAACTCAAAGAAGAGAGATTTAGAAGCCAAACTTCACAAATATTCTTTTTTGACAGCCCTTGAAAGCTGACAGGACACAGCCAGCAGGAAAATGCCATCATTTGTGAAGAGAAGGATGACAAAGAGGTGGCAAAGAAAAGGACATGAAACAGTGACAGGATATGAGCAATGGAACTGTCTCTGTCAACATTTCTCTCTTGAGAAATGAACAGATGATGAAGTGAAATGCCTCCTTTTGCCCAAGTTCTCACCATGGCTTCCATGCGTGCCCTGCGCTCCTCTTCTTCCTTTTTCTTCCTCATATTCTCCAGATCTTGCTTTGCCTCTGCAAATGACTGTAAGAAAGTGTCAAAGATGCCAAAAAATTCATCTGGCTGCATCTTGCCCTCATTCTCTCCAAAATGCTTCAGTGCCTTGGCGTACTGTCAAAGGGGCAGAAAACACAAAAGCAACAATTAGGCAGGCAGTCCGCTGAAGACAGTGAGGAAAGCTTATGCGTAACTACACACGTAATTCAATACCCCCTGAGCATTCACGTGCAGAGAAGAAACTGCCGCCCCATGCAGTAACCGAACTGCCTCTCTTACGGCAGGTGTCTCTGTCCTGGAGAATCTGCTCTATTGGTTATTCTTTGGGCAACACAGAACAGTGGTGCTGGGGAGCACTATCTATCCACTCCCATAAAAAAAAAAATGTTCAGTGTCTGAGGCTGATGGAGCTATTTCAGAGAGCAACCGTCTGGCCACATCTCGGCTGCAGCTGTGGGTCAGCAGGGGCATGAAAGGCAATGAGCTAGCTGGGGAACAACTACCAAACAAGTAGTTCTAGCTCATCCTAGCCCACCTATCCCCTTCCACCTTCTCCTCTCCTTTCCCCCTCAGTTTCACTTTTAAAAGGGCTGGATTTAGAGGTTTTGTGTAGTAGTGTTGTAGCCCATCTTCTCGGGAGCCTTTTGCTATGTCATACATCACTCTGAAGTCCTCTGAGTCAGTGTTGCCTAGGAGAGAGGAGACTATGGACAGACACGGCATGAGAGAGGGGCAAGGAAAGCAGCCAGGGCTCCAGGGCAGACTTAAAAGAGAGCTGAATACATCACAAATGGCTTTTATTTTAATAGGGAAATGTTGAGGCTGCAGGACATATGTGGAAAGAGCCAACTGGCAGGACTTCAGTCACAGGGCTGTCCTGATCTGGATATGGTAAATTCGCAGCAACCCCTGGCTCCTGGACATGAATCTTGCAGTACTTGTACTCTCTTCTTTGCTCCCTCATACTCACAAACATGCCCCTGTACTCACCAAAATGTACTTAACTGCATGCATAGTCTGCATACAGCACATATGCCCATCTCCACTAACTCTTATATAATTATACACATCCCAAAACTGCATCACTGTCCAACCACTGTCTCTCATACACCTTTGCACCGAAACTGACAGAACTAGCAATACACTCCTGATTCTTATGGTGCCCTGATGTGCAGCTCCCCTAGCACCTTCATGCACCAGCGCTAAGAAACACAGCATCCTCACAGACATCCCTGCTCACCAAAACAAAACCAGCCTCTCCCAAGCAATGGGTTGATTTCCAAATATCTTGTGTGTCTATTCAGTTCATACCACCACAGCCCAGCTTCCCTTTCCTTAGGTGCTCTTGCAGAATGGAAAAGAATAAGAACAGTCCAGGCTCAGATCCCAAGCATAAAATGAATTTGGAAGCAGGACTTATAAAACCCTCTGGCTCTGTACCAGGTAAAGCACAAACAACGTCTCCCAGTTAACTGCAGGGGGAAGAAATCTCCAAGGAAAGCAGCTTCCTTCTGGCACAGCCTGAGCCATCCAGCATCTCCCCTCCTCTGCTTTCACTGCCAGGCCCACAAAGCAGTTTGAAGCAATAACTTTTTTTTCTCTTTTCTTTAAAAAGGCTGTGTTCTCAGCCAGAAACAAACAAAGAAACTCAAAGTATCTGGAAAAAAGAAAAAAAAAAACATTGGAAGGAATGCAAGTTGCTTTGAGCTACCAAACATGGCAGGAGTTGAAGGAAGCACTGCAGCAACAGCAAGTCATACAGGGATTTCAGAGTATGGAAATAGCAACAGACTATTTCTCTGTTTAACTCCTTTCTCTGAAACCTTTGAAGACAAATATATACATGTGTACACACCTACTACCTCTGTCTCCCTCTCTATATTCTTCCAGTATATGTCTACTTAAATATATTGCCACAGCTGCCTGAGCAAACAGAGGTCACAGTAGGTGTGCTATCTGGAATCTCTTCTCACTTAACTTGTGGTTAATCCCTGTGAAAACTGAAAAAAAGGGACAAATTAAGAGCAATGATTGGAGCTAGCAGCTAGGAGAAAGGCTTATTGGCCTCACAGGGGTTTCCTAGTCTTTTAAGTTAGGAGGCTGAGGAGGGGGTCCTTGCCTGAGGATCTTGGATCCTACATATAGGGAAGTCTCCATTAGAGAGTGGTGTCATCTGCAAATGCTCTGCACTTAGTCTGCCACCCAACTGCCAGTACCAGCTAATTATTGCCACACTGGCAGAGAGGCTTTTGACATTGTGTCCTCCCCACCACATAAAGGAGGAAAAGTATTGCTGTGCTGGAAGGACCAAGCATGCTGGGAGCCTTCCAGAGACACTCATGAATATAAAGTGTTTACAACAGACCCCTCTGCTTTTATTCCTCCTTATGTTTCTGCCATCACGTGTGCTCTGTCAAAGCACCAGTGCAGGGATGAGGGGCAGTGTGCTGCACGGTGGCTTACAGCTGCCCTCCTGGCTTGGGGTGCTACGGGAAGAGCAACACAGAGCAGTCTTAGCAGTTCTGAGTCTCAGCGCTGTTTTTTGCTATCTGCCACAAGTTTTGTGTGACCCTGCATGAGTCACTCAGCTGCTCCAAGTGCAGATTCTCTCCCTGTATAACACTGCATAGTCTGCTAAATTGGTAGTTCAGTCCTCATGCATGCACAACACTTGCCCCATCTCTGGAGGCATTTAAGGCCAGACAGAATGGAGCCCTGGGCCACCTGAGCTACTGGGTGGCAACCCTGCCCGTGGCAGGGGGCTGGAGCTTGATGATCTTTAAGGTCCTTTCCAACATACACCATTCTATGATTCTGTGATTCCCAGAATTTTGTGACATGTTGTAATATCACAGAACAGAGTTTGAAAATTGCTTATTCCATAAGTCATTTGGGGACAGATGACGCACAAAAGCAAGGCGGAAAACTGTTTCAGTGGGTTTTCCAATGTAATAAAGGATGGTATCTTTTTTTTTTTTCATTAAAAAATTCATTTCCACACCATTAGGGCCCCCAAGCTCCATGATATAACAGGTCCATAAGCTCAGTGCCAGCTCTGCTTCCTCTGCCAAGCTTTCCACTGAATTCATCCCCTTGCCAAAGCAAATCGTTTAGACAGTTGTTTATTTTAAAAAGCTATTTCATCAAGGAGAGGGAAAGCGGGACAGCAGTGTGCACACTCTTGGCTCTGCTTGCCAACGAAATGTTAAACAGTGGCCGAAGAGCTCTGGAAATGGCAGGAATGGGGTTCTGTGAGGAGGAGGAAAAACAGCTACAATAAAAATTTCCTGCTGTCTGTGCTGTCCACTATCAAGGGAGAAGCCAATGCAAAAATGAATTATATCATGCAACATGAACTGTCTTCCCCAGACAAGTAATCCTGAGTTTGCCGTTGCAAAGACTCCAATCCTGTACCAAGGCAGTCCAGATAAAATTCTGCTCTCTTTATGGGGCAGATTCAGATCAGTGAATAGAAAGAGAGCTACTAATCTTGGGCAGGACTGTGCCTAGCTCTCTTTGCAACTTCAGAGCTCTAAAAGGATTGTCCCAGCAGTTCAGCGGTGACTCTGGAACTACCTAGATTGTAATCTAGATACAAGTGCTACAGATATTTCTGATATGTGAGATTCCATCCCTCCCTGAAGCATCTGCAGTTCTACACACAGGAGCTACGCAATTTATTTATCAAATGGCTGTTTCTGATGGCAGGCTGTAGTGCCTGCCCATACACACACCCTGCCCTGACTTCCTCAGTTTCCGACCCATCCTCTTCCTTATGCACCGGCCTCAGAGACTGACAGAAAACACCAGTCTCTAAAAATGAATGACTGAAGTACACAGTAACTGGCACTTGGAGTACAGTATTTCTGTGTTTTCATAACATTCTGCCATTAATGGCTATTTTCTTAAACGGATTTTGGCTTTCACTGCCTTGCTGCTCTTCAAAACAGTTACTACATATGCTAAGCTTATTAAATGCACGTGCAGATTCTGAACTCGAGTCTCTCCCACGATAAACATAAACACTCTGCCTCACAGTAGATGTCATGAGAAAATCTGGAGATGGACACTTCTCCTACCTCATCAGCCCTGCCTGAACTGTGGCTTCCCTTGTGCCTCTGTAGTGCAGCTTAGGCTTGATTTTCAAAATGAAACCCCAACCCCCTTCGGAGTCATGCAGCTATGACATGACTACCAACTATATAGGAATTATACTACCTTACTAAGCTGACCTCTAGGAGGATCCAAAATACTTCACAAACGGGTTTGTTATAAACCACACACAAAGTAGAAGAGTTATAAAGCAATAGTTAAGTCCGTATCTGTCAGCATTCAAAGATATTGTAAAATTTCATATAGGGCAAATGTCACCACATTCAAGTAAGAAAATAAAATTCACACAACGGGAGGACACTGCTACTCCCCTAGGACATTTTCTTTGCTTCCCCACAGGAAACTAAGAGAAGAATTTTCACAAACAAAATTCAACTTTTTTGTTTTTCTGGCATGAAAAATTCAGCTTTTTTATCTGTTAAAACATGTAAAAACTGGTGAAAGATTCCAGGGCAGAACTTCACTTTCTCCTGCCCACAACTTCCAGTTTATGGGAAATGGCAGAAAACATTATCCCTTGATCTAATCTATATATTCCCTTATAAAGTGCTATTGAAAGTGAGAAAAACACAAAAAGAACAAGAACCAGCTGTGCTAGGGAGCCTATTTAAAAAGTTGGTCTAAGTTTTCAATCACTTCTTGACTACGCCATCTGTTTACTGCATGAAGATAAGTACAGTTACAAAGCTTCCGCCGCAAACACGGATGTCTGCGTCTGACAAGCTGGCCCTTTAAGTTTAAAATATCACTTCTTCCCCAAGACCACTAGCACTAAATAATCCTGTTCAAGAAAGAAGGCCAAAAAAAAAAAAAAAGAAGTATTGAATGGGATTGTGATAAATATCCTCTGTAGAGAAGGTCAGTACCACACCTTGTAATGGAGTGTTTCCAAAACTTCAATACTGAAATGACTTTTGCCTGTACTCAAGATATTCCAAAAATAAAAAGCTTCCCAGGTTTGAAAAGATAATTTGTATTGTTTTAAATGCCAGCTGAGGAAACATGGCTCCGATTAACTCATGGCAATCAATTAGCCACATCTATATTTAGAAAGATATCCAACTCCAGCTGTTAAAACTAGGACTTCATTATTATTAATAAATCTGTGAACCAGACGAATTCTTCCTGGGCCCCTTTAGATGTTTTTAAAAGCCCTCCCTTTCCCACTACTTTTTTTTCTTTTTATTATTTGCTTTGCTTTGAGAAATGAAAAAAGAAGAGGATAATCAGATGTCTTAGTCCCTCTCTTCCTTTAATTGGCTAGTTACAGTAGGTTTCCATGGTTAAAAAAAAAAGCTTGTGATTCAACAAACACAGAGAGACCACTGAGAATGGAAGATGTTACAGGCTTTGCGAAGCACATCTGGTTTGTTGAAAAATTTCTGCTTTTTTTTTTTTCTTTTTTAAAGAAACAGAGAAAAAAGAGGAAGAGGGGAAGGGAAAAATAATATGAGGCAAACATGAGAAATAGCTCGGCATTGCTAAGGACAGACAGTTCCCTTTCAGGAGTCCAAAAGCAGCTTATTGCCAGTGTAAGAGCCAAAGCCATAGGTTGAGCAGAAGTTGGAAAGGCGTGCATTCAAATATAGTGAGGAGAAGGTAGAGAAACATTTCCTAAGCATGTTATAGTCATTAAAGTAAAGCATCTCTTCTCGTTGAGGGCTTTACGTTGCCTATGTCTAAAAAAGTGTGCAACAACTTCCAGACAAATTGGTCCATCTGCAGGGAGACTTTCTGGTTATTTTTAAAGCAAAAGAACACAGTTTTTCTGCAAGTGCCTGATCAAGGAAAGTTGCATTGCTGTTGGATGTGTAGCATTTGCTGGTTTTTATCCCATAACTGACCTTGTAAATAAATCACATTGGGCTTTAAGCCTCGAAGTGTCAAAAGAAAGGATCACATCTATCTGTAACATCAAACCAAAAGCCACGGAGAGAGTCCTTCACTTCCAAAAATGTGCACCTAACTATAATGAAGTTGAAAATGTACCCAATCATAAAATAGAAGCCTCCAAACCATAGAAACTTGTCCTTTTCTCAGTGAAGGCGTGGAATGTAAAATATTGGTTTTGTGATTATAAAGCAATAGTATAGTGTAAACATTACTATGCTAGAAGTGGTTTGAACATTCTCAAGCCACAGGATAACAATGAAAAAATTAGGTATGTTATTCTCCCCAAAATTTCGTTACAACACTAGCAAGTGTTATATCACCCAGCTTTGTCTTCAAAGCGAAGTAATAACTACTGCCCACTAACATTTGCCAGAATAGCCAGCTCTAGCTGAGACCCTGTAGCTCCTGTTGATTGCAGGTGCAAGTCAATATTACCAAGATTATCTCCACAGAAAGGAAATGCTTTGGAATTCCCAAGTGACATTACAGCAGAATGATCAGATGAGTAAAAAGTCTTAATATCCACATCCTTGGCCTGTATTTTGCCTAACCTTCAAAATCTAAGGCCTACCAATCTAAAGGCACAGGTTACATTAATAATGCAACAGGTCCCTTAACACCACTTACGTATCCCTGCAAGGACTGACACCAGGAGTGGAAACAACTAAATCCAAAAGAAATAGCACATTTGCTTCATGAAGCCAAGCACTTTTAACATGCCAGCCAACAAGGGTAGATTTGCCATTACATACCATTTACTTTAGATCTTGCTCTTCTCTAAACATTTTCATATGCTTATAATCTTTTCCTATAAATTCTTCCTCATTCAACTGAGAGACAGAGGGGTTAGTGCCAGACTCCAATCATCAGCAGAGAACAAGCACCTCCTTAGCTGTGCAAATCTGGTAATGGAGGTGCAGACAGTGGAAGTACAAAATGATCACAGCAGCACGTGAACAGTAACACACACATGGTGCTGGCTCTGTGAAAAGGATTCACAAAGGTCTGACAAACCGTGAATGTTTGGGACCACTGTCCTTGCAATGAAATACAAGCAGTGACAGAGAAATGGAAGTGGAAAAGATCAGGTATTCAGGGTTATCAAACTACTCAAAGGTGCACTTTTAAGGGGAAAAAATGAAGTGCAAACAGTTCCAGTTGAATAAGCTGGGAAGGATGAAGGTCACTATCACTAATTACTGAAGGACCTCTTTTGAGAGGTTGGTTAAAAGGCAGTCCCTTCAACATAACAGCACTGCCATCACCATCACAGTTCCATGACACACACAGATAACGATGTTGCAGATTAGCAACAAGCGGGTAGGAGCACTGAACGCTCTCTTAATCCTAAAATGTGGTGTAAATTTCTATGGATCAGATTAGAAAAAGATAGAAACTTCAGCCTAAAATATCTTCAGTGTCTATTATCTTTTTTACTCCATTCCCAGCATCTAAAATTCCTGCTTCCACTTTGATGCATGCTTTTGTCTCAGTCAACGCTTCAAAAGGTATTCATACCTTGTCTCTAGCCTCATTGAGGAGGTCTTCCAACTCTGAGAAGCTGAAACTGGCGACAGTGATGAAATCACTCATGACAGGAACAAACCTGTCCCCTGATTCCCGTATGCGTCTCTTCTGATAATCCAGTTCCTGAAAGAGAAGTAAGATATACAGACAGGTAATCATCAAAGACTTCTCACTAAGAAATAAGGGAGTGGGGAAACCCACATATTTCACTCAGTACAGAGCATGCTCTGTTTCCACACCTCATGCACTAATTCAAAATTCTAACTCAGAAACCCATTTCTCAATAAAACCAAGGTTCTGCCCTGTTACATGAGACAGAAGCCTGAAGTGGGAAGAAGGAAAGTCTCAGTTATGGTTTCCTATATCCCAGAGTAACAACCACTCTCACGAAAGCCACCAATGTGTTGAATTTCTAAAGAAACTGCAGAATTGAAGTATCGTGTACTTGAAATACTGCAGATGTTTTCTCTTTTTTAGTTTTGATTTGTGTTTTATCTTTCTCAATGCAAAATGGCATTCCATGCAGAATGACAAATAATAAGGAATGCAGGAGAAATGGAAATTTTTAGTTGCGAGCTTCTCTCCATCTTTTCTTTGCACGGTGGCTCAAAAGGCTGTATTCTCAGAGAAATGCACATGCGTGTGCCTAATCTACAGATGGTGCTTCCGAGCTCTGGACCTCCTCTTTAGTGCTCTGAAAAGCACTGTCTGAGCAGCAAAAAAAAAAGATGCCAAAATTGGTTCTATTACAGAAGAACAAGAAAAACAACATTTGCCAGCACTCTGCTTAACCAGTAAGCATTTGCTTGGATGTCACAAAAGTCACAAATTTATAAAATGGAGCTATTGGAAACTAAGCTTTGTTTATCTGCTACTAAAAAAAAATAATTATAATTCTTTCTGGCTCAAGTTTTTAATATGAAGCCAAGATTACCCATATTATCCCTTCCCATACTCTGGTCACTGTATTTGTGGCACTGAAAAAGCTAAAAAGCTTCTCAAAATGACTAAGTTCTAGTAAGACTGGCACTCTCCCATGTCTGTGCTTGGTTTGTGTGCAGTCAATGGTCTCAGGGGGACAATGAAATGGTAATCTGGTACTTTATTCCCAGCTGAATAATCAGTGGGAATGATAAAGCCTTGCTTTCCCTGTAGGGAAATCAGCATGAAACAGCAGGTCAAGTTGTGATCTGACCCTCTGTTCCCTTTGGAAAAAAATATTTTTCTGCTGGCTGCAACTTCAGCTCCATGTATGCTTGGTGCTCTGTATTATTGGCCATCAAAAGGCTGGTTCACAGAGCCAAATGAGTGGTTTTACAGGAATTTATGCTGAGAAACACCTTGGGATTTGCTCTATGTTGTTGATGAATGTGAAGAATTACTCTGGTCACTGACAATCTAAAATTAGACGTGCTATCTCTTCTCTTCTGACATTAGTTGGAAAGAGAATGTAACCACTACAAGAAAATACCACAAGGTAGAAAAGCAGCAGGAAAAACAATGAGTAGGTGTCTAGAGAACAATCCACATTAAAGAAGTGCTGCCTCTCCTGATTTATATTATTACATCCTCTTCTTCACTGGTTTTCCTACTACATCATCAGGGTCTGTCCCAAGAGCACTACTCCATTACACCACTTAGCAGTGCACGGTCTCTATGCTACAATCCCTCTGAACTGGATCTTACAAATACAGGAAACGTCATCTCACACGCTTCTGAGGATTACACATTTTTTTCAGCCACACTTTCCCATTCTGATTTTTAAGCTAATTTTAGCTCAAAGTTGCTCTACCCACTCCTCACCATTCTCCCCCTCCCTACACTCCCTGAGTAGGTACGTATAGTAGTTCTTTTATCTTACACGCACTGCTGAGATATATGGCATTTGGACTGCTACAAGTCAGCAACACTCTTCAAAGCAAAATTAAGATTAGGTAGTCTAATCCTCAATTTCAAATTCAGTCCTTCACTGCAGAGTATTTCTTCCAAATTAAAAATACCCACAGAAGTAACCAGCACAATTACGTAATCAGCCCAAGAGCGATGTCAGCAAACAAGAAACTCTTCTGTATCTTCTAGAAATGGTCTGTAAGTCATAATAGCGTGACAATAGATGCTAGCATTGCCCTTGGTGGTCTGGGCTACTGGTTCTCCAAATATATGAAATGATACAACATGGCAGGGGGTTCTCAAAGCATTGGTCATGGTCTCCTTGTTGTATGAGAGAAGGATTCCACTGACAGAATTCAATTCCCAACTTGGAGAAGATCAGAAACTACTTAGCTGTCCCCTTTTGAGAGCATTCTACACAAGGTAATAGCTATGTGAATGTCTTGACAAAGGAACAAACCTTATTTTTACTAAAAAGCTGCAAATCCAGGAAAGCAAAAGGTTAATAGTACCTTTAAGAACATCTGACTGTGAAACTATTTTTAGCTTTCTATTCTGAAGGGGCCTTGAAGAAACTTCTCAGCCACTGGAGCCAAGGCTGTGGTGAGAACACACTGGACAGAAATCAAGAATCGCACCTTCCCCTCCTCCCCCTTCCACCTGACAGCGATCTTCTATTGTTGCTGTAGTGCTGCTTTTTACATGCCAGAAAACCACAAACCGAGCAAGCAGACTGGGAGGTGCTGGCAACCCCAGATGATAAATACCATGGCAAGAACAGTAAGGGGGGAAGATAGTGATTGAATGGGAAGAAATGTTGTCCACTGAACCCATCTATAGGAAAGAGAAGAAAAATTGGCTGCGAAGGCAGAGGACAAATAACCCAATCGCAAAAGTAAAACAGAAGTAGGTACTCACATTTCAACAGGGGGGATTGCCTGCCTCAGCCAAAACTGGGCCTCTCTTCAAGTCATGAACTTTATGTCAGCTTTCACTTTACAGGTACTTTTAATTCCCAAACATGGCTTCTCGTGAATGCAGCAATATCTCTTCCCATTGATGTTTTCTCCCTTATCCCAACAATCAAGGTTTGGAAGATTTGTTTTTTCCCAGGAGGCTCACTGGCTAACTAGGTAATGAACTGCTGAAGACAGTCAGACAGCCTGGCTGGTAGGCCACAGAACCTTTTCACTGCCCCCAGGATCCAAACCAAACTCAGGCCAGGTGGAAGGAAAATTAAGTCATCACTGTCAGTCTTATAGCAGATCTGAAGGACTGGAGAGCCCTGGTTTAGTTTCTTGTAGATAGGTAATCATTTCACAGAAACCACACAAGATTCCCAGCAACTGGTCCCCTTGCCAGCAGTTGCACAGAAGAAGCTTCAGAACAAACAGCAAAGGCAGCAAAGGGCATTTGCTAAAAAAGAGAGCATTTCTTTGGGATGGTGTTGTTACACTGTGGCTAAGACATATGGAAGATGCCTTATACACCTTCATAGAGGGGAGGCAAACACTCAAGACTGCTCAAAGCCACATACGTGTATCTATGGCACAAACAATAAGCAAATGTGGGAGTTCCTAGATCTTGTCACCAAGTATGGTGCTCTTGCAATGTGCTCTCCTGCCTCAGGAGCCTTTCCCCAGGAACAAAATCAACATTCTAACTAATGAAGTTTTCTAGGTGGGGAAATCACAGATTACACATGAATTTGTGATTCCAGGGAGCAAACAGACCCATGCCTCTGCTCTAACTCCTACAGTTCAATACAAACAACTGCATCAATACACCATTTGTACTGTCTCTACTGAGATGAGATTCTCTGCAACAAGTACAGATTAAACACAAGTAACAAGTCCAGTTTAAAAGATTTTCAGTCATTTTACTGAGCAGGAACATTGCAGCTTTGCTTGACAGCTCCATTCTCTCATCTTTATCTAGTCTACTTTCCCAAGGAGTGCATAGGATATATTAGGGTAGTATATTAGAGTGCACTACCTGTTTACTAGTACTCCAAGAGACATGTGAAACACTTGCTTAGCAGTCATCTGTCCTCCAGAAAGAACAAGAAAGAATTTTATTTTCCTTGCAGTGCATGCCGTTTGTCAAACTGTCTTTCTACTCTCTAGGCTGAGATCAAATAAGCTTTTCATTAGGCTTAGGTCTGCTAAGATCATCAGCAGGAGCTCCACATGAGAAGCTTTTATTTGTTTTTTCTTGGTTAATGCATTCTGGAATGGAAAGGAACTGAAAAAGAAAGCCCACTTTCTCTTATCATAAAATATATAGTCCCCCTGATTCTGACTGTGATACTTTATGTATGGAGCTTTGGAAACCTTCAGATACTTACAGCTTCAACAGCTTTCAATCCGGTCTTTATGTTGTTGACTTCCTTCTCCAGCTCTACCAGGCTGCACAGGAGACAGACACAGAGCAGATAAAACAAAAAGAGCACTGTTAAACAGGAGTACAGGAACTGTGCAGCAGAACAAACAGATCATTGGCCCACCAAGTCTGGTATCCAACTTCTGGCACCAACCACACCAGACAATTAGAAACATCTCATACAAAATTGCCTTTTGTATGAGATGTAAGAAGATGCAGGCCCTGCTTGCCTGTGATCACACTAAATATCAGGATTTTCATGGGAAGAAGCAGGGGGTTGCCCTGTGAGCTAAGCCTAACCCTCCAGCAAGGAGCATATGCCATATGGCCAGGCTGGCACAGTGCAGGGGGTCCCAGCTTTAGTACACGTATCACTGTACGCAGATCATCTCTACATACTATTCATGAACCAGTCAACTGCTAAATTCTATTAACAATACATTTAGGTGAATTTTTTGTCTTCCTCACGGACCAAATATTGCTGATTTCTTTCATCTGCATTTCTACCATATGAAAGTCCTTGCAGGCTTACATTGTAACTGAGCACGTAACCCTACTGTTAATAAATGTTTCCCCAGACACAAGTGGTGGACCGATTTTCTGCTTGTCATACACAAACAAGAGCTTTTCCCTAGGGCTTGTATGAAAAAAAGGCTTTTCAATTCCAGTTAAACAGTAGGTAGTTATTTTGCAAGTCAGCTGTTATCTTCTCTACGTATTTGATAAGGAGTAGATTACATCTCTGAAACAACAAGACCTTAAAAAAATGCCTTCAAGTATGAACCTACACTTATTTTTCACTTGTCTTTCAGTAGGTGGTGTAGTTTCTTATACAAAGAACCATAGCCGGACAAATAATATGCAAAGATATTCTTGAACAGTGCTTCGGAAATTAAAAACGTTAGTGTTTTAGGAGATGCCTTGTGTATTCACTGTCAACAAACATCTGCAGAAGTCAAAAAATTAACTGAAATTTGTGCAGAAAGCAGGACGTCTTTGACATTTTTTGCAAAAGTCTGAACAACCTTCTTGAAAATGGCTAATTTAGTCTCTTTACCTTGCTGATTCTGGCTTAGAAACAAACCAAATTATCCCGAATAAACACCATGTGACATAGATGAGGAGCCAAAGAGCGTGGTAAGTGAATTACAATGACCAGTCTAGTTACAACATCTGATTTGAAAACAGAATAGCTATAAACATGGCTGAGTAAAGCAGTCAGTTTGGTTAAACAAATTATTTTGGACCAAAATTCCCTGCTTTTCTACATTTGAATAACATCAAAGATGTCACCAAAGGCATTGCAGGTATCCCAGCTGAAAGGTTGGTCATGACTTTGTAAGACCACCACCAGAGGAGGTTGAGGTTGGACATTAGGAAGAATTTCTGCTCAGAAGAAGTAGTGAGGCTGCCCAGGGAGGTGATGGAGTCACTGTTTCTGGAGGTGGTCAAGCAATGTGTAGATGTGGCACAGAGGGACATGGTTTAGTGGGCAATATTGATGGTAGGTGGATGGTTGAACTAGATAATCTTAGTCGTCTTTTCCAACCTCAATAACTCTATGATTTTAAGACAACAATGAAAAAAGAAAAAATCATTCAGCTAGCAGAAATCACAATAAGCAATGGGACTGGACTCACTTGACTTTTGCTGCTTCTGGAAGATGCTGCAATTCAGTCTGAATATCTAGGATATCTGGATAATTCTTCTCAAAGATCATAATCAAATAGTGCAACAGTGTAATGTTCCTAAAAAAAAAAAAAGAAAGGAAAAAAAAAAAGAAGAGAAGGAAGCTGGTGATGAGAAGGAAAGGGAAGATACTAGGATTGTAACAAATGGGTGAAACATATTTGGGTAGGAAATATACTTGACTGAAGAAAATAAGCAATAGATCAGCAGTAGGCAGCTCTGTTATTGAAAGAAAAGCATCTTAGATTAAAATTAATTAGTCTTTTATGAACCATTCTTACTAAATCCCCAAGTGCCTTGATTTGTTCTGGGAGCAACAGTATGCTTACAGTCACCTCCATAGATGGTATAATGGAAAAAACATTGCATAATACAGTATACTATTTATCCCCATATACTTCAGAGAATAAACAAACATACTAAAGTGACATTAACTAACAACGGAGAAGTGAATTGCTCTCAGAGGTAACGTGGGAAAGAAAATAAGAGTTAACTAAGAAGAATAAAAGATTCTAGGAAGTCCAAAGAAGGATGCAAAGAAGATTCCTACAGCAAAACAGCTGTACTCAGTCGAGCTCCCTGATGAAAACAACAGCTCAAGTAGGAGTGGAAAGAAATGAGATCTAGGAGAGATGGAGGAGCGCTTTTAAGAATTGTAAAATAAATGGTGAATTTTGCATCAGTGAATTTTGTATGCAGAGAGAGCAGCCAGCCATAACAGCTACTTGAAGTGGGTGCTGTGTGGTTAACTGAGAGAAAGATAGCAGATGGCCATTGTTTCATTAAGAGCCTGAGAGCCGGAGAGAGAACAGAATCTGCAGAGGGCATTTAATATATGGAAAATAGAGTTAAGCCACATTAAGGCAAAAAAAAAAAAAAAGTTCAACACTAGCTATGCATGTATTAGCTTCAGTATATGGAAAGGACATCATGTTAGTCAAAACAGAGCCTTGTTATTTCAAACTCTAATAGGTAGCGAAGAATTTCCTATGGTTTCTTGCCACTATTATTCATTCTGTCACAATCTGAAGTCATTTCACCATAACCGTGCTCTCAGAAGGTCTCACAATTTGAGGAAGATATAAGTTAGTATGAAGCAGTATAAGAAATCCCCAAGGAAAATCTTAGTACTGCTGAAGCCTGAAGGTGGTATTCTCTTCCCAGTCATAGTTGGATTAATTTCCAGAGCCAGTATGGGGATATGAAGCAAAACATGGAGTAAAACTATAAAGACCTGCAGCCCATGTCCATAAACAGTTAGTTCCACTATCCAAAAAAAAACCTAGCTGTTTTCCTTAGCTGCTCTAGATACAGCCAAGGTCAGTCTCACTGAGCTATGACTTGTAGTTCTGGTGTAGGCAAAGTTTATGAGAGTCTTGCATCAGAAGCATATTCCATGTTTCACAGGACATGTAAGACTGTGGTCAGAGTTTTTTGTGTTTTCTTTTTTGCAAAACCACGTTCATAGAAGTTCGGTACAAAGAATTTCCATAGAAATCCTCCTCCTCCCAAACTTATTTCACTTAATACTACATTTTGTCATCTTTGTATAGTGTTGCAGAAACCCAATCCAACAACAGATGTGCACTGTCCAAAGGAATGGCAGAATTTGAATGCTCTGTTACTAGCTCATCTTAAATGCTTCAAGATACTTTAGAATGAAGAGCACTACATAAATGTCAAATAAGACATGGTCTAGAGAGTTAAAAAAAAAAAAAAGAACAAAACCAAATACACTCACTTCTGTTGTTATGGTAAGAGGTGCAGCAGCACAGTAACTAACTCATTTGAGGCCTTCTAGCCTACCTGTCTATGCTGGATTTGGTGTCTGCAATTTTGTTCAGGCTGGAGACTTTGAAGCCATATGCACTTCCCCTTTGGCCCTTGTTCATATAATTGCCAAAGGCCAGAACTACTTCCAGGAGTTGCCTCAAACGTTTGCTGCGGATGAGTTCTTTGGATGCCAGAAGAATGGCTTGAAAAGAGAAAAGAAACAAACAGGTTATTGTTGTTTTTAACATATTTTAGCCTATAATTTGAAAGACCCAAAAGTGCCTATCTGACTGTTACACAGTAAATGTTATTATAATGCAGTCTGTTCATGTACTGTTCTTCCCCCTCCTACGCTCCCAGATGCGGGACAACTGGAAGGAAGATACACCTCATCATTCTGCAGGATACTCCTCCAAACCCAGGAGCAGGACTGTTCTCCTGGATCTCCCACACTAAAAACACAGGAAGTGAGAACAGGCGTAAGGCTAGAACTCAGCTGAAGATGCAGAGTGGAAGATACTCTCATCTTCATTTTGATAACCAGAAATGCTGCACAGAAGCCATGACACTCTTCTCATAAGTGACACAATTCCAGAATATCACTGTTTTGGCACCTATCCTAGCTGCTCCAAGGAGATGGAAAGTGCAAGGACTGGGTGTGAGAAGGGAAGGCTGACCTGCACAGAAGGGCCATGGAAGCTTTTGTCAGTTCAGCAGTACCTGGTAACACACTCACATGTGTCGGATCATATTTGCAGCATAACAACTTCAACGCTTTATTAAGTCAGTGGGTGTAAGAGTGTCATACAGAATTTGTTTCCTGGCACATTACATGCCTTGGACTTGCTGGCTTTACAACCATAGCATGTATGTAACAATACTTCCTTTGAAGAAAAGCCTCTCTTTACCTTCCTTGCCCATTTATCCAGCTCCTAGCAGAGCCTCTAACCATACCTTCTACTTTTGGCTTTGCTTCCGCCAGTCTCTCTGGAAACTTCTTCTTAAAGAATAATGCTTGGAGTCGCTGCTGATAGTGGTCAATCCTACACAAAGGGTAAAGTAAAATCAGCTGAACTTGAACCATATTTGAAGCCCTGGGCCAGTATGCTGCCTACATAATCTAATGGCTGGATGTTGAGCCCAAAAAGATCTATGCATGGGGTTATAGACACAGTTCAAACATCTAACTCTACTTAAGCAACACTGTTAGAAAAATGGAGAGCCTGAATGCATGAGTTCCAGGTGAAAAGGAGCTGGAAGAACTCCCATTACTCTCAAAATATGAGAGTCATAAAATTCCTTTTTCTGTGAGCAAACCTAGGCAGAGGAGATAGATTTCTGCTTGTCATCAGGGGATTGTCCTTAAGTGACAGCAGGGAGAGTGTTTATTATCAATGAAAAGTTTGCGTAATGAAGAAAAACATTTGTAACATTGGAAGGCTTCTGGAAAATGCAAAGTATAATGCTGGCCCATAATCTCTTGCACATTCCCCCTCAGTGCCAGATGATCCATTTTTAACAACAATTACAGGTGCTTCCAAGAAGCCCTCAGTGCTTTTTCCCGTAACGTATTGAACAGACCTGCTCATTTCAAAGAGGAAACGATCTGCCCGAGCCATGCGCTCAATTTCATGTTTATGCTCCTCCAGCAGGTCGGTATCACTCTTTTCAGGAACGAACTTCAACAGCTGGAATGGCAGACACAAACCAAACAACAAGACAAGAGTTTTATCTGTTACCATTGGGAAGCATTACTTTGATTCAGCCATGTGACTATAACTTCAAGTGCAGCTGCAGCTACAAAACTGACCTTTTCAAAATATCTGCTTGCTGTTGTGTCTTTGTCCTGCACTGACCCTACTAGATCCATTTTTGTTTCCAAAGGGGAATTTCCCATCTCTAAATCCTAAAGGCCAAGTACGGCTGCAGCTTACTCAAGGGGAAGTACAGAAAGAACTCTGATTCCCACAGCACTATATAGAGTGTAGACTGGTGCACACAATAACAGGATGCACCCCAACCAGTGTGAACTACTCCTTGTGCGTATCTTGGAATGCACACAAAGCCCCATCTATCTCTCTCTTGGGTCCGCCCTACTCTGCGGAAACAATAAACAATAACCAAGCCACTAGATGTGTATCTGACACTGGCTGCTATTCATACGCTGACCTTAAAAGCTCATACTTTGACAGATTTTTGACATATCTAGTGGTAGTTGTGCCTTAGTCTGCTTATAAATACTGCCATGCATGCAGCCTCAGTGCACACCCACAAGGAAAAAACTGCTTGCAAGAAGCACTTCGCTTTACACCATTTCTTTAATATTTCATCCCAGCCCTCAAAAGTGTGGAATTCAAAGGTGTGGAGCATCAGAAGTTTGCAGTGGCTTATAAAGCAGCTGCAAACATTCAGTTAAGATGACAAGCAGGCTATAAATTTCCAAAATGGAATAGCTTTTAGTATATGATTAAATACTGTGACTGCATGCAAAGAAGTAATTACATTTGTCACAGAGTTGAGAATTATAACATTTTGTGCCCTCCTAAGGAATTTTATTGTATGCAACTCTGGTCAAAATATCATCTTTCATCTTCTATAAATGAGAAATGGAGCAGTGGCATTTTAATTATTTTGTTTTGCTTTCCCTACAAGCTATGCAGTGTACAAACTGAGGACAGAAGTCTCTCAATTCCTTTCTAACCATTCTAGTTAGAATGCAAGTTCTCTTCTTAGAGGTTAGAGTCCTGGCTGCAACCATCGACATACACAATCTGATTCATGACATTTCCCAATGGAAAAGCTGGGCAAGGGAATATACTGAGAAAGAAGAAAAGATCAACAGCATAAAGAAGAGTAAAAGTCATGGAAAAGTCACAGGTAAGAAGAGAGTTCATAAAAGCAAATCCCATACCAACTGTAATCATGCATATATTGCATCAGGAAAAGTATACTGTTATTGAAAACCAAAAAGCAAAGGGAACAAATTCAACCTGACACAAATAGAGAGGGATAAACAAGGGAGATATGCTTGATGACACTGGGAAAAACAGCACTTCTCATGCTCCAACGTGCAGTTCAGATCCACAGACACACCAGCAGAGCCTCTACACACATCCACTTAATTTGGATGAAAAAAAAGACAGTGAGAGACTTACTTACAAGGTATAACTGACTGTAACCTTTCTCACCTGCTCAAGCATATCTTTTGCTAGGTCTTCTTGCTCATCCATCTTCAAGATTGCTTGTCTGATTTCTTCATTAGACAGCTTCAACCTTTCAACAGTACCAACATTCTACCATCAGTGCAAAGTCTAAATTACTCTGACAATTCACAAAATAGGAAATCTGAAAAGTTGCACTTAAAAATAACACAGAAGAGCTGCAGGTAGGCCCTATATGAAACTCAAAGGTTGGGATTTTCTAAATCATAGTTTTTTTCAATCTTTCTTTTTTTTTTTTTTAACCCACTTCAGTAAATCAAATACATGCTGAATACACACAGGTCAACTAACAAGAATCAAGTCCTCATACATCAAAAGTGCTTCCAATTTCCTCCTGTATCAAAATACTTCCCTCATCCTTTTCCAGCACAAAAACCCTGCAAATCTGCATGGCATGTAAGTGATTGTGAGCTCATGTTTCACCTCTACTTTTAAATATTAAAGGATCTCCCAAGGTAAAAAGTAATGATACTGATGTTTCCATAACAAATCTGAGAAAATGGTTTCTGTTTGTGCTTGCTAAGTTGACTCTGTCAGCAGTCACAGCTGAAAAAGGAATCAACATCACAAACAAGTCTATGTTCCATATCCAACATGGAACAAGCCTTAAAAACAAGAGCTTATTAATACCTGAGGTGTTAAAATTATATTCTCCTTCACACCTACTCCTGTATACCTGTGTGCAATAAGTAAGAGTCACCAGTTACAAGTAAACAAGGAATCAATAAAATAAACCCTCGAGGTCTCCAACTGAAACCCAGGGCAGACCAGTCAAAATCTGGGATCACTGAGAAGCTGTTTGATATACTGCCAGACATTAACGGGTGGTTCACAGTGCAGGTGACAATAAGCATATGTGCAAGCAACAAATTCTATACTACCATCCCTCACTCACAACAAACCATCATCGATCTCTCTAGCAGAATAGGGGAAAATTATCCAGAAGAAAAATCTCAATTTTGGGACTGTAACAGGAAAGCGTGAAAAGAAATATTTGAGGAGCGAGTCTGCAGTCTCCATGGACCTTCCACAATCATTGTAATTAATTAATAGTAGAAAAAAAGATTGTAAATATAAATGAGAGACAGGCTGATGCACGAGCTGGAATGTTTTTGTCTTCCATGGTAACAAATTCCATGTTCAAACTTTACATTGCTATTGCCATTTGGATAGAATCACATTTGTATGTAAAAGCAAAAGGAAGAGCTTTATTTTTACAGATAGGAACTATTACTAAATCTCAGAAACTTAAAACATTTTAATATTGCCCAATACAACCAACAGCTGGAAACTAAGATATGAATCAGCAGACATTCAAAAGCTTTTAAATATTACACCTCCGAACTAATTACTCTCACTCTGCTCCTAACTGTCCACTTTTGACAAGGAAGGCAAACTGATACCAGCTAAATAAGAATTACCACAAAACCTTCATACTTGACAGACAGAAGGATTAGAAGGTTTACAGTGAAAGGCTGGAAACCTTTTATTTTAGGTCATCAGTTTTCACTCAAGATCAAAACAACAAACCTCAGCACATGGGCTTCTGCATAAAACCCTACATTCTCAATCAGAAAGCTGAAGTTTCTTTTGGCTTTAATAATCATGAATTGTGAAGTCCATGGTTGCATGACCCTCAGCTGATCAAGCTCTGTGACCGCGTGACTCTTGAGAAGCTTATTTTTGGGTGTGGGCCTGGCTCCTAGCAGACACATATACACATGCCCAGACAATTCAGTGCCTACACTTTTGGAAGTGTCACAAAGTGCACCTTTACATTTTCCAGAACCTGGCCTCCGCACAGAGGGCTTGTATCTTGTGACACAGGCACACAGTGTGTCAGAGGAGAGACAACTGGCCAACCCATGAGCACCAGGGCTTTTGTCGATGATGGTGTTGCTACTTTCACTCAAGATTAAAAATAAATTAAAAAAAAAAAAAGAGTGAGTTTCATGGTCTTTTTTCCATGCAAATAATTCAAACAATTATTACACTGACCACCTCTTTACATAGAGTTCCTGTGCGTGTGCTTGGGGATGCAATAAACAGGACCAAACAGAGAGGTCTGAGGCACATTAACAACACAGAAAGTGTGGCTCGCATTACTGCAGATCTCACTCTTCTGTCCAGGAGCCTGAGGACTTCGGATTCCAAGCTCCAATGTTTGCTGCCATTTATCATCACTAAATACACTTGAAAACATCATCTGTTCAAAAATAATTGAGAGCCCCAAGGACAGACAGTTATACAAACACTTTGATTTCTTGAATGATTCTGTGCCCAGCCATCCGCAGAAAAACATCTGGCTTGGATGGTTTAGCCCACAGTAGAGAGAACCAGAAAGCTTGCCAGCCCCCTGCTGAGAAGCAGTTTAACTTAGTCACTTACAGGCCTGTAATGGGGTCATGATGCCTGCAGGTGTGCATCCTCGATTATTACCAATCCAATTACAAGTACAGAAGGTTTTACGGCAAAACAAGCTCACTCTTCCAAAGCGGGCTTCTCTGAGGCAGGACATATTTCAAGAGTCGTAAGCGTCAACAGCACTAAACAGGGATCTTCCCAGTAAAAACTGGCTGAATAACCGGCCAAAGAATTCTTAATCAAGTGATTTTTCTTCTATCTTCAAAATTAATGCCCAGTCATGCAGTAGATCTTAGAGATGGACAGTGGTAATGTGAAACAGATGTGCTGCTTTTAAACAGAAACAGGTGAAGTGATTAAAAAGGAACCTAAAGCAGATGCATAAACCCTTTCCATTTAGAGCTGAATAGAGGCATCCCTCAGAGCCTAACGCTCATGAGGTACAGACAGCAAATTAAAGTGAAATTGCAGCCCAAAAAATTACTGCAGAAATTACATTTCAGTAAATCAAGTATCTACTGAAAAGTTTGCAATGACCTTCTTACAAGCTTTTCAGATCCAGGCACTCTTCCTCCAGCTGCTGGAGACAACTCTATTCAGAACAGTGTACAATTCAAGCTGCATTCTCTCTGTCTCACACTTCTTAACCAAAGCAACAATCCTGGCATCAGAACTTAGGAAGTAAATGTAACCAGGAGAAAACACTGTGCCTCTTTCCTCAGCTGCAGCACACTCATTCAAAGCACAGATATTGACCGTGGTTTTGTTCAACAGCAGCCTGACGCCAGTCAAAAGAGCAACGGAAAGGATCTTCACTGAGAATACTCCCTCCTTCTCCCCTTACCCATACATCTGGTGGCAGCGTAAGGAAGTCCAACTGCTTGAGTCATCTTTAAGCAATGTTAAAACTCAACAAGTACCAAATAACTTCTGATATGGTACTTAAGCTGCCTCCCTCTATCCCCTCCGGCTTCATAAATAATCTCTATTGACTCTGCTGGGTAATTCATCACTAATCTCCCCAGGACACCTCGGCTGATTTAACACCAGCTTCACTTGAAGACATCAAGTGGTTTATTGTTTCGTCCTCTTGGAGAAAGTCAGCAGCCTGTCTCTGAACATGCCTGGGAGACATGCTGCAGCTTTACATCAACTTCCCTTACAGACACCCAGTGCTCACTCATTTTTCCTTCTTAAATATACCCATTGATTTAAATCACAGTAACCTCCCCCCTTCATTCCTCTCTTCCATGGATCAAAACAGAGTATTTGTTGCTTATTAACCGTCTCCCTCCACAGACGAAAAACTGAGCCACTTCATGGGTTTGTTCCTTGGATCTTGCTTAGCTTTTGAGAAAGCAGGTCATCTGCCTGCTACCAGAGAACCTTGAACTGCGTAGCAGCTACATTAGTATCATATTCCCACTCTTCCTTTTTCTTTGGAGAAAGGGACTTGTTTTATTGTATATCAAGACTGAACTAAACCACAGGGCTTGCAAAGATGCTAGCAGTCATAGCTGTGACACTGCTGCTGCTAGCTGAGAACAGTGAAACAGGCCTTGCCTTTCCCTCATGTGTGAGCATGACCTCAAACACGTATACTTCTCTGCATACTTAGCTGCATCCTAAGGTCACTTTGTAGAGCTCACTCAATTCTTAGCTTCTATTGACCACAGACTGCTCCATGTCTGCAACTCATTTCACACAGGTTACTAGTGAATTCACTCCCAAATGCTGTGACTGCGACACAAACCTTCTCTAACTCCTGAGCTCGTAAGGCTTTGTGTAACTGCCAAGCTGCAGGCTGATGTTAAATAGTTACACTCTGGGAATACTCACCGTTGGTAAGCCATAAAGGCAGGAAAAGTAGATCTCTGTCTACTTTCAGAAAAAGCATTCAGGAACATCAGGCTGGGCTAACGGCAAGCTCAACTAGGAGAGAAACCTCTCTTTTCACATTTTAGCTCAGCTGCCAATACAGTGAAGAAGACAATGCCATAACATTTTGGGAACAACAGTGGGGACTTTTATCACAGACAACTTGCACCAGTGTACCAGCATACTGGGCAAAAATCTACCAGTGTGTTTTCAGCATCTCATTGTGAAAATATTTTGCTATGTGCATAAAGAAACAGCCTTTTCTTTTCTTTTCTTTTCTTTTACTTCTTCAGAGAAAGCTCATGAGTGACCAAGATACTTTGCATCCAAATACTCTCAATTTCCTACCAAGAAGTATCTGAGATGCCATCTTTCCAAGCCAAGCAGGGCCAAACTCGGGAATCCCCAAATGACAGTGACATATTGATGAGACAGTTGTTCATCCTTTATCACAGCCCTACCTACTGGTTCCTATTCATGATCTAAGACAGAATGACACTGGCTGATAAGTTCAGTTTAACTCTGGGGATTATCATATTCTGGATGTACCGTGATTCCTCCAGGAACCAGGAAGCAGTGTCTATTGCCTGATGCTTTTCAAGACAGAAGAACTGAACTGCTGAGTCCAGTGAACTGTTTCTATAACAAGATACGATCTGTACCCCCAAATTATCATAGGACTTAGAATCTGCCTTAAAATAAGGGTGAAAAGCGTACTGCCACATGGCAGAAAGGCGCATGGGGGGATGGGGAACTACAGAGGCAGCACATGGAGATCAACATTGTGTGAATAGATCATTCTCTTAATGTTTGAACTAAAAGGGTTTAGAAACTCTGAGGAGGCACAGCTATGTGAGAAAAATACTCAGTCTCTTCAGTATTCTGTTTGGAAGTGCTGCACAACTCTCTTTTCCCTTATTGATAGATGTCTGAATCAACAATCATGAAAGACACAAACTTCTGGTACAGCCGCTTGCTAAGCCTGGTTCACAACATATAACTATTATGACATTAACATTTAAAATTATTTTTGTTTAGTCAGATTGTGTAGCCTTCTTCTACTAACTGTATTTATGACATTTTCCTAGCATTCCTACTGTTTCCAGCCTCTTTAGAGGGTTACTGCTGACTAGCTGGGCCACAAGAATAACTAATACATCTCAGAACAACTCTGACATAATGATTTTGCTGGAATTCAAGCAAAATAACTTGTCCAAAAAAGCTCCATAAGTATATGGTCAACCTCCATGTTCAATGTGAGTGATGTCTCTCACAGGACCAGACCTATGCAGAGCATTTCACAGAACAAAACAGTGAGAGACACAAGCCATAGGCAAGTTCTGTAAGGAACACTTTAAGATGTGGTACAACAAAAACACTAGAGCAGTGAAAATACTATCTGTTATTTAAGTAATGAAGGGAAAGAGAAGCCATACTGGTGAGAGAGGTCAGAGAAGTTTCCAGCTGTGAGGTGAAAGCAGGGAAGCACAGGGATCTGGGATGGCTCTTCCAGACCACACAAGTCTGACAGTAAATTCTCCAGCCTGGTGGAAACTGAAGACATCAGGAAATTCATGAGGGATAGCAGGTTTCCAGCGTGACAGAAATAACTGTATGTTGGAAACACCATTAAGAAAGCCAGATTTGAAGACAGTGGGCGCCTGGACTCACCACAGACAGATGGTTCCACGCCTTGGTTGAATTATAGCCTACTGGAAATACTGTGAGATAAACTGATCTTGTGCCTGTTCAAATCTTTACAGTTGGCCTATGGGAAAGAACTTGGTTCTGGATCCATCAGGTTCCATTAAACAAGAACTATTACATCCTTCCACTGAAGAAAAACTGACAGATGTTGCTATCAAGTAGCTGAAAAAAAAAGGCTTTCCTTTTTAATGCAAATTGAGATGAGAACAGGAAGGAAGTCCTATGAATCTCTTCACTGTTAGCAAAAATAACAATTCAATTTTCAACTCTTTTCAGTCCACCATGCTCCAGTTTCTCCATGAGACAAAGCAAGAGACATCTATTCCTCACTCTAGCTAGATTTTGGCTTGTTGGATCATATGAAATATGAGCTCTGCCTGACCCCTTCTAACACAGTGTTAGTAAAACAAAAACATTTGAGTAGTGGAGGGAAAGAAAACCCAACCCATGCAGCTATTTTACTTTAAAGGACACGGCAGTTTAGTGTAAACAAAGGGGGAATAAACTACAGGGATATATGCACAGTAAGAGTAAATTGGAAACAGCTGTTGGCAGATACTGTGGCAACCTGAAAGCTGGGGCTGCAGCTCAGGGTTGCTCAAACTCCCTTTGTTTGTCACCATTTTAAAATATTTTCTCATTGTGTGTGTTTGCACACCCACATGCATACATGTAAGGTGCACTGCAGGAGAAGCAAGGACATGGCAGCAACCAGGGAAGACTTGGCTAGGAGCATCTCTCCCTCTGGGTTTAGCCTACAGGAGGAAGCACTGGGATAATGAAAAAAACTGCAGTGGGGTTGTATAATCCTTTTGATTACTGTCTGCAGCCAGTCCTCCCAATTACTATCTTCAACAGCAGATACATGTAAGCAGAAAGAGCAGTAAGAGACACGAATACAGAGGTACTATTTTAGTTCTGAAAGATTTTTGTTTTTCTCGTTGCCTTTGAAAAGGAGGTTTGGGGAGCAGCATCAAGTCTGGTTCAATCTATGAGACACTTCTGATATCCTGGGTGTAAAGCTATCCATGACAAGCATGAAACCATCTAAGCTAATGATAGCCCTGGTGACAGAAAAGTTAACAGGGCACCATGCAAACTGGTCGACATTGTTAAGCCTACTAACAATAAGACCAGGATACTTCTTGGTGGATAAGCTTTTAAGCTTTTGGGTCCAAACTAGCAACTCAAGGCATACTGGCATCATGGCACACCTGGAGTGACCACATGCTGCAAACCCTGAATTGCAAGACTAGTACACCAAGATCACTTCTTTGGAGGCAACAGGAGGTATGACAAATCACGGGGACTGTCCTTTGTCTCTCTTGCTGTTTAGAGAGACAGGCCAGGACTTGCATGGCAGAAGAGGTGAACAGTGAAAAACATGCTGCTGTCACCTATACTTGCTCCTGTTTATGGGATAGAACATATTTAAAAACAAACATCTAGTGTCACAGCAAGTCATGGACCACCTTCTTGGATCCTCCTCAGCCCAGACACATGCACACATTATGTTACCACTCCAGGAAGAGTTTCATGTGCTTACATGACTTAATCTGAACCCCAGATACACTTTCACAGGTCTGTCAAACAGCATGAAAATCCTGTTGCCCCTACACCTTCAGCATCCCTCTGCCCCAGCCTGCAATCAGCTGCCAACACCAGCAAAAACATGCATTGGCAACTACTGCAGGGAGAGAAATGTAAGCCTTCCCTCCTTGCTGGTTTGGATGGCAGGGGTCCTGCTGACATGCAGGCTAATGCCACATACATAGCATAATGAATACCTCCATGGTTTTCACTAAACAGTGGAAAGAACTCACTCCAGTCCTGGTGGTCTGGCTGCAACTTTGCTTTTAACTGTTACCTTACTAGAGCAGGCAATCACATGAAGCTGCATTTTCTGCTGAACAGTGGAATAGTTTTCATGCTCAGTACTGTCACAGGTTTCCCAGCCTTGCTTCCTGACTCTGACAGGGAAGGTAAGATTCTCAGGTGGTTCAGTGCCTGTACAAATTTGCTGTTTTGTGACAGATATCCACACCAGTACACAGGTTGGCAGAAAGTCATGAAAAACATACTGAGAGCCCTGATGTCACAGCATCTGAAGACATAGGGTCATTACAGGAGCATGCAAAATTGAATCATGGTTTCCAAAGCCTAATTTACAAATATAAGACCTCGTTCCTGAATATCTTTTCTTATATTTGCCAACTTTCTCACTGAGTTCCAAAAATGACAAAGATGATCACCACTCTCAACACTGTTGTATTCCAAGGAGATGTTTACATCAACATTTAGAAAACAACACACAGAACAAATTGAGCTAAAGGGCATACAAATCACATGGCAGACACATCACTTAGAGTGAAGTGGAAGCACCGCCAACCCGCTGATTTCATCTGCCCGTAAGTACTAATAGCTTTTTAATGATGAGTGTTCAGATACATCCTGGTTTCTATATCTCTCTGCTTAATAAACAAAATGTGTGTGAATGAGTGTATATTTAGAGAGCTAACAATTCACAAAGACACTTGCTTTTATTAAGCTGCAAAAGAATTTTGTTTGAAGTGCTACAGGTATTGGACAGCAGGTCTAGGTAAGAAAAGGGACATGTCCATTTGTTAAATTCCACTCCCCTCTTGCCTCTCTGTTGACCACAGCTTACACTGTCAGCTAAGGCTTAGCACACTTACTTGGAAAGGAGAATGACACAATTCTGGGCCCTCCGGCCATCAATCACAGAGAGCTCTTTCACCTTTCGTGTGGAGAGGTAAAGGTCTTCTGTTGAACCCATCTCTTTCTGCGTATAATTCAAAAGGGGGGGAAGACAGTCAGTATCATGTTTTTCCTTATCTACTCACCCAATGCTGATATAGTTCAGTATAACTAAAAAAAATTCCATTTTAGGCAAATCCACCCGCATGATGAGGAAAGGAAGCACGAAGGCCAGAAAACATGTCTGTAGAGCCTGTATTACTAGACAGACAGGAGTCATTCATTATCAACTGTAAAATCACCGAATACTGGACCTGATTCTAACTTATTAGATTCACTCTACAAACAGTTGTGATATTATTATTATGTTATAATGTAAATCTAGTTAGACAGAAAAACTGGGCACATATGGTAAAGCCCACTAGTGTCATAGCATATCCTTCAGCTGGATGTCTCTGACAAAGGCTACACAGCGTTTTTGAAATGCTGCAGCCCAATCAGGAAAAACCCTTTAATCATCTCTTAAGGCTGCCACTGGACCAGTCTAATCCATAATACATGAGAGATGCAAACAGTAGGGAAAGATGGCCTTTATCATACTACGTATTTTACTAAGTGGCCAATGTCTACATTTGAACTAGCTTCTCTTTTTAAATGAATTAATACAATTAAACATGGAGAAAACATCTTTTCTCAAAGTCTTCCGCATATCCCCATTGCCAAACTCACCACCTGGAAAAACCCTGGAAAAAAACAGTCCAAGATGTTTGACACAGAGCAGAGACAGAAACTAATTGCAGACCTAGTCTGACCATCCTGAAGTCTCTGACTCCTTGTCCTGCCTAAATATTAGTCATGGATTTTGTTATACTTCTAGAGATTGGCTTTCTGTAATTCCATTTTGCATCTTTTAACACCATTCCTTAAATGGAAGTAGAGGTAATGATAAAAAGTGATAATCTTGCATAACAGCTTCCAATTTATCAGCCGAGGAAACTGGAAACAGGACAGGTTTTATCTTCCCAGCTAGCTGTTGTTGGAGTCTCTTTAAAAATGCCTCTTCATTATACTCATATTATCATTCCTTGAGATTCTGAAACTAACTAGTATAATCCAGCTTTGAATGCATCCATCAAATTAATAATGTGACCTCTTTCATTGGACATAAGAGCAAACATGCTGGGTTGGACCTTTTGTGTCCTGTCCAGTGTCCTGTCTCTGAGTGTGGTCAACAGCAGATACCCATGGAAAAATTTAAGACTGTGACAAGTGTGCAATTTCTAGAATTAACTCCTTGGACTGAAAGTTCTTCAGCTCAGATCCTACTTATATTAGTGTCTGTTTTGAGTTACTAACTCCTAATACAATGCTTTTGAAGAGTTTACTGCTCTCCTGATTAATCCACTTCAAGAGATTTTTTAGTACCCAAATATTTGAATTTAAATGTAAATCCTGGAGAGATTCATACTGTTACTTCTCATTTAAGTTCACTGTACAGCCGCAATGAGCCTGTGTTGCTCCTGGATACACAAAGGATTCATACGACCACATGCAAATGTGTTGCAGGGAGCCACTACCAATACGAAGTAGCATTATATGCAGGTACAATCTGTTAGCCAAAGACATGCAGGCTATAGTTCTGCTTGAGGAGCCCAGAGTGTCTTGCTGGGAAAGAAAGAAAATACAACACTTCTGGACAAATCAAAAAGAGCTTCGAAGGAAGGAAAAAAATGAACATTTAGCAAGCTTATTATTTTTGAGGAAAACTAACAAACAAAAGAGCAGTGCACCCCCAGGATGCATGCAGATATGCCAAACTTTTTCCAAATTTCCTCAGTTTTTGGGGAGGAGGGCAGGAGAACAGGGAGATAGACAGCTGTTGAACAGTAAGAGGTAAGGAAGGTACTGGTAGGTCTGTGCTTTGCTCACAATTTAAAACCTTCATTGTCTCTCACTAGCTAGTGTTTGCAGACAAGTACAGCTGGTTACCATTATACAGCACCCATCCCAAGAAAAAAGAAAAAAAAATAAAGTTATTTCAGGGCTTGGCTACATACTGTGTATTTCAAGGCTTGGCTATGCACTGTGTTCAGATGGCTTCCCCTAAAGCCATGCAGGAGGGATTAGTATAACAGTCTCCATCCCGTTTCAATTCCCCAGCCCTGAAGGTTCAACAGAGATGAATACCTGAACTATTCAGACATGGCCCACTTCTTGGTCATAAGGAGTGGCCTAGTCTCATCTAAAAATATATTCTCTCCAACTCATACTGAAGAGAGAGATATTTATAGACATTTGGAGTTCTGTGTAAGCAAAAGCAGATGAAGCCTCAGGTTTTACTGAAGCCAGATTGCAAACTTAACTGAAGGAAAACAGATCGCATGTGGACTATCTGTGTTTTTTTAGACACAGAGAAGAACAAGGAGGCAGTAGTGATCAGCTTTTGCGAGATAAGCCAAGCACACAGAGCAAGAACAGCTGGAGCTGTTGTCAACCTACAAAACAACGTCCCCATATTTTATCACATTACTCTTTACAGTCTTTCCATGTGGGCTAACATAGTGTTATATGCTTCAAACAGTATTTCAGATTTGAGATTTTAATTACAAATTCAAAAATCCACACTATCACACAGACTTGTCTTATGGTACACATTGCGATGATGATAAACAGTTTGTGGCCTAGATGCATTTATTAGTCTCCACCAGCAGCAGAGGAAACTTTCTAGATACAGTTCCCTGAGTACTGACAGTGAGAACTACTTTCTTATAATGCCACCAGAAACACTTGCTATGACATCTGAAAAATCCCCTTGTGAAAGTCCTGCTCTTCTCAAAAGTCTCTCCTAAAAAATTTGCCTAGATAATGAACAAAAAGAGAGATACTTTGGTCTTTTTGCTCAGAATCATCAAAAAGGGAACACCAGAGACACCAGCAGAAACCACAGAGTGCTTATAGCTAGTGGAACAGGAGCTACACCTTTCTGTAGCAGGGCTAACACAACTGAAGAAATTTTTTTTTACTACCTTCTCTACCCAGAAAGCAGAGGTATAAGGACATATGAAAGGCTGAAATGAGATGAGGCATGATCCCATAACAGCATGGTGGAGTGCATCTCCTTCCCAAGTGCTGTGAGAGGATCAGAAGGCAGTGATACTCACCTGCTTACAGGAAGAGGGGTTAGTTAGCAGGTCCTATGCAGGCAGCAGCCACAAATAACAAAGAAGGAAACATGCCAAAAGTCAGTCACAAAGAAGTTCACCAACTTTAATAAGGCAGCTGAATTGAGACACACACAGTTTTCTAAGAGAATAAAACGCTTAGCAAGTAATACTAGCCCAAATGGTTTAAAGGTATTTCAGCATTTCTTTACATATTTTAAATCAGCAGGTGTTAGGGAATTAAGAGTTCTAGGTCTCTTCTGAAATGAATAAATTCAGTTTCCAAACCATAAATCTCTTAGGTCTTGAAACGTTCACTAGGATAATGCTCAAATACCTTTACAAATATAGACCAGACCCTTACTGAAAGAACTGCCAAGGTTAAAAATCAAGGGTCAGTTCTCCTCTCCTAATGCACATGCACAGTTTGCCTTTAATAGTAACAACTTGTTTCAATGGCACATTATAGCTTTAACAACTTAAGAGCCAACAACTTATAGCCAAAAGCACAGTGTAACTACTAAAAAAAAACCTTACAGTGGTACTGGGTAACAGACACCAACTATTTCACAACTTATTCCATACTCCAGGAAAACATCAGATATACAGAACTGAAAGGTCAATATTACACAGTCAGATTGGAACAAAGTCAAAGGACACGTGTAAGAACTCTTGCTCCAACCTTCTGAACATTGGACAATTTTGCTTTTCCTAACTGCCACCCATAAAGACACACTGGGCTTGAGAGAGGAGAAGAGATCCTTTATCATTAAAAAAAAAAAAAAGAAAAAAAGACGAAGAATGAAAAGAAGCTGTTAGATATAAACGAAACTGAAAAAAAAAAAGATCATGTTAATAGCAGCAAAGAAAGAAATGTCTTTGTCTGCACTCGTCCAACATTTCAGATGCAAAAGAGCAGGGTTTTGCGCTGACATTTTTCTTTACAGACATTTGGAGGAAGTTTAAAAGTCACAAACCCAGGGTAAACGCATACTTGACCAGAGCGGAGTATTAATAAAATAAAAGAAGAGAAAAGACCTAGCGTGAATCAATTGGAAGAGTTCACAGAAGAACTTGATTCAAATGCAATTTTGGTTGCCTGGCCTCAAAAAAATAAAAATAAAAAATAATTTTAAAAAGTAAATAGAAATACAAGGATTTGTTGATTGGAATTTAGTTCTCATTGGAATGAGTATGGATGAAAAAGAAAGCATTACTTAAAGTAATAACAGCAGAATAAAAATGAAAAACAATTAGAAATGTGAAACTAAAATGAAAGCTGGAAGGGTAGGTATCAATACACTTAACTGCACAAAACCACGATGGTATTGCAGAAGGGATACGCCAGTATCTGGAGCCACTGTCATAAAATGTGCTTAACAAGCATTGAGAGAACTGTTCTGAGACCCATGGAGATCATTGAGATGATGGCTCCATTTTAGTGGGAAAGTTTAGGTTTAGGGTCAGGTTAGTCTACAGCTGAGTATGTCAGTCACCTTTTCAGTAGTTGGTAACACAACCATAAATACTATGTTTCTAACAAAGAATCAACAGAACAGTACATTTTTGAGTTCATATTTGGTGTAACAAATGTGGCAAGGCTTTGGAAGGTCGTTTCTAGTGAGGAAGCTGCAATGTTTGCACCTCAAAGGCCACATGCTGACACAAAACCACTACATTAGAATGGCACCTCAATGGCTGCTGCTATCCACAGATGGCAGTCTGGCTACTTTCACAACAGCTGGGAGCTCTCTGCTATAACTAAGCTACTGGCACAGGGTCTAAACCCAATCTTGCACAGCAGTGCAGTTTCATGTGCCTTTCTTCCCCTCTGTGAACTGATTTTTTATTTCAATGAATGAGATTTGCAGAAGGAGATAGACAGGGACACACTTAAATAGCAACAGCTATTTGCAGGAGCAGAATGAGAAATTAAATGCCACCATGCAATGGGTAACATTGCAGTCTTCACAGTTCAAGTTGGGATGCTTATCTAGATGACTGTGAGCTAGTAAATCAGAAAAGTTATTCATTATGGTTACTGAATCTGATAGGAAAAAAATGATAATGAAGGAGAGAGAGGAATGAATGCAAAACTCCAAAGGCAAGGGCTATATGTGTTCATTTCAAGGTACAAAACAAGGTACTGAATAATAACAATAAAGTTACCATCATCATTGTAGAGCTTAATCATAAAGGCTGTTTATGACAGTCATGTCTGTGGCTTTTCCTAAAATTCCAAAGCAATGATCTGACTCTGCACAATAGGAAAGATTGAACTTCTCCAAGCATATTCCAAAAACAGATGAAAGCTGGAGGAGTTCAGGGAGTGCAAGTACAATCTCTCTCCTGTTAAATCTCATTCAATGGAGATAGATGGACGAAGGTAACTTGCTTTCCAAGAAAAAGAGGAGGGGAAAAAAGACATTCTAATAAATGGTTGCTTTTAAAGTATGCTGTTTGTGTTATAATCTCTCATTTTGACAGATTCTGTCACCAAGCCAGTTGGATCAGATATTCATGAAAAAAAAAGAGATACAAAGAAAAAGGCAGCTAATTCAGTCACCTTGCTCAGTTTTTGGGTGACTACAGATTTTTTTTCACTGGGAAATGGAGAAATAAAAGACATAAGAGAAAAATGGATATCAACCATGAAAAGCTCAGGAGTTTTTGGAAACCAGTGGATACTGTGGTCATCATTACCTCTTGGGGAGTGTTGTCTCTGAGAGCTGTCCATCAAGTATATTGATAACAGAAGGTTCTACTTTGCCCACTATATAGAATCACAGAATCATCAAGATTGTAAAAGACCTCCAAGATCATCTAATCCAACTGTCCCCTACCACCAATATTTCCTCACTAAACCATGTCCCTAGGAACAACATTTAAATATTTCTTGGACACTTCTAGGGACGACAACTCAATCACCTCCCTGAGCAGCCCGTTCCAATGCTTAACCATTCCTTCGGAGAAGAAATTTTTCCTAATATCCAACTGGAACCTCCCCACTTCTTTTGGTCTTGTGATTTTTTAATAGCGCCAGAGCAGCAAATGATGCAGCCTGACTGCAGGTGGGCAAGAATCAGTCTTGTGTTCTTTCCTCCTCTGCGTATTCAAGGAAGACAAAGTATGGAAGAGTCCACTCCTACCTGGTGTCTCTGATATGCTGAGAACATCTTCTCAAAATCTTCTAGATCCAACACCTTGAACGCCTTTAAATCATCAATCTCATTCCAGATTGTGCCATGGATCCTCTCCTGAAAGAAAAGGTCATACTTTCATGAGATAATAAAACACTTTAGCTAAGTACATCCAATGTTATTTTCTTTGGTTTTGATTTTTGTTTTAAACATGCTACTTTTTTTCATCACAGCAAGCCTCTGATGAAAGGCCACATTCCAAGACTAGCAAAATCAAGCAATATCCATGATCCCACAGTATGCATCATTTAATACAATGACAGCGGCCAAGAGAAAGAAGGGTCACCGTCATGAGGAAAAAGCTTGGGAAGGATACAGGATGCATGATCATCTCAATACACATACTCCCATCTGCAAACTTTGCCACATTCTGGTTTAAACCCCAAAGGGTGTACAGTTTCTACTCGGACTGCTCGTTAAAGTAATCTAAGATTTCATTTTACTTTTAAGGCCCTGAGTCTCTGAAGTCAAATTGTTTCCTATTATATTATCTCCCCTGTCTATCTGAGTTCTTTGACTCAGATGTTAGCTATACTCATCTCTGAGAGAGCATCATACACACTAACTGGAAATTTTGTTAATCTGTGCAGTACGTTACCCTGAACACTACGGAATCCTAGCTTTCCAGAAGATAATTAGCATGGAGGAAAGAAACACTACATGGTAAGAAGAGATTATTCCTCCAACTTTGCTATTCATCAGCCCTGGACCAAATAAACTGCTATAATACAGGTATTAAATAATCACAGAATCACAAGATGGTTTGGGTTGGAAGAGACCTTACAGATCATGTAGTTCCACCCCCCCTGCCACAAGTAGGGATACCTCCCACAGTCAGCAGACACCTTAAACTAGGAGAGGATTTGAGGTCTTCTGCTGATTTTCTTGGGATAGACATCCTTCTCAGCAAAGAAGACACAACTGAACTACTTTCTCCTTCCCAGCAACTGTTAAGGTACTTGAGATATGGGACGATCTTTGAGCAACTATTCATTCTGAAGAGTGTTCATTCACACTCATTCAAGGCTCTTCACACCTGACCACAGTGTCTTCAGTTCATTTAGTTAATAAAGTGTACAGTTAATGTACTTCATTAACTGGAAAAATAAGGAAGGTGTTGATTAAAAGAAAAAAGAAATGGACAGAAGGGATTGTAAAGGGACCTAAGAAAACCTCAGGAGGTTAAGAACCAGCAGAACACTGATGCAGAAAAAGCCAGGAACGGCAAGAAGTGGAAATTAAACCCTCACACAGGCTCCAGCTATGAAGTACCTGACTTGCACCTACACAGCAAAAAGTGTGTTAACACTTCATTATCAGAACTAATTAGGAACAGGCTCTACTTCCCATTCACAGTCATCAAAGGAATGAGGGAAATGTGCTAAGCCACAAGGCTGAAGGAGCAAGGAAAAACACCTGATGGAAGGATGAAATGAGGGGGAAATAAAGGCGTGAAGTGTTCTGGAGGAAATTCCTGGCAGGGCAGGCACTGTAGAGGAAAACCAACACCCTCCCTCCAGAGACAGCCTGTGAGTGCATAAGGGAAGGGAGGGCTGCCCAGCTAAAATTGCTACAGTGCTGTTTGCAGTGAGAGCATATACTAGATGGGAGCAGCACTCATCCCTGAACAGACTCACCAATATCTCTGCACTCTTCCTTGCCATCATGTGGCTTTCCCTTCCATAGCAGCAAAAAACATGACTCTTTGACTATAACACAACAAACGAGTTTGGGAAGCTCATCTCAGCTAAAGGAATAGGAGACAAAATTAACTCTGGCTTCTACTGCAAATCTTGGCCAGAAACATCCAGACAGGGTGTTCATTCTCATTCAGTTTCCAGGCTGGCTTTATAAACCTTGCTTTATAAATCCTGAGGGACATATTTGAACCTGAGAATGTTTCTCTGAGCTCCTCACTGTCTCATGTTGTCCCATCAAACACTAAAATGGAAAAATATATGTTGAGGGAAGCCAGTGGACATGACTTCAGGAATGGTCCTTAGAGTCATCATTGGGATAGAACACTGGGGATGTCAAGAGCTGGATTTGGATGTGGCTCAAGTGACAGCTACTCATGAGAGTCTTGCCATATACCTGTCAGGCTGTAAAACTCTCTTGGAAGTGCAGTTTCCCCATGAATGGGGAGAATGATGAAAGTCTGCTACAGAATGGGCTGGTCTTACTGGATTGCAGAACTGCCAGAATAGGAGGGTCTGATACTTAAGAAGAGATTGTAGAGAGTAGGTTTCATCCACATCTTCCCAGAAAAAAAATCAAGTTAAAATGATTCCTGTTTCAATTCATATTCATTTCAAGACTTGAATCTGGACCAGGTTGAATCTGGACATGTATAAGTACAACATCTAAATGGTTCTGGAACAGAACACATCCAGGAACGGTGACTCAACCACCTCCCTGGGCAGCCCACTTCAGCGCCTGACCACTCTTTTGGAGAAGAAATTTTTCCAAACATCCAACCTGAATCTCCCCTGACGCAGCTTGAGGCCATTCCCTCTAATCCTATCACTGCTTATGTGGGAGAAGAGGCAGACCCCTACTTTGCCACAGCCTCCTTTCAGATAGTTGTAGAAAGCAATAAGGTCTCCCCTAAGCCTCCTCTTCTCTGGATTAAACAATTCCAGTTCCCTCACTCGCTCCTCATAAGACTTCTGCTCCAGACCACTCACCAGCTTTGTTGTCCCTCTCTGGACACACTCCTGTGCCCAAGTGCAGCTGTTTCCAACAGTGGATCACTGCATGTTGCTGCTCTGCATGGTGCAAACATGCCCTTGAACACTTAGTTAACTAGGCAAGCTTTTAAAGACAGAAAAACATACATGTGGTATTAGATGTATTTTTTATCAGACTTCCTCAGTATGCATTGTACAAGGCCTCAGTTTCCCATGCTCAAAAATTTGAGACATGCTGCCCTGAGCCAGTGTGTGGGTTGAGACTTTGGTAATTTATGTGTGGCTGCTTTGACAACTGACGAGAGCACAGCAGAAGTGCTGCAATGGGAACAAAATGCAAGGTGAGGCTACCCAACCTACCCATGACCTCATGTTCAGAGGATGCATATCCATGTGAACAGAAGGAGAGTGCTTGGTACTGAAGCAGGGAATCAAGGATATCTGACGAAGATCACCAAAATGCATTGCCTGCAGCGACCAGTGGAATCATTCGACTCCATAACAAAGTGCACTCCAAAGATCATAGAATCATGACAGAATCACAGAATGGCCTCGGTTGAAAAGGACCTCAAAAATCATCTAGTTTCAACCCCCTTGCCATGGGCAGGGTCACCAACAACTAGACCAGGCTGCCCAGAGCCACATCCAGCCTTGACCTGAATGCCTCCAGGGATGGGGCATCCACAACCTCTCTGGGCAACCTGTTCCAGTGCATCACCACCCTCCGAGTGAAAAACTTCCTCCTAACATCTAACCTAAATTTCCCGTCTTAGTTTAAAACCATTCCCCCTTGTCCTATCACTATCAACCCATGTAAACAGTTGTACCCCCTGTTTATACGCTCCCTTCAAGTACTGGGAGGCCACAATTAGGTCTTCCTGGAGCCTTCTCTTCTCCAAGCTAAATAAGCCCAGTTCCCTCAACCTCTCCTCATAGGAGAGGTGCTCCAGCCCTCTGATCATTTTAGTGGCCCTCCTCTGGATCAAGGCAAGGCAACTCTGCACCTCAATCTCTGTGGTTTTGCAAGGACCTTACCAGGTCTAAACACTAACACACACCTCAAAATGAAAACTTCTACATTTTATACTCCTTTTTCAATCTATTCTGCCTTCTTCAAAATAGCATCTTTTACCTGCCTCACCACCCAGCTCTTCAATTTTATTAGCACAGCTGCCTTCACTCCTAACCAGAGGGCAGGATAAGCCTATAGTTACTGTACACTAAACAGAAACACCTGTGGCTCTCCTTTTTCATATACATTCATATATATATATACATATATTAGTTATTCTGTCTTTCTTTTTTTTTTGTTGTCAGAGCACTAAGTCCATCTTCTGCAAAGGAAAATAAATCTCCATCCTTACATTCTCTCCCACACCCCCCACGTGGCCTTGACAGACAAGCACAGACAGTGCAGCAAATATTTCACTTCACTTTATTTTAAAGAAAAGGAGAGGGGGGGAGAAAGAATTCTTGTGGCATTCCAGAGGTCCCTGGACACTCATTCCAAATGCCTGAGTTGGGCCCTGGGTGAATTTCAGTCTAAAAGAGAACCTGGGTTTCTAGGCAGCCATCCAAACTCAACACACAGGAACTTTTTTCCTTCTAAATAAGTTAAAAAAAAAAAAAAGACATAAAGAAAAGGAGAGAAAAAAAAAAACATCAGGAAGAGAGAGAGAAAAGTGGAGGGGAGGAGAAGGCAACCAAGGTAGCAGAAAGTGAATGCAACGGGAGGAACTCAATTCCTCTCCTATATTTCCACTTCAGAGTTTTATTTCCAAGAGTCAAAGCTGTAATCGTGCCACGAGCAGGGCAGCTAGCCTCATAGCCATGAAAGAATGGTGTAGAGAAAGAGGCCACCTTTCTCTCCTTAGTGACTGCTTCTGTCAGGGTAGAGGTGCTGGGTTTGGAAGCTGGTTCTCACTGTGTCTTGCCCAGATTGGCTCTGTCCATCCTTTGACCATATACACCAGTGAGGGCAACTCTGGCACACCAGCCCTGGCGATGCACAGCTCTGTCTTACAGTATTTAGTACCACTGCAGTTGTGCTGAACCAACAGTATGCCCAGATCTACCGCAGCTCAATCTATCCAGCACCTTGGTCATCACAGAAGATGTGATGCTGGAGAACTTTCTCAACACAGTTACTGACTCCCAGTGGCTCATCCCAAGAAAAGCCATAATATCACCGTCTTCTGTCATCTTGCATGTCATGGCATTAATCAGCACTGAGTTATACAGAGAAATTTAGTTAATTGCCAAGAGTACTGAATTTCTTACCTCACTCAGCTTAGCCCAGTTGAAGGATTTCAGTGGGTGCGAAGGCTGCGGGATAGACTTCTTCTTCAGGCTGGTACCACTACTGCTGAAGGTGGTTGTTGAAGGGAGTGGCATTCCCAAGCTGAAGAAAGGCGGTGCTCCTGGTGGGGGAGGAGGTCCTCCTGGAGGAGGTGGTGGGGCAGGAGGAGGGGGACAGCTGGAGAAAGGCAGAGGAGGTGGTAGCGGGGGCAGATTCTCAGAGGAGAGAGCAGAGGACAATGCTAGTGGGCCACCTGGAGGAGGAGGTGGTGGGGCTGGGAAGGAAATGCTGCCCCCTTGCTGGAAAAAAAAACACAGAAAAAGAAACCGAAGAGTTTAAAAGGCACAATAACTCCATATTGCCAGCTGATGTGATTTTTTATTATGAGTCTCAAAATATTCGATGTTTTCTTTAAAGCCTCCTGCACTCAAAGCCATGCAATAAAGGGAGGAATCTCAGCTTTCATTTAAGAGAAAGTTTCAAACCCTTGAAGTTGTGGAGAAGAGTTTGAAAAAGGGAACCATAAACGGCTCAGAAAAACAGAAAGCTAGTAAAAGAAGCCAACATGTATTATTTTATCCTTATGTATGAAGAAAGAGAAAAGTTCAATCTTGTGAACTTTTGAACTCCTGGGTTTTAAACCTTAGGGTTTGAAATACAGAATATCTGTCATTAGGCCCCACTACCGCAAAGTGGGAGCAGAAAGGAGAGTGGGGAATGAATCTCACATTTTGCACTGCATACTTCTCAGAGCTATGCCCTGCGGCAGAAAGACATTACTGTGACAGACTCATTACTGGGACAGAAGGAGCACTAGGCAGGAAGAAGCAGCTGCAAATGTCACTTCTGCAAAGCTCCAAGGAAGCTCAGATGCTCTTGAAGCACAACAGGAAACCTTTTTCTTCACTAAAATTACTTTCATATCAGGCAGATTTCTCTCTATTCCATCAAAATAACAATCAGGGCCACCTCAGCAGTAAAAATAGTGTCTAGAAGAGAATGCATGTGCCTCAACAGCTTCGGCACAGAGGGTGGCTGAGGAGGAATGAAGCAGCCCATTCCTGCATTATCCAATCTATACCACCAGCTCAGGGATTTTGTTCTCTATTGAAAGATGACCATCTTGCTAGACAGACTCTTTCTGTACAGACCACAGAAAGAGCTTCACTCATGATGTTCTTTTGTTCATCATTCACTAGTTAGCAGGCTTTAAACGGGAAGAGTCCCAGTCTCATACCGAGTACTCATTAAGTTGAGCTACCAGGTCATTCATCTGGTCCCTGGTCTGGCGCAGCTCCAAGGATTCTTTCTGCAGCTTGTCTTTCATTTTGTTCAGTGTCTTCATCATTTCATCTTTCTCCTGGGTCTTTGTCTCACATTCCCTCTCCTTCTTCTCTAGCTTGCTCATCAGTTCAGCATGATCTAGGAAGAACAGGCAAGCAGGGCTGATGAAATGAAGCTCAGGAACAAGGAGATGGAGTTTACTCTGAAATAAAGCTGACAAGTCTGTCAGCTGGGGATGTGTGATATGGAGAAAAGAAAACAAAGTCTGACTATTCTGACAGCAATCTTCAGCGATCAATACAGCAATTCCCAAATTTCACTTAGATTGTAAAATCACTTCATGTCAGTATTGAGGGAAGCCCCATCCTATGAAGCACATAAACTGATCATCATGAGACAAAATGTACTGGAAGGAACAAAGTAGAGTTAGTCGACGATAGATAACCTGGACAGTCACTTGTGCCTATCTCTGCTGCCCACTGCTCTGTGAACGGATCACAGTCTTTCCCTCTTGCCTCCCCAAACACAGACAATGCACTCACCTTTCCGAAACTTCTCTGCCTGATCCCTCCACTGCTTGACTTCATTCTCATTCACCAGCCTGAAAGATGAAATCAGAACATAACAATGTGTTCTGAGCTATCCAGTTTGAAAAGCAAGCAGCCATTATGTGTAGCGATCAGCAAAAGACAGCCTGGTAAATTCACGCATGTTGAATCAGGATCATACTAGTGGTCAGTTTAGTTCCAGACCCTGATCCTTACTGTAGCCAGTAGTTAATATTACAAAGGTATCTTGTAGCTCAAAGTCTCAAAACGAATAAAGGAATATCTGGGGAACAGATACTGGCATTTTTCTGTCTTCAGGTAATGCCCTAAAGCTGCCAAGTATATTTACTTTGAAAGGCAGAAGTCATGGCTAAAATCTTCACAGCTGCTGTGGGATACAAATTATCCTACCCTTAATACAAGACCGCACTGCCATTTTTTCCTACTTTTCACAGTTCTATTTTTTGTTTCTTAAGAGGATAGAGAATGCTTATCTGTTGGGTAATTTATCTGTAACAAGGCAGTGCTCATATCTCATAATGGCACAGCTATTTCCTACTACTGATAGAAAATATGCAGGGCATGCTGGAGGTTGATTAGATATGCAAAATGAGTAGTAGCTATGAAAGAAGAAATTGAAGATCAGGCACAAGGTCTACAAAGGAGTCTGATATCCAGACAGACAGAAAGAGATCAACATCAGTCTACTTTTCCATGATGAGAAATCTTTTTTAATTTTGACTCATGACTGTAACAGGAGGGACTTGGAGATTTTTAGTACAGGAGAACTTGGTTTCATGTGAGATTTACGTTCTATAAGAATGCTCTTTCCAGTGGATATTTCAGAAGGGTAATGGGCCATGAATTACCTGCAGAGGCAGATGGATGGGATGGAGACTCCAAAAGTTTTGCTTAAAAAGGGCTGAGAACAGGGAAGTTGAGATGAGAGCCAGCTAATGTAGCTAGACTTCTCAAATGATGCATCCTATGGGAAAAAATAATGGTAGAACCCTTGGCCAAGTCTGTGGGTGAGCACATGCAGACATTTTACTGAGGTAAAAGGCTTTATGTGCTAGATGGGTGTTACTTTCATCTATTTCATTTTTTTCTAAACTAAGTGCTCATTAATGAGGAATGAGATCCAAGTAGAGATGACAACATTTTTGGGGAATATCAGTGAAAGCTTTCATCAACATCTTGAAAGAAAAAAGAAAAATGAGGAAGTTTTACTATACAAACATGGGTATTTTTTTCTGCTCTTCTAGATACCTTAATATTTAATAGAAATTAGAAGGCAAATGTAAAAACTTTGCTAGAAAATGCCATCTGGTGAAGATGTCATTGGAAGGGAACTAGTTATAAGACTAGCAAGCCAACAAAGAGTTGTAAATTAGCATAGGAAACTCCTCAGATATTTTATTTCCTAAGTACCTGCATACTTAACATACAATAACAGCTTTATAACAGAAACAAACAATATTAACGCAGCTTACATTTTAATTATATTTTTGACATTGAAGTTTTCCAGTGGAGCTATATCTGGATCATCTCCTCGTTCATCTTGAAGAACAATTTGTTGGAGTATCCTGTCCAACAGCTGCCATTGCTGAAAATTTCCTCCATTCCTCTTATCTGCATGAAAAATGAGCAACACATGAGAATTTCCATTTTCATGCCAAAGTGCACAGGTTTACTGACACATTGGCATTTCTTTCTTTCTGGTTACCATGTTAATTCCATAGGTAGTAAATTACATAATACAGCACCTAACGCTGAATTACTGCTAACAGATTAGTTGCAAACACATAGCATATTGGAACAAATCATAACAGGCATTTGCAACACTATGCCTGACTTGTACCTTCATGTTGTGTGATCCTCTTGACAGACAGCTCCATCTTGTGCTTTAGATGCCTACAGAAGTGACTCCATCACTTATTCAGTATTTTATGCAGCTTGATGGTATTTTATTTTATTTTATTTTGCACTTAGGTAACACTATGATGAAGCGCTACAAAAAAAATCAGCTGTTCAATCTGTGTACTCTTATATGAAAGTCATTCAGACTCAGCTGACATGAAAAGTTCATATAAACGTGAACAAAATTTGCGGAGAGAGAGAATTGATCTTGTGGATGTCAACTTTAGTTGCTATCCACATTACCAGAGCAATACGAAGTTCACCTTAGATCCCTAGGTTACATAACCTAGACCTTCACATTATTTAAAATTGCTCCAGTGCAATCCTGTTCTACCCTAGAGGATTTAACTCTTCTGTCACCAAACATTCCAAGTCAATACCCAAAGCTCAAGTACTGTCTTAAACAGTAACAGTAAGGAGACCACTGACAAACAATGGCCAGAATTTGTACAAGGCAGTACTTTAATCTAATCAGTACCTGAAAATACACCACAACATCTCTTTAAAAAGCACAGTACAGTAATTCTCCTTCATGATGACTTCTCAGTTTGACTGCAAGTATGGCTGCAAGTAACCAAAACAAATCCCTGACACATAACAGGATTAAGGCATGTAATTCTTCAGTGATCTTGCTGTATCTTTGCTCAGCTCTTACACTCTGGAAATGTGACTGAACTACTTTATTATAGTTAACAAGTAGATTCCTATCATCTCTCATAAAAACAAAAGCCAATGTTATTTTTCATTTTGAGCTCAGGAGCCCTCCACTGACATTTTGCCATAAGACAGCAGCCTGAAGACTTATTGTGGAATTTCCCAGTGACAGAACAGCTTTCTGTACTGTATTGTTTCACCAGAAAAATTCCTCACTGCATTTTGTTAACATTCAAAATGGTATCTATTTCTGGGAATTCTCTAATCTAAAGCACAACGGCTCTTTTTTAAACTTTCTAATTTAAATTCATTATGAGCTCTGTCAGTGACAAACTGGAATGTCTCCAGATACTTAATTTTATTTGCAAGTGCAGAGAGGTCAAGCTGCTGCTATAAGTATTACAACAAAATCTGCTGAATGGAATCAGTGCCATATACCAAGCCCCTCAGCCACTGCCAAGTTCTGAATGGAGGACAAAAGCAGTGTGTGTCCTGGTATCTGTGACCCTGTACTCATTCCAAAATTTCACCCATTTCTTCAGCACTCCCTTCTCTGGAAAACTGCGAGGTACTCACATGGCATCTGCAAGCAGTGCTGAAGGATGGATAACAAATGGGGATAGGCATCTGTGTGCTTCAATCTTTTCTTGATCAGTTCAAACATTTGAGAGGCACTTTTTGTATCAATGTGGATCTGGGGTGAGGAAAGGTAGTGAAATAACAAGTCAGGTTAAAAACACGCGCAGTAAAAGCTTAACTACCTGTGAAAGACCAAAGACCAACAGACAAGACACAGGCAAATTTCTAGCAACTGGACCTCTGCAGAGTCTCTTGCAATATGCAGCTACAAGCCCAGTGAGGAGCTTGCACACAGGACTCTGAGACTGGCACTGATCTACTCCAGAACAGAAAGGATCTCCAAAGCAAAGAGTTAGAAAGCTGGGAGTCCTGCAGAGTGACCAAGAGCCATCCTGTAGTAAGCAAAAACAAAAACAAAAGATCCCACATCCAAAGAAGCATCCAAAATCAGGGTGGATAGGACACCGACCTTGAGAAAAACGTTGTTGACCATTTTTGGTTGTTGGATTATCTTAAAAGCCATTTGATCTTGAAACCATGTGATAACACTATGAAAATCTTTGGGTCCAAGGAAGAAGTTGCAGAGATACACAGTAGACAACCAGCACAGAAATACTAGTTACTCTGTATCAGCATTTAGTAGGAGCCTGTCCAAATAAATAAATAAATAGGAAACTACAACTGATCCGGACCATGCAGCCATTACTGTTGATAGCAGATGTAAAAAATTTCCTTGTTTTATGCTCGTCTTCAAATTCCATCCATTCTAAAACACTGACCCTACCCATAGTCTCTGGCGTGACAATCTTTAGGAGAGTTTCCTGTGATATACTGGAAAAATTATCAGAGATAAGCCCAAATCCTGTAAAAAAACCATAGTTCTGTAAAGGAGATGCCTGAAACTAGAATCATCTGGATCATCAGGACTGCAAACACAAGAACAGTGTTGATTACATCCTCTGCTCCTGAATATTCAGCCAAAAGTAAAAAAAAAATCTTTGTCACAGACACTTTGCAGAAGCCCTGTCTGTGATCACTGTTTTCATTTCATCAGAGACCTCATACGTTCTAAATGAAAAACAGTGAAAAAAAGAGTACTAGCCAGTCTCAGCATCAAAGCCAATCACTGCTTTCAGGAAACATAAAAGGGAAGTTGCATCAAGGATCCAAAGAGGATGTTCAACTTTGGCAAGTTCAAGTACTCCACAGAAAATCTTACCAGGTCAAACCGCTTTGCAAGTTCCAGGTCATCTTCATTTCTGACCATTTCAAAGAAGTCTAAGTGCCTAAGAGAAAACAGAAAAACAAAAACTACCAATGGTCATGGCATAATTCAAACTTCAACAATATGCGTCACCAGAGAGAATGCAACGCTTGGAAACTGGCATGTTTTCTTACATGACACATTGGAACGTGTATGCAAGACAACTGATGCTGGTCAATAATAGGCCAAAATGAATGACCAAAGGAGGTAAAAATGCTCTTCAATCCTTGTACTAAGAAACCATGTTGAGGTAAGTGGAGTTGCAGTGGAAAAAAACATTTATTATCCATAAAACTTCTAAATAAGTAATTCGAAGCTGCCATTCAATGTTATATTTCATGCAGCAACAAAGCCATACGAAGTTGCTACCAATTCTCCTCTTGCCTTTTTCAATATTTTTTTCTGTCATCCTCAGCTTAGAAGAAAAACAGTTCATGAAATCCTTGCCACAGTCACTGCCAATTTAGCATGTGCATTTTCTACTTCATCTACTGATTTTAATTTTAAAAACAATTACTCTTCTTGTTTTTTTAAAGGAAGACAGCTTTAGGGAGAGACAGAAACAGCCTGGTGCTTGAATTTGAAACCCAAATAGAGGAGAGCTTCTAAGAACTCCTTCTGCTGACCAATGACCGTTCTCAGAAACATATCTTACCTGTCAAGTGTTGCATTCTCATGCTCTCTTAGCTTGTCAATAACAGGCTGAATTCCCAGCATTAGAAACTCATATCGTAGGTGCAATCGGAACTCCAAATTGTCCTTATAAAGAGAAGAAAAGAAATTAACTAAGTTCCAGAAGCATTTAATCACATTTTAAAAGATTCACTCATATCGTCAATTCTTCCCTTTTTAATATCCTCTATCCTGTCACCAAATTCACAGAATGATTACAGTATTGCAGTAAATTAAGTAAAAAATGAATGTCTTTGCCTCTGTTTCTCTTAAGAATACTGTTCTCCTATATCTGCAATGAGTTCTGCAAGCCTAGTGAGAAGAACAGCATACTCCATGTTCCAGAAAGAAAAAAAGTTATGGGTATTTAACATGCTATCTCCTAAGAAACCTATCTCCTGCTTACAAATGAATAGAACTGCAGTTCTTTCTCATAGTTTTTATATATATTTGTCATAAAATCACCAGAAACTCAGGTAAACTTGACACCTTCACAGCAGGATTTTAAAGGGCTGCTGCAGATAGAGCACTCTGCCAGACAGAGTTCTTACAAGCTTGTTGCCTACTGTGGTTTAGCCGGAAAAAAAAGAAAAGCCAAACTTTTAGTGACACTTGTTTCAGTGAAACAAAATCAGCTTAAACTATCCTCCATATTCAAGAGAAAGCATTCATCGTGAATGAAAACCAACAAACTGACTTTACTGAACCGTCTCCCTTTGACATTAAGGTGTTTGGGGTTTGGCTTCAAGTCAGAACATGTTAACATTTTAAAACATTTCTGCAGGTAAATGATGTTTTCTGAAAGGCTGATATCAAGAAGATGAATGCTTTGCAGTTCTTACAGAAACAAAAACGCCACAATCATTTCAGTGCAAGTAGTCAGCTATCTTAGAAGAATTAGAAGAGGCTGGGAATTAAATAATACGGAATACAAATGTAATAATGAACTTGACAATTCAGCATTATTTTCCACAAAGTACATCCATTCAATCACACAACATTTGTGACTTAATCTACTAGCCATTTCCAGAGTAAATTAATTCAAGTTTGACATCTGAGATGGAATTTCTAGGGCAGTGACTTACCTCACCAGCACCAGCATTCAAAACAGCATTGATAAAGGACATGATAGCTGTTTTGAGATTTACTTCATCTCGGTATCGCCCCATGCTTCGGTCTAGCTCATTCAATAATGTCTAAAACAGAACAACAGACTAGGTTAGAGGATGTAGTCTAATTTCTTAGACTGTTTTGCTTACTGCTCATGGTTCTGCAAACAGTCATCTTCTGATTTACTATATACTTGCTTAAAGATGTAACTTGGTTCAGGGAAGGTTGTGAGCAGTCTTAGCCAGCCACGTCACAATAACAAATGAAGAATAGAGATGGGAATAAAATGCCCATGAGATCCTAATTAAAAACAAAGTTGTTTTTTTTTTTTAAAAAAAAAAACAAGCTATTTGAGAAAAAGCAGATGCCTTTACAGTTCCTGCCAACATGATCTAAGAAAACAGCAGAATTGTGTCGTCCCTCATAAGTTAACTTCATACAGAAGTTTATACATGGAGGATAACATCAACAGATTCATACACCCTTATTACTTAACTTGCTTTACTCAAGTAACTTTCACTATTTTCTTGGATTTCAGCAGAATTGACTGCACTTGTGGAGGCAAAGGGAGAAAATTCTAAAGAAAAGCTGTCTTTTATTTCTCTATGGGAAGATTCGAATTTCTCTACTGGAGGATTTCTTGGAAGATTTCTTCTTGTTCCTTCACTTACAAACATTTCACATGAAGTAGACAATTACCGGCTTCGTGGTAACTTTCTTTTAAGGATTTGCAAATAACAGGAATACCCTCAAGTCCAAACTTACTACAGCTTAAAGGTGAACTACAGAACTCAAGTGGAAGTGTAGTTAAACTCCAGTTTTCCTTGTTATATCTCCCTATTAATGAAATAGCAGGGGTATTTAGCACTCAGGGGGTATCCCACACAGAAATGCTGTTGGCCAAATCTCTGCATGCACGTAGACACACCATCATAATCTCATTAACACCACAAGACAGAAAGAAAGGAGGGGAAAAAAAAACAGACAAACAACGTTGTTAACCTCTGCTATATGCAGTCTATTTCAGATTAATTCCGACTGATTATTTACTGAAGAGGTTATATGTAAGAACTGATTAGCCACAGAAGCAACTCTATTTTTAGATTTGTGCTGATATCTGTGAATCTGCTCTTCAGGATCTTCTCTGATCAGTTCATTATCCTAAGGATAATTTTCCTTACTGGAGGAATAAATTCCATTTGAGTTCTGTCAGTTTAAGTATGGATCTCATTCCAGCATTATTAATAAAAATCCCATACTCATGTTTGCTTTGGTGATGCACTAGAAAAATGGAATACTATTCCCAACAACTTTTGGCCATATAAAGAGAGAGAAGATAAAAATAACTTTTTAGAGTTTAGCTCAGCAGATACATCTAAATAGCATTTTGAAGCTATGATGCTGAGTAAAGAAGTTCATTTTCCCTTAGTTAGTCTTCAGTTCCTGACTACTGAAAGTGTTCATTCATAGCAAAATCTTTCCCATGCTAGTCATCAGTTTCATAGGTCTATCTTGTTTCCTGTAGAAAATGGACATCATCATGGAAATATGTCTTCAGAAGCACAGGGAATATCCTCCTGGACATCCCTTGGGGAAAGAATACCTTCCTAGCCTCATGTGAAAGCTTTGCTTGTTTTTCTGTAAAAATCTTTTGATCTCTCATGCACTATAGACAGCTGTTCTTATATCTGAACACAGAATGTTTAATTTCTCTGTCAAGCTCACTGGATTTCATCAATTCCTTTCTCCTGCAACCTCTAAGTTGCCCAGCTGGCACTTGTGAATGCCCCTATTCCTGGCATCTGAACTTCCACCACGTCCATGATGTTCTAGTAGTTGTATAAAGGTCAAATACATAGGTTGCTCCGAAAGTAATGCCTTCTATTTATTTCCATGAAAACTACAACAGATACAGTAAGCACAGTAACACTATTTGACAGAGGAAATTCTCAACTCTCTCTCTAACATTATTTTTCAACATAGTCACCGTAGTGACTATAGCTTGCAATATGCACACTGTTTTTCAGCTCTAGAAGGAAAGACTGTAAGGTCAGGCAATTTCTAAAGATCAGATTCTACGCCCAAACCATGGCTGAATTCCAATATCTCAAACCCTTTGCAAATGGCTGAGGTTCAAGTCTTCACTTGTGAACATTTCCTGTGAAAAAGATTTCACCACACCTCTTGGCAGCCAGCTTAGTAGACTAATTGATCTTATGGTTGTAAAGGTTTTTCCTACTATTTAAGCAAAACTTTCCTCGCTTAATCCCATTATTCCTCATCACTGACATCCAGTAAGGTTTCATTCAATCTGCAGAAAACCTCAAAAGGCTTTGGATGAGCCCTGAGGGGCAGAAGCAAATCAAATAGGAATACAGGATTTTAATTTGTTCCTTTTTAGCTCCTTTACTACAATTCTGAATCGATCAGATTTCTCTCTGCAGATCATGTTCTGTACTGACATTGCTTAATATAAACCAGGCAATGGGGCTATAGAAGGAATGTTCCTAATCTCCACCTTTTTGACTGACAATACCAAGCTTTATTCCTTCACCTTAAGCTTTACAATTTCGAGCAGCATTACAGAGGAAAACAGTGTTCTGTCCAAAGTAACAAAGTTAATATTTTCTCCAGCTAATAAAGTCAGTTCCTTTCAGTGTGCATCAAACACCTAACTTAGCTAGCTGAATGAGTACTCAGATAGCACACTGGGCTGGAAGGGTACAAGCACATCCTGAAATATCTTTCTGGGTCATTACATCACTATAATTTTGCAACATTGGTTTGGCTCAAAATCTGGCATGTTAAAAAGCACATGTTATACAAAATCATAACACCACGCATTCAATTCACAAGGTAAATGAGGGAAAGCAGCAAAGCAAAAATTTTGAAAGGCAACCAATTAGGGAAAAGCAAGATTGAGGTCCTTTCACAGTGAAAATCAGTCAGTTTGGACTAGATGATCTTTCAAAGTCCCTTTCGATTGACCTATTTTATTTTACATGGGGTAAAGCAGACACTAACAACACAGAAGTCACACCCTTTATTCTCAGTTTCCATAGCATTTTAGAGATCTTAACCTTCACAAGAAAGTACCCAAGAAACTAAAGATGCAGCAACAGTTTCATGGTCACACAGAGAGCCAGTGACAATTTTGAAGACATCAGATGAAAAAGAATAACAGTGAGGACACATGAGTGCATCCTGCTAACTTCTCTCTTTCTGCTTTGAGGATCTATTGTTTGGGTTTCCAAATTTTTCTTTCATCTCTCTTCTTTAAGGAGCAGAGTAGGATTTGTAGGCAAATAAGCACATTCAAATGAAAACTGGATGAAGCAAAGGCAGAACTTTTCCAAATTGCCTCAGGAAGGAGATTTAAGGAATGTCTTTCTATTACTGTGGTATTTGAGAAAAGATGGAATACTTCTCTAAAAAGGACAGTTTTCAAAGTATATTTTAAAAGATGAATTGTGGACTGCCTGTTGGACGTTAAAGGGAGAGTTACTTCAGACAGATGGGCAACATAAAAGAAGTGTAAAAAATCAAAGAAGGCAAAGGGATCAGCTCAGACAAGAAGCTATGGTAAATGTGAGAAAATAGGAATAGCCACAATGTAAAGTAAATCACAAACAGATTATAGCATTTTTTTGCAAGTGCCAAGAGAAACCTGATTGTGACGACCCTACGAACACACTGAACAGTGGAGATACAGGGTGAAGTTGTAGTTCTCAAAGGCTTTCATTTGAGTGAGAACCAGTGTCTCAACAGAGAAGCAAGTTCTGGAGAAACTCCAGTATCTGTAAAGTGACTCCTGTTGAAAGCTAAGGATTGAATTGAAAATTGCAGTCAGACACACAGATGACATGCTGGCAGTTTAGAAAGAACCAATAAGTACATCAGAGATTCCACTCAGAGCCAAATGTAAAACTTTGCTGAGGTAGATCTTCCATGATTATGACGAACTACCTATATTCTCCACTAACTTAAGGAAAAAAAAAAGGACAACCCTAACCCTTGCAAAAAACAAGGACAACCTTTCCAAAACATTACAGCATTACAGTTTTAGAACAGTACTCTTCAGCTGGTGTAGTCTAGTGAAATTTAATTAAATTGAATAGGATTACAGCTGCTTATATCACACAGGAATTTCACTGTAATACAGATCTTAACTTCAGATACACAAGTATAAAACTGCAAGTTCCTCATTAAAATAGGAAGAGTTCTAGCAATACGGAGCCAATGCAAGTGTAGTTGGAACTGCATCTGAAGTCTCAGCCTTCCTTCTCTACTAATTCCTAGTTGCTTATTATTTTTGGCTAGCTGTACCAGGTAGTAAAAGTTGTGCTTAGAACAGTGAGCAACAACAGCTTGACATTCAGCTAAACATGCAGTATTTTATAGTACTATGTTTAATATATGTTTTGTTCATCATTTCACCACACCTGAGCATGTGCAAATCGAAAATCAACAGTGTTCCAATCCACAACTGTTAGAAGGAAATTATCCACAAGGTCACATTTTAAATGATCGCCAGTAAAGAACAGTGAACTTCACTTCCTCACTCTTACAAAACAAGACTGGTAGCAAAACCATACACCCTCCAACTTAATTAAAGGTTACATTAAGAAATGTCATCAGGCTAGAGTACGAACAGATGAGTAGCTTTCATTTAACTTAGTAAACCCCCCATTTTAAGGTAAAATACGAGAGATTTTAAATTAGTATTGATGACAAGCAATCAGGTTTTGGGAAAAAAAAGAAAGTGTAATGATAATCTATTTGAAGTGTTTTTCCTAAAATAAAATGAGAAACAGTGCCTTTCTTTTCCCTAGCTGTACTGCAACAGGCACACTATAAAAATCAGCCCCTGCACAGATGCATCATATTGGCTATTTCTGGCAAAGCATCCTTCCCATACCTGGAATCTTGTTCTCTCCGCAGCATAGACTTGGTAGTGAAGCATGGCTTGCAAAACTTTCTTATGACCATCCGGGACCAAGCAGACAGCCCCTAGGATCTCCAAAACAGCAATCTTGGTCTTGATGTTCTCAGTCCGTAAGCTCTGGGAGATGATGTTGATACTCTCTGGATGAGCCAGGACATGAGCCCGTCCTTGGGAGTTGTTCATCAGTGCCTTGATACACCCTATAACGGATGTGTGTATACGGCTTTCTGAGGTCTCATAGTCCATGCTTTTCAGGAAGTTCAGCAAACAGCTCAAACCATCCAGCTCAATGAATCTCATCACAAACCTGAAAAAATAGGCAGGTAAAAGAACAAACCAAACTAAAGGTAAATAAAATTTGTTTATTCAGAAGATATTCAACTCTGTGATCCCAGCATCTGCAAAAGATGGCTAGCTTTAAGATCATAGGATAATTCCCAAATACTTAAGAGAAAAAAAAAAAGAGAAAACAAAGATTCTATCACCCTTCTTCTGTGACTATCAACTGTAATGACTGAGGAGTTAAGACTTCATGCTCTGATCCCATGATACATGTATAGGAACGTATTATATGCAAGAGGCATATAACAGCCTCTGAAGGCTCTTGTAGGGGCCTTGGCTGCATTATTTTAGTTTGAGGATGTATACTAAAGATGCAGTAGGACCACTGTCAATATGCCGTATCAAAATGTATTGTAACAACATCATAAATTGAGGAAACACAGAATTATTCAATGACCAAAGCACACATCAAAGTCTAAACCTACACTGAAACAAGTTTATTTTGACTACTGTGTTGTTTCTATCACTTCCTACCATAAAAGTCACCTTTATTAAGATTAAGATCATCGAAATTGAAGACAGAAATAATATAGCAAAACTGTCATGAAGAAGCTTTAAGAATTAACCGAAGTTAAAAAACAAACAAACAAAATAATACTAACCCATTCAGACAGCCTACTAGAACAAGTTACAGAAATTGATGGAGTTACACAAATCTGTTAAAAACGGTTATTCTAGCAATGTTTCATATAAAATTCCCATGCTTTAAAATGGGGATCCAAAGATGTGAAACAGGCTGTAAAACATTTCTCTAGACTAATCTGTTTACCTCTGCCTCTTATAGAAGGTCATTAACATAGATGCACCTTTTTAGAATGCCTGAGCACAGAACCACATGAACTAAATTTGAATTTTCAGTCCACCAAAATGTACACCAACAATAATAAGTCCACTACCAACCCATGGGTGTTAACAACAGTAATCCGTGTAAGAAGTTAAGCATACTCGAAGTCCGTAGCTCAGAGCTTTTACTCAGCCCCTCTTTCTCCCTACTGAATACTTCCTAATGTACTATCTTATCTACTCATGACATGCCTTTCCTAATATCCATCAGGTATGGAAGCATCATACTGAAAGACTCCCAGCATTTCAGTGATCTCTGTTAATGTCTCTGCAACAACAATACAAAGCTGAGGCGTACTTATTTATCTCCTGGATAAAATGAAATTTACGCACATGGTGCATTGGTGGATACACACCACACAAGAACTACCTGAAAGTTATGCTCATTATGCTGATGGATTTGCCAACTTTCAGTTTATTCAGGCCAGCAGATGAGAAACATGGCAAAGACTGGTGCTTTCAGCAAAGTTGCAGTCTGAGGTTTGGATTTTGTTCAAAACTGAATTTCAAAGTGAATATCAGAGTAAGAGCAAGAACACACAGGAACACGTGAACTGTAAAAACAAAGTTTACCTGAAACCTGAATGTCTGTAAGATGGTCTGCAAAGTATCACACAGGTCTCACTGCACATTCTTCGGATGCATCCTCCTGACTACCCTAACAAATCACAGGAGCAAAAGCCCCTCTGCCTCCAGGCTACATGGTGGGATCACATATCGTGCACCCGGAGTTTATTAAGTCATTAAAGCAGTTTGTTACCTAAGTGGTTATAGAAAGATCATCACTTCAGTTTCTGTAATGCTGCTAGCACACAAAGGAAGACTGAAATAAGCACATTCATGACTAAAATAGATGCTAAGGATATACTGGGAACAAAAATAAGCACAAACTCAATTTGTTACCAAACAATGTGAAGCCAATGAATTCACAGCACTTCTCTAACCTTGGGCTTGAAAAGTTGAGTGGATCTTTGCCTATGCAATGGGAGGACCAGTTGAAATTCGCCTTGCTCCACCTCATCTCCAACATTCAGTTCTATGAATCCACCCTATGCATTAGCCACTCAAAAAAAAGAAAAAAAAAAAAAAAGCAGACATTTTGCTGTTCTTCTCCATTTCATGGTTGAGAGAGGACTTAGGATGGATACCCTTCCAAAGACATAGAATCACAGTATCGTCTGAGTTGGAAGGGACCTTTAAAAGCGCAATTCCCAAAAAAGAAAACATCCTTAAGAAGCAGCTGAACAAATGGTTTCTGAAGTCTACATTCAGATGAAAAGCCTGCTCTTACTACAAGACTCACAAGACATTACAACTTTCATGTATTTTGGCCTGCTTTTATGACTGTGAAGAAAAATGTGAAATGCACAAAAATCACATTGTCCCAATTAAATACAATCCCTTACTAAATTCACTGGCAGAGCAATTTCTCTATGACTTCTTGGATGAGGTCATTCCAAAGAAAAAAAAGGTGCAGGGAATGGTGCATGTCACAGACTTTGATTAATGACATAATTTAAAACAATGCTGGCATTTTCCTGTACTCTTCCTAGTTCAGAGAGCAAACAGTGAGCTGCATTACTCAATAGGAAGCACAACCAAGTACCTTCCCATTTCAGCTGACATCAGAAGCAGGAATCAAATGATGATTTTCACCTTCCTTTCCCAAAGCACTTTGTCCTCTATTCTCCGGAAAGGACAGAAATCATGCAAGAGGGAGATAAAGGAAGAAATGGTGACAGCAGTTTCTGGGCCAACAGACACTCTCAGAATTAGGATCTGCTCAGTGCGAGTAGGGAGTTGTGTGGGTCTGTACAGAAGAGAAAAAGAAGTGGGAGTTCAGCTGACAGGCTGAGAGCCATAATCCTCACACTATTTGATATTTGTGTATCTGTATGCCTGTAAGCACAGATGTTTGGGCTCACACACTCGTGCAGAGGAAAACTCAACTCATACATATAAACTGCCTTCTTTCTCACAACACATGCATGTACGACTAACCGCCATCCTATATGCCCTGTATGCTGCAAAGGAAGGTTTTGTTCTAGACTGAAAGGTGTAAAGTTAAGCATGTTTGCCAACGCATTCTGGCTAACACACTCAAAAACTCAAGTGTAAATAAAGTAGGGTGTGTTTTAATAGGTGCTAAACAAGCATATTAAAGCCTCACCTCACCTCAGACTCTCACTTGACCAGTTTAGCACACATTAAAAAGGCACAGCACCTTTTAGCCTTTCAAGTTTTACAGAGTGTTGATCAGAACGTGTTAGCTAGCTCAAATAACAAACTTTTCATCTAAATACAGATGAGGCCTAGCAGGTGATGATCCACTGATGGATTCCAAGTGCTATGGGGGACATCTTCCCTGTGAGATTCGATCCAGCACAGGAAACACAGGAAGATCATATGCTGTGGGTGTGCAGAGGGCAGGATGTTCCCACCCTGCTATCCATCAAGGCTGCACTTCCCTAAAGAATCAGGGGACAGACATAATCCTGACAACTACTGGACTGGTGAGAAATTCATCAAAATGGGTTTTGCTTGCTGGAAATACAAATGATCATCTTCAGTATGAACTCAAATGAACATGGCTAAATCAAAAAAAAAACAAGAAGTAAACTGAGTTGAACAGAAGGTGAAAAGCAGACAGCAAAAGGAGTTAGCGCTTATGATTTAGAATAAAGGAAATATTCCTCTGTGGATGTGAATTTTTTTTCTTCCCAGACTTTTATAAGTTTTTACTTCTTTTGCATTTCTGTACCTCCATTTTGGGGCATTAAAAAGAAAAGAAAAGCTCCTCTCTCTGCTTCTGTTCAACAGTTTATCATCACACTTCTTTATAGTCATAAGCTCTTACAAACCTAAAGGAAAATCTGTTTCCTTACTAGATGCAGATGCGGGGGTTTTGTTTTCTAAGGCTGTGGTTGTTCCTGTGTTCTGGGATATAATCTGGTTTTATAATTTCAGGGCAACTCCTAAATACCAAAACAAAATGCATCTGCTCAGACTGGGCCAACTAGCTTCCCAGGAGTGCTTCTACCACCTTTCCTCTTTCGGGGAAAGGAACTTGAGTTTGGGAAGGTCCGCTTCAGAGTTTATTGGTGTTAGAAGTAGTGGCTTGGAATAGAGGCACAGATTAGTGTAATTACTCTGCGTTTTCTACTACAAGAGACAAAGTTCTACAGTGAACTGAAATACAGTCAAACACATGCATTTTTCTTATTTTGGCCTAGATTGGAGAATTCAAGCAGAGGAGCCTTTTGGTAAGCTATTAGAGCCCTCCTGTACACTACCATCACAAACAGATTCCAGACAGTCTATTCTGTGTGAATTTAGGTATCTATTTTCTTCAGAGGTCTGATGAACAGAAGTGGCAAGGAAAATAGGATTTGATGTCCAAATTCAACTAGAAAGACTAGTATTTTGAAATCTTGGGTATAGTACTGCTTATGAGAGGGATTTGATGGAGCTGAGGGCCTCTCTACTGCAACCTTTCCATCAAGAAGAAATTGGCTTGTTGATCAGTCATTGGCATGCAGCCCATTTGGCAGCTAACGAATTGAGTCGCTGGAAATTAGTTGAGACATAGGACTTAACTTAAAATTTGGCTTGGCTTAACTATTCAAAAAAAAAAAAAAAAGCCCCATAACCATTGCCAGTGATTTAGAAGAGAACACTTTATAGGGCAGCTCATAGATGCTTGTACTGAAGCTTGTTAGGGTTATTATAAACAGATGAGGCAACAGCCTGTTGTCAAGGGTACCCAGTAGAAGCACTACAGGTCTGGTCTGGGAAACCTTGCACGGTTCTGGGCAAAGCACAGTTCTCCCTTCTCTTTTGCCTTCCTCTCAGGAAGGAGGCTGGGATGTCCTATTCAAAATGATGGAGTAAATCAATCAGTGATAGCCACCAAAGTGTTTTGGTTGGATGTAACAGAGATGCCTGGCTACTCAGGGATGTTTAGTGATATGAAAAAGCTATTACTTTCTCAGAGGAAGCATCACATCAGCTCCAAATTAGTGTGACAGGGTTGCTACATCATGTCTCAACAGCACAGGTTTTTGGTTAAAAATCCCTGTGAGAACTGGGAGTTAGGCAGCTGTCTCAGTGTCCATTTTAACATAAAGTTGAGCTACATTTTATCATATTCTGCTTTAGGATAGTGACAGAGAGAAGCAAACTGACACTTGCTCCTGTATGCTAGTTCTCAGCACAGGCTCTCTGTAATAGAGCTCCAGTTATGAACCTGCCACCAACAAAGGGTTCTGGATCACAACACAGGAAGTCTGATCGCAACTGAATCTCAGAAAAAGCTCCTCTGTGCTGAAGACTTCATTCTAGCTTTTGTCTTCCTTATTCACTTTTCTCTCAGTGATCACTCAGGATCTTGACATTCACACATGAAGGGAGAAACCATAAGGTTTGTTGGTCTCTCTATATTTGCTTGCTGACTACAGAAAGGAGATGTTTCAGAAGATGTTAAATTCCCAGAGCTCCCTCGGTTTCCTTCACATCTGTCTACACACAATGCAGAGGCAGGCTCAACTCAACCTAACTGCAGTACAAATTCTCTTGAGATATTTTGTTGTTTTTTTTTTTTTTTTTATTACTATTATTTATTTATTTGGTTTACTTTTTTTTTTTTTTAATCCCCAAACCCCGTGTGACTGCGTTAGTGAAGCTCTCTGAAACCGTGACTTCAGCATACTGTACACACAAGCAGATTTGGCTTATCTTGGTCTTAATACAAAGACATTCAGACCAAATATTCCTCTAGATAGCATCAGCCATGGTTATTGCTTCGGCACACATGGTTATTGCTTTAGCACTTCTAAGTGCTAAATACAAAAGGTTTCTATGCTAGTTAGTTTGTAATTGTTCATATCTCAGAAAAACAAAGATTACTTACCTCCAAAGATACAGTACACAACAAAGTCTCAGCATTTCTACATGCCGCTGTTACACACAGAGCAGGAAGAATGCCAAACCAGGTGAAGTCAGATGGATTAGCTCCTTTGTGCCAAACAGTTCACATTACTACAGATAAGAGGAAGCCTGAATTCAAAGTTCATAGCAGAGTCTAAGATCTTGCCTGTCATAAATCAGATCACATGGGGTGCTCAAGGGGTTATGCAGTTAGTAAGCCTGATCTTCACAGTCCTTACCCATGTTTGCGCAGATGTGCCACGTGTTTTCCACAACAGAATTTGTTTTTTATTTTCCTGAAGCTATATGCTTCAACATTAGCGTGCCCTTCTAGCCAGACAGGTTCAGAACAGGAACTGTAGGGCTCTCTGTGGATTGTCTGAACTATTAGAGAACGCTTGTGTGAGGTGAAACAAAGAGGTTTCTGTCTTTGCCAGCCTTTCTTATTCCACATCTGACCATAGGGAGGCAGTGAATTGCGATGAAAGAAGAACAACATTACCTCATGGGCTGAGTCCGCAGAGCTGTCTTCAAGTCTTCAACTATTTTATTTTTCATTTCTGTTTCTTCTTCATCAAAAGCATACAGAGTCTGCATCTGTTCAGAAAAGGAGATGACAATCAGAAAACCTTGAGCTGCCTGGAAGCTAAGAGAGGGGCCAGGAATTATGAAAAACAACTATCCCATCAACCCATGGAGAGGTGCCTGCCGACCTCTCACCAGGAAAGCAGTGTCTCAGCTACAAAACTAAATCCAGATGAGGCTGCTCATGTGTACTGGCAGCAGCATACTGCTTTGCCACACCAGCTAAACCAGAATTCTCAGATTACTCCCCAAAAATCATATATGCCAGGATGCCCTCAGAAAACTGTATCTAATTTGGAATGGTGATATACTGTGGTGATCTATGGATACGTGAGGCAAAATACGTATGGAGATGCAAGATCTTACTAAACTGACATAGCTGGAGGGATCTGGGGGGAAAAAAAAGAAGAAGAAAGAAAGACAACAAACTTCTGTGTCAAGTTACAAAGCAGAAAAGCTTTTTCTTCAAATGACTAGATAGCCTGCGAGTACCCTGGATTACAATTTCTGTATCTAAAAGTTTGACTATTTTTCCCTACCCAAATAATTTCACCTGGTTTAAGATCCTGATTTTTGTGTATACTTCCCCGCTGCTAATTAGGAACATTTACTGCAAAAAGCTAGAGTATCACAAAATCCCTGTCCCTGTTTTTTAACTAGAAAATTGAAGTATGCGGAGACTAGAGCCTATATTTTCACATTTTCTTATTGGGAGCTACCTCTATCATTTTTCCCACTGGTACAAAGCTTGCAGTCATCTGGAACTGAAGATGCTGTGGGTCACTGTAAGTTAGGGTGAGAGATAATGGGTGGAATACGCATAAAATATGAAGTTCTCAAAATAAAACGATGCTATTAAGAAATCAAAGTGGTGAACCAGGAAATCAGGGCTCCAGATCTGCACTCAGCACTATCACAACCTTGTGGATATGAAGCAAGAATCTTCAGTCCATCACATGCACCATTCAAGCTCACAGCTTCAATGCGTGACTTCACAAAAAGTCAAGACTCAATACAAAAGTTCTTAGCCTATAGCTATGTTTTCTTAGGCTCTTTAATTGTAAAACAGAGAGGATAAATGCCTTTCTTATTGGCAGGATTTCTGGGAGATATCACTCAGTGGTATCTGGAAAACAGCTCTGAACTCCTTCTCAAATGAATACCCCAATTAAACTAGTATTATCTGTAAAAGTTCAGATATTTTATCTCTCTGGGGTGGAATCTGAGTACCTGCAATTATGGTCCATTACAGCAAAACAGTTAAGTTTTTATTTTACTATTTAGCAAGCACCAAAGAAAACCTTTCTCTCACTGGAATTCCCTTTAGCCCTCCTACCCCATCACCTCACTTCCCTTGGAAATGCTCCCATGTTGCTTGCTTTTGGAAACCATGTGGTGCCAACACATGTCAGATCCTGAGGGTGGTCATTTGGCTACATGTCTTTGCTGTCTTATGCTGAACAGCTGGCATAAGGAGATGTGTTTAACTCTAGGGGTCCTCTCTCTGATCCTCGCTAAAGTCAAATTCACTCAGTAACAGAGCGAGCTATTTCCTGCCTTAATGGAATGACAGAGCGCTACTGATGGAAAATGAGCTGATGATGTTTTATCTTTTGCCAGCATCCCCCGACAGCCAGAAACATAAATTGAAATGCTTAAGCCAAGCCATATATGATTCCCCTCTTTGAAAAATAAACAGAAATCCTGAAAAGGTATTATGGAATCTCAATGGCAGAGTCCTGGGGTGTGATTTGAGGTTTGATTTGTATTTTCTTGGGTGATGGCCCATCTGGTCACCTTTCCTTTGGTCCATAAATGCTCCTTTGAAAGGCTCCCATTCCTACAACAGTTTAATTTCTGCTCTGAGCCATTGTGGGGTGGGAAGCGAATGGATGTCAGGAAGGTGCTCAACAGTATTTTGTTGAGAGTGAAAAAGGCCCACTTCCAAATGAAACAAACACAAATAATCCTGCCTTTACAACTGAGGGCGATTGCAGAAAACCCCTTTTCTAAAGCTGCAGGCAGCCAAGAGCCCTTCATTTCTCACTCCTGTGCATGGCCAGGAACTTAAATACTCATGCCCTCTCTAAAGATAGCTTGGTCATGCATTTACATTAAGAAATAACTTTCTCAGCAAGAGTTATAGAAAACACAACTGTCCCTGGGAGACAAGAAGGGAGGGAACTGTCATTATTTGAGGCTGGATTTCATTAATGTGGCAGACTGATGAATTGCTTTCCTGAACTACAAACTGCACTCTTGGACTAACATCAGCTGTGCTGAGGATGCAGCTAGCTACCACCAGCTAACCAAATATTCTAGGAAGAGGAAGCAAAACAGTCCCAGGTCCTTATCCAATCCCTAAAATGCAGTATATAAGGCTCTTTTCATACACATATTTTGCACACTTGAAGGCTTCCAGTCTAAGTGCATCACCCAGGAAAGCATGATATCCAGTTATTTGATTTGCCAATTAAAAGAGAACAACTTATGCATGTAGGAAAAAAAATCATTCACACAGAATTATACATGTAAAACTTCAGTAGTCCAAGATTTGAAAAATCTTAGCATAGTATAAATTCCCACTCCTTCTCCTAATGGCTAATCATTCCCCTGGGAAGGCAAACAGAATACCAAAATGACAGTACGTATAAGACACACACACACACACACACACACACACACACACACAAAATCAACTAGCAGCAGAAAGGCATTATATGATTGATTTCGCTTCACTGCCAATCTCACACATATGAAAGGAAAAATGAAGCAAATAGAATAAATCAGGAAAAAGCATCCCAGATATTCTGATTCATCACTGTAGTCCAAGCTCTTTCTTTAGGCCTTATCTAAAATCACAACTAACAAAATGCCATTACTTGGAAAAAAAAAAAAAAGCAGAAGTGAAATAAAATCAAAGTTTGATGATAAATTATTTTATTGCATGTCCCCTATGAAATATGCGGACAATATCACCTTAAAATGCTTCTTTAAAGAAAAGAGGTCAGTTGAAATTCAATGTGTTTCTAGCTATGTTAGAGCTGAACCAAGAGAGTAAACTACAAATCATAAACTGTGAATAATCTATGAATAAATGCAATTTAAATAAAAGAACATTCCAGAAAATAATTTTAAAGTAACACAGGTGTCATTGAAGCTAGAGGAGAGTTATTATGCACCTGCTAAATTACGCTAGAAGATGAATATTTTTCATATCCTATGAAGCTGTTCTGCCCTGAGCAAATGCTCACTGAGTCAAGGAAAAGGGTCTGATTACAGCTGTGTTTATTATTATTGATCTCCATCTCATACTCTTAGCTGAGCCGTCTCTCCAAAAAAGTGCTGTTGATCTGAAAATCTGTCCCTGGAAACACAGGTACAGCCAAATTCATAAAAACAAAGCAGCACTGTCAGAAGTTTTCCTGTCCAGTACAGTGAGGGCTGTGTTTAATTGTGCTACCAAGCAGATAGTATCATGGGGTGAGGAGGGCAGGAGGAGCACAGGGATGTGCTTTACTTGTGATATAAATACGAGAGCTGCTGTATTTGTAAGAAAAGAAGTTCTGCGTGTTGATCGATCAGCAGTAGATGGCAATGACCTTGATAATGGAAATGGCCCCTGATTGTGGGCCTGCAACCTGCCTGCAGCTAGTTACCAGCTTTATTTATAGCATATAGGTATCAGAGAACTGGGCAAATTTGGAAGCCCCGCTTTCTAAATATCATTAGCAGCCAACCATTTCTCTCAGGGACAGGTCTAGAAGACTCTCCAGCAAGGACCTACTTGACCCTTTTCTCTCAGTCAGAATACCTGAAGGATGGGGCATTTCTGCCAAAAGGAATTGTGCACTGCAAGTTAGTAAAGCACTCTTGTGAGAATTAGGATGAAAAACCAGTAACATGTAAAAAGTCACAGCGACAGAAACAGTTGTGGGAACAAAATCATTCCTAAAATGCATGGCTTTGTGAACTGGATTAGGATTCTGTGACCTCAAGTCTACTGTGAAAGTGCTTCCTAACACAGTGGTCTAAGGTTACAAGTAGAGAATGTCAGACATGTCAGGAATCACCACACTGCTCTCAAGCATAATGTGTGAGGGACAGATATGATGAGTAACGCTGCAGCACATCTTGTGAGAAAACGATCCCTGAGCACAGAGGCCTTGGCCCGCAGAAATTCACCAGAAGATACTTAAGGATCTCAGTGGGATAACGGTGCCATTTTCATTTTATCAGTGGGAAGGAAGACCTTCTTTGCCAAGCTAATATATAAAATTGAACCTTGCAATTAAACAAAAGGATGTGGAATAAGACGTGAAAGCTGCATGTAAAATGATTCTTATGTACTTAATTCACATGAGATGCAAAGATTAAATTTTATTACAAAAAAAAAAGCAAGAATTAAAACATTTTAAATTAACACTTCTGTGTTTATTGCTGCCATTTCAACTCCAATGTTTCCTGCCACATTTCTAATTAAAATATAGCAATACCTGATAGTGCCCAGGAGACACAAACTGAAGCAGACTACAGTGTCAGGAAGCAACATGAAACAGGTTTTCTTTCACTACTTCTGAGCCAATTTCACTTGGATGCACTTAAAAAATAATAATAAAAAAAACCCTCGCCATCACTAAATTTAGGACTGACGTTATAAAGGACCCAAAATAACCACTTGGATGTTAGGAATCTCAGAGGTCTAAATAATAATGAAGAGAACATGTCTTCTTGGAACTGTTTCTCAGCTGTGTTGCTCCATTTTTCCACTGATACAACTCCTGTGAAATCAAGTCAATCAAGCTTCACCTGCCTAAAACTGAAGCAACTAAGTGGTAAATCAGAAGCAGTGGTTTAACCTGCATATCTTCTTAACACCTCAATTGTAAGAGTAAATCATGAGGTTGGAAGCTATGTAAAAGGTTATCAATCATTCAGTGCTGAGCCATGCAAACAACATTACCAGGGATGGTGTTTATTGGTGCTCTTAAAATGTGTTTAAAATTAGAAACATAGACCAAAACATAGTCTCATTCCATGGAACTGCTCCAGATTTACAGTAGTGACATGTACATACTCACTCCAGATTTAAAGACTAGTCCAAAAGTCTCTGAAATCAATGGAAAAACTTTCAGTAGATTCAAAAGGCCTTGGATCAAATCCTACCAGAAATATTTGGCTCAATGTCATCGCAAGGTTTCATAATTTTTTTTCCCCCTAATGGCCCTTGTAGAGCAAATTTGTTCAATCAAGAAATCAAAACACAGTGCCACGTCAGGCACAAATGTTCAATCTTTTTTCTAACAACTAGTCCATATTCTTTTTGTTCCAATATTCTGCCCCAAGAAAATCTGGCATGAAGGAAGCTGGTCATTTTGGCTATTCATGACCGACTGTAGAAAGTAACTTTTATTCTCTTACAACTGGTTATAGTAGCATGTAAAGTCCTGCTTTTTTCCTGAGCAAGACAAATTACACTAGGACAAAAACATCAGTATAAAGTATCCATTAAGGCATTATTTTTATGAAAACATTTTCTACCTCATAACCATGACAATAAAAGTTTATAGAAGGCATTAGAAATCAAGTATATGGGCATAAGTAAACAAATAAGATGTTAGGAACCTAAGATGTTAGGAACTGACTTCTGTCATCAACATTGCACAACTGTTAAAAAAAGGCTGAGCAGACACCGCACATAAATAACTGGAGGCAAAATTTGACTACAAAATGAGTAACAGGATCAAATTTCAAAATGTAAGGTCCACCATATCACAAAAGTCAGTGACCACTACACACAGGTGTTCTACTTGTGCCTGTGGCCAGATCTACAGGATGTTTCAAAGGAAGACACACATTACTTAGCTACTGAATAAGGACATTGAAAGAAAGTTTACCACAAATAACTTGTTGGCTCACATCTGATGTCTAAGCTGTTACAGCCTTATATTTCTCTATCAACCTGCTTGCATATAAGTGGATATTATATGAACAACTACAGTTAGTTTTATTTTCCTACTAAACTAATAAACTCAATGTTACTTTGTAGATTAGTTAGAAAGCCACTCAACAAAAACAACCTTGTCTTCAAATGGTTACTTTTCTGTTTCATTAAAATCCTTCTGCTCTTCTATTCTGAATAGTAAACAGAGACTTCAGTTGACTTTTATCCATGATATAACATGTCATGAATACAGACTGTTATATGAAAGATAACAGTTACAGGCTGCCCTTCCTACTCATCTTGAAGAACCAAATTATTTCACCCTTATTTGACACAGTCACACACAGGTCTCAACAAAGCAAACTAGTTACAAGTATAGGTTTGGAAAAAGTACTTTCAGTTGTCACTGTTTCAGACTGGCTAGCTCTGCCAAGATCTCTAGATTTTCAAACCAGAGGTCATAGCTGAATTACCTTTGTGCTCCATCAACAGTCAAGAGCACGAAAATCTCTACAAGATCATTATGGTCTACCACAGTTTAAAGCCAGCTGCAAGTTGTTTTTGAATTGCACAGGAATTCATAAAGGGAACAAAGACATTTTTTGTCCTCTCTTTACAGGTCCAGTGCCAATGAGCAGAAATCTAAGGATCAGTGCCATACATTGCTGTAGGCTTCAGAGCTGGCATGTCAATCATTTTAAATCACAAATCTCATTACTACAGCTCTGAATTTTCATTCCAGAACTAACTTGAGTGCCTTCAGTTCTAAGTATCATTTAAATTAAAAACAGGAAAATGCTTATGATGTTATCTAGTCTATTCTGCTAGAGCAGGTCTCTTTCTTAAGACACATGCTCTTCTTTCACAAGTACTGTTTCAAACAAGTCATGCGCTTGGGCTAACATTCCTCTTCTTCAGAGATTTCTTCCTAAAAAAAACCAAAAACCAAACAGATATGTATGAAAGGAAATCTTCCCTTTCTGTGCAAGAAGAAGGAACTTACTGCTGCCATGGAATTGATGCGGTCAATGTAGTAGTCTGGCCAGCTGGTAGCAAGCTTATTAGGATCTTCTTGTTCCTGAAACAAAAAGTTAAATAAGGTTACACATGAAGTCTTTGCAGGATAAAGTGCCGCTGTAGAACCACCTGGGACTCTTCAATGTGCTGGTAGTTAGTATCTCCTCCCCACATTCTTGAATAAACACCACAAGCCTGCATGCATTATTACAAACATTTCTGAAAGTTTAATGCTATCACAGTCACCATGGTGCATCAAAAAAGGCTCCCCTTGAGCTAAGGTTATTACACAAAGAATTACAAAGTTTGACAGAGACTCAGTTACCTTCAATATCTAAGCGGCTTGCCTCAGCCTCTTAAACATACTGACAACATTTGCAAATAGAAGGACCGCATATTTTTAGATAACAGGTTTGTATGTTGTAGTTTCATACTGACAAATTTTTGAAATTATTCTGCCACACTACTGCCAGAGTGATGGCGCAATTCACCAAGAAAAGCCTTTAACATCTTCTACGGAGAAAAAAATAAAAAAGAGTCAAGAAACCTGAAAAGAAGCCAAAAGGTATTTTGACTTGATAAATCACAGAAATTACTGAATACCTCAAAACACCTGAAGGAACAGAAGAGCATCGCCTAAGTTACCAGACTAAGCACAATCAAGCTAAGATTCTAACAGAAGATTTGCTCCTACCCAGAACCAAATTTTCTGGTTCCTTCAATGGAAATGAGATTTCATTGTAATGGATCTATTTATTTCTAGATAGGTGTAACAGTCATCAATAAAATGAGAGTTGGTTTCTAGGATCCTAATCGTCCATTATAAAGAACAGGTAACTTGTATTAAGACTCTTACTATATGATAAGAGACTGAACTGCTTGACCTATCCTAAGGATTTCCAAAGATGGATGAAGACTGTATGGATCTCACCAATATTGTCTTTGTACGAAAGCTTACTCGTACTATAAAATTTATTCTATGGAAGATATATGGAACAATATTTAATGTACAGTTCCATCAGAGTACCTCACCTTTTCAGAACTGTTTGGTTTAGAGATGAGAAATGACTGTGATCCCTGTTGAACCAAGCTGAGAAAACACCATTCTATCTGACAAGTTTGTATCAGGCTACCTACCAACACACATGGCAACAACTCCATCCAAATCAAAATCTTCATATTTGGAATTAAAAGCAAAATCCAGGCTGAGACTTCAGTATTTTCTTACCCTCTCCTCACTCCCATGGACTTTCAACGTGTGGACAAAAGGAGTATCTCCTCTTCAGGATAATAATCGAACAGCTTTTTCTACATATAGCAAAGAACTGCAGTATAGACACATTATAGAAAGAATGTAACTCTTCCTAAAGATTACTGCTGCATGAAAAATATGGGAGACTGTCAAAGTGGCAAGAGATACCAATTACAACAACAGTTGCTATGCTTCCACCACCTCACAGTAATAAATGGTGCAAATAAGAACAGAATGACCTTTCTCAAATGAAACAAGAAATTTTGCTGCTTTTCCTTTCTTCGCATTCCTGACCATAGTCAACAGCAATCTAATGGACCCAAATCCACGCCAAATGACACATTACAGAAATATGCAACTCCCTTATAGTAGCTAGTTAGAACTGCCACATCACATAGTATCGATACGTTGCCTTTCAGTGCCTGATTTCCCTTCACTACATGTAGCTGCAAAAAGAACTTTGACAACAATTTTGCACTAAGCAGACCATTAGCTCTCATAGAAAAGTCAAAAGATAACTTTGCTAATGGAAAAATAAATAAAATATGCAATAGATTACTACATCATTATTTTTAGAAGATAATCTTATCATCTCTAAAGAGAACAATAGAGATAGGGAGCTAATCCAGATGTAGTGAAGTAAAGGTCATTCTGCAGAGAGGCAGGATAAACCACCATATTCTTTCTCTATATAGAATTATAAATGTATAAATGACAGTTATAATTGTTTCCAGAATACAAGTGACATGAAGATTTTCAGAACAGGGAATATGTATATTCCCTCTCCCCTTTCTGCCTCCATTCCTAGCTCCAAATAAAGAAACAAACAGACAAATTAAGGACTGTCTGAATCTATCATTTATGTACAAAACTAAGCTACAATACGTTTTCTTACTAAAGTTCCTTAGAAAGGAAATATATATATATATACATATGTATACACATATAAAAGCTAGAATGCCACAACTAATCTCTCTCCTTATCTACTTTAGACATGCAATCTGAAGAGTATCAGGAGAGAAACACAAAAATAACAATTCAGAATTCTGAATAATTATCTAGAAGCACCCAAACCATTAGAAACTTCTCAATCAGAACCACAGATGAAAAGACTCAGATCCCTCTAATTATATCAGTATATTTGATCAGCTTGGCAAATGAGATAAAGTCCTTCATGAACCCTGCTTTTGATCATTCTCTGTCCACTGCAAATTGGGGCAAACACTTAGACCACAAGGCTAGTTTTTGGTTTTAGTTAAAATTGGAAGAAAAAAACAACAGCTTCAGGGGAATGCAGCAAGTGTAAGGATTTTTTTTTTTTTCAGAACTAAAGCCTAGGCTGAAGCTGTACATTGGTGAAGTTAAAAAGTTTGATCAGATAATCTTTGCAGTCCTTACTTTTTGAATTTGCTTTGGCCCATAAGCAAAAGATCCAACATATTAAACAGAAAATAATCTATCTAACTTCGGTGCTCCCCACACATACTCTTGTGTTCAGAATAGAATTTTATGTCTGTCAGCAGTCTTTGCTTCACTGGAAGAAAGGTGATTATGTACTTAACACTGATACTCCATTTCTGTTATGAAGCACCAGAAGGTACTTATATCCTGGCTAAACTCATTACATTTTATCCAGCCCCCTTAAGACTGGATCATGTCTAATTCATGTTCACATGTCAGAAGTGGCACAATATTATTTATAGCAGCCATCTGGGCGACATTTTCACAAAAGAGACCAGTTCACACCTGTAGCACCAGAGCCATTGGAGAAAATATCTCACTGCCTAAATTATGATGAATGCTGCCCATGGTAAGAAATTGTCGTACCGCGTCTTTCTTTCAGAGAGGGGAAGATCAGCCAAAAACAGAAAGCAATTCTTGGCGTTGTTTTTGTTTGTTTGTTTGTTTAGTGTTCTTTGACGTGAAGGCAAAAAAGGGAAAAGTGGATTTGTGTATGGGGGTGGACAATACCAGAGTGCTATTTATTGTGGATTTTTTTTGCTGTTTGTTGTTGGTTTGTTTTTTTTCCCCCCTAACGTCTTCAGGATTTTGACCCTCAAACAAAACCTCAGAGGAGACTGCAAGGCACCTTGATGATGATAGCAAAACCCTCTACCTTGCTCCAAGAGACTCAGAAAAAGAAGAAAAAGAAAAGAGGTCCCAACATACACAGCACATAGGCATCAAGACCTGGAAACAATAACCCATCTGTGTAAGGAAAAACATCAGCTGAAGGAATCTATTAAAGCAAAGCCTTCTTTTAGCTCCTTGAATAATGTAAATATTGCATTAAAAAACAGACGTCAGCTTGTGGACTTCATAAGAGGCCATATCATTCTTCACTGGAGTAACAACTATGTAACTGCTGTGAAAACAGGATCCTGATACCATACAAGCCTGCAATATAGCCAAGGTATTATATAGGCTTTGACACTAATTTGGACAGGCTCCATTGCTTGGTGGAAAGTGGAACTTATGACTTCATCCAAACTAGGATTTAATGGAGTAGGGCAAGTATTTGGACCATCTGAACCAATCAAAATGAAACAGAATACAACAAAGTCTTGTCTGCACATCTAAGCTGATCCTAAAAATCTTTTTGAGATTCCTGGGAGACTGGATCCATTGGACAAGCTGTTCTATAGAGAGCAAAGACCTTTAGTGGCTGCCATGTCAGCAGAACAAACAGTTGCAATACAAAGACTGCAATCATAACAGACATAATTAAGAAGCACCAAATGCTAGAGTTACTGAAACCATGTGGAAATGCCAAATATTTGCGTATTTAATGAAAATAGAAGACCATATATATGATGGATGCTTCTTTCAAGATTCAGTGAGTCCTTAAATAAAGAATACAGGGGAAGTTCAGACAAGAAGTGCCTATGCAGAAGCTCCTTAGGGGCAAGCACTGGGTTTCAGCTTCCAATAAAGATGTATTGGTATTTCACGCTGCACCATGTGGACTCCAGACAACGTCATACAGTTCTCTAGAGCATTTCCTGAAAATCTGACCATTTATGAGCCTTAAAAAATAAGTCCATAAGATTAGCAACATTACAAACCTTCCTTCCTGTAGATGGAGAATGAGGAAGAGATACAGTGACATGACAGTTGAAACTCCACCAGGAAATCACTCCCAGAGTTAGGAACAGGCACTGATTTGACAAGGAGTCCAGAATTCTCCTATTTCCACAACACCAGGTTTTTATGCAATTTTGCCTGATCCAAGATCCCCAGGACCAGTGGCTGCTTGGCATCTCTGGGTGTCCAAATATTATATGAAATTTGCTTCTATCTGCACACACACTCCTGTGATAAACTGCCAGGGCTGCTGACTCATGAAGCTTTCTAACACACAACTGAAATACTATTTCTTCCTTGAACAGATGTATCAAGAATTACACCATATGTTATGGATGTCATATGATAACTGTGGGTACTATAGGGATGATATCTATTCACTGGAAACATGACTTTCTCCTCAAAACTGTCTTTGCAGAACTGCAGGCAGCTGACTTTACTGCTTCACACTGTTCAGTACAGAATGGGAAAAAGCCATGTACCTGATGTTGCTCAAAAGGTTTAAAATGTTCTGTTGGCAAGGAGCCATGATACTATTCATTGGGTTCCTCTACATCAATGAAAACAGTGTGCAAACATAGATGAAGGATGTGAAATGATGCTACTTTAATATAAATTCCTTTTCCAGCTTGTTCACTGTATGATGTCCAGACTATGCTCAAATTTATACTTGGGTCACAAATAATTGAATTTGCCTGAAGAACTAAGGTTAAGGCTGTTCTTCCTCTCAGCAGCTTGCATGCATCATCCTGGTACCACACAGAATTGTAAAACGGGTTATTCTATGTGGTGAAAAGAATAAGGTGGAATGGAATGGAATAGAACAGAACATAATTGTTGAAAGGGACCTACAAAGATCATCAAGCCCAAAGGATCAGCAACATCACATTCCATTCAGAAAACATAAGTTATGGGACTCAAGTTAGTATAAGAAATTAAAAACCTTCACGAAATGCATGAGTCCGTGTAGCTAGGCTTTGGGTTTTTTGTTTTTCTTTTTCTTTTTACACACAATTAAAAAAAAAAATGGAAATTGGGACTGTGAAGAAACTTTTTGAAGGAAAAAAAAGAAGAAAACCCATCCGTTTACTGAAACTTTAAATTTTAATGTGATATCAATCGAGACAAAAGCTTTGCTGAGGAATAATTCTCTACTTCAGGATGAAGCCATCCCACACTTTCCAGAACAACAGAATATCTGGTAGAACGTTCATCTGAGATGTGCGTGATTTAGACTCACATTCATGTTGTTCCTTTTTCAAAGTGAAGTACACGAACCTTGCTCTCCACATGCATTTTCTGGTCACTAGAAACAACCCTGGCTTTTTGATTGTTTTGAGGATAGAGAATGACTATCACTTGTATTTCATTTCCCAAAAGTGCAACTCCATTCCCTTCAGATGCTTTTTAAAATGACTCAACTTATTGCAACATCTGCTATTAATGCTGAATACAATACAATTCAGTAACACCTTGCACTCCACACCGTCCAAGGTCCTGACAGAACTTCATGCGTTAGGCTTTTCAGCCTCCCTTTCATTGAGATCAGCAGAAATGGGGAAAATGGGATGCAGACAATTATAGAGTTCGCAGTCACAGGAACAGTACAGGAAATCTGTAGCACAGCCAAGAATCAATCGACACTCAAGTCGCATATCCTGCACTCTCATCCAAATCACCATTCTCCCTTTTTTCCATGACTGACTTACTGCCTTTTCTTGAAGTTCTCTTTAAGGAGAGGTACAGCTTTCAAAGAAACATTTACCTGTTCATTAACACACTGTTCATCCATTAACATCTGTCTCAGTTCAGAGCAGTCAAAGTTCCATAAATAAGAAGCACTTTCATTAAAAGACACAAAACGTGTTTGATCTGCTGTGAGAGGAAATACTAATTTAGGAGTGGAGCTAAAATACATCCAAACTTTTCAGACAGTTTCTGCCTCCAAAAAGCCAGCCATGTCCCAGGAGATGGTAATTTTGAAACAGGGCAGTCCGTAGGACTGTAGCCATTCAACAGACAGATGTGGTCACTGCTCCATTTCTCAGACGCCACGGCTAGAATTTACACAAATATTCTCAGGCTCTGGGGGAGGGAGCTGTACCAAAGCATTTTAAGCACAATTTATCCAGAGTGAGAAAAACAAACATTACTTCTCTCCCTGGAGTTAAGCTATTGATGTGCAGATAATAATCCTTCTGCCACAAAAGCAGTCTACTGTATAACTTATTAAAGGGGAATGCTCAATAATTACTAGCTGGAGCAAGCAACTGAGGAGTTCTAATTGCCTCTTATAAAGGTCAGGTATAGTCATACATGCTTCCAGTTCACTAGATTATGATACTGGAATATTTTGCCTAGCAAACTGTTGTTTTTTTTTTTTTTTCTGTTTTTATTTTATTTTCCTTTATTTAGACTGACCTTTGCCCTGCTGCCAGCAACTTGACTGGCCTAATAATAACCTCTGGTGCTGGTTACTGAGTACTCATTTCAAAAGAAAGAATCAAAGGCTTCATATTATTGTTTATATTACAAAATGCCATTTGCTGTCAAACAATTGTGGAATTCACCGCCACAAGATACAAGAAAATTTAAAAGCTTAAAAGTGAAAAAGGGATACAGTTTTTGAATAATAAAGATTCCTTCTTAGGAATCTTTCCTAATACTGAAAGAAGCTTCAGTGTCATGTACATTCACTAGTCTTTAAAAATTAAAACAGATTATCAATCATTTGTGAAAAATGGTTTGCCCTACCACAGGCTGAAAACTTTCTAATAAAGCTAAACTTTGTTTTGAATTGCTTATGTCTTTCATCACCTTTTTTTGCTTCCTAGTCACAAATGCAGCAGCTCTATAGTTTGTACACTGTAGACACGATGAGCCATCTCCAACTTTATCTATCACTCAAAACCGCATCGAATTCATTACTTCCAGTTAGTACAAGTCTAATAGTGATGAAGATCATGCTTTTATTTTTTATATTCCAGAAAACTCTCCAGATCATTTGAATACATACTCATACAGATATGTAGTTTAACGCTGAAAATGGACTGGAAAAGGGGAGAGCAGGGAGAAAAGTTGCTAGTGTAATGCTCTGAGCTGAAGATAAGGGTTATTTTTCCAGAAACCAAGAAAGATCAGAACCATTGATTAAATACACTCTATAATTGTGCAATTTAAAACAAAATTAAGTTTTACAATAGCTGTGTTTGGCATAGGACTTTCTGTAGGTTGCTGAAAGGAATCTCATTTTAAGGAACTTTAAATTATAGCAAAGTTGTACAGTACATTTTAAGAATATTCTTATGTTCAATTTTCTCCTCTACTTTTGGCTTTTTATCATCAATGCAGACAGACATAAGTTTGCTGCTAGGGCTGACTGCATCAGCATCCTCTTGCTATTTATAGATCACACAAGAGTGCTTGTCCCTGTGCAAACACATACAGCCCTGCTGTAGGATGTAGACTCCACTGTTAACAGACACTTATTTACAGGTATAGTGAAATGACCAAGAGGATAGCTTGTCCCCATAGTTACAGATCTACTTAGATATACAGCTGATATCACACAAAATTATTAAAGTCTGTCAGTAATTCACATTCTTCCTCTGGTCAGTTTCACCTTTCTCATGGAAGTCATTCTGTTGGATATATTCTTCTGACTGTGCTACAATCATTCTTTCCTTTTAGGTGAACTCCATGTTTAAAACCTGTTATTGCTCTGCTTTCCACAAGACCCAGTCAACTGGTATTTTGCAGCTGATAAGGCTATAATTCAAATACTGTGTTGAAAAATAGAGCAATTAATGAGTTCCTTGCAAATTAAAATAAGGAGCTCTTAGATGATAACCTTCCCTTAACTAATTCCATCTTCTTTTGGAGGTGAAGGGAAATGTCTGCTGTGAAGGACTATACCAGTCAGGAAGTCAATTCACGTTCATTCTACACAAAAGGTCTTTAGGAAAAGACAAAACATTTCTCATGGACAACGTCTGCTCTCCAGGCGTGTGGCTGGGGACTGACACTGTCCTCCTGAACCACAGCTCTGTCCCTGTAAAACTGCAGGAAGCTTAAGGTCAGTGTCACGATTCTGCAGTGATTCCTGTGGCTGGTGGAGCCAACAAACTGCTGCTATCCCAACAGCTCCTAAGAAGTAGCATCACTGGGACATACCTTTCTATTTCACTAACATTGAAGCTCTGCTCTTTTGGCTCTGTGCTACGCAAAAGTATTGTGAATTAATTTCACTTACAGAACTGGCCTTGTTCAACTTACTGTTCCATTTTATAGTCAGCATGCTGTCAACACAGAAAGGGGCATTCTTCCCTCACATCTCACTTGCTGCTTTTAACGTAACTTGTTCCGTTTCCAACAGCACTGTTCTCAACTGGACTCCAGTGCTGCTGGTATTGGACAGTAAGGTAGAATTTCCTTTTTTCTTCTCCTCCTTCACTTCCTTTCCTCCTCTTCCTTCTAGCATTCTTTTGGCAACAGTGAGAAGCCACAGAAGGAGCCCAGCTTATGTAACTGAACCTCCTACTTGTCACATGCTGCACTGAAAGTTTATCTTTTTAGTACTGCTCTATTTTTCTTCAGCAAGTAATTACTTACAGTCTTTTCTAAATAAAACAAAGACACCTTCCATTCACAGCAGGCACCCTGTCTGCTGCTTGATGATGGGAATGAAAGATCACTAGCCCTGCTCAATTTCAGGAAGACCTACTGAGGACACAACTACCTAGAGACAGCATAGCTAGCACAGATCCCTCTAGGAGCACACACACAATTATCTAATGCCGAACTCTAAAAGGTTTTTCTTCACTGTCCTAACAATGTGGGCAATGTGGACAACATGCCCACTGCCTCTACTTCCACTTTCAGGCACTTCCTATTCTAGTTCATTTCTGCTCTTGGGCCTCTTCTATGAATTATGACAGAGATGGATTGTGAGAACAGAGAGGCCAATGTTTTTTAGGTTGCTAATCCAATATCTGAGTATATTATTCAGTTACTTGCTCACTTTCTCCTTTCCATAAACTTGGGTAAAACTATATATTTTCTCCCAGCCTTCATTTTTCTCAACTGTTGTATTTATAAAATCTTTGGGATGACAGATATCTTTCAGCAGGTGACTGAATATCAGGGAAGATTACGTGCTTTTCACCTTGAGTCAGGTGCAAAGCTGAAACTATCTCTCCCCATTCCCACAGAATGCAAGTGTAAAGCAAAACACAGTGCTAAGTATTACGATGACAATATACCACTGTATAAACTCAGGAGTATTTTTGGTCAGATTTCTGAATGCTAACTTCAGCTGGAGAACTAGTAACTCACCTTAAAAAAACACAGAAACTGAAAGATGGACACTCAAATTTTATATATTCAGAATATCTATAGCAAATACCATAAAATCTCTATGGAGTTTATGTCTCCAGTGCTCTGAACCAAAGAGCTGCATTTTCTAAGCACCAACTAACTTTTTCTGTTGTAGAGAGAGGCAGAGGGAGGAAGGAACTAAAAATATTCCATGCTGTTCCCATGAGGGGGTGGGAAAGAGAAGACTTTCTGATTATACATAAATAAATATATAATTTCAAGGCCCTGACCCCAAATAGCCTCTCCTACTAAGATAAATAAATGAGTCTGCAACAGTTAGCACTGCAGCATAGAAAGCATGAACCAAGTAGAAACTGCTTGGAAAAACATCTCTCCTCTTATGTCTGCTACATTGTGACCATTCAGATATCATGATTCTACACTGTAATGAAGGTATACCAGCTGAATTGTGTAAGTATTTTTTCCAACATCAAATTCATCTTTTAATCTGCTAGTAGAGTAAATCTGGGCTAAAACCATATGTTTAAAAGAATTGTCTGTCATCGTTATACCCACTGTACTGTTTCTCAAAGTGACCTCTTCGGGGTACTTACAGATGGGAAAATAAACATTGAGGGAAAAACCAAAATATAATTACAGAAACTTAATGATAAGAAAAAGGCTAAATTTTGTCCTCAGGTATGCTGATTCACAAAAGGAGTAATGGGATGAACAACAACAAATTTATACTGATACGGGATGAGAAAAAAAGCCCAAAATCATTATGTGAAACTATTTGGGAATGAGATGGTGTCTTATGTGAATCTCAAGTTTTACTCTTGAAGCTAAAACACCTTCTCTGCATTAAATGATGTAGAATGAAATGTGTACTGTTTTAAGCTTTATTTTACATTGTAATAACCATGTTGCCCAAATCTGAGAGACTGTTTCAGCCTATAATACACATTAAAAAGTGCTATCTATCAAACAACTCTTTCAGACTGAAAAGCTTCAAGTACACTACTAATCACAAATATTTGTAGTTCTTATATTAGTGATATTGGCTGCATTTTCCTGATTCCCGTTATGTTTTGTTTTTGTCATAGGGTAGAGTTTCTGAATTTACTGTTCTAAAGTCTACTTGCACTTATAACAAAGTAATTTCTGAAGCCTTGTGAATATCTTCCATACCTATACTAAAAATACCAGAATCACCCAATGTCAGTATCAAGCTAACAAATCATCCCAAACATCTGAGCATGAAGTCATTCTGTTAAGAGAAAAAGGAACAGATGCTGGTGGGAAAAAAAGCAAGTTAACTCCACAATTGCTGGCATCTTCCAGACATCCAGCTGAAAGAATGCCATGGTTTGCAAAGGACAACATCCTCCCACTGCGACTTATCAGTGTTATGAAATTTCCTTTGAGCCATAGGCTAACTGAAAGCAACTCCATTTTCAAATAATTCATTTGAGAAGTTCCACATTTGAGACCATTCCTCCAGCAGTCTCCTGAGTTAAGAAAGTCAGGCAGTCATTCAGACCCAAGGCAACTGTGGATCCCAGGCTATGAGAATGGACCAAATAACTTCTGCTAAAGCATATTTCAAGGAATGTGTCTCATTGCAGTAAGACAGGAGACAGCAGGCTGCACAGAGACTTACTGTTGGCATACAGCTACTTTCTTAGTTTGGTTTATGGTCAGTTCACAAAATCAAGGAACAGTTTAGGATGGAAGGGGCCTCAGGCAGAAGGGACTGGCACAAAGTAGGGTTAATTTTAAAGTTAGATCAAGTTATCTGGGTGTCAAGGTTTTAATATCAAGTTAAATCAAAATGTTGACTGAAAACCTGAACGCTTGCCATGAACTTCTGAAGCACCAATAGGAACAGAAGCAGTTATCTGATGCATGGAAAACTTGAGATTAATTCCAACTGTCAAGTTCCAATGTACATATCAGGCTTTGCCCTGCATGCATCAGATACCCTCATCGTTTTGCAAGCAATGCACTTTCACTTGGCTCTCCAAGTCCTATACAATCTCTTCAGTCTCCTGCTGCGTATCAGTTGCTCCTGTTTTTAGCCTGTCATGTGTGATGTGTTATTCTGTTTTCCAGAGGAAGAGAGAGTAGGAGCACCCCTCTCCCACAGACATTTCATGCAAAGATGTCAGAAAAACCCTCATGAAGTCACATCCAAGCTTTGTCAAACAGATTCCTTACAACAGGCTTCTCAAATACTGCAGAAAATCATCTTGTGTGTTCATTGTCTGCTACTCCCAGATACAGAGTGTGGAATAACAACTCTAAAGAAGGGAACTTATAAGGGACATATTAAATGCTCCTTACAGCTATAAATCCGTAACCATAACAGTTTAATATTCCAAATCAATAACAGACACAAGAAGTATTTCAAAGAGGAAAAAATAGTGCAAGAAGATAGAACTGAAAACAATACAATTTCAAACCACCCACTTCATTTAGTATGAGACAACCACGTGCTTGGCACTCTTTCTACAGAAAGGATGAACCCCAAAAGGGCTTTCATAGCTTGGATCAGACAATACAAAACCAAAAATTCATACTCAGACAACACAATGGTGTGATCTCCATCTGGTATATCATAACACTAAATGAGACCAGATGAAGACCCATTTTCTCTTTTCTTTAGGGAATATCTGTCTTTCTCTGAACATCTCCATGTATTATAAAGATTTTGTATTTCTTCAAATTCTCTTTTCTTTAGCAAGAATTGCAGAGCTCCTTCTTATCTAAACACAATAGATGCAATGCCGTCTCCTGACTTAGAGCCTCCATAAAATTTAAATACACAGAAAATACCTCAGGGTTCTGGAAGAAAAGTCCCACTAGCTCACAACTAGCTGAGAAATAACTGCTCCCCCATCTTTGTCAAGTTGAAACTATACTTTACAGTATAAAAACACAGAACACAGCAATCCAAGAACAAGCAGTAGATTGAGGACCTTGTGTTCAAATGAGTTTCCCCCAAAAGCAAGCACTCTACCTTTTATACTCACATCTTTCTTTTTCTTCATCCCCACTAGACTAAGGTAATTATATCAAAAGCTGCAAAAGGAGCTTACATTCCTCCAGCAGATTTTGTATTAAACATATATGTGTGTATATATGTGATATAAGAATTGATATTACACACATGAGTTCATTTTTGTATTTTTAATTTTAACAGGAAGATGTATCCAAGTTTCAGGGTGAAATATACTCTCTGGAATCTGGAATTGTAGCTAGCTTTCAATTAGTGTTACAGGCTAGTGTTGAACTGGGGATTTTGCTTAGTGCTCTGCAGGCATGCCTGGACATGGAGTAGAGAACAGAAGTATCTTGCATTATATCAAGCTGCACGATATTAAGCTATGCTCTTTATATGGTGATATTTTGCTGACAATGCAAACCACCAGCTCAGAAGAACTCAAAGAAAAAGCTCTGACATGTAGACATTATCCTAATTAATGTTAAGACAGTCAGTATGGGACCAAATTGGAAGTTTGTGAAATGGAACTGCAAATGTTTTAAAAAGCCTTCAGAGGAACTGTTAAAGGTTTGACTAAAGCCAGGATTCCTAAGGGCATTTTGGAGCCTAATATACAGTTAGATGAAGGCCTCACATCAGGAAAAGGGAACTGAATATCAGATGTTGCAGCGATATCTGCTGCTTCTTGGTGGAAGAATTAAGTGTTTTTCAGAAGGATATTTGGGACACTCGTCACATAGAGAATACAGCCTTACTGCGCTGGTGTAATGGCATATAAGTACCTTCCAGTCCATCTTTCCCGCCCCACACATTAAGCTCTCTTGTGTACAGACATACCACAAAATCCATTCCTACAAGAATGTCAAACTTACCCATCTTCTAAGGTAGTATAAAAGAATGAATACTGATTAAAATATATATATATACATTTGAGATTGTTTCTTGGAAAGAAAAAGAAAAGAAAAAAAGAAAAGGACTATATGATGTGCAGCCAAGGTTTGTAT
>JANHGO010000027.1:25179650-25242387 GCA_024606505.1 Aquila spilogaster
CTGAACTCAAAACATAGCACCGTACCAGCTACTAGGAAGACAGTTAACTCTATCCCAGCTGAAACTAGGACATGAGTCTATTTATTTCTAGATAGGTGTAACAGTCACAAGCAAAATGAGGATTGGTTTTAGGATCCTGATCTCCCATTATAAACTGCAAATAACTCATATTAAGACTCCTAGCTTATGATAAAAAGATTGAACCACTTGACTCATCCTAAGGATGTCCAAAGATGTATGAAGACTGTGTGGATCTCATCAATGTTGGCTGTGTATTAATGCTTACTCATACCAGAAAAGTTACTCTGGAAAATATACAGAGCAATATTAAATGTGTAGGTCTATCAGAGTACCTCAGCTATTCCAGAACTATTTGGTTTAGAGATGAGAACTAGCTCTACATGCTCCCTGCTAAGCCACATTCAGAAAACACCTTGCTACCTGACAAGTTCCTGCCAGGATACATACCAACACATGGCAACAATTGTGCACAAATCAAAATCTTCATATTTAGAATTAAAAACAAAATCACGACTGAGACCTGGATCTTTCCTTCCCCTCTCTTCGTTCCACTGGTCTTTCAACACATAAACTAAAAGACTATCTCCATTCATGATACCGACAAAACAGCTTTGTCCCCATCTAGCGAAGAACTGCAGTACAGACGCATCCTAGACAGATCACAACTCTTTATTCAGCCCTTACATCCAACTGAACGATTAAGAGCAGAAGATTTAAACACAGCGTTGTATAGTAGACTACTGCTGTATGAAAAGTATGAGAGGATGGCAAAGTAGCAAGAGATACCAATTACATCCACAGTTGCTATGCACCCACCACCTCACGATAATAAATGGTGCAAGAATGAGGTGACCTGTGAGAAGTGAGAAGTTCTGCTGCTTTTCCTTAATTCTCTTTCCTGGCCACAATCAGCAGGAATCTGATGGACGCAAATCCATGTCAAATAGCACATTGCAGAAATATGCAACTCCCTACCAATAGCCAGATAGAATTGCCACACTACATGTTATTGGTAGACTGCCTTTTGCTTCTCCTTTTCTGTGTAGAATATCTAGTGGCAATCATAACCCTGACAACGGTTTCACACTCAGCAGACCTTAACCTCCTGTGCAAAAGTCAATATATGACCTTGCTGATGGAAAAATAAATTAAAACATACAATAGACAAATACAGCATTATTTTTATAAAATAATCTTATCATTCCCAAAGAGAATAATAGAGATGGGGAGCTAATCCAGAGGTAGTGAAGTAAGGTCATTCTGCAGGGAACAAGGTTGAGCCACCAATCTGAAGTGCAAGGTGTGCTCATATACCCTTCCGAAATTTTTCTCTGCATAGAATTATAAAAGTCCGGGTGACAGTTATAATTGTTTGCAGAGTACAGGTGATGAGAACATTGTCAGAACAGGGAATATGCATGCTCCCTATACTTCTCCTGCCTCCATTCTGAACTCCAAGTAAAGAAACAAATACATGTAAATTAAGGACTGCCTGAATCCATCCTTTATATCCCAAAATAAGCCACAATGCCTTTTCTCCTTAAAATTCTTCAGGGGAAAAGAAAAAAGAGTATAAATGCTGGAATGCCACAACTAACCTTTCTAGATATCCAGTTTAGACATGCAGGCTGGAGAGCATCAGGATATATACACTAAAAAAATCAGAATTCTGAATAATTTCCTACCTGAACCCAAACCATCAGAAATTTCACAATCAGAACCAAGGATAAGAAGACTCTGATCCCCTAAAGTATATCTGTGTATGCAGTTAGCTTGGCAAATTGGATAAGTTCCTTGGTATATCCTGCTTTTGATCATTCTCCCTCCACTACAAATTAGTGTGAACTCTTGAGTCTGTAAGTCTTACATTTTGGGTTTATTTTTAATTAGAATTGGGAGAAAACTGGTTTCAGTGGAACACAGCAAGTTTTAGCTTTTTTCCTGAACTAAAGCTCAGACTGAAGCTGTACATTGCTGAAGTTAAAAAAGTTTTAGCAGATACTGCACTATGCAATTCCCACTTTCTGACATTTTTTCAGCCCAGAAGTATATTAAGCAGAAAAGATCATATAATTTCAGTGGTCCTCCACACTCCCTGCTCAGACCAGAATTTTATGGCTGGCAATGTGTGTTTTACTTCACTAGAATAAATGTTATTAGGTACTTAAAACCTGGCACTCTATTTCCATTATGAAGCCCCAGAAAGCTAATTATACTCACGATGATGAGATTTTTATCCAGCCCCATGAAATCATTAGGTGACACAGTGTTATTTATAGCAATCACCTGGGCAACATTTTCAAAAGAGAGACAAATTCATACATGTAGCATCAGAGCCATTGGAAAAAAACCATTTCATTGCCTAAATTATGTGAGTTCTGCCCATGGTAAGAAATTGCTGTACCATGTTTCCTTTCAGAGAGGGGAAGATAAATCGAGAATAGAAAGCAATTTGGGGCGGGGTGGGGGGGTGGGCAACAACAGGGTGCTGAGTTTTTTTGTTTGTTTTGTTTTTAATGTCTTCAGCATTTTGACCCTCAGATAAAACCTCAGAGAAAACTGCAAGGCAAGTTGATGATAATGGCAAAACCCTTCCCTTGCTCCAGGAGACACAGAGAAGGAAAAACAAAAAGCCAAACCAGAAAACTAGGCCCTAATATACAAAACCACATAGGAATCAAAAGCTGGAAACAATAACCCATCTGTATAAGGGAAAACATTAGCTGAAGGAATCTATTAAAGCAAAGCCTCCTTTTAGCTCCTTGAATAGTGTAAATATTACATTAAAAAACAGACGTCAGCTTGTGGGCTTTATAAGGGGCCATATCATTCTTCACTGGAGTAACAACTATGTAACTGCTGTGAAAACAGGATCTTGATAACATACAAGCCTGCAATATAGCCAAGGTACTATATAGGCTTTGACACTAATTTGGACAAGCTCCATGCCTTGGTGGAAAGTGGAACTTATGACTTCAACCCAAATAGGACTTAACTGAGTTCTGCAAATATTTGGACCATCTGAACCACTCAAAATGAAACAAAATAAAACAGACTATTGTGTGCACAGCTCAGCTGACCCTGAAGGCCTTTCTGCAAATCCTGGGAGACCTGATCCATTTGGCAAGCTGTTCTCTAGAGAGCAGAAGACCTTTAGTGGATGCCATGTCAGTGGGACAAGCGTTTGGAATACAAAGAATGCCATAACAGACATAATCAAGAATTATAGACCACTGCCTTTGTTGTGAAACTTTCTACACAATACCAAACACTAGTGTTACAGGAATCATGTGGAAATGCCAGATATTCATGGCTGAGTGGATCATGAAAATGAAATACACTGTTTATATGGTAGGTGCTTCTTTCAAGATGGTTTCAGTCTTGAAAGAAACAGCATGGGGAAAGCCTGAACAGTTACTGCCTGCATTGAAGTTCTTCTGCGGCACGCACTGGGTTTCAGTTTCCAGTGATGACACATTGGTATTTTACTCTGCACCAAACAGACCCCAAACAATGTTGAGCAGTCCTCTAGAGCATGTCCTGAAAATCTGAGCATGTGAAAGCATTAATAAATACATCCACAAAAATTAGCAACTTCACAAGGCTTCTTTCCTGCAGATGGAGACAGGGAGATGTATATGGTGACACGACAATTAAAACTTGTCCAGAAATCACTGGCAGAGTTAGGAACAGACACTGATCTGACACTGAATCCGGTGCTCTCTTATTTCTCCCATCATTTATATCAGGTTGTTTTTATGCAATGTAGACAAATCCCAGCTCCCTGGGACCAGCAGGTGCTTGGCATCCCTGCATGTCCAACCATTACATGGACTTTGCCACCACCTGAAGACATGTCCCTGTGATAAATTGCCAGGGCTGATGACTCATGAAGCCTTCTAACATGCAAACTAAAATAACACTTCCTCCTTGAACAGATGCATCAAGAAATATACCATATGTTATGGATGTCATACAACAAGCATGGGTACTATTGGGATGACATCTATTCATTGGCAACATGACTTTCTTCTCAAAGCCATCTCTTCAGAACTGCAGACAGCTGACCTTACTGCTTTGCACCATTCAGAACAGAATGGGAACAAGTCACATACCTGATGCTGCAAAACGTGGATTTAAAATCTTTCTTGGGCAGGGAACCTTGATACCATTCATTGAGCTCCTCTCTATATCGATAAAAACAGTGTACAAGCACAGAGGAAGAATATGAAATGAGGATACTGTAATAAAAATTCCTGTTCCAGCTTGTTCACTGTATCGTGTCTGGACACTGCATGCTCAAGTTTATACTTGGGTCACAAAGAATTGCATTTTCCTGCAAAAGCCACTTTAAGGTTAGTGTGGTTCCTCCTCTCAACAGCCTGTACCTCACAGAGCTGAAAGACAGGTTATTTTACCTGGTGTGAAGGGTCAGCATCATCACATACAGTTCAGAAAATATAGTTCAAGTCATTACAAGAAACTAATACCTTTTCAGAAAAAGTGAAATATGTTATTTGTCATACTGAGTAAGCCCCTGTAGCTATTTTTTTCATATTTCCCATTAACAGGCAATGGGAATTGGGATCCTGATTACAAATAACTGGGGATTTTTCAGTGTTGTGGGTTTTTTTGGTCGAGATGAAAGCTTTGCTGGGTAAAGATTCTCTGCTTCCCACACTCTTCAGAACAACAGGTTAGCCAGTAAAATGTTCACCTGAGATGTGCAGGATTCAGACTTATGGCCATGTTCTGTTTCAAAGTAGAGGTGCAGGACCCTTGCTCTCCACATGAATATTCTGGCCACTATAAACACAGTGGGTTTTTTGTTTGCTTGGAGGGTGGAAGATGGTTATCACTTGTACTTCATTTCCCACAGTGCTACTCTTCTCCCTTCAGATACTTTTAAAAAAGACTCAACTTATGGCAACGTCTGCTGTTAATGCTGAATACAATACAATCTTGTAACACCTTGCACTCTACACTGTCAAAGGTCTTTAAAGAAATTCACATATAAGGTTTTTCAGTCTCTCTTTCAGTGAGATCAGCAGAAACAGGGAAAATGGGAGGCAGACAATTACACAGTTCCCGGTTACACAGGAAATCTGTAGCACAGCCAAGAATCAATCTACACCGAAGCTGTACGGCACTCTCATCCAAATCACTGTTCTCCCTTTTTTCCATCACTGACTTACTGACTTTTCTTCACTTTAAGGAAAAGTTCAGCTCTCAGAGAAACATTTACCTGTTCATTAACACGCTGTCCATCCCAGTGGCTATGTCTCAGTTCAGAGCAGCCAAAGTTGCATAAATAAAAAGCACTTTCATTAAAAGACACAAAATGTGTTTGATGTGCTGTGGGATGGAATACTAATTCAGAAGGGGAGCTAAAAGACATCTAAGCTTTTCAGACAGTTTACGCCTCTAAAAAGCCAACCATGTCCTAAGAGATGCTAATTTTGAAACAGGACACACCACAGGGCTGAGCCATTCACTAGACAGATGTGGTCACTGCTCCATTTCTCAGACTCCATGACTAGCATTTACACAAATATTCTCAGGGTTTGGGGGAGGGAGCTATATCCAAGCCTTTTAAGCACAATTTATCCAGAGAGAGAAAAACAAACATTACTTTTCTCCCTAGAATTAAGCTATTGATGTGCAGATGATAATCCTTCTGCCACAAAAGCAGCCTACTGTATAATTTATTAAAAGGGAATATTCTTTAATTACCAGCTGGGGCATGCAACTGAGGAGTTCTTACTGCTTCTCATAAACATCAGCTATAACCATACACACTTGCAGTTCACTGGATTATGACACAGGAGTATTTTACCTAACAGACCACAGGGATGTTTTTTCTTTTTTTTTTTTCTTCATTTAGCCTGATCCTGCTGTCAGTAACTTGATGGACCTAATAATGACCTCTGATGCTGGTTACTAACCAGCCTTTCAAAGCAAGAATCAAAAGCTTCATATTATTATTTATATCACAAAATGCTTTATACTGCCAAACTGTGGAACACACTGCCACAGAATATAATAAAGTGTAAAAGCATAAAAGTGGAAAAGGCATACATTTATGAAGGATGAGGGTTCCTTCTTAGAAATCTTTTCATAATACTGAGAGAAGCTTCAATGCTGCTGAAATTCACCAGCCTTTAGACATTAAAATGGACTATCAGTCATTTTTTAAAGATGCTGTGCCCTACCAAAGGCTGAAAAACTTTCCAATAAAGCTAAATATATGCTTTGTTTTGAACTGCTTATTCCATCCATCACTTTTTTTGCTTCCCAAGCACCCATAGATATAGCAACTCTAGAAGTTGTACATTGTATGCACACAAAGTGTCATTTCCAACCTCATCTAACACTCAAAACCACATCAAATTAATTACTTCAAATTGGTATCAATCTAATGGAGATGAATGCCATGCTTTTATTTCGTATCTTCGAGAAAACAATGCCAGATTCATTGCATACACACAGAGATACATATTTTCTCACTGAAAATGGACTGGAATGCCATACATGGTAGATGGAAAGGTTGTTGGTGCAGTGTTATGAGCTGAAGATAAGAATTATTTTTTTCTGAAACCTCAGAAGTCTCAAACACTGATTTTAATGAACTGTATAATTGTAGTGTTTAAACCAAGATTAAGTTTTATAATAACCATAGCTGGCATAAGACTTACTATAAATTACTGATGGAGAGAACCCCATTTTAAGGAACTTTAAATTACAGCAGGGATGCACAGTACACTTTTAGTTTTACGAACCTTTCTTCTCTTCTCTTTCCTCTTCTGTTGTTTTTTTATCATTCTCCTCAATACAGACAGATATAGATTTGCTGCCAGCACTGACTGCATCAGCCTCCTCTCATTTACAGATTGTACAATTGTTCTTGTCCCTCTTCAAACATATTTAGCCCTGCTGTAGGATGGGGATGCCACCATCACCAGGCATTAATTTATGGCTATAGCGTAGTGACCAAGAGGACAACTTGTCCCTGTGTTTACAGAACTACTTAAATGTACAGCTGAGGCCACACTGAATTATCCAGCAATTTCAGCCCTCAGGCCAAAGCTTACTTGCCAAATTGAAGTCTACCGTTATTACACATTGTTCCTCCACTGAATGTTTTACCTTTGTCATGGAAGTTGGTCTTTTTGGATATGTTCTCCTGACTGTATTGCTGCCTAAAGATCATTCTATTAGCTGAAGTCCATACTCACGTTTAAAATCTCTTATATGCTCTACTTTTCACAAGCCTCAAATCAATCAACTGATATTTTGCAGTTGATAAGTGTATAATCTAAATAATGAGCTGCCAAATAAGGCAATTAATGAATTCCTTGCACTTCCAATGAAGAAGTTCTTAGGAGCCTACCTTCCCTCAGCCCATTCTGTATACTTCTTTTGGTGGTCAAGGGAAATGTGCACTATGGAGGATCCTACCAGTCAGGAGGTCAGTTCATGATCATTCTACTCAGGGGGTCTTCAGGAGAAAATGAAACGTTTCTCATGGACTCAGCCTGCTCTCCAGGTGTGTGGCTGTGGACTTAGATTGTACTCCTGAACCACACAGCTCTGTCCGCACAAACCTGCGGCAAGCTTGAGGTCAGCGTCAAGGTTCTGCAATAATTCCTGTGGCAGGTGAAGCCAACAATCTGTCACAATCCCAACAAATCCTAAGTAGGACCAGCAGCAGTGGGACATACTCTATTGTTCCATTAACATCCAAGCTCTGCATTGCCCCTACTACTTTTTACTTTGTGTTACGTAAAGGTACTATGTGTACAGTTCCATTCTAGCATTAACCCTGTTCAGCTTACAGTCAACATGCTGTGGATACAGAAACGGACTTTTTCTTCACCCATTGTGGTGGGTTGACCCTGGCTGGATGCCAAGTGCCCACCAAAGCCACTCTATCACTCCCTCTCCTCAGCTGGACAGGGGAGAGAAAATATAACAAAGAGCTTGTGGGTCGAGTTAAGGACAGGAGAGATCACTCACCAATTACTGTCACGGGCAACACAGACTCAGCTTGGGGAAAATGAACTCAATTTATTACAAATCAACCAGAGTAGGGTAATGAGAAATAAAACCAAATCTCAGAACATCTTCCCTCCACCCCTCCCTTCTTCCCGGGCACAACTTCACTCCCGGATTCTCTACCAACCCCCCCAGCGGCGCAGGGGGACGGGGAATGGGGTTTACGGTCAGTTCATTACACGTTATTTTCTGCCGCTTCATCCTCCTCAGGGGGAGGACTCATCACACTCTTCCCCTGCTCCAGCGTGGGGTCCCTCCCACGGGGAGGGTGGGAGGCCAATACATTTGGTGACCCCGAAGTGATTCAAACACCGAGATTACTACTTTCCAACAGCACTGTTTTCAACTGTATCCCTACCCCACTAGCATTTACATCATTGGGACCATCTCCTTCCTCACTTCCTTTCATCCTCCTCCTGGCATTCTTTAGACAATACGAAAAGCCACAGAAGAACCCAGCCTGCGTAACTGAGCCTCCTGTCTGCCACATGCCTGCACTGAAAATTTATCTTTTTGTCCTACTCCGTTTATCTCCAGCAAGCAACCACTTAAAATATTTTCTAAATAAAATGAAGTCACCTACCATTCATGGCAGTCACCCTGCATGTTGCTTGATGATGGGAATGAAATGTCACTAACGGTGCTCAAAGACGTATGAAACTACCTAGGACACACCTACCTAGAGTCAGCACAGCTACCTAAGACAAGTTCTTCTGAGAGCACACACAGAATTTGTTAATGCCAAACTCTAAAAGGTTTCTCCTCACTGTCCATGTGTCCACTGTCTGTTTTTCCAGTGACACTGCTGCTTGCTCCAGTTCACTTCTGCTCTGGGCCTTTTACTAAGAGTGATGACAGTTGGATGGTCAGGGCAGCCACGTATTTTCTATTTGTCTCCCTCATTTAACCCCAGTCACTATTGAAAAAACAGTGAAATTGGGAGCTGTCGGACAGGTGAACAAAGGGAATAAATACAGACTGAGAGTCCCATGGATTTTAAGTTGCTAACCCAATATTTGAGTGTATCATTCAGTGCCTTTGCCTCTCTCCCCTTTCCATAAAATCAGGTAAAAATGTTTTCTTTCTCCCAGCCTTCATGTCTCTTGCCTATTACATCTACAAAATGTTTGGGATGCCAGGTGCATTTCAACAGGTGACTGAGTATCACAGAAGACAATGTGATTTTCACCTCAGTTCAGTTGTGCAGCTGAAACTGCCACGTCTGACTATAATGACAACTAAACAATTCTCCAGAACAGTAGAAGGAAACTTCTTTCTTTCTCTTCATGGCTGTCACTAGATTCTGGCAACAATTCTTTACTGTGCCTTTTTCTAACCTTTTCACTGAAAAGATAGGGAATTCAGCAGCTCTTCCTGCCCAGTGTTCACTGGCTTTGAAAGGCTGGTGGGCCTTCAGTGAAATTCAGAATACAGAGAAGAGTGAGCCCTGGTCTGTGCGAAATCTGCTTCTCACATACCAGAGAAATATGCTAGTTATTTACATATTCCTTGCTCTTGCTTATCCTTGTAAGACTAATCTGAACAGTGAGAACTGCATTGTACACAGTATATATTATTATTATTGCATACTATCAGCAGGACTGACTGGATTGTGGAGACCCAGAACTTTTGCAAGAGGACAGACAAGGACAGAACATAATCCAGTGACAGTAACTAAATCACACAATCAGCATTTACACGTACTTCCCATACAGCAGAATTAGATTGCTCACAATTATTTTTGTTCTTAAGTACAGCAAATGACACCATTTTAGTAGGATGACAGCTGGATAAATGTTTTCTTTTTTTTCTCTTCTTTTTTTTTCTTCTTTTTTTTCCATGGTAGGATCAAATCTGCTCCCACTGAGCTCTCCCAAACTCCCACAGAATGCAAGCCAAATGCGAAACACAGCATTAGGCATGATGATAACAATTTTCCAACTATCACTGTATAAACTCAGGACTGTTTTGGGCCTGATTTTTGAGAAGTGTTGAGTGCTAACTTCAACCACAGCACTAGTAGCACACCTGAAAAATGCAGAACTGTAAGAGGGACACCCAAATTCTACATATTCAGAATACCTACAGCAAATACCACAGCAAGTTTATGGCATTTATGTCTTCATCAGTCTGAACAAAAGAGCTGGAAATGTATTTTCTAAGCAACAGCTAACCTTTCTTGTTGGAGAGAGAGAGAGGGAGGAAGAAACTAAAAATATTCCATGCTGTTCCCATGGGATGGTGGGGAAGAGAAGACTTTTCAATTATACAGAAATAAATATATAATTTCAAATCCCTGACCCAAAATAACCTCTTATACCAGGATAAATAAATGAGTCTGTAACTGTCAGTATTGCAGCATGGAAAACAAAAACCAAGTAAAATGAACGATTTGGAAAAACTCCTTATCTCCTCTTATATCTGCTACAATGTAGTCTTTTACGTATTATGATTCCAAGCTGTAATAATGGTACATCAGCTGAATTGTGCAAGCATTTTTTCCCCCTTCACACAAAATTCAACCTTTAAACCACTACAAGAATGACTCCAAGAAAAAAAATATATTTTTAAGAGGAGTCTCGCACTTTATTAAGCCTACTATATTGTTTCTCAAAGTAACCACTTCAGGGTACTTGCTATAGAAGGGAAAATATCAAGGAAAAAAAACATGACGACACAGTTACAGGAACTTAATGATAAACCATACAAAATGGTAAATATTTCTTCTCAGGTATGCACAAGGAATAATGGGGTCTACACCAACTAATTTATACTTATGTGAGATGAGAAAAAAGCTTAAATTCATTATATGGAACTATAAAAGAATGAGATGGTGTCTTATATGAATCTCAAGTTTTATTCTTCCAGCAAGAAAAAATTCTCTGCATTAAATAATGTAGAAGGAAATGCATATCATTTTAGGCCTTACTTTACACTGTATTAACCATGTTGCCCAAATTTTGGAGCTACTGCTTCAGCCTACTACACACATTAACAGGTGCCATTAACCAAACAGCTCTTTCACACCAAAAAGACCCAAATACACCACTAATCAGGAAATGTGTGTATTATTTGCTGCATTAGTGACACTCTTGCTGCATTTTGTTTTTTCCCACTATGTCCTGTGGTTGTCATAGGCCAGAGTTTCTGAATTTACTGCTCTAAAGCCTATTTGCACTTATAAAAGAGTAATTTTTGAAGCCACGTGTCTGTCTTCCATACCTAGTCTATAGATACTGGAATGACCCAATGTCAGCATCAAGCTAACAAATCATCCCAAACATCTAAGCATGAAGTCATTCTGTTAACAGAAAAAGGAACAGATGCTGGTGGGAAAAAAAGCAAGTTAACTCCACAATTGCTGGCATTTTCCAAACATCCAGCTGAAGGAATGCCGCGGTTTGTAAAGGGCAACATCCTCCCACTGTGACTTACCAGTGTTAGGAGATTTCCACTGAGCCATAGGCTAACTGAAAGCAAGTCTATTTCCAGAGAATTCATTTGAGAAATTCCACATTTCAGACTGTTTCACCAGCAGTCTCCTGAGCTAAGGAAGTCACGCAGTCACTCAGACCAAAACCAACCATGGATTCCAGGCCCTGGGAGGGAACCAAACAACATCTTCTGTACAGCCTATTTAAGGAGTTGGTCTCATGGCAATAATACAGGAGACAGTAAGTTGCACAGAGCCTTACTGTTGCCCCCTTTCTTTATAGGGGCATACAACTGCTTTCCTAGTTTGATTTATGGTCAGTTCAGAGAACCACAAAACAATTTAGGATGGAAAAGGCCTTGGGCAGAGAGGACCTGCTCAAAGCAGAGCTAATTTCAAAGTTAGATCAGGTTGTTCAGGTCATTGTCAAGGCTTGAATACTGAGTTAAACTAAAATGTTGATTGAAGAGCTGCCACAAACTTCTAAAGCATTGGTAGGAAGAGAAACCATTTTCTGATGGACCAAAGACTTCAGATAAAGTCTAATTCTCTGGCTTTGGGTGGTCTTTGCCCTGTGGTCATCAGATATCCTCATTGTTTAGCCAGCAGTACACTTGCACTAAGCACTCCAAGTCTCACACAGCTTCGCCAGCCTCCTACTGTCTACCAAATGCTTTTGCTTTTAGGCTATCACATGTGCTGTGAGGGTTACTGTGTGTTTTTCAGACTTCCCAGGGGAAAAGAGAGTAGAAGCACCACACCCACCCACACTCTCCCTAAACAATTCATGCAAAGCTGGGAGAAAAACTCTCATGAAGTCACATCCAAGCCTCATCAAACTGAGACTCCTTACAAATGGCTTCTCAAATACTGCAGCAAATCATCTTGTGTGTTCATGTCTGCTGCTCCCAGATACAGCGTGTGGAATAACAACAACTCTAAAGAGAACTTATAAGGGACACATTAAATGCTCCTTATAGCTATAAATCCATAACCAAAAGAGTTTAATATTTCAAATCAATAACAGACTCTAAGAGTATTTCAGAGAGGGAAAAAATACCGCAGGAACACAGAATTGAAACAATACAACTTCAAACCATGCACTTCATTTATTATGAGACAACCACATGCTTGGCACTCTTCATACAGAAAGGATGAACCCCAAAGGGCTTTTGTAGCTTGGATCAGACAATACAAAACCAAAACCCCACACTCAGACAACACAATGGTGTGATCTTCATCTGGTATATTGTATCACTAAATAAGACCAGATGAAGATCCATTTTCTCTCTTCTTTAGGGAATATCTTATCTTCCTCTGAATATCTCCATTTATATCTCCTACTTTAAAGTAGGAACCCAAAGAAATGAACACTGTCCTACAGTAAGAATTGCAGAACTCCTATCTAAATACTGCAGATGTAATGCAGCCTCCTGCTCTTAGAGCCTCCATATAGAGCCTTAAATGCAAAGAAAAGACCTCAGGGTTTTGGAAGAAAAGCCCTGCCAGTTCACTTTAGCTGAGAAATAACTGCTTCTCCATCTTAACCAAGTTGAAACTATACTTCACAGTGCAAAAAACACAGAACGGAGCAACCCAAGAACAAACAGTAGGTGCAGGAACTTTCACTCCATTCAGAAAGTTTTCCCCAAAGGCAAGGAGGACTCCAGGTTTTATATTTGCATCCATATTCTGCTTCATCCCTGATAGGCTAAGGTAATTATATCAAAAGCTACAAAAGCAGCTTAGATTCCTCCAGCAGATTTCATTTGGGTTTTTTGTTTGGTTTTTTTTTTTTTTTTATATACACACACCCACATATATATATATATGAATTTATATGATACATATGAATTAATTTTTATATTTATAGTTTTAACAGAAGGATGAATCCAAGGCATAGGGTGAATTGCACTCTCTAGAAGCTGGAACTGTAGCTGGGTTTCAAGCAGGGTTTATAGCAGTAATACAGCCTGGGTTTGGATTGGAAATTTTGTTTAGAACTCTGCATGAGTCTGAAGGCAGGCAGGGCATGGGGATGGAGGACAGAAGTATCTTACTCTATATCCAGCTGCACAATATCAAGCTATACCTTTTACGGTGACATTTTGCTGACAATGCAAATCTCAAGGGCAAAACCCAAAGAGAAACTCTCAAAGAAAGAAAAAAAACTAAAACTGACATGTAGACATTATCTTAATTAACATTAGACAGCCAGCATGGGACCAAAGTGGGAGTTTGTGAAATTGAGCTGCAAATGGTATAAAAAGACTGCAGTAAAACTTCTAAAAGTTAAAGCCTGACTAAGGCTGGGATTCCCCAGGGCATTCTGAAGCCTAATGTAGGGCTGGATGCAGCCCTCACATTAGGAAAAGGGAACTGAACACCAGGTGATGCAGCAGTATCTGCTGCTTCTTTGTGGAAGAGGTATAAACCTTCTCTAGAAGGGTATCTGGGGCACTCTGCACCTGGACTGCAGCTTCACTGGTTTCAGCATTGACCTGCGACCTCAGTCCAAAGGACTTGAACTCCTTAGTGATTGTTTAATGCACAAAAGTGCCTTCTGTTCCATCCTTCCTGCTCCTTGCCGTGAGCTCCCCCATGTCTGGAGACTTCACCACAAAATCCATTCCTACAAGAATACCTTAGAAGACAGTTGCAGCAAGGAAAAAGAATGAACAGTGCTTAAACTGAAAATATATGCAGATTTTTAAGATTGTATCTTAAAAAAAGGGAAAAGGGAAAAGGGAAAAGGGAAAAGGGAAAAGGGAAAGAAGGAATGTTGTATGCAGCCAAGGCATGTGTATATAGTGCAGGGAAAAGGTATGAGATGATGGCATGGCCAGAACCTTGCCACAAAGTTTCCTAACTTTGCTACTCTTTCTTTCAGGTAGACAAAAATGCATTTATATATAAATACAATAATGAAAAGTTCTTTGAAATTATACAATAATTTAGATCAAAGACTTTAGAACCAAGGAGTTTCCTGACTCCTATTCTCATATTCAGTTTACTAGAGTTTTTTTATTCATCAGGTAGATGAAAAATATAATTGACAGATATTAAAAAAATAATTGCAGGGGATGGAATCATAAGGAAATTCTCTTTTCTGCATATTGGCTGTTACAGCATATGGTTCAGATAAATTTCCCTCAGAATTTTTAAAGCCTATTTTGCTATCATGGAGAAGCCTTTATCTGTTTCGCATAATAGAAAAAGTATAATCAATTTAAGGATTATAAGCATGTACTCTTTTTTCAGACGCCATAAATGCCTCTTTCCAGAAAGCTGCAGTGTGCTGATTATTGCTTCACTACTTAAGTTTGAATAATTTCATTTGACTAGGTAAAGCACAATCAACTCAAAACAGCTATTCTAGGGTACAATTAAAATCAGAAGAGTACAAAATAACTCTAAAATATCTAGAAGAGCTCAAATAGTTATTAGGATTAAGATTTTTGTTGGTTTTATTTGTTTGGAGACAAGCTGCATGATACAGATAGTCCAGTTTGACTGCACTTTGCAAAGAGATTTGCTACCAATTTTTCCCTCAAAGAAACACAGAAGTAAAAAAACCCCCTAACTTGTTTAACTCTGCAAAACGTGTGCTTCTTACTAAAATCTGCTCAACTGAAGGCTTACAAATTAGTCTCTGGAGGCAAGAAAGGCCATAAAAAGAAAACAACTTGAATTGATTTCCAATAGTAATAAGTCTAAGAGCTTGTAGGATTGTACAGAAGGCAAGAAGCTATTGCCTACACAATGAGGCCTCGTTCTTAGAAATGCAGACTGCAACCAAAGCAATGTGTGCCAAAGCAGTGCAATACCTGCATTTTCTACCCTTTGGGGGATCTCAATATGAGCTCATTTTGCAGGTGAAATAATTGAGCTGACAACTTTTGCTTTCCATATCATTATTTGATCAGTATTTAATGGGATTATGTACTTTAGTACCAGCTCCTGGTAAAACAGCACTGAATAACAATAGTTTTCTAAACCTTGACATCAGAAATTTACAAATAAATACATCTGAAATCATGGTCTAGTGCTTGGCCTAATTCCTGCAAAACATATAACTAGTGGGAAATCTAGAGATAATTTTACAGGAAAGAATTATAGAAGTGGATTATATGCTTTATGTAAGTCTAAATTTCAGCTGATGATGAGACATGAAGATTATCCTAACCAAAATCAGAATAAAGTACCTGAACTGGGGGACTATGTCATTTGCATTCTGTCTACATATGGCTTTACTTATATCTCAATATGATATCAGGGGAAGTTCATACTACAGAGAAAGAGGCAGTCTGAAACATGTAGTACTGGTGTTTCAGGTAGAAGGTCAGGGTGCTGTCAGTGGTGACTGAATAATGATTCTTTTGATGCAAATTAAGACAACTACATCTCTCATTGTCCACTCTGTACTGATTAATGGCAAGGTAGAGGACAGCTGAGACTGAGAACACATTAACATTTTCCTTGCATATAGCTACTCCACAAATGAAAGTGAAGAATTCACTATAGCTGCTAGCTGAAGCTACTCCTTTAGATCAAATCACTGGTTTTTAGCACTAATGGTTTCAGATATCAACCTAGGATGGACAAAAGTGACCAAAGCAAGTACGGCTGTATAATATTGTGTGAAGTCTCCTCTGTAGATATCACCCACAATCATGAAATTTCAGTCCAGAACTGCATCTCCTTTGAGTACCGTGGAATGTTGACTGGTAAGCTGTGCCCCTGGCAAATAACTTTAAATGCACAAACATACATGTCTTCCCCCATTTCTTCAGAAAGGTTTGGTATCAGAAACAGCTGGAATGAGTTTTTTGATACAATAGTGACTTTCTGCTATGATGTTAGGAACAAATACCATAAAAGATTATATCTAAAGTCTAACTGCCAAGATAAATGTGCCTACAACAATGACTAATCTTCATTTGTGCAAGTAACATTTGTTTACTTGAAACAATCCACTAATCTCACACCTTTGGACCAAATCAGGAAGCTCTGACCTTCCATTACTTTTAGACTAGAAAAGTCATCTGAGGTTAAGGATTGTGAACAGTTGCCTCAGCCAGGACTTCTTGACCTTCTAATTCACAGTGTTTTCGCTTGCCACATTACAAAACATAGAGCCCTTGCTTCCCAGTAAACTCAAAGAACCCAACATCAGCAAGACAGAGCTCTCTGGGGGCTTGTCCTGGATGGCTAACAGTGTTCTGCCAAGTGAGGAACTGGGCCCTTTGTGGCTAAAACTAGATTACAAATTCTTCAGGGGAGAGCTTTCCTCTAAAGGGAAGCCTGCAACAAGCTTCTCTGTCACTGTAAAACAATGATAATAGGTAAAGTAGTTAGTAGGCTAGAGAGAGAGAGATGTCATCACCGATCATCTGACTGCTTGTGAGAGAAACAATGAATAATATTGAACAGTTAAAGTTTCAAGTAATTGAAAGTATCTACAATGTAATGAATAGACATCTGGCAACAGTATCCTGTTCCAGTTAGCACATCATTCTGGATAGCTGGAGTTCAGCTAACTGAGGTTGCACTATAAATGCATTATAAAGATTTTCCAGTATGCAGCTTCTTTAACTCTGAAGGTCTTCAAGATTCTTATATCAAATCCACTGCTTTAAAAAAAAAAAAAAAAAAAAAGTGTAATGTAGTGAATCCAACCAACATATTTAATACATTAAAGCCTGAATATTCCTGCCAAGGCTGACTGGTCTGGGAGGTGGAATGTGTGGTTCTCTAAGACAGCTACAAATAGATCCTCTCCCACCAGAGCTGAAAAAGCCAGCTGAGCCAGCCAGCAAAAATGTAAAGCAGACATTAACCACAGCAGCCTGCACCTTCCCTCTACTTGCAAGCTCTGTGTACCAGAAGGAAAAAGAGCAGAGAGAGCACCCAAGACAACTGAGCCTAGACTGCTCTTACGCACTTCCTGAATTATTGCTAGCTCAGAGGCACTGTAACTGGTTTGTTGCTATTAACTTCCCCGCGTGAAGCATTTCAACCAGAAGCAATACATGTGCAAAGCACCCATCTGATTGGTTTGACTGAGGTTTTCTTTAATTACATGGTAAGAAAGCAAGCTAATTTCCTCTCCCCACCATCCCCCCACTCCCCCAAACCCCCACAGAAAGAGACGCAGCAAACACAACCTCAGAAGGACCCATCAGGGTTTCAGAAACCTCATCAGGGTTTCAATCTGCCATCTTCTGTACTGAAATCTAAGCCTCCTCTTTCAGCTTCTGATATATGGATTTACATACAAAGACTAATGCTTTCATAGCATGACTTGCACATTTGGGAAATAAAACACACCACACCTTTTTTCCTTAACATTTATTGTTAATGAATACATGCTGTTGGGACTATCTTTGTTTCTGACTGTTTCCTTCCTAGAGCAGCAAAACTTTTCCACCACACCACTCCTGCAAGAATTCTTCTTTTAGAAGTTTCACAACAGTGATACAACTTGTCAGTTCACTTGGCCATCATTCTGCCAGTGACAAAATACTTAGTGTGATACATCAGCCTCTGATTTACTGCCCCTTTCACTGGTTCATCAGAAATTTGAAGACCTTGAATGGAGAAGTGTTACATAGAAATTGATAGGAGCAGGTCTTCTTCACTTTCCAGTGCAATACGGAACATTTCCTACAAGCTCTGGAAGACCTTGAACTACCAAGTTTTAATACATCACTATTATTATGTACTTTACAGATATTTGAAGACATCTTGAAAGATTTCAGCAATACATTTTCTATTCTAAGCAACCTACAAAAGTTTTTAAAAATTCCTTAAAAAATTTCCATGATAGCTTTTCTTCCAGCTCAAAGAAAAAAGAAAAAACAAAAAAACCCTCAAACTAAACCCAAAACCAAACATGCAAAAGATTCAGAATGGGACAACACGATTTTAACTTGTTAACATCTTTTCAGAAATCACACATGCATACGCTACTTATAAGAAAGTTGTGCAATATTCATGCTGATAAAAATCCTTACATCACTTAATCATGTTCTTGAGTAAACAGTAGATAAACATGTAGTTCAAATCTAGATGTATATCAGTAATAATGTACATGCACACAGAATTTATTGGTGAGCTACTTCAGTTGGGACAACAGTAGTACCTTCTTTTTGCTGCAGTAAATCTGCCATTTCTTCTCTGGAGGGAGTGCAAACATAGCCTCTCTGTTCTTGTCTGTAAGATCCAATTCATCCTGGAGATTGTGAAAAAGAAAAACAGAAAAAAAAGTCAACAGCTGCATTGGTAACTTCTAATAGATTGAGAGGAATCTGGACCAGGTACAGTGACTAGCCTTCAATCAAAAGGCAGAGGACTTAGTGGCTCCCAAAGGCTCCAAAGATTATTGGTTTCATAATTTTTACCTTGCTACTGCGAGTTCTCCCTGTCAGAGCAGACCCCATGAAGAGAGGCAGCCTGAACAACTCCCATGTCAAACTTCCATTACTAATGATTAGTCAAGGATGGGAAAGACCACATGAAACGCATGAAGTGAAAAACTCAAAGCACTGGCTTATGTGACACAGACACTCCTTATGACTCTTAAAGAAAGGCTAAAAATTCAATACACTTTTTTCCTGGCCTGCAGTACCAGCTTGGTCTTCCATAGAAGTAGAACAGTGAAATCACTGTATCTTTTAAACAAAGGTCACGAGACAGTTGTCTAGTGGCAGTAATGTCAACAGCAACCTACAGGTTGAAAGGTTTGGCCAGATGTTTGTCCTCTGAACCACACAGTCCCCAGCAAAAGACAACCAGCTTTTCAGACATAAAGGACATATCTCCACACAGCATCACACCAGGTTGAACAGACCAGCAAATTCAGTCTCTGTCAAGAAAAGTGAGTTCAGTGGAACACACCCTTTTAGAGCCTAGCCAACCTACAAAATGAAGGATAATGCTGTGTTCTGGAACCGACTCCCAATGCTGTTACAAGCTCCCTCTGGATACACCACCAAATTCCCTAGCTTTGGTTTCTCTTCTGTAAAAGGTGGATAACAATAGACTCTCTTCCTGTACAATATGTCTATAAAATCATCAAAGCAGAGACTGCTACTTGCTCTGTGTTTATTCAGCACTGACCAGAACAGGGCTCCAATCACAGCTGACAGTTTCAGGTCCTAATGGGAAGGAAACAAGTAAGAATGGTCTTCATAGCAAGCAGCCTGCATGAGCCGGGACAGACAAAGATGTCTAAATGAGAGTTTCAGCAATATAAAGACAAGCTTCCAATAATGTTTCAGTGAATCAGTTTTGGCAGGGTTTTCTTCTTCCTATATATTTGAAAGTGTTTGGAGAGGGAAGTGTCCAGGGGTCCAATATCAAGATGACACTGCAGCACTAAGAATGCTGCACATGCAGATTCTGGAACCCACACTAACCTAGCCCAAGCAGAGACAATACCTCTTTAACTCAGCCCAACAATGGCTCTTTTGGAAAGCATTCAGGGCTGGGAAACTTGTGAAAACAGTGAGCTAAATTGCACACTGAGCCTGGTAGCGGCTGCTGACAGATTTAAAAGCCCATAGAGATTTCAGCTGCAAAAAGGTACAAAAGAAATGCAAACAGTAACAAGGCAAGGTCAGTGCCAGCAGCATAAGGTAGAAGAAGCTGGAGGGTTTTTTTAAACAAGAAAAAGTTTAAAGGCAAAAAAAACCCCCAAATTTTAGCTGTGCAAAAAGAGTGCAAACCATGTGGAAATGTTTAGGGTGAGTTTCCAAACAGGGGGGGCAGCCAAGCGAGGCAAGGAGTTTTATCCTTGCTACACACAATTAGAAAGCTCAGGCCAGGATCACATTCTTGGGGGAGAGGGAGAGTGAAATGACATGTAAGGTCTTAAGACAAGTGAAGGAATGCTGTTGGAGGTCAAGCATGTGGGAGGGAAAGGAGGGGCAGACAGGGAATCAGAAATGCCAGGTTTGGCAGAACCACCAAAGATGCCAGAATACACATCTGAAATGAGCTGGCTGGGCTCAGCTAAATTCTTAGAAAAATTATGATTGTTTTATTGAACTGCTTAATGATCTCAGCCTTTTTTTCTTTTCTTTTCCTATTTTTTTTTTTTTTAATAAAGAGCAACTAACTTGGTTTTCTAATCCATACTGCTCTTTCCAGAGTCTGGTGGCAGATTAGACAAGCAGCAAAAGCTCTTCCCAGAAGCTGTGCACAAAACTGAATGATGATCTCAACCAACATAGTTCAAGACAACCATTTCATCAAAAGAACGTTCCTGTTGACTAAAACCACCCAGAGGGCAGGATGCTGACACTTAGCAGCTTCTAGACACTGCCCTGGACACTGGCAGTATCAGGGACATAAAGAGCACTCTGCCTTCAATGGGGCAATGAGAATATGCAACTTCCAGTCATGCAATTTGCATCCTGATAGCATGACATTCTTTTCAGGACAGGAGCCTAGAAAGGCAGTTTGAAAGGATGGAAGATCCAGTGGGAACAAAGTCATCACATTAGCATAGGTAACACAGTAACAAGGAAACTGCTCAGGGTTCCAGGCATAATGTGATCCTCAGAGGCAGACCTAAACATACCTGACTGGAAAATAGCACATGGAGGATGGATTACCCTTCCTTTTGAAACAGCTAGTGTTTGTCTTCGTTAGGAGGCAAAATGCTGGGTTCTAATCCCCAGGTCAGATGAGCAAGTAGCAAGCATGTATATTCAGCAGGGAAAGAGACACTTTCTCCAGAATGCAAAGCAGCAGTCAAGCTCTTCAACACCCTTTCCTGAAGTTAGTCTTCAGCAAGTGTGCTCCTTCACTGAGAGGAAGAAAAGAGTGGGAGGAACCAAAGAGGCCTACATGCCCCCCTCTAACTAGACCATTAATGAAATCCCACCTTATAAAGAACCAAGAAATCCCTGCAAAATACAAGAAACATGAACACTTTTTCTGGAACCCTCCAAATCATCTTACTTCTCCCATCCCCAACCCCTTTCTATAGAAGGGGATCAGAAGACCACAGTGACTGCACAGGAAGCCCGTGGATCTAGCTAAGAAAAAAGATGCTGCATCAGGCAGACCATTTTCCTGTTCTGACTCAGGATCCTAACAGACAGCACATGAGGAAACTTGCTGCCTTGGAGGGAAGCAGGAGGAGCAACAGAAAGAATAAATTTCAGAAGATTAATTTGGTCCATGAATAGGTCATCCTGACACAATGACAGAGGCAAATCTGTCAGTATGTAGAACTTCAGACCCTAGAGTTAGCTCACTGACAGCAAGCAGCTATCAAAGAAGAAAGGAATTGCAAAGGTTGGCAGGAAAGGGGAAGAACTACAAACTCTGAATGCAGCCATCATCATCAAGTTGGAGCCAGGCTGAGGAAGGTGATGTGACCAAATGCCCAGGGAGCAAATGTAAAGGGCAAGAAAAAAGGGTCGGTCAGAATAAAGTGGGGAAAACACCCTCCTCCATCACCTGTGCCAGTTTCCCAACAGAAGTGTAGTAACTCCTCTTCTATGCCTTGGATGGGCAGCTCAGTTCCAGCAATTCATGCCAGCATGACCCTGCACAATGGAGCTCAGCCTCCCGGCTCTTAAAAATACTTGAAGTTGCAAGTGTTCTCATGAAACACAGATTAAAAAGATACTTGCCAGGCTGGCCTGAGGGAGATGTAAAGTATCTCCAGTTAATATTCCTTACATTTCTCTCCTTTATCTATTTCCTATTTTATTTTATTTACTGAGAGGGGGATACATTCAGTTAATTTCACTTTCATGTGGGCATTTATTTTACTTACACAGATTGAATTTCAGTGATAAAAAATTTAAAAGGTACTGGAGCTGGATTTGAGGTTCAAATCTTTCCAGTCCAGTTCTCAGGCCAAAATGGAAGATGGCCTCCATTCAAAATGGCTACATCCCAAGGAAATAAGAGACAGAGAGAAAGAAAGGGAACAAGAAGGAAGAATGGGTAGGAAACATAAACCCAGTATTTCATGGGATTTAAAACCACTTTATGTCCCTTGGTTTGGGGAACTTTCATCAAGTGTGAAAGCTGGATTTGGTGCTAGGTAGCCATCAGCTTGATAATGGTATCATTGAAAGCCCTGGAAGAGCCGAACAGAAAAATATTTCTCACCTAAACTGGGCAACACTTTTCTTAGTGACATGAAATGAAATTAATATAGAGAAAAAGTAATATTTTGGGAATGTAGAAGAGTGGTTCACTTTGAGAGAGAACCACTAAAGGAGAAGTTTTAACACCTACTAACATGCCTGCCTCTCTAAAGGAGAACCTTTAATGCCTACCAACACCTCTGTACTGAGATGTGTATTGCATCCCCACCATTCAGTCATCTGTAGAAAGGCGGGACAGAATCACAGGATAGCTGCTCCTTCATCAGTCTACTTCACCTAGCCTTGCAAGAATACTTATACAGTCCATAGCAATTTTGGAATTTAAATAGGGAAAACTTGAAATAGTTTGAAAGGCAAACGTAGTAAGATACTCAAAGACACAATGAGACTTCCCATTTTCAACATATCAATGCTGAAGCCACAGCAGGGGTAGGATGGAAATCTCAACACTATAAGTATACAGAGTGTTAGGGCTTCAGGGCTCCAGCACCTCTTGGCTTCAAATCAGAATGCTGGAGACCAGAAGACACAAACTTGGTTCTCCAGGGATATTTGGACACTCATGGGAGGTTTCCTCAGTTGCAGTTTCTCTACGTGTCCCAATTCCACTGACTGCTGGACTTCCTGGCCACCAGGGAGCTTCCCACTGAGTTAAAGTCAGACAGCTGCTTCATTTTGTAAAAGACAAAAAAAACGAACAACCCCAAATAACCAACTAACGAACCAACCAACCTTCAGAGGCTGGTGGGGTTGGTTTGGGGGTGGGGTTTTATTTTTTGGTTGTTGGTTTTTTTGTTTTGTTTTGCCTTCATAAAAGTTTAATGCACCATGCATAGCATTTCTAGCATGATGAAGCACAGAATTCTGACATGGAATGTTTTGTTTACTGCAGGTAATAACTTGATTAATATGGGCATAACACATATTTTGCCAGGAGGGAGAGGAGATTTTGCTTTTCTTATGTTTAGTTAGATACCTGTCTTGTTTCATCAATTATAATTCTTATAATTTCAGCTACAGATAGTTTAGTTACACTTTTCATTTTTGTCTGTAGGTCACAGTCTCTTTTGCTTACAGTGCTCTTGAAAGCCTATCCTTTCTATGAGCTTCCATCCCAGGCCTGTGTTTCACATTTAATGGCTTTTTTTTATGACTAAGAGAAGTTAATGACATCTAAAAGCATATTCTCGTTTTTTAAAATGTTTATTTCTGCCTACAAACATATTCAGGCAACTATTAAAGGATTATTAAAGAATGAAATCCTTTTACGATCCCCAGAGGGAATAGCTTTGGCATGAAATCAATCTTTATTTTACACCACAGAATCCAACACTAAGACATAATACATTGGCAAATAGGCTTCATCACTTCTGCTGTTCAGAGATGCCTATTTTGACTGTCTGGTTACAGCTCTGTTGCATTGTTTGGTTTCTTAGCAGCTGATGGGTACTCAAGCAAAAGGACACCCAGGTTCAGCATGAACAGGCATCATGGGAACCAAATCTTCAGATGGTACAAACTGGCAAAACTCCCTAGAAAGGTTAAACTTTACTCTCCCTTGTTAAACTTAAAGTGGAAACTTAAAAACTTCCAGAACAGACGAGACCAGCAGTTATCTGACCTGTGACCAGCACCAAAAGCTTCAGAGGGCAGCGCAAAAGCCCTGCAAGTACAAAGCCACAGAGCAAACTCCGTAGATGGTCAAACACTTCCTATTCCCTGCCTCAAAAACTGGCTGATTCTGTGATGCAGGTGAGTTAATGTCCCTTTCAAGATGGGGATAGCATTGGTATTTCCAAATATTTTTTTGCACAGCTCAAAAGTTTTCCTTTTGCTCTGTCACACCAGCATTATCCTTAATGGTTCTTTGCGAGTCATCCAATAGGGAACAAAACTGAAAAAGCAGGAATTATATGAGGATGCCTTTACACACTCTAGAAAACCTCCTTGATTTGAAGACTTTTTATTTGAATAACTTGCTTGCATACTCACCTCAAAAATTTAGTTTCCAAGGGTACATTCATTTTTACATTATGACCTTGCAGTGTATGAATTTTAGTTAAATGCACTGCTCTTATCTTGCTTCCTGTTCACATCCCCATTCCTCCTTTTTTCCTTTCTCTTGCACACACCTTCCTTATACACCTCATCAATCATTCTCTCTCAGTCTCTTAACAGCATCAAACTCACCCAAGTTACAAAATGAAGTATAATACACTGTTGCCAGTATAATAAATTCCCTGTAGAGTATGATACCTGTTGCTGCAGGTTCCCCAAGGTAATTTATATAGATGTCTGTCACCATGTCCCCAAAAGGGCTATGTTCCAGTTCCACTGATGCTCCCAAGTGGCATAGCACAGCTGATGGCCTTACGCCCTGGATGAATTTATTTAAATCTTGTTCAAAGTAAACAGTGATTATGACACACCATGGGATCCCATCCAGCATCCACTGGCAGGCCCCAGAGAAGGTTCATGTTCATGTGCAATCACTTTGAGGGAATAGTTGATGGTGGGTTAATCAATGCTGAAGTACAACTCAAGCTGATGTGAGATAAATAGCACTGACATGTCTGGGACTGTGGAGGAAGGGGAAGCAGGGGAAGGAGACCAGGGAGGAGGTTGTCAGCAGCACACTACGAGCCTTTGCAATAGAGAATCCAATCCAGCATAACTATTATAGCTTTAACAAGTGAACTGAGTAGGACTACATTGCTAACACGTGACTTATATGGCCTGAAAGCTACACATTTACATTAACAACAGCTCCAGGAACATTTATTTTTCAGTTCATGCTGCCTATGCCAGGTTCTGTTGGCAAATAGGTTAGTCTGGTGGCTCACATTTGAGCTGTGCCTCTGCCCACCAGGGAGGGAGGTCGGGGAGGAGCAGAGACACTCTCATCACAGGTCCAGAGGCAGCTGTCCAAAAAAGCTGCTTCAGAGATAACTGCAGTAAGAGAATAAAAAAATCAATCTTCTTCAGATCTCAGTCTCTTTGCAAGGAGCTTACGACTCCTTCAAGTAGAAGAGATAAACCTTCCCTGTTTAATCACTGTGTCCACCTCCAGGGGACAGTACAGGATTGTTCCCCTACAGTTTTCCTTCCATTGCTTTGTTCAATCCAGCTCACCAGGCTGACATGTAAGAGGCAGCCTGCTGGAAGAGGGCACATTTCCAAGACTGAGGTCGATGAAGCATTCTAAAGACTGCCTGTCCGAACTGTCAGTGAATGAGGTTGATTCGACTGCACAAACTACCTACACTCATGTGCAAACTGGAGCAATGAGCAGTGCAAAAAAAGTACTGCTCAGCAAAGCTCCCTAAAAAAGAGAAACATTTCACAGGCTTTACCTAATATGCAACCGCAAACATTGGCGTGTGATTGAGGCAGGCATTGAGAGGAGTGAAACAGAACCTCCTCCTCTAGACAACAACCAGTTCCCATCCCCACCTTCTCAGGGCTGTGCCTGGCACAACTGCATGGCTGTATCCACAGCAGAAGTTCATGGCAGATGTTCTTTCAACAGGCAACAGCACTACCACCCGCACAGTTAACACATCTCCAGATGCAGCACATTGGTTAAAAGTTCCCACTTGGGCACCTGATATATGTCCCAAGTCCACTGATAACCCACAAAGAAAAAGCAAAATAACCCCCAAAATCAACCCTTCCCTCCCCTCATGCTCTTCCATCTCATCCTAATCCCTGGTATTACAAGCAGCCTTTGTAAAGCACATAGAGATAACATACCATATGAGGCTGGGGAGTAACATTTTGATCATTTTCACAGTTGATAAGAATTAGGTGGATTACTGCAAAATATTGGGTTTCCATGCATTTGCATACACATAGTACGTTTATATGCAGTTACGTATGCTACTCGCACCTTACATACACAAGAACTATATACATAAGACATACAACATAACATCTGCACATACCTACATTTGTGCATGATGAAACCACTGTGCATATGAGTTGCTCACACAGCCTGCTGGCATAGGAAGCAATGTTTACATTTTGACTACTACCACGGATCTGACTGTAAAGCAGAAAAGCACACAAACAAACAGCTGTGATTCCCATTATACTCTTTTTCCCCTCTTACTTTTTCAAAAAGTTGCTGCTTTAAAATCCCTTCAGTACTAGGGGCCGAAATCTCTTGATTCTCAGTCATAACAGTACAAGACAGAAAGCACCTGATGTTTACTTACCGGAAGATGTGTTTCTCTTCTACCCTGCCAACACAGAAGTTACTCATTCTTAAGGCTCAGCAGCAAAGTAAGACTTTCATCCATTAAGGGCACTGCTTTTTGGCAGAGAAATTTGTCTCACAGAAAGTCAATTAACATCCCACTCAGCCACCCCCAAACACAGCCCCCACTACACTGCTTCCTTTTTCCCCTCCTTAATCATTGGTTAATTGCTTCTTTGCTTCCTGAAGAAGAGCTAAATCCTGTCTCGCTCCTACTCCTCAAAGCTCTCTGTGACTTGACAGCATACAAGCACCTGTAACCAGCAAGGCCTATCATGGCAGTCCCCTTTCACAAGCCACTAGAAGCAGCATCTGCTGTTCATTTTCCTGCCCTTCACAGGCAAACTGCATGCGTGAGACAACAATCTCCTGGGCCAAATAGAAAGAGAAAGAATGAGGAAAACCAGTACCTGTTTATGCAACAATACACACAGATGTTTAGAGAGAGAGAGATCATGACTTAGATACGCATTCTCACATGCAGGGCTACAATATGGGTAGAGCAAGAGGGATGTTCTATGGATACGGGTGGGCATATGCAGACAATAATGCGAACAGTCGACTATCATCACTGCTTTTTCTGTTATGGTGGGCTGCATGTCCATGTCAGTGAATTGGAATGAGCCCAATGAGAGGGATGGGGATGAAAACTGAATAGGCAGGCTCATGTCTAATCTAAATCCCTGCTGCTGCAATTTAAGCCTATTACTTCCGGCCCTATCAACCACAGACATGTTGAGCGGATTTTTTCCTTCCTCTTGATAACAGTTTTCAAGCCTATTAAAGGCTGTTGTAATGTCCCTCCTCAGTCATCTTTCTTGAGACTAAACAAGCTCAGCTCTTTCAGTCTTTCTTTTAGAGGTCATGTCCTCTGGACCTCTCATTCCTCATCTAATTGGTTTCCGGGCTCTCCCCAGTCAAAGTACATCTTTCTTGAAGTGCACTGTTCAAAAGTGGGGACGATGTTCCAGCTGAGACCTTACCAATGCTGAGTGCAAAAAGTACTTCATGCATCTTCCAGACTGCATTCCTGTTACATAGTTCACAAAGACAATGAATTCTTTTTTGTTTTTTTTAATAAAACCCCTCAAAACCTGCATGACTTATGTTCAGTCATGATGTACGATAATCCTTGGTTTCTTCTGAAGAAGTGTACCCACCTGGCTGCTTCCCATCCTCAATTACCAGACGTGCTTCTAAAAGAGCATGCTTTAACTGTCCCCATTGAATCCCATCCTTTTTCACACAATTTCTCCACCTTCTTTTAAGCTTATCTTTTAACATATCCACAGTGTTTACAGCCTAGTGACACCTGCAAATTAATAGGTATGCTCTGTATTCCACTATCTAGTCAATTAAATGAAAACACCAAACAGAACTGAAGCCATTAAACCTCTGCTTGATACATCTTTTCACTGTGACAGATTGCAAGTCCTCTAGGGCAAGTACCACATTTACCTTTACAGTATATCAAATATCTCTCGCAAACAGAGCTTCTAGCATCACTGTCTATAACATTGAATAACAATAAAATCTGCTGTTTCAACACAGTGCCCATTCCCCACCCCTCATTTCCTTTCCTTCTCCTCCCTTCATTTCCCCCTCCCTTCCTGCTCCCTGTGTCAGGGTTTGTTTTTCATATCAAGGTCCTTTAGGTGAGACCCGGTATGGGAAGGTAAGTGTGGGAAAGGTTATTAGGAAACTGCCTTCTAAACTGCTACCTTTCCGGCCTCCCCCACCCTCTCCCTCCCTACAAAGTCTCCTCTGTTCTGTTTTAATACTAATGAGTTCAGAGGAGGTTCCTAGGCTAGAACAATTCACAGCTTGGACTGTGCCAAAACACACAAGCACACACCTCTGTGATCGCTTCCTGCCCAAACACAGTCCTGCTGGCTCAACCCTCAAAATGTGGGCTGGGAATTGCTGCTGTGGCCCTGTGCCAAAGGCAGGCTAAATTTCCAGGGGGGTCAGTGCCACCTACTCCTCTCCTCCCAGCTTTATCCTCTTGTGTGCCTCCTATTTGCCATATGCCCCTATGGAGGAAAACAAGGGTAAGTCAGAGCTTGGCTGACCTTTAAATCTCTGATAAAATATTACGTAAAAGGGCAGGAGGAACTGAGAGGTCCGTTCAGAATTTAATGAGCAAAATTAACTTCTTATCGAGCTTTGGTTGTGCAGCTCAGACACACATGCTCAAACTTATATGCAGGGTAGACTCAAAGGAACTCCAATAAATCAACATCATTTCTGGCATGAGTTCAGGTTTACACAGATAGAAGTGAAACCAGAAGCTGGCTTTAGTTCTTCTCTTGCTCTCTGAATTATTACTCCAGATTTGGTAGTGCAAACCAGAGATCAAAGTGTCCCTAACTCCATTAAACTGATTGGACTTACAGTTACTGGATTGGACTTACTTACTTACTCTGGATTTACACCAGTGCAAAATATTAATCAAATTGCCTGCTTTAAATTGTAACAGAGAATAAATCTCTCAGCTAGACAGCCTATAACACAGGCTTGTTCTACAGTCTACAGCACAGATTTCAGACCTACATAGACTGAGCAGTCTATCAGTCCCCTTTTCACTAATTGTTAACTTCTACTTCAATAAATGGAGATGAGCTATATTTACTACTAATCAGTCAAGACCAGCTAGAAGAACACCCACATATGAGGCTTCTGTTATCTCCTCTGGAGTGGGATGGAGGGCAATTCCACAATGCTATTCACTCACATAGACTGAGTATTTCCATAGTCAAACACTGACCTGAAGGCATGACAGTATAGTTGGTTATTCACTCACACCCTGTCCTGTCTCATTGCTCAAGTATTCTAATAATCAGAGAGCAACTACTGCACTGACATCACTGGGCTTAAGAAAACACCAGCCATGATGTTTTTCTCTAAATAATTCTGAGAAAGAAATTACCAGAAACTTTCACAAAATACAGCAAAAGGAATAAGAGAAGGATAAGCATTTGCTTTGCAGAACGAACTCATCTCCTAACAACAAATTGTAATTGCATTTACTGTCTGGTTAAGCATCTGTAATCCAAAACTTCTCTTGCATCTTAAATGTAGAAGCCAACAACTTTACACTGACCGACAAACTCATCCAGCTGTTGCTCTCTATACAAGATGTAATGCTGAAACACAGCCACTAAAGCAATCCCAATGGATTTTCGATGACTCAGGGATCTCCCTGGACACCTTCCAAACTGGGAAACTGCAATCTGCTTTCCCCTTATAATTTCCTTCGGAGAAGTTATTCTTCAAACCTCCACCTAGTAAACTATTGCATAACTTTGTTGTGCATGCTGCTAAATTCTTTTCAAAAGGTGTTTGTGTTATTAGTCTGGGCAGCCTGTCCCTCTATGTGATCAACAAATAATGGGAAACTGCAAAATGAAAAGACACCCTTAAGGTGTTTTTAATACAGAAGTGCATAGAATATACAGATGTTGACTAGGGCCCTTTTGCATTCAGCACTGGGTCCACATGTGAAAGAAAGGACAGTCTGCCCAGGAAGGCTGTAGAGTCTTGCATCAGGAGGCAGTAGTAGAGATTTGCTCCCAAGAACTTCAAATACAATACATTCTGCCACTGGAAGACTCCTGTACTGCCTATAACCTACATGTGCTGCATCTTTTCAGCACCTTTTCAATCTGGCTACAATTCTGTACTAAAACTGGTTTAAGCAGCATTACTATTCCCCGTTTCACACCAGGGAAGCAAACTCACAAATGCATGAAATGAGTTGTATAAACTTGCAGAGGTAGCTAGGAAAAAGACACAATGTTCTTGAAATGTTTTCCTCTCAGCAAGCTTACAGACTTTTTCATTTACAGAAAACGAGGTACCTAGCATTAAAAGATCTGGATCAATGGTGTTTCAGTGCCAGGTGGAAGGCATCTGTCTGTACTTCCTCCGGACAAAACATGCCAAAGACAGACCAGCTGTGGAGGCAGCCCAGTGTGATGAGTGACAGAAGAAGCACCTTCTGACACTTGCCTTCCATGTGCTGCTCCCACCCAGTGCTGAAGGGATGAGCGGAAGGACCATTCCTGTATTTAGTGACACCAAAAGCTGCCCTTTACCCAGTGTGGAGGAAGGTGCCAGGAAACTGCTGACCTGAAAACCTTGTACCCTAAAAAGGTGCTACTCCATCCACCCAGCCTGACCTGTGGCACCTTGTGCTCCCCACTTTGGAGTCTTGCAGACCAGGCAAATGACAAGAAAAGGCCATTTCCCTCCAACACTGGAAGAACCATCCTAGGTTACCTTAACAGGTTGCCTAAATGATAAACAATGTCGAGCACTGTTTGAAGACACAATCCACCTATAGAAGGACACAGAGGCACGACGTAATTATAAGCCCATTTCCCCCATTCTTCTTCAGGCTATATGATACACTATCTGAGCAATGATTATATCCGATATAATTTACTACTAGATGAGCAAATACAGAAACTAATTTGAGTCCACACATTAAACAGACGATCCTTCATGATTGTTAACTACTTCTCCATTCAATTATCTTATTTTGTCAACAGTTCCTCCTAAACCCCAGCTACAGTTTACCTCCATAGGGATAACTCCTATCCTGCAAAACACTTGCATCCCATCCTCTTTCACAACCCTCCCTCCTCACTGGAAAATTTCACTGCTTCCCCAGCTTCAGGTGGTTAAGTTTACGTTGCTATTTTGTTATAACTTTTATAAGGTCTTCATCATCACAGGGACCTGGCTCCCCATTTTGTGCTCAAATCAGGCCAAATGACAAATCATACCTCCTACAACATCTCAGAACTGGCCCTTCTTCTATGAGCTGCAGAAGAAACAGACTTCTGTCATTCAACCTCCCTTCATCAACATGCAAGCTCTTTCTCTCCAAAGCACAGTCAAAAGATCATCTTGGCCTAACATTCAGCCCATGTCACCTCCATCTTTGCAACCTATCTTTGCTCTCCCTTCAGCACCACAGCTACTTCATTTGTTGTGTCTTTTTCTTCAACGCTTTGGAAAACTTTGTCCCTCTTTATTGCAATCTCCTGTCTAGTTACAATCTGGCCATCATGCTCTTTGCATGATGTAGTACTTCCCTCTGCCATTTCTCCCAGATGCATCTCCAGGTGGCACCCTCTCATGCCAAATTACCTTTCTGACCTGATTCATAACAGTCTCCCACCTCTCCTCAGCAGACAAAGTCTAGATTCAAATATCCTCTCTAGCACGTGAGAAATAAGGTCCTAATAGATTTCTAAGTTATCTAATACAGCTCTGAACAATATATGACACTAATAAAGAGAAGTAAAGAAAGGATAGAAACAGCAGAAGGGCAGGAATCGTACTCAAAGAAGCCATTTCAAAGCAGTGGAGCAATAAGACATCCCTGTACTGCTGCTGCTGGCTCTATTTCTACTGGAGGGGGCAGACCCTCTTACTCTAAGTCAGTGGGCATCAAAGTGGCAGGAACTATAGGAGAATGCTGGTTCAATTCTAGGAGGAAAGTAGGAAATTGTCTACTCTGTATGCATTCAAGTGGAGCTGGAAAGGCCCTGGAAAGTTGAAATAAAGATAAATTAATTTGATCCTTCCAGCTAGCAAGTATGACTCCTACTATCAATATAATCTCAGTGTTTTATCACTTCAGCTGCCTTCAGACTCAATCCAGAAAGTTCCTGACTTTTCATTATAACCATAATGGAACACAAAAAACATTCAAATATTAATGATGTCCTACTATGGAAAAAGGCCACTGTAGAGCTTTACTTTTTTTTTTCTTTTTATGTAATGCTGCCTACCACTTGCAGCTATGCCAAAACAAGTTATCAAATCAGCTGATAAGGTACTAGAAACATGTGGACACAAGATTTCTGAACAGTAAGCATATCTATGCTATCTGTGGTTTAGGGGATAGGATATCATGACAGCTTCCAAGTTTTCAATAGAGGCAAGACACAAGATTGACATCTTAGCACATCCATTCTCTAGTGGCAGGATCTGTTCTTTCCTCTCTTTTTGCATCCCAAGCTACATATCTGCTGTGCTTCCAAAATCCAGTACTTCTCTTATGCCCTAGATGGACTACATGCATTTCCTCAGTCAGGGAACATCAGGATTACCCTGTTAAAGACATGTCCAGTAAGTAGGTGTCTTTCAGGTGTTTCATGTCTACTGTTAGGTAAATCATATTCTGAACACACTCAAACATTCCCTTCAGGTATTCCAGCCATGACCACAACCTTCCCCATCTTCCTGAAAGGCAGACAGTATGCTCTGCTTGGGATATTCAGAAGCCAACAATCACTACAGACACAGAAAATACCACATAGGTCAAATTTCAGGTAACATAGAATGATGTAACTCCACTACTGTCTTCAGTGGAACTGAACTGCTTTACATCAGATAACTATCTGTCTGTAAGTTTCATAGTAAAGCAACAAGATCTACAAAACAGTGTATCCCTGCACAAAAGCCTTATAACTACACAGGTACTCTGGTAATACCCCCAGCTTCTTCACACCCAAAATCTAGCACATAAGCCTGGGTCTGGATTTACATTTGTTTACACAACCCTACTGATTCTCAGATGTGGAGTATGAGACCTGGCTCCCATCTCATGCTCCTCTCACAGCATCTGGGTCTCACACATTTGCAGCATAGTGACTGCTGCTTCTTAAGCAGCTGGTCAGGGAGCTGGGAGCTGCCAACCAGCTGCGCCTACTGGAAGGGACCCTAGAGAGAGAAAGTGCTGGTTCTGCACTCAGTGCCACAAGCCTGTCCCTATCACAGGACTCCATATGTAGGTGAGTGTCTGAAGGGGGAGCTGTCTCTGCCAGGAAGCCTAAAAGGTAATACCTCTTATGTATTGGGACTTGAGTAACTATAGAAATCTGCTTGTAGTGGTATGTGCATTAAAATCAGGGAGTTGCACACATGTATTGCACATGGGACATGCATAAAGCAGAACTGACATTATGAAAAATCTCTCTTTGAAGAGCAAGAAGAAAAAGAAAAAAGGTATCCTGGATATGGATAATTAAAAAGAAAAAGGGTATCCTGGGTATGTACAAACTTGGACTGAAGAACTGTGCTGGACATAAAGGAACATCTGTGCATATCTAGACAGACTATGATACCATGAAGAGCTTTTACCTCCCAAGCCTCAGTCCCCCAATTGCTTCAGAAATCTTAAACTACCCAGTACTTTTGCCATTACTATAATAGAAGACAAGTGCTTCTGAGTGCATGAAAAATGTTAATCTGGGAACTATAAACTAACCCAAGAGAAACGAAAGTTTTCGTGGCCTGGCCCCCATCAGCGAGGAAAGCAATCTGCTGCCTCAAAGCTTTGCTTTTTTCTGCCTTCAGAGACAGTGTCTTCTACTCAGATGGTGATGCTAAGCCTTCTTCCCGGATATGAGCCTCTGATCACGAAAAATCCAGCTTAGTCTCATCATCAGTATTTTCTTACAGCCTCCACTGGTGCATTCTCATTAAGTGCAAGAAAGGAAGTAATAATTGGGGTGGGGAGTCTCCAGTGAGCCAAGGTCAGCAAAACCTCCTAGTTTGCTGGAGTGAGACCTCTCCAGATCTTGATTGCATTTGGCACTACACAACCTTCCTGACTGATTAGGTACAACCATTCATTACAGAAAAGCACAAAGGGGATGGGCACAGGGAATAAAAGAACTTCCTCTTATGGGCAAAAGAGCATAGAGGCAATTTTAAATTATGGTTGTGGAGAAATCTGCATTGATCAACAACTCAAAGCCACAGGCCTGTCAGAGGTGTAGTCTGAAACTATGATTTACATGCAGGTAAGTGACACAGAAATTAAATCCCTGTATTCAAAAGAATCCAGCAAGAGGATAGAATGACTCAAAAGACTAATAATTTGAAATGGAAATATTCAAATCTTGTTAATATGCCTGAATTTAAATGTGATTAACTACTGTTATCAATATACATGACACATGTTTGGGGTTTGAAGTGAGGACCTAAAATGCATGTCTTTCTAAGCCACAAACTTTCAGTGAGAAATAAAGGACTAAAAGTTCAGACATGGAGGATAGTTTTCTGGGAAGGTGCTGCTCCACACTGGGAGCCAAGAGACAGAATGGGCAGCTCCGTGTATCTGTTCCCCAGAAGTATTACAAGGGAGCTGGGGGGGGGGAATAGAGAACTTCGTTCTCCAGGCCCATCAACAAACACACATAAACACAGCTGATGCCCTCTTGTGCCTACATACATTGACATATATCCACATGAAAGCCCACAATGGAGGCATTTCTTGTACTTTTTACCCCATAAATACTGTTGCAGGTTGCAGAGCCAAAGAGGGGCTCTTTGCCACAGTAAGGACTTGGTAAGCTTGAGTGGGACTGGTGATATATGGGACTACTTATTCAATATCGTGAAGCCTAGTCTTCATCTGAGGTTTATGTTATATTCATTAAATTAAACAGCCTGCAGGGGAGAACTAAGCATGAAGGAAACTTGCTACTTCCAAATCACCTGTTTGCAGTGGGAACCACTACTAAAGTTATTTAGGTTTGGATCTCATCTCCTTGTGGCTCTTGATGAAGGTGTGTTATCCAGTGTGTGCCAAATTGATGCCTTGCTCAGAAATTGTTTTGCTGCCTCTGACGAAATAAATAAATGAATTCTCAGATACTTCCATGCCGTACCTTAATCTCTTTCAACATAAAACTCTATCTTCTTTCTTTTCTCCTTAACTTCCTCTCCTCTGGGAAGACAGACTATAATCACTGAATTTTATTCTCTGTGAAGGTAGAGAAGGAACAGATGTGGAAAGATGTCACAGAGTAAGCAAAGAGCAGAGTTTTCCCAAACTTTCTGTTATTGATCACTTCATCCAATGCTACTAGAAATGTGTCCCTGGTGACCCCACTGTTTCTTTGTCTCTGTCCTGAGAGGACTAGCAAAGATACCAGTCACATGGATAGTTCATGTGCTCAGAGTACACTAACCAACTCCTTTCACATTCTTCAGTATTCTGGCACTAAAGTGCTGGCAACTACTAGCCTGGAGGGTTGAGAAATGAAGAGACCACAGCAAAATATGTGACATCAGCAAATATCACACTAATTCCATAGTTCTGTTTCAGGACAAGATAAAGACACTGATTTACTTAGGAAGGGATTAGCTAAATGGGCAGAAAAAAACACGTGAGACCCACGTGGTGGGAGAGGACAGAGAAAAAAGGCAAGAGCAAAAGGTACAGTAAAGCAGCAGGCATCTTGCTCTAGATATCCTCCTTTCTCAGGTGGCACAAGGCATTAAAAGTTCTAGTCACAGTTACAGAAACTATCAGAGCATTCAGAGGTTACCAAGTTGCTGCCCGTGCTGCTTGGACTCTCCTGCCACATTCCTCCTCATATTTTTCACCTTCATGAGAGTTCCTCTGTACAGCTTTTATTCCAAAGAGATTGAAGGAGAAAGAATTCACAAGATCCTCATTTTCTCTCTTCTCTTTGCTGTCATAGTGACTGCCATTCCTTCCAGCTAGATACCTGGGCTAGCTCATCTTTAATTCAGAAATTGAGCCAACTGTGATGCCGTGAAATCCACTACTAAATATTATGAGATCAGAGGTGAAAAAGCGAGAGACTAAGAATTGAATTTAGGGTTATTTCAGGAAGGGACATAGTTCCATGTTCTTGTGGTTGTTGTTACAGTGCACTGCAGACAGAAACCAAGCTTAAAGTTTCAATCATCATTCCCAGCATGGGCTGAACACACTGAAGGTTCTTGATCCTGAGGGAAGGACAGAGCCCTTGATTCAGCACCTGGTTCCATCTTCATTTCATTGCACTCAGACAATACTACAAGGGAAAATATGTTTTTGATTTCCAGTGGCCTCATTGTTCAGGAACACATCGTAGTTCCACATGCATCTTCTCTACAACAAAAGCTGGGGTTTCACAGTAGGGTCAGAAAACTAGATCTCTTCAGGGAGAGGAAGAAAAAGAAAAGTGTATGTTACCTCACGCAAGCAGCATCCTACCTCTTTTGGCAATTAAAGAATGATGGGACCTCATATGGAGCTGTCATTTCAATGGATGAGAAGAAGCATAGAGACAGGCCAAAAGAGATGCTGGATAATTCTGAAGTTCTCAAATACAGAGAGTTCATAAGTATTTATGCTGCTCCTCAACTGTACATAATGTAACTTAATAGGTACTTTTGGTGCCATAGGGTCTAAAGTTCTGTTCTGGAAAAGCCTGGGACGATGGTAAATAATAATATCAGTAAAAAGCTTTTATAAATCTATAAAGTCAACAAACCCCCTTATTTAGGGACTCTGAGAAAAAAGAAGAAAAAGAAAAAAAACTAAACCAAACCTAAAAAAGAAACAGGTTTGAATGCAACATAAGAGAAACAAACCATGACAGGAGAATCCAGTCAATGTCCCACCTGAGCTAAATACCAGAATGCTTCAAAGGCAGCCAAGACTAAGGCTTACTAACAGTAAGCATTTCTCAAATCTTTCGCAGTATAAGAATCTAATGTAGTGCAGGTAACTCAGACAAGGATATTATAATTCAAGCTTGGAAGCTGTAATAATATGATCAACTTTGAAAATGGCAACTCAAAAGACAACTCCACTTCTTCCCCACGGACCTTCCATCCTAAAATAGACAATCTTGAACTCCACCTTCTCAAATAGCACGACAACCTCAACAGAGCCACTAACAAAAGAAACAAAAAGAGAAACAACAGAAGCACAAACTCTTTACACTGCTCTTCCCTCTGCGCTAGCATTCTTTACATTTTTCTGCTTTCCCTGAATTGCCAGCATTTAAGTTACCCTTCTTGGGATGGTCTGAGTTCACATCTGAGATCAGGTTGCTGGTGTAAGAGATATCTAGATGGCAAAATCTTTAGCATCAAGCAGCACACCACCCTTAACCAACAAGAAGAGTCCAGGACTCTGAGGAAAAGGAATCAGAATCCACTGTGACAAGAACACACCGCTGCTAACAAATATGAACAAGGACATGGAGAGGCTGTTTATGAAAAAAATTATTTTCCCTTGCCTTGCAATAGTTGTTCCAGATTCTTCTGCAACTCCTGTTCAGTCAATAAATCTGTACAAGGAAAAACACATGTGCTTAGCACAACCTATTTTGCCAGCAGGCACAAAACCAGCTTGGCACCCGCCAATAGACCACCAACTGCAGCAGCACTTTACTACATGGTCATATACACAGTGCCAGCTGAGAAGAGAGACAGGAAGAAAGCAGAAGTGATGCTGGCTAGAACAGCCTTGATGGTCAGGTAGGGCCAGTTTTACAATTTGTGAGGTACAGGACCACTCCACACACCCTACTCTCTAGAGCTTCTCTTCCTTGCCTGTTCATTGAGGGAGAGACACTAAAACCAGCTGTTCTGTCCTCTCTCAGTTGGGTGAATGAAAGTGGTCCTTTGAAGGGCAAAGCTTCTGGTCACAAGTATTTTTGTTTGCTTTGTGTCTTGTGCATTTAGACTTCTGATGAGGACTTATCTGTACTGTTACCACTGCATTAGTCCCAAGGCAATCACTGCCAGCAGACAGCCTGAAAGCTAGTTCTCCTGTCTTAACCTAAACAAAATCAGACCAAATCACCCTGAGTCATAGTCTTCATTCAGACCTACTCTCTGCACATGTTCCCAATGAAATAAATCAAGACTGAATTTGGCCCATGTCAGGAGTAACCCTTTATGTTTTAATTTTCTAATTGAGGACACAAGGTCTAAACACAGCATCCAGCTTCAAGTAACACAAAAGCCTGGGATTTATTGTAGAACTATTTTTCTGGTTGAGCGGCATCAGGAGCAGACATTTCAGCTGAAATCAGCATCAGCTTGTCTTTTGAAAACCGCTGCCTTGGTCAGAGTCCAGTTAGGCAACTGCTGTTACTCAGTTGGTTGGTCTGGGTGTATTCCCCAAAAAGAGCAGCTCATACATGTGTATTTGCCTCAGCCTGAAGTCTACAAGAGCAAGTTTGTAAGCTCTGGAAGGGTCTTGTGACTCCATCACAAATAAAGGATCCCAACACATTCCTAATTTCTCCTCTTGCAAAATGGACATCTCCAAATTCACTTTTCATTATATTAATTTAAGGACCACAAGAACAAGAGAAGACATGCTTCTGGCCCTCAAAATGTCCATTTTCCTCAAAAAGGCAGGTAGAAACATACTGAATGTTTACTGGACTGGAAAATTAATCACAAGGGAGGCTTTTCCAGCACAGCTAGGCTTAGCTCTTCTTGTCATTAACTCTTGTGTGGGAAAATGACCCAGATTTTAAGTGCGACAAGGAGAAAAATAAGGCTTTTAAAAATTCATTCAAGCACACCAATGTTTCATTATACCCTTTGTAGAGCAGATGGCAAGATAAGGCTATACCCCCTGGTCCTGCTTCAGGGAGCTAACACAAATGCTTTTCTCACTACAGATCTCAGATGATGTTGGTGCCATCATTTCATTTGGGGATTTGGGTCGAAAGGCTTTACACTGAAATCTGTTTTTTATATAGCACAAGTGCACCCAGACTAGACCCTAACAGATAAGCAGCGGGGAGGCTAGTACATAGCAGAAAGCCCTCTCAGGCACTTCCAGGTCGCTGATTTACACTGGTGCATTTACAGACTGAATCTTTCTAATCCAATTAAAAACTCATCTGAGCTGTCGATACAGATGTAGCCTGTTCTATTTTAGCGTCTCGTAGAATGTGCATTAATCCAGACCTCTATTTTAGCGTCTCGTAGAATGTGCATTAATCCAGACCTGTGGACAAACTAGCCCTTCTAGGCAAATTCTGCATTCTGCCAGCCCAGTTTCTAGCCCAGGTTCTCTCACTCAAAAAGCCCTTACTGCTCTCATGTTACCTGTCTACCCAGGATCTCCTATAGACGTGCATCACCATCCTATCTGAGTGCTTTATAAAACTGTGCAACATACACCATTAACCTTCTGAAAAATAGCACTTTTCTCTCCCAGCTCACTTGTCATGTAATGATGGCTAGGGTACTCTCATTAAATATAAGAACATGAATATGATCTATTTTCATTTCAATGGCTTCATTTGTTTGAAATCTATATTACAGGCTGTCAGGACATTTAATAAGTTATTGCGTAGACCAACAACTCACAAACTTCTGGGGCCAAAAATTTTTACAGATCATCATGTATACTTGTCATTAAAATTTGCACTGAAAACATTATAAATTATACTGTTTAATAGACTTCCATAAGGCAGCTGTGAGCTGTTTTGCCACAAGCACATGGAACACTGGTATTTGCCAGGCATAAAACAAAGCTAAAAGCACCCTTAATACCACCACAAACTCTCAAACAACTCACAGAAACTGATACCCTTCTCAGTAAGCAAAAGCCCAGCAGCAACTGAAACAGGTCTTTCACTATGACCCAAAGGTAAACAAGTTCAAGTTTTAGCAAGCCAAGTTTAGGAGCAAAGCACATTTGTTGGTGACGCCTTCAGGAAGGCTGGATTGAATGCTTCAACAGATCTTGGTATTGGAGAGAGGTGAACTTTGATACAGCAATTAAAGTTTTGCATGTGAAAACCAATACTTAAACAGTATCCAGAAATAAATTGACACCAAAGCAGATTACAGATTACACTCTTACTCAGAGATACCTGTCACCAAGCAGAATTCTCCACAGTCAGTCAGCTGCACTTCCTGAGAGGAGTTCAAGTAGTCTCACATAAAAGGCAAACTGACTTTAGTATAGACCAGGATTTTGTGAGATATCTCCCTAAAAGGAGATTCCTCATCTGCTACTTAGTCAGAAGCAAATAGACTCTCTTCTGCTGCACGCCCTATTCTTTCCTTCTCACACCCCTGCCATAGAATACTGTAAATGCTAAAAAATTGTCTTGGGTGCTAGGGAAGGTGGAAACAGAAAGAAATGGAAAAGAAATCCATACCAATTTACTATGTACACAGAAACCAACTTTAGCTTAGGAAGTCCTTGAGCTGAAAATTGTTAGAGGGTTGGAGAGTATCTTGGAAAAAACCACCCTACAGCCACATCTTAGATTCTTCCCTAGGCATCTGCTTTGGACCCCATCTTGAAATAGGAGCCTGAGCTAGGTTGTCAGACTACTGATCTGATAAACTATAGCTGTCCCTATGTTTGGTATGACATACTATAGTTGCCTGTATGTTAACCTCCACTTGCATACCCAAATCATATGGTTATTTTCATTGCTATAGCACTTTGAAGCCATGGTAATGGACAAGAACTTACTGGGCTAATGTTATAAGTGTAATGTAGAAGGATAACGGGCAAATTCCTCTAACTAATTCTGAGATCCAATATTTTCTGTTCTCTTCCTCATCTCAGTAGCACCACTCAGGCATATATACATTTACAGATACCTTACTTTACATAACCTCCAATCTCAGTGGTAACGAGATAGCTAATCAACTGCATCAAATGGGCATAACCTTTATAATGCAGACTGGAAAACAGCACAGCCCTATGACCTCTGCCTGTGTTTTTCATGCAGGCTGAACAAGAGGGCAAAGACAGCCAAGTCATTTGATGCCAGACATGAATAGCAAGTGCCTGCTACTGGAATCCACAACATTTACCACAAAAGCAAAAGACAAAGTTCATCTGAAATAACTGCTTCCCTTCCAGTTTATGTCTGTTGCTGCAACAGCACCATTTCATGGTTCAAAGGCAGCTAGCTGATGAAACATAATTAGCATGGTCACCTGATTCTTATACCTCACCAGCAGTATGTTACTGATCAACTGAACAGTATAGCCCTTATTTTATAGACCCTCAAACCCTAAGATTTCCCACTGTACTATATTATACAGCAGATTTTATCCCAAAGTTGTTAACAAGAAATTGACTGTCAGGGATTCATTCTCTAGAGAACTTATGAGGTTCTTTCTAATATGTCCAATCCTACACCTGGAGAATTGCATAGTGCTGTGAGAATAAATAAGCATGTTTAAGCATTTTGTTGTAGTTATACCCAGTGCCACTGTCATCCATCCTGTCATTTACCACCTTTCTCCCACCAAGTAATTGGTCATAAAAGAATGAAAAATAAAATCTTCAACCAAAGTTTTTTTCCTATCCCTAATAAGTCCCTTAAGTCCTTTTACTCCTCCTTTCAAGGAAGGAGTTCACCCACCCCCTAAAATATATCAATCTGCCAACAGAAACTTACCACAAGTTCAGAGAATCTGGCATTGAGCTCTTCTGCTGGTGGGATCGGGACAGAAAACTCAAGGAACTGGAGGGGGTTATTGTCCTTGAGGTTGATTTCAGGGAGGTCACTACCCCCAAAACAACAAAGAAACCCCAATGCATGACGATTCCTCTTCCGGGGGGCCATGATCATGGTGTATGATGCTATCTTCTGATCATGTTCTGCAGGAAGGAAAAACAAAACAAAACAAAAACGAACAGAGATTAAATGATAAACAAGACTCTTGGATCTTAGTTATCACTGGTGTAACAGCTGGAAGAGGACAGAAGGATCTGAGACACAAAAGAACAAAATAAACACTCAAGTTAGACAAGGTAGCTAAGCTTTAATATGGTATTAACATGCTCTTGTATGGCAGTGTAGAATCATTTCTCCCAACGTTTCTGAAAAGGTTTCACAAACTCATTGTGGGATTCCCTGCAGGTAGATTTATCAGTAATGGTCAGTAGCCAAGGCTGAATGCTACCATTGAATACCAGTATTGGCCTTTCCCTCACTACTATAGTAAAGGAACCAAAGTATCAGAAGCATAAAGCATATACTGGAGAACTTACCCACAATAAATGGAAGAATCCTCCAAAGATATCCCATTTGGTCAAAATAAAATGAACAATGAAACAGTGAAGCAGAAATCAATTTTCCACCACTCTGGAGCCAGACCACCAAACACTCACTTATCCCTTTATGGCCAGGAATATCGCAGTAGGACCATTTTGTCTATCCTGTTTTCAAACACACATAACTAGTTTGGGCTGCTTTATGTATCCAGGGGAGAAACTGCACAGTGCTAATGCATGCTTTCAGATTTACATTTTAGCTGCCAGATCCCATCTTGACAGGACCCAGGCTTGAGAGTCTTTGGTATCAGGAGGGTAAAGGGAGGCAAAAGGAGGCCTCAAGGAGGAGCTGGGAAGTGACCGATTTCACCACACAACACCGTTTGTGAGCGGCCCATCCAAACAGGAAGTCTCCTGCCAGCAGTTTGAAAGGAGGGATCTGTGCAGTCCACAGAGAGCTGCATAGTTTGCCCTTTTAAGGAACTTGTTGTTTGGCAGCTCAGGGGCTTATTTGTGTTACATTTTTTAAGGACTTCACTTTTTCACTTAATCTGCAGAATAAACCATATCCTTAGAGAGTAAATAAAGCCTGTTGTGAACCCTAGCTCCCTGGGCACAGGGCAGGGGAGCTGGGAGGGAGGTAGCAGGTGAACCGAACCACAGGATGCTGGATGCTGTATCAGCAGCAACACAGCTGACCTTTGTCATCAGAGGAGCTGCTGCCTGAACCTGCCCCACAATGCTTTGGTCTGTTTGCTTGCCAGAACAAGGCTGCTTTGAGCTGTCATAGAGACTAAGTAGCTGTGCTAGGAAAAGCACCTTTAGGACAGCAGTTGCATAGTGGGACTTAACATATTTCACATAGCCAGAAGCTCTCCAGGGACTTTTTGTGTAGAAATTGGCATGCTTCCTTAAGAAAAAAAACAAGTGACAAACAACAACAAAAAAACCCCAAACCACCCAGACCTCCATCCTTGTGGCACTACGTGCTTGGCAGGAATCACCTGCCCTACTTTGTGCCGGGATTAATTTATCTAGCACCTTCCCTTATGCACTGGAGGGGCATCAGCTGCAACTCTCATGCAGCTGAAAGGAAAGTGAGCTGGTACCAAGCACTGTCTTCTGGCATGCTCACTTTCCCTTGCTCTCCATGTCAACTCTGCAACGGGTGGTATGTCTCAGCAGGACTCACTAGGGCAGGGTGGTGCTGGCTTCAAAAGCACATTCAGAAGAACATTGGATTCTCACTAGGAGATGCCAAAGGTCAACTTAACCCTGGAACCAGTCTCTGACACTGGTTCAATCAGCAAAAACCAAAATGCCCTCAAATCTAGCACAATGATGTACATGGCAACTTCTGTTTCCATTCAGTGGTGGAGACTTCAGAGATTTGGTTCTTAAAAGATTTAACAAGAGAGCCTCAGAAGTTGAACTTGTCCACCACAGACCGTCTTCTCAGGGACTACTCTGAGTGCAACATCCTTTATGGTCATCTGGTCATGGATGAGGTCAGAATCCATTAGTTTGACAAAACTTTGTTTTGGAAGGAACTCAAATCAATGAGACAAACCTGATTTACATACAATATAACTACCATTGCATCAATTCAGTTGTAACCAAGTTCTGGCCCACTGTCTAGAGGCTTCCTCACCAACCATCAAAGGGCCAGCATTCTCTGGGGCATGGGCAATGAATCCTCCTTGGAAAAATTGGCTGAGACATTGAAGTGATAGGACCATAATATCTTCCTTTATGAGCTCAGGTCAAGACTTTGGTAAGCACTCCTCCAAAAGAGGTACCTTACCAGAAAGTGAGTACTACATGAATGGATGTGAAGGTCAACACTTTCTACAGGGTAAGTACTGCCCTGGTCAGGGCACCACAGGTTGTCCTGTACCGACATTTCATAACTCAGCTTTCATCTTCAGCAGATTCACCTGAGATAAATGGTCAGTCTCCAGGCCTTCATCCATAATGCTGAAAAATACACAAGCTAGTGCTTGTTCCTGTGGTGTTGTCACAAAATTGGCATTTGTTCCTTGGGATCCATACTTGAGAAACTCAGCAAAGCTACTCAGCTTTTACTACTCTGCAAAAGCATGCAAAGCTTACATGAACAGTAACCTTGTTTTGCCTCACTTTCACAAAGCATCATTCCATTGCACAACTTATAACACTGGCATTTTCCAAGTCCATCTATAAGCAGCATGCAGGAAATTCATACTGACACAGAGGGGTACAATGGCACTTGTTTATTGCTACAACACTGTAACTGTAGATAGGTTAGGTGTCTAGATGCTTTTAAAATAAGAACAATTAAGGACAGGTAGAAAGGAATCCAGCACAGGTATTTTATAATTGAATCACTGAATGATATTTCTAAGTGGGAGCACAGTCTTTATTAAGATTAAGCCTGCCAGTCATGGGATGCTGAGGGGCATTTACTTAAGTTGCACTGTTTATGCTATTTAAGTACTAATTACAACTCCTTGATTATTGTTGGTGGGCGTAGTTTTAAACAAAATAAACATTTTCTAATAGCCTCCAAATTAATAATATTTTCCTTTTCTTTCTCTCTCATTTGCTTTTTCTTTGTCAAGAACCAAATCTGGGTAAAATGTGCTTCCAAAGGATGGGGTGGGGGGTGGGGGGGAAGGCAACAAAGAAAATGAAGAAAATAACATCTTTCATTTTTCTGAGTGGTAATGGATAACAAAGCTGTCATAAAAATTTATGACAATAAAAAAGGTGGGGTTTTTTACTCTAATAAAAGCTCCATTGCCTTTCAACTTCTTGCAAGGAAAGTGATTGTAAAAATGAAATGTGCAATTATCTGTTTCTATATATACCTCCAGTGAGAATCAATGGGAAATCTCTCTCTGGAGAGAATCCCACTATTACACATAACCCCTTTCCACAGCTCTTCTCAGTTGTACTGTTTTACCCTTTTGCACAACACAAAAAAGTTGCCATCATTTCAACAGCTAACCACACACCCACTCCTCACAGCCATCCCCCTCCTGCTTCCCAGACCCATCTGTGGTTCAGCTCAGGTCAGGAGTCACAGTCTGGAGCTTTGCCCAAGGTCTAATTATAACAACGTCCTCTCCCTCTGACAGGGAGTACGTGTTCATTTCTGAACCATTTGGCCCAGTGACCAAACATAATTAAGCTAATGCAATTTTTCCAAGTCTTATCAGAAGGTTTAGCCACATGGGATGGGATCCATGCTAACTGTACACTTGAATCCTCTTTCAATTGCAGGTTCTAAATTGTTTCTTCAGTCTCACTCTTTTCTTCATTCTCATCCAGAAATTGTCATTTTCATGCAAACATATCCTAAATAAGCAACATTCCACAAAGAGTAAGATGCCTGAAACAACTGCTATGCCAGCAGCTCTCCTGTGCAAGAGAGCTGATTATCATAGTTTTGACCTCACTGTCCTGTCCCTCACCACAGTGAACAGCCAAAGCACAACTGTAACTAAAATAGAAAAAATTACATTTGTATCATCACCTTTGGAAAAACAGAAGAAAGAGAGAGAACTCTGTGGGTTAGCTAAACACATGAGGTCCTGCAAAACCAGTGTGCAACATAAGGAAGCATTAATGGAAAACACTGATACGCTCACTTCCAGAGCTGAATCTGCACTGATCATCAACAGACACACAATGGCAGTGGATGTACCCACAGCTCTCACGTGAGTGGGAAGCATGGGACTAAAAGTATGATGCAGAATCACTGTCCACACTGGTTTATGTTAACAGGAGAGCAAAATAAAGTAAATCACTTCCATCTCCCTGTAAATCTGTATCTTTCTCTATGGCAGGATACAACATATAGATGTGATGTATTATCACAGAGGTAGAAAGAAATCTGAATTTGGATGGTTTGGAACATAAGCCAAACCACTCCCCACCCCTAAATTCAAGTTAAATCTCTGTTATTCAACTATTAAATAATAAACCCACCAGAAGTTCATGGTATTATAATAGCTACCTTCATCATCACTTACCGATGATGAAATGGAGAAAATAAGCACCATGCTCAAAATTGTTAAAATATATATATTGAGTAAAGCTAAAGAGCTCAGTACTGACACTATGCTCAGTTCCCTGGACCATGTTGCTTCTCCAGTACACAGATGGTGAAACTATGAGCTTCACAGCATGTTCCAATTACCATGGAAATTTTCCATGTATGTCACACATAACCTGACAGATGACAGATGCAATGTAAGGCAATTGCAGCATGGGGGATGGGGAAAGAGAGCAGGCAAGCAATCCATTTGTTGCATCTGCAGTAGTAACCCAAATCCTGTGGTTTGGATTTGTCACTATACTAAGGAATTTCCTGGGCTCCAGGGAGCAAAACAGCAACAAAATCCACAAAGTTAAAACCTTTCTTTCCACAAGGAAGGTGATCCTTCCTGAAGAGTGCACCTGCCTACTATGTTGGAAAAGAAGGCATCAGACCCAAACTGGATCAACAGATCACAGGAAGGAAAATCCTGGAAAACAAGTGGGGCCTTGTGCAGTGATGGCCACTCAGTCCCGGTGAGCCATGTCCCACACTTAACAATTCCACCAGAGGAGAAATCTCAGCTCAAAACGCAGTGTGCATTTTGAAGCCAGTTCATGGATTTTTCCCTCCCACAACACATCAAAACAAGGATGCAGATCTCAAGGGACTTGCGATGCAGATCTATAAGGACTTCGCAAGCCAGCCCAGGCACTCAGCTCTGGTCTGTTTTACACACCATCCCATCAAAACTGAGATGGTTGAGAATTTAAAAGCATTCCATAGACCTAAAAATTGTCTCCTGCTATATACATAGTATTATATATTATTAATACTTTATTTAATTTTTAATTTTTAGGGTTTTTTTCATTTATTTGCCTAGGAAATATGTCCTGAGATAAGAGAAAAGGCAAGGGCTATTTGAAGACTCTCAGGTGTAACTATATCCATGAACCTACTTAATGCAATGTGTCTGTCAAAAATCTGTTTATTGTTAATACTTTAAGGATGCTCAGGATGTGCTGGATGACTAATGACCACTAATGTTAGTCTGTTAATGTCCACAAATCCAATACTTCTCACCTGATACCAGCTTATCGACACCAAAAAAAGCTGAAGAACTGTAAGAGGCCTTTCCCTTCTGAAACATTAATTTGCAACACTTTCTCTGTCTTCACCTGGGAATGAGGGGAAAAAACTCCCCTCAAAACAAAAAAACCAAACAAAACCAAAAACCAAACACCAAAAGAAAACAGAAAAAAGATACCAGCAGGTTCCTCATGTTCCTCCAATCCATTTATAATCCACATTGTATTCATAGGAAAACAATTTTAAAAGAACAGTCAGACCAAACAACAAAGCAGTTACAGTCAGTATCATAAATCTGGCTACTAATAATTTGTTATTTCTTTACACCTTTTTTTGCACCTTATAATCAAGTACAGATTAATAATTTTCTATACCTGACTGAGCTGATTGAACAATCCATTCATTCTTTTACCTGCTAAGAAGTTATTTTATTTTTACAAATGTATTAGTTTAGTATAACTCTGCACACAAAAATTTGCAGAGTGAAAACTAATCTGTCTTCCTAGACACCAAAAGCTGAGTCTTAATTATAATCTTGCATCTCATTTAGATGCAAGTAAATCTGCACATCTTTAACATTTCTGAGTGGCAATGTGACCGCTGCAGCTTAAATTGCACACAAAACAAGTAAAATTCACAACTTAAGTGTTTATGCAGAATACATATGTCCTTCATCTCCTCACTGTCTAAGCACACAAGATATTTGTCTAAGAGGGGAGGCAGAGATGTCCTACTAAACAGCAACTTTGGAGGCAGGAATACATTTTGCTTAGTGCTTATTATACCACAGGTTCCCATCCTAATTTATAAATTCCACACTTAGGCAAGCTTGCCAACAATTCAAACCACCATGGTGGTGGATCCAACAAGACTGCATGCCCCCTAAATATAAGCAACCTTTCTGGTTTGAGTGCAGTAGTCTACAGTCCTATCTTTCTTTCCTTGCCCCCTCCCTGTTATTACTTCCAAGTTTTCTAGTGTTGCAGCACTGCAGTTTCAGTAACATCTACAGATACCCTCCACTTCCTTCTCAATCAGAAAGTCCGGACTGTTACCAAGATCAATTTTCCTGTTTTCCTCACCATGAAACATATTTGTTCTACTCATATATCTCACTAAAGATTACCCCATCCCCTTCTATTAACAAAACAAAACAAAAAGCTTCTCTTTCAGGCAGGGGAGAATTACAGTTTCCAATTCCAGCCTTAGTTCCTTCTTTTCTATCAGCTTTGGTTTTATTTTCTACTTTTTTTCACTGTTCCATTGCAATATCCTAACTTTCTTTCATGACAACTCTTACACTTGGAATGGCTTCTAGTAGCCAATTCCTATGCCTCAAACTGCAAAACTCCTCTCTTTTTTTAAGCAGATATTAAAGAGAAAAAAAAACTTCTGAAGATTCACCTACTGCATGACACAAGCTGTAAAGAGTGCACCACACTGTATGTTTTATTTTTGTTGTATTATACTCCACCAGTATGTTTTATTTTTGTTGTATTGTACTCCATTGTCCTAGCTGTGGCACTGAGGATGTAGGTTCTCAAGCATAGGGTCTTAGTTACCTGCTTAAATCAGTTATTGTACAGTGCCAAGTAGACTTATGGTACTATAGAAATAGCAGTAAAAACAGTAAGTCAGCAAAAAGTAATCACCTGGCTGGAATCTGGCCAGGACACGCCAGTTCACACCCCAGTAATGATGCTGCTGTAGAGGCAGCATTTAGCAGTGGCCACAAATCCAGTGCAGATACATTTATGCTTTATGAAATAATGGAATTTATGCAATTATTACCCTACCACAGCATTAGCGTCACTAGATGGGTCGGTTTGTTTTGTCATTGTTGTTCTTCAAATCGCTGTGATTGTAGGAGCCTGTGGGAAATACACATAAAAGCAAACATGGGGGGAAAATCCCACAAACCCCACAGATGCCACCCCAGGACCCAATCATAACTGAGGACAAGACCATCTAGCAGTAAGTCTTTTCAAACACTCTCTACAATCCCCAGATTTTACTCTTGAAAGAGTTCAGGTGCTAAAAATGTTATTTTTAGGACTTGCCAAGAATATACTGTAATCTCAGGGCCATGAATTCAGGACAAGACTACAATCCAAGTTGTGTCTGTGCTACCCAACAGAGCAGGTCTGACCTGCCTTTTCTGCAAGCTATGGATCTAGACAGCAGAGCCCAGGTTAGACTCTTCACTTTCTTTTGGTGGTGGGTACAACACTGTGATGCAATTTCACAGGATAGAGTGCCTTGGAAGCTGGAGTGTGAGATGAAGCCTTTATTCAATATAAGAATTCATAGACTGAAGTTGAAATAGATCATGATGACATCAGTCAAGCAGACATACACGTTGACATTCAGAACTAGCACAATGCTCCTTCAGTTCCAATGCAGAAGACTATTTTCCTCTACAGGAAGATGAACTCCCATGCCTTTTACAGGTCTTATGGTATGAAATCCCTTTAATGTCATTGGTCTGAAACTGGCCCTAATCAGTAATGTCTCTCAGTTCTATCTATAAGACCAGCTCCCAAGAATGAGACATCCACATGCCAGAGCCAAGTCTTTGATCACCTCAAGAAAAAAGCCAAGGATAGAGTGATCTGGAGAACAAGCTGTCCCACTCAACCCTCTATGCCAAAAGACCAGGAATACTGGTAGGCAGATTAGCACTAAAGCTTGGTCTAGGGACTTGAAATCTCTGCAATATTTCTATTGGGAAGAGTGGGGTTTAGTTACAAGGGATGTGAATCCAGAGTTTCCCAGTAGCACTAAGACCTGCCACATTCATAAGAACGAACACACAAAACCCCATTACTAAGAGCGTCCCTGTCTTGTTTGAGTCATTATAATTTTTCCATTCTGTCATTGCCCAATTATTTCCAGACATGATGTAACTATTTTGCCAAGGGATTTGGGAGTCAAAATGTTGCTGCTGTTGTCATCGTTATCCTGGGTGCCTGAATTTTCCAGACAAAATAAGCAGCTGAGGGCATTAGAGTGCCTCTGCTGAGAGAGAAAAAACCTGTAAGAACTGCCAGTGTGCTCCAAGAAAAACAAACAGTAAAGGTCCAATTACATCTTCCCAAACTCCAGCTCATTTCCATGTGAAATGCTGTTTTCTTATTCAGACAATTAGTAGAAGAATGTTTCATCTGTTGTCCGATGTCATCACAGCATACAAAAATTGATTTCCATTCTAACACTGCCTTCAGGGCCACTACAGGACATTAAAGCTCAACTTGACTGGAAACATGCCTTCGTTATAAGCACTGGAAACTAGCCACAGATGTAGGTGTACAAGTGCTGCCTTCACTATTGACAAGCAAATCAATTACCTGCATTGGTAAAATTTTCCTGAAGTTCTCTCATTGGAAAAAGCAACTCAGTCTTTATAGCAAATGGGTATAACTGGGGGAAAAACCCAACACAGGCAACATTTGGACTTTTGCATGTTTTTCATGGATGGCACTGAATCTCTTCAAAACTAGTATTCATCAATGCCACCTGGGAAAGCCAGGTTCTAGGCTGCAGATCTGCCACTTTCCTACTTAGTGCCCCAGCCAAAGTACAGTATATTTCTACATGTCACTGCAAACCTGTAAATAATAAAGATGGTGGTACTCAGTTCAGTTCCATATACTGAAAAGCCACTGATAGGGATTATAGTTAAAAGGCTTCTTTAGTAATTCACTAAATGGAAGAAACAGTCAGTAGATGCATCACAAAGGGAACAGGTATTGGGATTTTGATGCTCTCTCCATCGTAAAGATGGTTTCTGTAGGTCAAGGCACAGACAGGGTCAAACTGTCATTGATTTTATATACCTCTTTTTTAAGCTACTCAGATTCCAGAGTTGTCCATTTGGCACCAAAAATAAATCCACTGTAGAAAATGAAGTTAAGAAAAGGTCATATACAGCATTTTATTCCAGCATTTTTATTTTTGTTCAACATTCTCACAAGGGATACTCTGGGTTCAATGCCCTGAAACCTCAACATTACGCAAGTAGGTTTGAACTCCAAGCCAACAGCTTGGTGAAACTGTTGAACTTTTAACCTAACGTGTCTTCATGAAGAATGGATATTTGGAAAGAGTTCTGCTCAAGGATTTTGGGTTGTTTTCTGTGTGTATTTTTAAGCGGCATCCAGATAAAATATATTTTCTAGCTGCTGTAATATTTACAGGAGGAGACTTTACACCAACACTGAAAGCTGGTTTCAGAGCCGTGACTTACTGCTTTAGGTTTCGGGTCTGTTTAGTGTTCCATGGCGTTAGGGTGAACAAGGCCTCATCTATATTTAGGTCAAATTCCACAGAGCTGATGCTCTGAGTGACACAGGTAGTGATCAATTATGAGGGTCTGAAAAGAAAGCGCTACCTAAAACCAGTCACCTTCCTTGCATGGTCAGTGGGAGCTTTTGGCCATCAGCAGTATGTTGGAAAGAGTGCAGTAAAAGGAGGGACAGGGAGAACCCCCCTAAATATCCAAATGTGAGGATATTCTCTATAAAGTGATGCATATCCATGTGGTCTAGAGCATATGGTACACAAGGGTGTGGTGCCTATGCCAATTGCTACCAACTCTATTCTACTGCCTTCTCCAGGCTGCCGATAGGTAGGTCCAGTCTCCCAGATTCTCATAGCAAGAGGTCATGTCCACGTCAAGGCCCTTTACTGTTCAATATGAAGAAAAGTTTAAGTACTGAAATATATCTAGAGAAGACTTCCTAGAACTGTAACAGACCAGCACACTGTTCTTCCCCAGGGATGGGTCATTTGCTTAAATGTATGCTTAGATACCCAAAGAAAACAGCAGAGAAGCTACATACAGCGAATGTTTGGGTAGTCATCTCTGGACTTCTAAGTATCTACAGCAAGTCAGTAGACTGCCTGAAGATACAGCAAGTTATTTCAGCTTCTGAGCCCAAGCTACCTGCATCTTGTTTGCAAAGATTTGAGCACACTCCACAGAAAACCAGACTGCAGTATAAAATTCCCTCAGCTCCCTGCTACAGCTGCACACTACAGGAAAAAAAAAAAAAACAACCCTGCTTCTAAACAGCCACTTGATCTGGGTACATAGTCCTTAGACATGATTCAAAAAGAAGGCCCATTTTATACAGATAGAACAGAATTCTACCCTCTATTAGAGAAGGAACATCTTCTTTATCCCCTTAGGGCTGCAAACATTATTATTATTATATCCAGTGATTTATGTCTTTGCAGAACATGTACCAATATCACTACTTCTTGTCTCTAGTTCTGTCCAGCACTCATTTATTTGATGGATTGTACAGGGTTTTATCCAAATCATCACCTGCTGCTCTTTGTTTTGTCTTACCCTTTGGAAGCATATTTAAAACTTACTTAAATCATTCATTTTTCTTGCATCTTATATCTTAAATTTATGGATGGGATACATAGAAATAAAGACAGTAAACAGTCATACATTGCCTCCTACAACAAGTTCAGGTCTTGACTCTGCTGCCCTGGTCAGGCAGGGACTTTTATAAGATGAATACATATTATGCAATAATATCTCCCACTGCAAGAAAGGCTGAAATTGCTGTTATCCCCATTTTCTACTTGCTGTAGAGAAGACACAGCCAACCAGGACCAAAATCTTCCCAGTAACAAGAAGTAGCAGCAGCATTTGACCCTCCCCCCGCCCAGAAGCCCATCTGAACAAGGAAGCACTCTCCATTTTCACACAACGTTTTGCACCTACCTCCCAGAAAAATAAGCGGGAATTGCAAAATGTCAGAAGCTCTGAAACATCAAGACCAACTATGTATTTGGCCTGGATGGCAAATCCAAGCAGAAATACATTATATGTAACCCAACAATTTGCATGCAAACTGCCAGCCTATCACTAATTTTTAACTATTCGCTGTTGGACACATAAATATGAGATGAAAATGGCACTAGCACTACTGAATCCCCATGGGGTTTTTTTGTTTTTTTTTTTTCCTCCCATAGTCATTCATATTACAAGCAAAGGGTCCACCACACTACAGTGGTGCCTGGCAATGCTTAAAAAAGAGAAAATTGTACAGAGAAGTGGCTCGATCTCCAAATCTCTGAAAAGAGGATGAACTAGCAGATGTATAATGTAAACACTGAGCCCACACCACTGAGACAGTCTTCAGGGTGACCTCTTCCCTAACATCAGTCAGACACAGCCTGTAAGAAGCATGGCCACTGCCCAGAAGATGTTCCTAGTGCTGGTTTTACAGTGTTACCAGCTATTAATCACAAAAAGCTCCACTGGGATAACCCCAGAATTAAACAAATTAAGTGAAGCAAGTCTAGAGAGGGGAGTCGGTGTGGGAAGTAGTTTTAAGGAACATTATTTTGTTTCCAAGAAAAAAAATGGTTCTTCAGGCAGGATAGAGTCCACAAGGTCTTAAAATATCCTGTTCATGCTGAGATTTCAAACACAGGCAAAAAATTTCTACATTTTTAAGAGGTCATGCATGATAAGGAAACAATTAATCTCGTACAGGGTCTACTAATAGCAGCACTAACTCGCTTTAATTCCCAGAGCACATTTCATATCCATATCAATATTGCAGGAAACATTTCCAGCATCTACTAGAATACTTCTACAGTAAGAGTTTCTCTCCATTTAAATTGCAATAGTACAACTACATGGCAAACAGTTCTCAATCAAGTCCCAGAATGATGACCACCAAGTCACCTGTTTCCCAGAAAGCTGCTTAGAGTAGAAGTGCCTTCCAAGGAAGTGATTTTCACAGTACCTCAGAAACCTCCATGCAAAAGAGGATGAAATATAATATTGCCCAAATAAAAACAAACAAACAAACAAACACACCTTTAGTACTGGGACTGGATCCACCTTGAGAAGCAGTTTTGTCTCATTCATTTAATAGAGAGAAACCAACACTGACAGTATCTTGAAAACGATATCTCTCTGCCCCTTCTAACCAACCACTCTGGACTTTTTTTGGTCATTTATCTGAGTTGGAAGGAGTGTCTCTAAGGATCAAAATTTGAGCTTGAGTTACTAAATTACTGAATAGAGGGAAACCACTTATCACGGGAAATGAGGCAAAGGGCAAGAGGAAAGATCAATTTTCTAGCTGAAAGGATGATGTGCTCTGTGGGAGTACTATAGCAAGTCTCATGCTGTGGAAGGACCTTGGTGTGGAGTTAGTGCCAGTGGGTCAACCAGCCAATAGTTCAGTCAAGAAAATAAATTTACACCTTTGTTTTCAGTTCTTCAAATATTTAGGCTGAGGTCACTCCAGAGGAAATCTCTTTCTTATCAGATACTAAGGGTCTTATATTCTGTAGAGCAAATTATTTCAGACCTTTACAAGGGAATCCCCCCCAAATCATATTTATGTAGGAAAAGTCAGCGGGGGGTGGGTGGGGTGGGGTGGGGGGGGGAAGCTAAGAGAGAAAAAGAGAAGCATTTTATCCTTCTCTTCAGAAAGATATTGGAAGATATACCCAAAATTCTGTTTGTCTTATCAAGGCAGTAATTTCAGGGTGAACACACTATTGGAATTAGGTTATAAAGACTTTACAAGAGCCTGTCATTCCTCAGATGAGTGAACAACATACATTCCCTATATAGTTTCCTCTCCATGGGTATAACAGGTTCCTATTAATTCCAATGGAAACATGTAACTTTGTAGAACAAGAGACTGACTCTTCCAAACAGAACTCAGACTTAGGTCATTTCTGGTGAAATGTCCCTTACTAGAATTCTGCCAGGTGGGCACTTTAGATTTTTTTTTTTTTTTTCCAGTCCCCAAAATATTTCATTTTCTCCAAAGGCCTTTTGCGCTGATTTTAGCAAAGTCAAAGTCGATCATCAAAATCATCCTTTCCTGACTCCTGGGGAATGTATTCCAAGTCATATCCAAACTTCAGTAGGGGCCAGTATGAACGCCTCTTTTTAACTGCATTCACTCATGCAATTTCTATCATTAAAAACAGAAAGAAAGGCTGATGGTGTTAGAAGTAGGGTCAATAGAGAAACTTTCTTCTTTCAAAAATTGAGATATAAAATGAATGGTTAGATTGAAGGTAAAACACCTTTTCATTTGGGCTGTAAAACTGTTTTCTTCACTCCAAGAAGTGGGCAACGCAGTGAGGCAGAAAGCTAAATCTAAATTGGAGGTAATACTTCACAGTGGAACAAGAAAGTGTACATGTACTTGGTTAGTATTGCACAGACCTCTTGCCAGGCTAGATGTAGTCAGAAAAGGTTTCGTTTTCAAGCTTAATCCTAATTGTAAAAGTGTCTGACTACAGATTCATAAAAGCAATATATGCTGTATGTCAGTAGCAGTTTTATGCTTCAGCTACACTTCCATGCTTCCCCTTAAATCTTCCTTGCCCAGGAATACTCTTCCATGCTGTTTATAACAGCTCAAACAAGTTGCCTCAAGTTAGAAAGAAAGTGAGGGCAGAGTCCTCATTGCTTCTGACACCACTAAGCAGAAGCTGCTCTCAAGCTGTGCAGAAGTTCAAAGCTTCCCTTTCTCTCTGGGCCCTGAGCACCTTTACCAGCCAGTGCCAGAGTGCAGAGTTGTGCATCGTGGACTACATTGCAACAATCTTCAGCTCTCTCCATCCTGTGCCCCCATCACCACCACCAGCAAAGACCTCAATGTGGTTTGCTCACTGTTCCTCCTCACCTATAGATTTTCAATGCAACACAGAGCAGCAGTAGATAAGCAGCACTCACTCTGGAGAGGATAACTAACACAAGACATACAGGGGAAAGTGACATCAGATGCAGACTTTTTCTCCCACTGACTGAAGAACTTTTTGGGATATGCCAGTGTTCTGCATGTCTTAGTTGGTTTCAAAGGAACATTTTATGTTCTTTTCTTACTTCTATTTGCAGATTCTCTTCACTAGCTATAGCTTTGGAGCTCTTCAAACAAAATGCTTCTCACCTGCCTACCGCTTCTGAGACTACCGCATGGAAATTCCACTGACATTCAGGAGCTGCTCAACAACACATAAGCTGTTCAGCGTCAGTCATCCACAAATAACATACATGCATTCACAACCCCAGGCACTGTCAGACAGTTGGTAAATAGTAAAACAATGTCCTCCTGTTCCGCTAGTCAATTAAGCTCCCACAAGTAATTTGCGAATAAAGATGTTAAAAATGGATAATAGGTTTGGCTGGTAGAACATATACTTTAAGCTCAACTATTGAAAATGAGTCAAAATTCTAAGCTTCTTTCACTGCTTTGGTGATATATCCCTGGTTTTCAGTGCGAGATGTTTCTACAAAGTAAATGTTTCCAGGCTCACAGAACCAAACACACATCCCCCAGTGAAGTTCTAAAAGAGAAAACCAGACAACTTTGATGCAAGTCTTCCTTCCTTCCCTATCTGAAAATACTGAAACAGCCTCAGTCCAGACTTCTGCCCCCTCTTTCAAACTCCACTGACTGCCATTGTAGCAAATACTCCACCTCAGTTCAAGCTCTCTGTCCCCTCTAGATAAAGCAAAAGGATTTGCAACCTGTTTCAGAAATAATCTGCTAGAAGGAATTCCCTTCCACTGGCTTTATTAGAACATTGAGAGCACAGGTTTTTGCAACACCTTTTTCCTATCTTCTTTCAGCCAAGGAAGTACTTCAGTAAGGAGATTTAAAGATAGAGGGCCTAAAACAAAGCTTTACTATGGTCCATATGATATATATCTATCTCATTTCCTTGTTCTCATTCCCACCACCAGACAGACCCAAAAGCCCACAATGTTTTTATACCAGAAGTAGCTGGGGACATAAATATGAAAACATGTACAGCAGTTTATTTTATGCCAGTTTGTTTTATGGCTCTCTGCCAGCATTTTGGATGCACAGCCCCACTAGGGTCACAGTGCTAAAATTTTCCTTAAACAAATCCCACTTGAAGGTCCAGGCCTCTTTTTCTCCCTCCATACCACCTGGATCCCAACACTCCTGAAAGAAAATGGAATTTATCCAGTGCAGAAAAGAATAACAATGTGTATGTACATCCCTCTGCACTGAGTCCTCTCCCAGCTTGGCCATGCTACGCCACGACTTCCTTCATCAATGCAGTTTCCCAAGCACTATATGGGGACAGGACCTGTACAAAGCTGCAAAGGTGACTAATGGCTTTGGCTCATAAAATCCAAAAGTTGGTGGGGATGCAAACTGAGAGTTCTGAAACAAGCTCAGCAGAACAACTAGAGCATCTTTGTCCTCTCAAAGCCTGAGTGAGATGAGACAAAGGTCAGGGTCCTCTCAAGTATTACATCCCACAGTGGCTTTACACACAAAGAGCCCCACCTCACAAGGCTCCAATGCCCCATTTTATGCTTCAATCCATGTTCTCCCGTTAAAAGGACATTAGAATCCCAAACCACATGTTTTATTCTGTTCATCTCTGAAACTTAGAAAAAGTTAGAAGTCCACATTATTTTACCAGGCAGTAAAGGCTAATCTATATGAAATATATGGAAGGGGAAAAAAAAATTGGTTGAAGGGAAGACAAAAAATGAAAATATTGCCTTCAGCCCTCACCGAAGAAAATTTATATTTCTTTCTCAGGAAATGATGCTTCTTTCGTGCACTTATAAAGAGAGTTTTCTTCTTTGCAAGAGAGTTTTCTTTCTTTGCAAACACTGCAGTGTAAAACAAACAATCCCCAGATTAACAAGAAAGATCTGACAGGTTTTCTTCAAGAGGCAGACCGAACAACTCTTAAAGCAGGTAGCAGTGGGGTGAGCCATGACACACCTTTCATTAAGAAGATGATAAATGAGTTCTGAGCAACTGGTAGAGGGAGAGAAAAGAGAGAAAGAAAAGTGTGAAATGATGAGTAAAAATATTCCCTTTAAGAAAAAGGTATAGCTTTGGTCTGCAAGGGGGATTAAAGAGGACATTTAGAAGCAACGTGTACTACCAAGAATCTTTTCCAGGGAAGGCCCAACTTCCTGACCTCAGAAGCCACAGGGCAAAAACTTTCACATGGTCAAAAGCCAAATGACACACACCACACACCTTGTGGAGCTGAGGAAAGGGAAAGCGCTAGGAAGTGGTTTGCAGGCTGCATGTAACAATAAATCCTCATGACTCCTGCTGCAGCTTTTGAGATAAGGCTGGGCCAGACAGGTAGCCAGCTCTCAAGAAAATGCTGCAATATTGATCTCAGCAGTTGAGGTTGGAAGGGGCCTCTCGAGACTGTCTAGTCCAACCCCCCTCCTCAAGCAGGGTCAGCTAGGGCAAGTTGCCCAGGACCATGTCAATTTGGGTTTTAAGTATTTCCAAGGAGGGAGTCACAACTTCTCTGGGCAACCTGTGCCAGAGTGAAAAAGTTTCTTGTGTTCAGATGGAATTCTCTGTGCTTCAATTTATGCTCATTGCCTCTTGTTCTGTCACTGGGCACCACTGAAGAGAGTGCACCCTTCTTAAGCAAAGAGTCAAATTTCTCAAAAGCCCTCTTAGCAGCAAAGCCCCCACTCTTTGTAAGTGTTTAAGGGACTTACTTCTGTGTACAGATCTAGATTGGTTGCATGATGAGAGAATATTGCAGAAATTCTTTCGAGCCAACATCTGCTAATGACAGACAAGAACAAGCTGCAGAACAAAGATCCATGCATTGAAGAGGTATGTTAGAAATAAAAACACCAGTACATTTTCCCATAAATTGAACTCAATATAGGTTCTCACACCACAAAAATTCACAGACAGGGTGTCAATCAGCCAAAAAAAGACTCTTCATATTTGTAGAAGGTAAGTCTTCACAGCTTGCTACTCCACTGCATTAGGCACCTGCCCCATCCTTTCTCAAAACCAAATGTTAATGACAACACAATTTTGTCATTGACATTAACAGTTGTGATTCCCCAGACAATTTAATACCAATAGAAGCAGCCTTAAAGAAAAGCTCTTGACTGGTAATTGTCCTGGGTTCAGCTGGGATAGAGTTAATTTTCACAGGAACCTGGGAGGGGGTAGAGCCGGGACAGCTGACCTGAACTAGCCAAGGAGCTATTCCATACCATGTGACATCATGCCCAGTATATAAATGGGGAGCGGGCTGGGGGGTCTCTCTCAGCTTCCGGTGGGGGAAGTGGCGGAGCGTCAGGTTCCGGGTGGTGAGCAGTTGCACTGTGCATCACTTGTTTTGTATATTCTTTTATTAGTACCGTTGTTGTTGTTGTAACTTTTTTTTGTGTTGTCCCAGTAAATTGTCCTTATCTCAACCCTCGAGGTTCTGTTTTTTGTTTTTGTTTTTTTTTTCTTTTCCCCTTTCTGATTCTCCTCCCCATCCCACCAGAGGGGGATGGGAGGAGTGAGCGAGCGGCTGCGTGGTCCTTTGTTACCGGCTGGGCTGAAACCACGACAGTAACACTTATCAAACTCTGCTAATGACAAAACTGTCATTAATATTAAAAGCTGTGGTTTCCCAGAGGATTTAACAAATAGAGGCAGGCTTAAAGAAAAGCTCTTGACTGGTAATGCTTATCAAACTACTGTTTCCCAGTTCTAGTACCATCCACAGCATGGACACTGTCCCTGCATTAACACAGGCAGTCACAGTGACAAATACAATGGACTTGTACATCTACTGATTCCCATACCAGGTAAGCTAAGACCATTGCTATTGCACTGGCTTGCTCCAAGACATTCCCTAGACATGCTAGTCTACAGTGTCATTACTTCATTGTTTGGGAGTAAGTCTTCACAACTGGAGATGGTCCAAACTAAAAAAACCCCTTGGATTTGGATTTGAATTCTCCAGAAGTTTAAGGCTTTGCGGACTTGTTCCCTTTGTATGCCTCAGCTGCTTGCACTGAAGTCAGTGGATGTTTGACCACTGATTTCTTTGGGAATAGGATGGGATTTCAGCCACAGCAGGACTGCTAACCACTACCATCTAGTATTTGCCCTTTAGAAGCTTTTCAGGGCAAATGCTTAGAAAGTAGTTGAATTCAGTTTTTGTATGCAAAACCCCAGGAAAACTCTTTTGCAGAGGTCAAGCCCGATTCCCTGAGGCTTGGGTGCAAGCTTTCTGGCAGGACTTCTCCTGAGCCTGTTGTGTGTAAGATAAGGAATTTGAATGATTTCCTGCTCAGGAGCATGTAGCTTCCCAAACATCTGACAGTTTATGTACTTGGGATTCTCTCCACAGAAACCTGGCTAGAGACACCATGATGCTAAAATGACAGCTTTCCAGTAGCAAGCAGCTCATCTTCACTCCCTCACACTCTCCACCCTGTATTACTTTCTAACTTTGTTCTCTTGCCTGTGGCTGTCCCAAAGCACACCAGGTACTGCACACCTCCTCCCAACCAGGTCTGAAGGAAAGGGTATTAACTCCCACACCAATGCACCAGTGCTGCAGATAAAGCCACTCCACATGGGCTCCTGAAATCAAACACACTCTCCCGTTCACCAAAACATCATATGCCAAGTAAGTGTGTACTTGGCCCTAACTTGCCACCCTCCCGCACTGCATACATTGTCTATCAGATAAGCCTCCGATAGAGCCCTTGGGTGATGTCTTTTTCATAACCATTTCAAAATCAGAAGGGCTTTCCCTCAAAACAGCTTGATTTTTATCTCTAAAGACATAAAAGACAGGGAAAAAAGAAAAGCAATCCCTACATTTCAGGTTATCCTAAAATAGGGCTGTGTGCACCCCTATGCCAGAAAAACAATGTAGTTCCCAAGGACTACGAGCTGGGTGTTCTCTCTCTTCAGGCAATCCTTTCCCATGCAGCTGCTTGGTCTCTTCAGGACATTCGCCTGCTAGACTACACCCAGGAGATGCTGTGAGTAAGATTCCTTCCAGCAAAATTGCCAAACCTCCCTTAGGGCCAGGTTTATCACATGCAGTAGCTGAGCTTATCCAGCCATGTCCAAGTTGTAGCCTCATGGAATTAGTCCCTGAAGAGTAAGAAGGGTTTGGTACAACACAGTTCTAAAGGCTTACCTGAAATGATGCCTGCAAAGACAGCTAGCCTGGCCTTTCCAAATTGTATGTGGCCCTTCAGGATGTTCATTCAAAACAGGGATTAATTGAAGAGAACATCTCAACTAGTTGATGCTTTTTCCATTCAACCACATGCCATAAAAGGAACATTTTACTAGTTAGAGGAAATGCAGGAAATCCTTTCTCTAAATGCACTGATCTTATCAGGCTGCCCTGCAGCCTAGCCTTCTTCACCACTGTCACTGACAAGAAGAGGATTACACATATAATCTGCACTTGCCATGCGTGTACAAGACACACCTGAATTTCGATAATTAGAGTTTAATCTTAAAGAGAGCTTGACCCTTGCCATGAAGAGCAGATTTTCACAAAACTATCCAGCTTCCATTTCAGTGCAAAACAGGAGGCAAATTTCCAGAAAAAAAAAAAATCATTTAGAAAAGAAGCAAGTTATTTTAGTGTTGGGAATTCTATAGATGTCTTTTGAGATTATTTAAAAAAAAAAAATAGAAGAAACAGACATTTCCCCTTTCATCAATATCTTTTCCCCTTCTACTGAACCCCTAAAAAATAAATAGAATAAAGAAAAGAATTTAGAAAAATCTATCACCATTGATTGCATAGCATTCAGCAGCATAAAAAAAAAAGGAAGAAGAAAATAGTTACAAATAAATACGTGTTTCTGTTGTGATTTATCACAAATTTTGGAATATCCAGCTTTCATAAGAATGTGGAAACATTTGGGAAACTCTGTTTTCTTCAAAATTTGGCAATTCTGAGAACAGACCTTTTCATGGGAAAATCTTAATGGAAAAATTTGCATGAGTGTCGTGGTTTAACCCCAGCCGGCAACTAAGCACCACGCAGCCGCTCACTTACTCCCCCCCCACCCAGTGGGATGGGGGAGAAAATCGGGAAAAAGAAG